>CM070531.1:55968633-56568633 GCA_036346145.1 Olyra latifolia
ATAAGAAACACTTGCACGATGACACGGGGACTCACCCCTAATGGCCTATAGCCAAAAACACACACATGTCATCAATTCATAACTCTTCGACCTTTACAATGACTTGACACGGCTTTATATAGCCAATACATGCACAGTACACTTCCGTAAACAACTCAAGGCGAAATTTGGGAATAAAATATTCTGACAAATAAAAATAATAGGCGTATCTTTTTACGTCTCGGATAACCTTCGATATTATTTTACGTGCCATCTTCGGATTGATTCTCTAATTTGATTTTTGTTTCTAGGTGGGCCTTATCTCAAATCACATAATGATAGGTAAAATCGCATCGAGATATCACGGAGACTCTCAACCAAAATTCCTAGAGTCTTAGAGCATCTCCAGCAGAGCCCCTATTCAAGCCCCTAAACCCAAAAATAAGGGTTATGGCCAAAAAATGCACTCCAGCAGGGCCCCTACTCAAGCCCCTAAAATAGGGAGGCCCCTAAATCTCCCCTCCAGCCCCAATTCCCAGGGATCTTTAGGAGCCCCCTACTTTTCTGTTGAGGTGTTTTCCATCACCCGTCGTCCGCCGTCGTCTCTCTTCTACCCCTTTCGCTCGCCGCTTCGCCCAGATCCGATGTCGCTGCCTCCGCCGCCGCCGCTCGTCGCCTCGCCGCTTGTCGCCTCGCTTAGATCCGACGCCATTGCCGTCACCGCCGCCGCCATCATCGTTGCCGCCCCTTTGTCTCGCTTGAAGAGATGAGGAGGAGAAAAGAGGAAAAGAAGAAAGAAAATAAAGGATATTGAAAAGAAAAACAAAAAGTCATTGACGAGCCGGTCCCACATGTTATAAGCAAATAGGGCTAAGATTTAGGGCTAACTCTGGAGTTGAAGACAAAATCGAGAGCCCCTAAAATAGGGGCAGCCCCCAAATCAAAAGTAGGGACCCTGTTTTAGGGGCTATTGCTGGAGATGCTCTTATAGACGACCAAATATTTTCTTGCACAAGTATTTCTGTGCACGTAGGCTTTTTCCTTGCATGCTGCGTGAACAAATTAACCTCCATAAAATCTTCCCCGACGTGTACCTTTTGCACCCATTTATCCTTTCCTGTTATCCCTCCCATATATCCTGATCACGTGCAAGGAAGTGGCCAATATATTAATTCTCCTGTTTTCTTGCAATATGAAATTATCTATTCTTCTTTTCTTTCTCACCTACCAAAGCATGATGCCCCTGTTCTATTGCAGACATAGCCCAAACATGCACATCACCACTATGCGCAACAATAATTCCGGAACTCTCTTTGCAAGACCCATATCTATTTTCTTCTCATCGGTACAAACTTCAAACACTTTTGAGCCCGTATCATCATGAGGGTGTTCTTTTGGGCTTATCTAAAAGTCTAATTTGACTTATCTCGTAACTTCGAGAATTTCCCGAGGTAGCCTCGAGAGTCAGATGGCATTGATTTTAGGATTTAGGGAGCTTTTAGACACGTCTACGAGATAAAAAAAGGATTCAAAAAGTAATAAAAAAAGTCAGATAAGTCAATATTAGTCAGATAAGTCACGGAATAAGTCAGATAAGACGTGGCTAATATTGACTTATCTGACTTTTTTTATTACTTTTTGAATCTTTTTTTTATCTCGTAGGCGTGTCTAAAAGCTCCCTAAATCCTAAAAATCAAGGCTATCCGACTCTCGAGGCCATCTCGGAAAATTCTCGAAGTTACGAGATAAGTCAGATTATACTTTTAGATAAGCCCAAAAGAACACCCCCTAAGCCTATTACTAAATCTCTATCCATGATTGGTGAAGAGAGCAATGGCGACCACTTCTAGATCTTGACACGTACACTCTAAGTTAACTCATCCCGATCATCTCCTTCTACAACAATACCTATTTTCTCAACCAGTATGGTCCCTCGTAGATAACCTATATAAACATAATGTCTTTACGTTTGTAAAAAATATTATTATTTCGACAAAACCAAATAGTTTAAAATAGAAATGCGGCTGTCGGGACCCCCCGGCGGAGGTGAGGTCCCACCTGTGCCTTACCTGTGCTAGTCCCTGGATCAGTAGCTAGCACACATAGATACAGAATTTGCATCACAGGCATGACGATTAATTTACATAACTTTACATCAGAGTGCGCCTTTTGGGCGTGGTTACATTAGTTTGGCACGAAGGCCTTACAAAAGCGGAAGTTCTTATATTACAACTGGAAACTCCAAAAGAAGAAAGCCGAGGCAGATCCCCACAGCAGAGCCGAGGAACGCAATCCTAGGCGCCGAGATACTCTTCGCCTTGGATCCCGGCCGAATCCTTCGTCGTGGTACATCTCCTCCTCGGGGTTCCATTGCTGTTCGCTTCCTGCTCGTTGGAATGAGCAGCCCCGCATAAAAGGCGAGGGTGAGTATACTTTATATTCAACAAGTAAGGCTGACTACCATGCATCTAAGGCTTGACAAAGAAAGGTTAGGGGTTCTTTTTGCATAAAGCCAGTTTTACAAAATTTTACCTAAGGTTTTGTAAAATGGTTTTAAAACATGTTGAGGAAAAACAAATATTCGAATCATTTTCTTTGAAGTTCCGGACCCACCGGTTTTTGCCTAACTCTGCTACTCACGGCACCCACCGCAGAGACACCCTCATCTCTCACAAAGACCCATCGTGAGGAGAAAACCAAAACACACGATCGCAATCGTGGTTTTCCTTTGAAACACCATTTTGAAAACAATAGAGAAGAAGTACCATTGAGACAGCTCCCGTCAGTCTGGCCCTGACCGTGGACACGGCTATCATAATAGTTTTACACTCTGCAGAGGTCGCACGCTTTACCCATGAGAGATGGTTTTTCCTAGGAATCACCCAAAGGAAAATGATCACCACAAGGTCTTTCACCACAACCTTCCCTTAGCTCAGCATTCCCACTAAAGTTTCCACACCAATGCCCCTCTTGTGCCGATAGGTTCCCTCTATGGACACACCTGGATACCCACTCCCAATCCACCAAGAAAGGTTCACTCTATGGACGTATCCAGATGCCCACTCCCTATTCCACCTGGAATGCCTGATTAAGAGTCCGAAGGGTACTCAACCAGGGTCCGCCCATACAGGCACTCAATGGTCGCACTGTTGTACTTAGCTCGTCTACCTCAAGGAATCGGTCCTTAGGGACCAGGGTGGTTCCCACACTGGGCCCAAATCTCGTGCTCACTGAACCCACCTTGCATCCATCCACCCCGATCAGGTTTTGCAAAATATTTTTACCCGATAGCACCCACTATCTTAACTACACCCATGACAGCACCCACTGTCCTTTTAAATCAAGCATTTAATAATTGCAGATATCAAGAATGAACAACGGTTCAGTACTAAGCATTTCTAAGCATTATTGCAAAACCTAATTCAAGGGTGAAGTTTAATATTAGCAATTTTAATAATCTAGGGTAGCAAGGAGTATTTTAACAGAATAATTATTGATTGGGTGTTAACTAAGCAGCTAGGTGATTAGCATTTTTAGTTTTAAATATAACATGCATTTTGTAAACTTCTAAGAAATTTAGCTTCAAAACCATAGGACACAAGGTTCAGCACTTGCCTTACTCAGCAAATTCCTGGTGATCCTCCGAGGGATTGATCGTGAAACTACCGTTGTCAACACCTAACAAATAAAACAACCAAAATAAACACCATGCCAAAAGTAAATATGGAATGGTATGCATGTAAATGGATATGCATAAATGTGATGATAGTATTTTTGAATTGTAATTTGTGTAAATCCCATTTTACTCCTTTTTATAAACATGGAAATCCTATCTCATATGTAACTTAACTAATATACATATATAGCAAAATATTCTTTTTAATTGAGAACTGAGGAAAATAAACTAATTCCCTAAAATAAATGTTTATGTTATTATATTTCACCATTTTAAATTGCCAATTTATTTTTATTTATCAAAATCATTTAAGGTTAATTAATTTATGTATTTACCTTTATAAAACTAAAACTAAATCAAAATCATGTATTAATATGCATCAAGTTATTTAAATTATATTTTTAAATTAAAGTTCATATTTTTATGAGTTTCTAGAAACTTATTTCACTAATTTTGGTTTATATTTTAAAGATACAAATTTTACAAATTGTGTTATTTAAATAAGCAAATAATAAAAGAAGGAAAAGAATCTATGGTTTGGCTTTCGGCCAATGGCCCAAATGACGCTGGGCGGCGGCTGCCATCGCAGCTGACGTGGCGCTGTTCCAGCGGACGTCAGACGACGCTGCGTCTGGGAGGCAGGCCCACACGGTGGCAGAAGGCAATCACGCCCACGCGGTAAGGGCCCGGCCGGCGTCTTGAGGGGTCGACAAAGGGGCCGGTCCGTCGTCACCACTGCCACCGACGGCGGAGCTACCTGCTTGGCGTCACTGAAAGCGAGAGAGAGAGCGGCTGCTTTCGGCGACAGCGGATCCGGCGGCGGCGGCCGCCGGCAGCGAGAGCGAGGAAAGAGGGAGGAGCACAATAACCCGGCGCGGGCTCGGCGTCGGGAAGGGGATTTGCGGCGAGGTCGACGGTGTCTCGGGATCGGCGGCGGCGGCGCAAGACGGCAAGGACCAAATGCCGGCTGCCATGGAGGAGGCGACGGGTGGACGGGCACCATGGGTGGACGGAGGCTCGGGTGGCGTCGAGGCGGGCGGCGTGGCTGAGGTGGGTCAAGGCGTGGCGTGCTTTCGGCCGGAGAGAAGCACGTCGCCGCCGCCTCCACCAGTGAGGGCGCACCCGGCGGTGTAGAAAGGCTAGGGGTCCTAGGGAGGAGAAGGAGCAAGGAGGAGATTACCCCACGAGAGGTCTGACGGCGTCATGGGATCAAGACGATCTTCTACAAGGCGTCTCGGGTGATCTCCAATGATGGCAAGGCGACACTGGAGAAATGGGCGAAGAGAGTGAGGTGAGGAGGTGATGGAAGGGATCGTGGGAGGTCTCACCAATGAGATCGAGGGCATGGGAGTGAGGGAGAAGAAAACCGAGAGGAGCTGTCTCGGTTTGTCCGAGAGAGGGGGAGATGAGAGAGAGTGAGTGGGGGGGGGTAGATAGGATTAGGGAAAGGGTAGTTTAGGGAAGGACCCAAAAATAGGATATTTCCATTTGGGGAAAAGGGCAAAATGGGATTTTCCAATTGGGGAGGAATGACAAGTAGGGCCCACTTGTCATAGAGGTAAGAGAAAATTAGTGCTAGGGCAAAAATACATTTTTACTAAACCTAATTAGTTTTAAATTTGCTTATCAAGTTTTTATTTAAATTTTTAGTTTCAATTACTTGGCTATCTTCTAATTTAATGTGAAATGGTTTAAGCTAAAAATTGTAAAAATAGATTTATAGCATTTTGGACATTTTCAAATGAGATATATTTGTATATGCATATCCATAAGTTAAATCATTAAATAGATTTGTAGAGGAAATATTTATAGTAACATGCACATTTTTCAAAAATGACTTTTAAAATTTTGGATTTCACATGTGATGGTGCCATGATGATGCTTTTTCAAAATTTTTGAAAAATAGGGATGTTACATCGGCGATTAGCCTAAGCTTAGTGTGCCGAATCATTGGCCGTTGGAGAATGCAAAGGCACGGCGAGGAAGAGAGGTGTGTATGGCAAGCGCAGCGTGATGGATCAACACACAATTTGCTTGACATTTCACTGTCAGGCCTGTGACTTGTGCGGCCTTTGCTCCAGTCTCCAGACTTGTGTTTCCTGCCAGCTGCCTATCTCTTCTGCCCTGACCTGAAATCTTAGCTGGGACTTGGGATTGCCGTCTTTCGCTTGGTTCTCGTATAGACGTATGAGATGCAGCAGGAATTAATTTCACAACAAATAGTTCCCTTCTCATGGATCATGACCTACCTAGGCCTCACTTTTTACTTAGGCACGGTAGAAAACCATAAAGCTGAATCTATTAGAGTTTTGTGGGCTATCTGGTCTACTCTCTATTTCTCTGTCTTATCTATGGTGCTATTCACAATTGCATGATAAGGCTAGAGAGTAGTGACATATTTATAGACCCCACTTCCAAGTGTTACATACGGCCCACCTATTTCCGAAAAACCGTAGGATTCCTGAACTATGCCACCAACCACAATCAGAGAGGTCAGTTACATGAGTCTAAAATACAATAGTCCCAAGCACACATGTGTGAGTTATGCGCCATGATCAGATTGTACGTATATACGAAATCAATTCCAATCTAATCGTGTAGGTCAACAGTCTGTAGAGTCGATTTTGTTAGATAAACCTAGCTATTCCGTCCGGTGCTGTACCTAGGCAAATCATGTACGTACAAGTTAAATTCCAATAGAGTGCATCTCATCTAATTCCTCTACTGTATTCCAGCACAACTTTTCTCAGAACCTTGAATATCAATTCCTCGAGTGAATTTCCGTGTCAAATATTTTCTGTCACATGCAACAATACATGCCAATAATAATTCCATATTGAGACAACAAGAAAACCATAATATGTAATGTTAAAAGCCACATAAAAATCCAACATTATCTCTACAATATATGATGGAGAACCAGAATCCACGACCCAACTATTTGGAAAAGTAGCAGTAAATAAAGATTTAGTGCATACAAAAGTATTAGATGTACCTTCAGCCTGTTTTGTTTATCATGCTCATAGAAAACTTTCCCAGAGAAAGGAAAGAAATTCTAATAATTCTAAGTTGCATCTTGGAGAAGAAAAATATAAAAGGAATTGTCAAAAGAAGAAGTGTTTTCTCTAAATTGCTTAGATCTTGCAAATTAGATGGCTCAAATTACACAGTTTGGAGAAGGAAATCATGTTTTTGCTTTGCGCTGAGAACATTGATTAACAGCACGAACTGGAAAAGCTGGATAAAGGTGCTGATGTTGAGGAGAAGGAAAGTTACACAAAAGGATATGAAACTTAGTCATAATAAAAGGGCCCGTATTTATATGTTGGGATCAATGGCTGCTCCTTTAGTTGCTGAATATGAGGGCGAACAGATTGCGAGAAAATTTATAAACAGTATGGACCATGATTTTGGTGAAGTATCTCTCATAAAGGTGCTTAATCTTGTTAATTTTTTTTCCTTTCTGCCAAGATAAACAAAGGTGTCTCTGTCAGCAAGCGTATGAATAAACTTTATGTTTTGGCAGAGGAATTAAAGAATGTGGGCCATCCTTTTAATGAGGAAGTGCAGGTTACGGCGGTGTTGAGCTCTTTGCCAAATTCTTGAGAACAATTTAAAAAATATTTCTGTCATTCTGAAAGGATGCTTAGCATGCGCAATCTAAGGTGCCATATGGATAAGACAGAGGAATAGAGAGTAGACCAGATAGATCACAAAACTATAATAGAATCAAACTCCCTGGCTTATTGAAACCCTAAAAACCACCGTTTCTCTAAACTCTCGAATCTTAAAAGGACCGAGCGGAGTCAAGCCGTTGGCTTCTTAGAAAAATCCATGTTGAGCTTACTGGATCCTTAGCTATTCATGCGAGAATTGATCAGTGGTGAAACCCAACCGAGAAGAAGGGCGAATCTTCATGCTTTCACATGCACGCACGGAGACAACAACACGTATGTAAAGCCATTTGGATGGGTCTCGATGTCTTGCTTGGAGGAGAAGGAGACGAATGGCGAGGAAGAGAGGCGTGTGGCGGATGAGCACGACGACGACGATGACTGGATACGGAGCATGCATGTGGCGGGAAACGACGGGATCGGATGATCTGGTCCAGAGTGCGCGTGAGGCCTCCACACGCTGGCAGCCTGCACGGCTTTGGCCTGTCAGGACCGTGACATAAGTGAGAGTTTGGTCGTGCTAGCTAGGCTAGGTAAGGTACTGTGTTACTCCATTGCCCAGAAATTAATGAGACTGCAAATAATAAAAATAGAATTAAAAATAAAATATCAGAGAGAGAAATATAGAAAAAGAAAAAACAGAGCTAACCTTAGGAGCATGCATGGCCTTCCTAACCCCATTGGCCATTTCCATAAATAGTGATGATATATGCCACGTATAGGGCCAACATTAGATATGCTCTTAAGGCCTTGTTCTCTTCATCTTAAATTAAAATTAAAAGTTACAACTGAAAGTTTATTATTTTTGTACAAACCAAATCATGTAGCACTTTATAACATTGTTTTAATGGTTTCAGTGGTTCTTCTCAAAGCACCTAAAACCATTTTTTTTAACAATTGTCGGCTCTTCAAGCCCTCTATCGAGAGTCCACAGTTTTTCAGATTATAATCTATAGTTGCATTTACCTGAAAAGAACAAGACCTAAATAGCCCGTGCTATCATGTCGATCTCGAGCTTTTTCTTTTTTCAAACAAACTACGGACCAACGATATGTGTAGATCTCGATTATATAGCAACTCGTTATATATATACTCTTTAAAAATGTTTTGGGCTGGTTGTGTCGGAGCGACGGTCCCATCCAACAAGTTATACTCACAAGCCACCTTCTCCTCCCCCAAGACTAACACCATGGTCCTGGGCCTAAGTCTTCTGCAGCGTGCTATATCATAGGTCTAACCAGGGTTACGCCAAGATATTGTGGTAACTCAACCAAAAAAAACTAGCCTGATGGATAAGAGACGTCTCTGTTTTTTAAGTTGTGCTAGGGATCAATATTCGATGTGGATCCAACAGGTTAAAGATAAGCACGTAGGATCACAAAAGATTGTTCAAATTGACTTGCACATTCCTGAAAAAGGTTTTAGACATTAAAGTCCATCTGGTCCAACAATATGTAGAGATAAGAACAAAGATGCGGTGGTGCGTTCATATTAATTCAACGTGTATTAGGGGAAAAAATCAAACAATGAAATGCAGATGAAAAAAGAAAAAGAAAGAAAAATTAACAAAATATCCCCGGTCTGGCCACGCGCCCTCCACACGCACTCTGCCCTTCATTCCATCCTAGCCGTCCACGTGTCGCCCATCCGCCAGCTCCACGCGCCTATATCTATCCGCCGCCACCCGCAGGCTCCGCCGCTCCACCGCCTCCCATTTCGCCATGCTTCTTAGGGTTACGCCCTCTCCGGCCGCCGCCGCCGCCGCCGCCGCCGCCGTCGCGGCCAGCCGGCTCGCCGGTCCGAACTCCGCACCCCTACGTCTGGCGGTGCCGCGCGGTCTGCCGTCCGCTGGGGCGACGTGCAGGGCGGCGGGGAAGGGGAAGGAGGTGCTCAGCGGGGTGGTCTTCCAGCCGTTCGAGGAGCTCAAGGGGGAGCTCTCGCTGGTGCCGCAGGGCAAGGACCAGTCGCTCGCCAGGCACAAGTACGCCGACGACTGTGAGGCCGCCATCAACGAGCAGATCAAGTCAGTCTCGTTGTTTTTTTTCCCTTTTTAGATTTTATCGATTCCCTCGACTCTGCGTTCATCCTCAGGATCGGAAAATACGAAATTTAAATCCAAAGGTTTGTTTGAAACTGTGAAAGTCGGGAGAATTCTAGTCCTCTGCAGCTGATTTTGGTTTTAGCCAACCACCACCAAAGATTCTGGTCATGATGCCTGGAACAGGATTTGAATCCGAACGTATTCTGATTGCAGTGTGGAGTACAACGCATCGTACGCGTACCACTCCCTCTTCGCCTACTTTGACCGCGACAACGTTGCTCTCAAGGGCTTTGCCAAGTAAGTCCACCTTCAATTGGCCATCAGCCCTTCACTAAATACAAGGTACTAAAATTATCCTGGCTTTCAGGTTCTTCAAGGAATCGAGCGATGAAGAGAGGGAGCACGCCGAGAAGCTCATGAAGTACCAGGTATTGCCTCGGTTGTCCCATCAAAGTATTATCGTCGTGCGCCGAATACTAAAGATGTCGTCTTTCCTTCTCTTGTCAGAACAAGCGTGGAGGCAGGGTGAGGCTCCAGTCCATTGTCACACCGTTAACGGAGTTTGACCACCCTGAGAAAGGAGACGCTTTGTATGGTGAGCTGCTTTCTGGGTCTGGCTATGTTTGCATCGCGTTACAATACCATGAAAGGTGCATGTGCTTGTGCTTATTGTGTGATTACAAGTGACCGGCTATGCATGTGGAAATCAAGTGGTTGGGGGGAGGCTGCGTGTTGTGGGAGATTACCAACATTAGTTGTATGAGTCCAGGCTTTTGGCAGATAGGTAAAGTAGATGAATGCAAAGTTGATTGATTCATGATTTCATATGACTTTGGAGGAAGAAGGAAAAAAAGCCATGTGCCTTTTCACTTTTTCAGTAGATGTTTTATTTAGTCAAATTATGTGGCTGACCTCCACTGGTTACAGAAAAAGTTTTTTTTTTGTTGGAAACTCTGGTTAAACTAAAAACACCAAAGTGGGTAATTGAAAATGATATCATGTACCAAAACGTGCTTAGTTTTTTCTCTGAATCATGTCAGGTTCTCCGATTTGCTGATTGCCTTTTGTCTTACGCACCTTCGACCGATTTAAGTTGCAGACTGATGGAACGTCTATCAGTAGAGAAGCTTCGATTTTTGCATCACCTATATCTGCAATAATGCTATGTATTTGTATTTCCCATGTTTTAACTTGGGCCTCACTTTGTGGTTTCAGCTATGGAGTTGGCTTTGGCTCTTGAAAAGGTGGTCAATGAGAAGCTGCACAGCCTGCACAGTGTAAGCTTATTATTTCCGCAGTTATGCTGAAAGCAGATTTAAAGTTGTTAAAAGTGCTTAAGGAAGTTATTTGTCAATCCTACCTAAGTCCAGCAGTATATGTATTAGTACACCAGAAGTAGTTAAAAGTGTTCGCCCAAAATGAACAGGTAGCTTCACGGTGCAACGATCCTCAGCTGACAGACTTCATTGAGGGTGAATTCCTTGAGGAGCAGGTAAAAACTCCAAACCAAGTCAAACATCAAATGGGCTTTGCATTTGCAGTCAGCACTAGTCTCTTTACATATTTCTCTTTTATGCTTTGTTGAAATAATTCTTGGCTGAAACATCCCCCCTTGTTGTGAAAGGTTGAAGCCATCAAGAAGATCTCTGAGTATGTCGCGCAGCTCAGAAGAGTCGGCAAGGGGCATGGTGGGTGTCTTGCCAGAAGAAAAAACAACAACGCTTTGTCTGCTGTTCTTTGCCTGTGGCATGCCGAGTCCTTACTGTCTACGTAATCTGGTTGCAGGTGTGTGGCACTTTGATCAGATGCTGCTTGAAGAAGCAGATTGAAAAGAGGGGGTCAAGTGAAGCGGTGTGAAGTAAGGAAGAGCAGGGAGCAGTTAAGCAAGCAGGCATTTCAGCGTATGCTTGTGGCTTTGGGGGATTTCTCGTTCTGCTTATCAGTACAGTAAGAAGTGTCTAAACAAAACCATGTGTCGTTCTCCCCTAAGGTCAGGAACATGAAAAGCACAAAATCTGGTAGGGTTGCTGTGTTTGTTGCTTAGGGAGAGACGTTCGTTACTCGCTTGAAATAAACCACCGGCGAGGTGCTATGTTCCAGTTCCGGTCAACGATCGTGGTGCGATAATTACATACTAGTGCTGTCGTTCGATAATGACATTTTATCAGTGTGTGTGTGCCAAGCGATCGATTTACTGCTCTCTGTCGGGCCCTTGTTTTTTCTTATTATGCCACTCTCTTCGATTACATAGTTTGTCCTACGAAATTTTCTCTGAATAAAAGAAGTATAATTTGGAGCTCTCATTTCTTCGTAGCACTCTCGCGGGCCAGGGGCACCAAAGTGCCCCAAGTCTTGATTCGCATGAACGTGAAAAGGCGCTATGAAATTCACAATATCGGGTACAAAGTATACTTGTAGAAGCTTGAAGCAAGCTGTTTGTCTTATAGGCGAAATGACTTTAGGTTTTGTTGATTTATTGTGCGATGATTTTATTGAAAAAGATCATGCTCGCATATCTTTTTCACTCAGGACTGGGTATCCATGCTAGGTGTGGCTTCAGGGGGTATTCATGTTTGGCATATGCTAGCTCTGACCGAAATCTTTGGAGATGATTCCGTATTGTAGTTTGGGGGAGGAACTTTAGGACAAGTATTGTTGAATGTCAATGATATGAATTGGCAGAGAGAATGAGAGAGCTGTAGACAATGTGTTGCTTTATAATATCAATGAATGTTGTTGTACACTATTGTTTACAATGGGTGAATCTTCTTCGTATAGAGTACAAGACTGTAGTTAATTGCAGTTAGAATTGTTGTAACATGTGTCTAAATGTGAGATGCAACTGCTGACAGTTGCTATAACTGCTATGCTGTTGTGGTAAGTGAGACAATAGTATTTGTCCCATTTGCCATGTGATTAATATCACAACAGTTTGGTTCATGGCTATCTACCTTTAATTCAGATTAAATTCTACGGCTGTGAACTTATGTTTTTTACGAGCAGACGCTTCATAGATTTTTAAAGATATTTCTCGAAACTCATGAAACGCCATTATAATAACTAGCCTTTACATAATTTTTCTCTTGACTAGCCACATGTGAGTGGTTTGCTACAAACAAATATCACATTAATACACTATGTTATATTTGATTTACACCCTCAACTTTTTACACTCAACTACGTAAGTGTAACATCCCAAATTTTGAATCCTAAATTTTTGGAAGATTTTTTTTCAAAATTTAAATTTAAACGTCGTAGCTCAACTCCACGAAAGTCCATAAAACTGTTCCCATAATATTCTCCCAGTACCTTTAAAAGATAACTTTATCCTTTAGAACGTAAGAGTTTAAACATTTTAAAAACCAGTATCTCAAAGCCATTATCCAATTGTCATCTAACACCCCTGCAGTTATTACTTAGTAAAATATAGTCACCAAGCTATTTCCAAACCTAGTCTAAGAAAGAGTGGTCCAAGTCCGATCGTTAACTACACTATATGGCTAGTCTACCATATTTACAAATTAACAGCACCGATTACATTTACTCAATTTCACTAGTAAACACATGGCTAATATATCACGTTGTTATATCAAAAATAGAGATTTCAAAAAATACCTTAAAACAACAAATTCCCTAATTTTTTTTTTCTCTATTTTCCCTTCTGTTTCTCTCTCTCCTCTCCTCTTCTTTCCTCTCTTCCTTTCTCTTCTCTGAGTCCTCTTAGTCCCTGCCAGATGGAATGGGATGGGTGGCTCAGCCAAGGAGGGGTTAAATACCCACCCATCCCCTAACCTAGGGGTGATCGCCCTTTTTTTGAGCAATATGTGGGCCCTCCCTAACGGTCGGCCATGGCTCCCCAACGATGGCAACGTCAGCTTACTAGGCTCCTATCGCTGCACGGTGGGGCAATCACCCTTCCAACAGACGATAAGTGTCTCGCCACGCCTTGCCTCGCAGGTTGGACCACCCATTGCCCTGGCAGTGGGCGATCGCCCGCTCAAAGGTGGATGAACGCCTATTTCTGTCCTAATGCTCCTAAAGTGCCTATTTTTGAGTAAATAATTAAAAAATGTAAAAAAAATTCAATCATTTACTGCTCAAAGTGCCACTTCTAGAAAGTCTCCAAGTTCATGGTTCAACAATTCAGCCTAGTAGCAAATCAGCAGAGTCGAAAGGAACAATATGTAACAACGGCACTCACAAGTCCTAGCAAGGAGCCAACAGAAGTAGGATACTACCACCGAACTATATGCCCCAAGTTTCTTGCAGCAACGTATCAAAAAGTTCAAATTAAATCTAGACAAGGAACAAAAGTTTTATGTCATGTGCAAAATCTATGACGTCATGAACCTTTTGTATAGCTGTGAAAAGAATCATATATATGTGCACCACAAAGATACTGGGAACGAAGCACAGCAGTTCTAATATAAAGTAGCAAACCAGTGCATAACTCAGCCATCCCAGGTTAGTAAAAAAATTATTAACGTGTCAACCAATTTAGGATCACAAGGAACTTATTTGCTTATGCTTATCTACTTATTTGCTTATCTTTGGTTTCAAAAACGTAGATACTTTGGTATTTTTGGTCCATTCTTTTTTTTTCTAAAAGATGCGCCGCAAAAGCTCTAAAAAGCAAGTAAAACGAAGTGTGCTGGACAATCTAAGTCGCTTCCGGAAGCTTTCGAAGTTTAGCTTATCAGCAAATTAGCAAATCAGATAAGTCGAAAAAAACATCCCCACGACGTCTGCTTACGTGTGCTAAATACTATGTTCCAACAAAAAAATATATCACATCGACGTATCTGAATTGTGCCAGTGTAAAGGAGAGGAGAATATGCAACATAACTATGACAACATGTCATATATTCAACATTGACTCCAAATTTTGATCACCATGATTCAATGTATTTTTGCAAAAAAAAAAAAAGGTTTCTTCCATATTTGCATTAGCTTTACATCTCCGCAAATAGATCATTGTTTCAATCAAAATGGCCTATGATGCAAACAACACGGATAAGGTCAAGATTGGTGTATTAAGAGCATATGTAAAAGAAAGATAGGCTATCCAGTGGTATACAAAATTTCTAAAAGCATGATGAAACACTCAAGAAGTAAAGCTCCATCTTGATGCAGTTGATTCCTAGCAGATATGTGACCACCTGTTACTGCATCAAGGAAATAGAAGAAAATACCCAAACAAAATAACTTTCGTTCTGCAATTAAGCAAGCAACTTGATTTAGATGGAATGAAACCTTTACCTAAAAATAGTAAAATTTCAACATTTTCATGCTTATGTTCAAATAATTGTGTTTGTGTTTTGCAAGGAAGCAAGTAATTAGATTCAGATAGAAAGAAAGTCCCCCGGCCCCCACCACCAAAAAAAAAAAGAAAAGAAATTTGCATTTCTATTGTTTCATGTTTATGTTGATGTACGTAAATTCATATACACCACCCAATTTGAAAAAAAGTCCTGAATCCTACATGATAATTGGGAAATACCAGCTGGAAGCTTAAATTGAGTTAACACTCCATGGGAACGAAGTGTACAATTTTACGGAAATATTTAAAGGAGAGGTATATATTAGCAATGTAACATTTCAATAAACTGACAGCAAGATGGATTACGAAGAACAAAACGCTTTATGACTCGTAACAAGAGATGAAGGTGCCCCTAAACTAGATCCCTACGCATAGCTAACGAGCATCCCATTTCTTGAAAAGCTAGACTAGAATAGATTACAATGTAAAACCAAAACAAATATGATAAGTAATAACCAAGCACATAATATATAGCAGTATAAAGCGAATGTTCATCTTAGCTAAAAAACCTAGTCTATCCATATAAAGTACTTGGACTAAGAGTGCAAGAGCTTGCACACTGTTCAATGTTAACATTACTTAACATGAAGTAGTAAGCTGAAAATGCATAGTAATGGGCAGTGCTATAACAGGAAACAATGAGCTGTAACCTGTCGAGTAACTATTTTATAGCCCTCCAATTTCTTCGCCATCCTCCTCCAGCTGGTCACTGCATACATAAGCACAACATATATTCAAATTGTTGCAAACTATGCATGCTCCTAATGCGATAGCAAGAAGCCCCCCTAGAAAAAAAAACCCTCCAACTTTTAGTAAAAAAAGTCCACCTTTTAATTCCCAACTACAAAGCTATCCAACTAGCACCTTCAATTATTAAATGGAAACTAGAGTGCTTGTCGGGAGTGTGGACTTCTTTGAAATAATTGCTCTTTCACTTACTCCAAAGTTTGAAAAGCTATCCAAACGTTCAAAAAGCGCCCCTCCATCCTGCACTCACACATCACAAACCAGAGCAATTGTGTGATAGATAAGCCAAAGTCATGGGCCATCATCAAATCTATTGTAGTAAGCTCATCAACCTTTTGAATCCAATCAACCTTTCCAAAAAAAAAAAGAGTTAATTTTATATAATCACGTGCAACAAATTATCTCAACACCAAAAGGGCCCCGAAATAGATTGTGTATATAAATACCTTGGTGTATTTTAGTGCATGATTGACAAAATTTCTTAAAAATCTGAGGAGATCCCAGTATGTGTTAGCATATGCCATACTATTTCCATCAGACCTATAGAAAAAAAACTTTTGATATGGTTCTTTTTGCACCTTTGATTTCCAATTTGATAAGTGATGAAAAGTGCCCTCCGATGATTTCCATGAACAGCAATTCAATGGTCCATAGTTATTTTGAGTATCCGGAACAATAGAACTATACAGCATGAATATTCTACAGATATGCTCACTTCTTGCTAGTGGCGGCATAAAAGCCATATGGTGTTCAAGATACTTCTGGAATAAATTGAACTCTTCAGAGTTAGGGTCTGGTGCTAAGGAGAATTCTGCCTTAAATTTGGAGAAGAATGCGGGGGGAGCATAAATATCTTCATGAGAGTAGTGATTAACCAAGATTTCATAAAGGTTATAAAAATCTTCAATCATTTTATCCCTTGTCAAATTCTTTGTGGCTTCTTTCATAACAAGAACTACAGAACCTCTGTTGCGAACAAAAATATGAGACATGTCCCATTTTCCATTCCAAGAGTAACCCTGTTTATGAACCCTGGGAATAAACTTTACCAATCTCTTAGCTAGTTTCCTTCCGATGCGAGTAAGAGCTACGACTTTTTCCCCATGGAAAAGCTTAAAAATCTTAACCAATTTATTTCTCCCAATAAAGTCCAAGAAAGATTCTTCACTGTTGCATACAGAAAAAAGGTATTTGTAAAACATTTTTTATAACAAGAGAGAGAGAGAGAAAGAGAGAGAGAGAGAGAGATGTGATCTTGGATATAAGAGGCTAGAGAGCTCAGGTTACCTCTGCGGTGGATGTAATTGGCACTTATCTTGGATGGGACTGGCTTCAGAAAGAGAGAGAGATATTTCACTGCATGTGTAAAACATCTGGTTACATGAGAGAGAGAGAGAGAGAGGGAGGGAGGGAGGGAGATGTGATCTTGGATATAAGAGACCAAAAGGCTCTGCTTACCTTTGTGGTTGAGGCAATTGACACTCATGTTGGGTGGTGTTAGAATTTTCTAGGGATGACACATCCTTATGTTGTGAGTAATCTAGTTGAGGAGATTCTCCGGCTGTATACTCCATAGCTTCTATTTCTGTCTGAATCTTCATCTCCTTACTTGGTTTTTTTCTAATTTATTGGCTGTAATTCGCACAATAACATAATGATAGCTTTAAGTACAAATTTAATTCAAAAGACAGATTTGTACAAATTCATGGGCAATAACCTTAGTCTGTGATCATGTTTTTCCTTCAAAACCTGTTCCCCTTGTTCCGGCGCTTGTGCATCCCTCCTTTCATACGATCTTTCAACCTGTCATTATATTTATATTATCAGTGGTAAAGCTGACAAAAAAAAACCCATATTCTAATCAATTGTCTCATTATAGTTAGGCAAGTTGAGTCGCTAAGGGACCCACTAGTCGATATGTCAGTCCATTAGTCTGCTAGTTCTATAAATGATGGGGATCGGAAGGAGAGAGAGGTTGAGATGAAGGAGAGGAGTGCTTGCCACCTTTAAAGCAGAGGGAAGGGACAGCACGCTGGCAACATAACTCAAAGCATGATTTCAAGGATGGAGAACAAAGGGTTGAAGGGGGAGAAAAGAAACGGGAAGGAGGCGCCATGGAGGTGGGGGTCGAGATGAACGCCATCTACAGGTCTATTCTTCAGCAAAATTGGGCCAAACTATTGCTACTATGGAGGTGGGAATCGAGATGAACCCTGGCCATCTTGTGACAGCAATATTGGGCTAACTACTACTGGCCTATGTGACTCCCAGCCCCAACCCCAACCCCAGCCTACCCATCCCCTTCTCCCAGTGCCAGCCTCCTCTTCTTCACCCCCACGCTCCTAGCCGCCATTTCTTCACTTGTTGCTGGCAGCACAATTCCTCCTAGGCCTCCTCTCCCAACCGCGGATCCTCCCAGCGCCACCACTGGATGCCATTCCCTCTCTCTTTCCATCCTCTAGTCCTCGTGGCCCTAGTTGTAAGCAAGTTGCCCACCTTGTCTCTCCCCAACTCGATGACTAGTGGACTACATGGCAGAGAAATTGACCCAAAAAATTGACACAGAAAAAAACTTAATTTACCAAGGTTTCTTCAACCCTCAAACTGAAATAAGCAAGCGTGTTTCTTAGGGCACTCCCATCTTTATCTTCTTTATTATCTGCCTCTTCAAATAAACCTTTGTTTTCAGCACATATATTAGTGCACAATAAAGTACCCTTGCTTGCCATATCTAATATTTCCAGCAGCTCATTAGATGAAGGCTTACTATGGTTCATCATGACAGACTGTAAGGAATAGAAAAGGAACATTATACATGTGGTGAACATTATATAAATAGGAACAATTCATAAAACAAACTTACACGAAGATTACTCATAACTTTGGAAATCTATTTTGTTGATATAAACTCTGGGTTCACACACTATTCCTTTACTATTTCTTGAACAGATGACCCAAAAATTTCCTAAAAATGTATGTTTTCAACAATATAGTTTTAGATAAAATGTTAAGAGAAGATGTCAATGCACACAAATACCTTAACAGCTCCATCACAATGGTACAATATACTCTGAGCATCTTGAATGGCAATCTAACGACCACAAGAAAGAAATTCAGTGCAAATATTAAAATATGTGAAAACAATATACATTTAAGCAGCTCACTTCATCCCAATACTCTGCAACATCTTTCATTTTCTTAGATCCCAAAAGAAAATATTAATCCGGCGTAAATAGGTGAATAAAAAGAATGTAATGAGAGGAGAAATGGATAAAATAAAAGACCTCATAATCTTGAGATTTCGAAGTCAACAAATGAATGTCTCTGGCAGTTGATTTTCGCATGAAATTCTACAGCACATTTGCTATTAAAGCACTTGTGTAATTTTGTAATAATGTCAGCCAGTTGCACATTACAACAAAAATAAGACATGCACACAACATTAACACACACTCTACTGAAACATTTACAAAGATTTTCATAGTATAATACACTTGCAGAGGTTTTCTTAGTAGAAACAGGTTTTATAGATATTTTATAGGTAGAAGCAGGATCCTCAATTGCAACAAAATCACTTAGAAATACTTCTTCGACCTAATGATTGCAGGCATAGAATTTGTTTAAACTAACATTTAAAAAAAAAAGGAAGAAGCATGCATATGACTATGACATACTATGTTATATGTTATACTATACTGCTTCTACGTTAAAAAGATTTTCATAGTATAATACACTTATAGATGTTTTCTCACTAGAAGCAGGTTTAGCAGATATTTTATTAGTAGAAACAGGTTCCTCAATTGCAACAAAATCGCTCACAGATACTTTTTTGACCTAACGATTACAGGCATGGAATTTGTTTAAACTAACATTTTGAAAAAAGAAAAAAGAATGCATATGACATAATATGTTTTAGTTACACACCCTGTTTAAGACCTTCCAAAGAGCATTGACATTGCTCATAACAAGACTTTCATCCTCTACTAACATATATAAAGTACCATTATGTTGTGGAGAAATAAAACCAAAAAATCTATTAAAGAAGAGTCGGACTTCAGTAGTCCAGCTAAGTAAATGTCTAGAAAGTATACATACCTTATAAACTGTGTGAAATTCTTCATTTTGATACAAAATTGCAAGCTCGTCCTCCTTAATTATCCAGTTATAGTAAACATGAAAGGGTTAAATTCCTTTTTTTGTACACTACATATCTGGTTGCACTGCATACATGCCTTCCCCCACGATTCAGAGTAGTATAATGGTATATTTAAGTTGTCAAAAAAGGGGTGTTTAGGTGATTTCACATTTATGCTGCACGTTTACAGGCCAATAAATATGAAACAACATAAAACATGTAACATTCATAAATTAGTACCGAACAAATAAATAAGGAAAAAGTATAGACTACCCCTAAACTACAGAAAAGGTATAGAAATCATCCCTAATCTACTAAACTAGTCTCTCTTTTTTTTCCACCCTTCAAGTGTCAAAACCGAAAACAATCCAACCCAAGACCATTCTGAAGCAGCTTTGGACCAATCCTTCCAAGTCTAATCACACAATCGGATGTGCAAGAACGGAAAACTGAAATAATCATTTTCATGTAACCGTTACCTAAATTGCAACTATGCATGCCTAAAATTTAACCTTGCTGAATCCAAACTGTTTAAGCAGAACACAAAATATCTATAGTTTTTCACAACAAAAACTGTATCTAAAATTTTATCCAAGCATCCCAAAATAAATTGAAACGTGAAATTGGTCAACACGGCACAGTATTTGTGAGGACCCAGTAAATCGGATGAACTAACAGAACATTTCAACATAATTTACACAACAATAAATATAGAAATACCAAAGCACATTCCATATCCATTGAGATTAGAAACCATTACAGCATCACAAGATGACGAACAGGTTACCCATCTAACATAGCAATAAACATCCCTCCTAATTGCCATTTTTTAAAAAGAATGCAAAACCGCTTTGGAATGGTCTAGGGTTGGATTGTATTGTTTAAACACTTGAAGGACGAAAAAAATAGTTTTATGATGATTTCTTTACCATTGCCAAAGTTCCACGCACGGGGTGGGGGGTATCTACACTTTCCAATAAATAAAAAAATTGACCTACATAGGGTTAACACCATTGCGAAGAGATTTTATGAATTTGATGATTTTGACCATGATATCTTTACTATGATCATTCCAAGAGAGAAGACTCATCTTTTCTGCTGATGGTCAGTGATTTGCGACACAAGAGACCAGGTGACATTAGCTGCATCAGCATCTACAAAGATGTCACCCTTAAGCAGTAAGCAATTGGAAATCAATGTAAGTGCTGATGCTGCTTTGTTATCTCCATACACGATTTTGGTAGTGCATCCTAAGAATCCTACCGACCGTACCTTGTACGTCATCGATCAAGGCCTGCAGAGTTAAAGAGTTAGGCGCTGCTTGGCAATTATGAATTTTTTTTACACATATCAACAATGTCAAAACTGCACTTTGTTGTTGATAGACTCCAAGTAACTGAACAATGAACAATGGTTACAGCATTTTGCAATAAGCGATTCTAGTTGGTTAATCGGATTAGATAAGATTTGAGTATACTTGCAACAGAAACCAGTAGATCACCAAATCTGATGGAAACGATGGAGAACTAATCAATCAAATCCGAAAGGCACATAAAAAAACAAGAAACCAACCTTGCTGAACTCGAAGAACTAGCTAAATTGATTGTCGCCACCGCCAATGTCCCATCGCCAGTTGAAACCAAATCAGGGAAACCGACAAAGGTTGCCATAGTTTCCTCCTTGAGCACAATCAGAGAAACCTTGCAGAACTCAAAGGACACATTTTCTGTTTTAATTAATATGAACTATTGTACTTGGAATGGTCAACCGCTACTCACAGAGCAACATTGGTATGTTGCTAATTACTTGCTGTCATTTTTTAAAAAATTTTATGATGCGACTTGTTCTTTATTTGGAGTTTATTACTCAACCTCTCCTTTAATTGTGCATAATATTCTAGAAATTGCTACTCACTTAAAGAACCATGAAAATGATAGTATTTTGTTTGAAACTATTTTTGCTATGAAAACAAAAATTTTAAAATATTGGAAAGAAATTCCTATGTTATATGCATTCGCATTTATTTTAGATTCTAGAGCTAAAATTCGAGGATTTAGTAATGTTCTCTCACTTCTAAGTGATGCAATAGGCATTGATTATTCTAGTTATTTTTCACATGTTCGTGCTAACTTATCTAAAGTTTATGCGAAGTACAATCAGAAGTTTAGTGGAGTTGGCCTACAGCGGCCTCCACCACCACCCACAATAGGTAAGAAGAAAACTGTAGCATCCCAATTTCCTAACTGAGTCTAGAATGCTACCAACTCTCTGAAAATTCAAAATTTTTGGCAGCACCTCCCCTAATATTCGGACATCCACTCAGCAGACCAAGAAACATATACATTTATCATACAGTAACATCAAAATACCCACTTCCAACATTCCATTCATACCAACCCATACAACCAAAGGACAGCACGTCCCACCCACTTACATATAACATTCATGAATTGGTACCGAACAAATAAATAAGGAAAAAGTATAGACTATCCCTGAACTACAGAAAAGGTATAGAAATCATCCCTAATCTACTAAACTAGTCTCTCTCTTTTTTTCCATCCTTCAAGTGTCAAAACCGTAAACAATCCACCCCAGGACCATTCTGAAGCAGTTTTGGACCAATCCTTCCAAGTCTAATCACACAATCGGATGTGCAAGAACGAGATACTGAAATAATCATTTTCATGTAACCGTTACCTAAATTGCAACTATGCATGCCTAAAATTTAACCTTGCTGAATCCAAAATGTTTAAGCAGAACACAAAATATCTGTAGTTTTCCACAACAAAAACTGTATCTAAAATTTTATCCAAGCATCCCAAAATAAATTGAAATGTGAAATTGGTCAACACAGCACAGTATTTGGGAGGACCCAGTAAATCGAATGAACTAATAGAACATTTCAACATAATTTACACAACAATAAATACAGAAATACCAAAGCACATTCCATATCCATTGAGATTAGACACCATTACAGCATCACAAGATGACGAACAGGTTACGTATCTAACACAGCAACAAACATCCCTCCTAATTGTCAGTTTTTTAAAAGAATGCAAAACCGCTTTGGAATGGTCTAGGGCTGGATTGTATTGTTTTAACACTTGAAGGATGAAAAAACTGTTTAAGGATGATTTCTTTACCGTTGCCAAAGTTCCGCACCGAGAGGGGGGTATCTACACTTTCCAATAAATAAAAAATTGACCTACCTATGGTTAACACCATTGCGAAGGGATCTTATGAATTTGATGATTTTGGCAATGATATCTTTACTATGATCATTCCAAGAGAGAAGACTCATCTTTTTTTTACCTTGACTTAGTTGTCTTCGTGGCAACTGAGGATTGTTGTCCTCCTTGAAACTTCTTGGGAGCAGGACACTGAGAAGACCAACCATAACCACTGGAATACCTCTTTTGGCCTGCCTAGGAACCCCAGAAGCACCAAAACCTCTAGGAACCGCCAGTAGTCTGCCTCTCCTTGGTGAGTTGCAACTCAAACTCTATCCTCCTTGCTTGTTCAACCACTGAACTGTAGTCATGAGGGGTGTTAACTCCCAACACGTGGCGGTACTCTAGATTTAAGCCCTTCTGAAACCTATTGACCTTCTCTGGTTCATTTGTCGCCAAGAATGGCACAAAACGAACCAAGTTGCTAAACTCAATCTCATACTCTGAGATTAACCTCTTGCCCTGAAGAAGCATGGACAAGCTATGCTCCATTTTCTCCAAGAAGGATGCAGGGTAGAACTCCACTTTGAACCATTCAGCAAACTCTTCCCAAGTAACTGGTCCCAATGTGGGCGTCGGAGCAGCGAGCACCCCTTCCTACCAAATATCCGCTCGTTCCTTCAACTGAAACGCCACAAAATGAGCCTTCCTTTTTTGTGGTCATCTCTAGTGCTCTAAATTGTGTTTCCATGTACCGCATCGGGTCTGCCGCCTGAACCGGGGTACCAGACCCAACAAATGTATCTAGGCGTAGAGACATCCACTCCTATAAACTGTAATACCCCGTATTTGGGTCTTGGGCCAAAGCCCGGCCCGGCCCAGCACTACTTAGCCTTAAAGATAAGGATGAGGACTCTCATCCTCATTCTCATCTTGCCCGTTGCTCTGCCCCAAACAGAGGCAGCACTGCTGCTGTCCGTTCCGTCCGTGCGCCGCCGTCGTCGTTGTCGTCGGCCGTCGCCGCCGTCCAGCACCGCTGCTCGCGTTCCTCTCTCGCTGCTCAGCCAAGCCGGCCTCCTCCACGTCCCTCTCCTTCTCTGCTCCTTGCTTAGTCCAACCCTAGGCCATGGGTGGTAGGAGAGGCTAAGCAAGAGGAAGGAGAAGAGGAAGCTGCGGCTGGGAAGAGGAGGAAGAAGCTGCGGCAAGGGAAGAGAAGAAGAGGAAGGAGAAGAAGGAGAGAAGAAAGGAAAGAAGAAGCTAGGGTTTAGGGGTGAGTTTAATTTCTGGAATTCATGCTTTATTCCTGCGAATGGATGGTTTTTTATGAGGTCTAGATATGGATTGGAGGGGGGATTAGAAACCCTAGACTTGGATTTTGATACTAGATGATGGAATCAAGTGCAGCAGGTTGTCTCTCAAATTCTAGGGGTTTTCCTCAAGAATTGGAGCTGGGTCATATTGAATGAAAGCTGCGTGTTGTTCTAAGCTTTCCAACGCATCTAAGAACGCGAAAAAGGGATAAACGGTCTAGGAGATATGCCCGTTTTCGTGCGGCTATCCAGTTTATGCCGCGACGAAATGGTAGATAAGCTAATGATGATTTGGCCTAGTTAGTGGCTAAATTGAGAAGATAAATGGTATGTTAAACAAGGGCTTAGTTTTGTATGGCTTAGAGATATTTATAAATAAAAGATGAAGGAGTATGAACATGAGGATTAATTTAGCTTAATACTTAAACTAGAAGGTTAATAGTATGACTATAATAGGGTTAATCTTATAAGGCTTAGATATATTTAGAATGCTTAGTTAAGACTTGATGTTGCTTGATGCTTGATAAATGTGTTATGGCTGATTGGCGTGTTTGATGTGTAGGTTTTGTCTCGGGGTTGGCATCGCCGTCTTGCCCCTCTGCTTTCTTCGGTATTTGAGGCAAGTACATAATAATATAGTGACATGGATGATTGATGATTGTTTTAAATACTCTTCTACATATTGTTTTAATTGAGCTAATGTGGTTAAGTCGTAAACCGACGATAGAATGTTATGAGATGATATGCTATGATATCAATGAATTGTATACGAAGAATGGAGAACTCATGCATTTGCACTGCATTATGCATCATAACATCATTTGTGATGGTCGACCTCACTACAACATGAAAACCTACCTATGTAGGCCCCTCCAGATCAGCCTGGAGGATATGAGGGTGGACATCGGCCGGTGTCCACTCAGCTTTACCGGTTGAAGCTTATGATATAAGATGAGCATATAGACATGTATTGGACGCATACATGACATGAACAAGAGAGTTTTCTTCGATGCGATAATTAAATGAATGATCAATATTACTAAAGTAACCATGAACCATGATTTCCTTAATGTGACAGTGAGATGAATGGTTAAAAATCATTAAAGTTAATCATGTATTATCCGTCTCTCATTTTGTTATGTACTTGCTGAGTCGTGGACTCACGCTTGCTTATTTATGTTTTTAGGTGAGCCGTGACGCCATCATGCATGGGAACGGGCGTAGCATCCTTCTTTTGTCACGACACTAACTCTCATGAACACTTAACAATCTACAAACTTAGTGAATTGTGTCCTTTTGGATGTGATAAAATATGTATTATGTTGCGTTGGGCTTGTTTGTAAGCTAATGGCCGATATGGATACCGCGAAGGTAAAAGATGGTAAGGTTTTCACTTGGCTGTGGTTCCAAGTGATGGATGCGAGATAGATAGGGTTTTGATCATCTTATTGGTTTAATATGTATGCTCTATAGATGGAATTGATATACATGTTGATTGAGTTTCTATATGATGATATGTGAACATTTCTGCTTTCATGCTTGTGTGGATGTCCAGTTTTTAGGCAAAGCTCTGCCGAAATTTTAAACTATTAGTAGAATTAACTTTATTTATACAATGAATGTTATGTTTGGTAGCATTCCGGGCTCGAGGAGGAGCCGGGGTGTTACATAAACTCATCCTCATTTCTAGCTCAACTGGTACAACTACCGAGGCTACAATGGGTACGACAGCAGGTGCAGGTGTAGGGGCAACCACCTGCCCTCGCTGACAGAGTTCATGGAGTTCTTGCTGAAGCTCTTAGAGCAAGGCCATCGGCTCAACTTGTGCTACCGCCGTAGGTGGCATGACCTGAGCCACCCCCTGAACTGGCCCAACTGCTTGTGGTGCACCCTGTGCACCCCTTCCACCAACTTTAGACTCATCCACATGGGGTTGTTCCAACTAACCTTGCCCCCGACCAGGGGTGCCACGACATCCACAGGCTCCCTATGAAGCCACCACTTCACCACGTCCTGGGGCTCTCCCGCAACCACCTCCTCTAATTCTTGGCACAGCTATATAAACGGACAAATGAAATTTACACGGTCAATTCAAAAGCATCGAACATATCACATTTTACAAATAAAAGAATACTCGCACGTAAACATACAAAGCTTCTCCTGTCCCATTCCTACTGTGCACCAATGTGTCAGGTATTGATCAATTATTTCATTTGTACTAAGTCAAAGTTTTTCCAAAACAGTTTAACACAAATATCAATCCCATAACGGACCTAAAGCTCGCTCCGTTACCAACTATAACACCCTAACTCTCCTCCGAGCCTGAAATGCTACTAACGACCTAAAAATTCAAAATTTTGACAGCACCTCCCATAAAAATTTGGACATCCACTCGGCAGACAAAAGCAACGTAAACACATATATCATAAGACAATGTCTAGCCATGGATTTCTAGCGCTCCATCCACACTAACTGCACCCAACGAAGGGACATCACGTCCCAACCACTTACCTTTCCCAACTAGGATCATGAGGTTGACAACCTGAATTATCATACAAGCAAAATGGATAAGGTTCTGCAGTTCTTGTTATGAAAGAAGCCAAAGAGATTTTGACAAGGGATAAAATGATTGAAGATTTTTATAAGCTTTCTAAAATCTTGGTTAAGCACTACTCTCATGAAGATATTGATGCTCCCTCCGCATTCTTCTCCTAATTTAAGGCAGAATTCTCCTTAGCTCCAAACCCTAACTTTGAAGAGTTCAATTTATTGTAGAAGTATCTTGAACACCATATGGCTTTTATGCCGCCACTAGCAAGAAGTGAGCTTATCTGCAGAATGTTCATGCTGTATAGTTCTATTGTTCCGGATACTCAAAATAACTATGGACCATTGAATTGTTGTTCATGGAAATCATCGGAGGGCACTTTTCATCACCTATCAAATTGAAAATCAAAGGTGCAAAACGAACCATATCGAAAGCGCTTTTTTCTATAGGTCTGATGGAAATAATATGGCATATGCTAACACATACTGGGATCTCCTCAGATTTTTAAGAAATCTTGTCAATTCTGCACTAAAATACACCAAGGTATTTATATACACAATCTATTTCTTGGCCCTTTTGGTGTTGAGATAATTTGTTGCACGTGATTATATAAAATTAACTCTTTTTTCGAAAGGTTGATGGGGTTCAAAAGGTTGATGAGCTTACTACAATAGATTTGATGATGGTCCATGACTTTGGCTTATCTATCACACAATTGCTTTGGTTTGTGATGTGTGAGTGCAGGATGGAGGGGCGCCTTTTGAACGCTTGGATACCTTTCCAAACTTTGGAGTAAGTCAAAGAGTTACAATTTCAAGGAAGTCCACACTCCCGACTAGCACTCTAGTTTCCATTTAATAATTGAAGGTGCTAGTTGGATAGCTTTGTAGTTGGGAGTTAAAACGTGGACTTTTTTTTACTAAAGCTGGAGGGTTTTTTTTTTTTGGGGGGGGGGGGAGGGGGCTTCTCCTATCGGATTAGGAGCATGTATAGTTTGCAACAATTTGAATATATGTTGTCCTTATGGATGCAGTGACCAGCTAGAGGAGGATGGCGAAGAAATTGAGGGCTGTAAGATAGTTACTCGATAGGTTACAGCTCATTGTTTCCTTTTATAGAACAGCCCATTACTATGCATTTTCAGCTTACTGCTTCATATTATTTAATGTTAACATTGAAAAGTGTGCAAGCTCTTGCACTCTTAGTCCAAGTACTTCTTTATTTGGATAGACTAGTTATTTTAGTTGAGATGAACATTCACTTTATACTACTATATATTATGTGCTTGCTTATTACTTGTCATATTTGCTTTGGTTTTACACTATAATCTAGTCTAGTGTAGCTTTTGAAGAAATGGAATGGTCATTAGCTATGGCTAGCGATCTAGTTTAGGGGCACCTTCATGTCTTGTTACGAGTCATAATGCGCCTTGTTCTTCGTAACCCATCCTGATGTCAGTTTATTGAAATGTTACATTGCTAATATATACCTCTCGTTTAAATATTTGTGTAAAACTTGTACACTTTGTTCCTTTGGAGTATTAACTCAATTTAAGCTTCCAACTGGTATTTCCCAATTATCATGTAGGATTCAGGACTTATTTTTTTCAATTTGGGTGGCGTATATGAATTTATGTACATCAACGTAAACATGAAACAATAGAAATGCAAATTTCTTTTTTTTTTTGGGAGAGTGGGAGGCGAGGGATTTTCTTTCTATTTGAATCTAACTACTTGCTTCTTTGCAAAACACAAACACAATTATTTGAACATAAGCACGAAAATATTGAAATTTTACTATTTTTGGGTAAAGGTTTCATTCCATCCAAATCAAATTGCTTGCTTCATTGCAGAATGAAAGTTATTTTGTTTGGGTATTTTCATGAAAGATTTTTTTCTTGTATTTCCTTGATACAGGAACAGGTGGTCACATATCTACTGGGAATCAACCGCATCATGATAGTGCTTTACTTCTTGAGTGTTTCATCATTCTTTTAGAAATTTTGTATACCACTCGATAGCCCATCTTTCTTTTACATATGCTCTTAATACACCAGTCCTGACCTTATCTATTTTGCTTGCATCGTGGGTCATTTTGATTGAAACAATGATTTATTTGCAGAGATGTAAAGTTAATGCAAATATGGAAGAAACCATTCATTTTTATTTTGTAAAAATACATTGATTCATGGTGATCAAAATTTAGAGTCAATGTTGAATATATGACATGTTGCATATTCGCCTCTCCTTTGCAACATGGAAGAAACCGTTATTTGCATGAACCAATGTATTTTTTCTCTTGCCCATCTTTGGATTCGGGAATTTTTTCAATTTATGCAAGAATCTTTCTTTTGCCCATCTTTTGGCCTGCTTCTTCCACTCTGTCGCATTGCTGGTGAGATGTGGAAGACAGAGAGACGGCTAGGGGAAAGGAAAGGAGGGGGCGAGGAGAGTTGAGAGGAGTTGGGCTAGGCTAGGAAGGCTAATGTACTGTTCACCGAACCGGGCCGGCCTGGTTCATTAAACTGAACCGAATCTAGGCCAAGCCTTTGGCCCGCTTGGCCGGCCCAGTTCGGTTCAAATAGTGACAGCCCGGTTCGGCCCGGTTTATGTATATATATAATTAAAATATATATATTTATTTATGATATATAATTTATTCTTTATTTTATAACATATATTTATTAAATATAATCTTTTATTTTTAATATTATTTTTTGCTAAACTGAGCCAGCCCGGTTCGGCCCGATTCATTGTACGAACCATGCTTGGATCGAGACCTCGACCCGTTGGTCAAACCAGGCCAAACGAGCCCAAACCGGACCGGCCAGGTTGGTTTGTTGGCCAGGTGTAAAAGGAATCACTACCCACCAGTCGGGAAGCGTATCACCTGACTTTACAACTCTCTGTCGTCCTCTGACATAGTAGTGATCTAGCCGTCCATCATGAATCAACGGTTGTCGCCGTTCTCTCTCTCTCTCACTCGCCCTTCCCCTCCTCCCCGGTCAAAACAAAATCTGAGCGCCGCCGCCGCTAGGGTGCCGCCGCCGTTGAAGGGGATGTCGCTGGAGGAGTCACCGCCGCATCTAGGAGCTCTGCTCCTTCCCATCCCCTCAGCTCCCTTTACCCTAGGGCCGCCGCTGTTGAGCCCCTGCCGGATCTCTGTCCCAGAGGTGCTGGTTCCGCCACGCGATGCCTTGCCGTCGCTACTCTGCTCCTTGGTTCCGCGCCTATGCAATGTAGGCCACACCACGACGGCAGCAACGACAACTCGAGCTGCACCACGTCGGATCTCAGGCAATCGGCAGGACCACACCACAGTGACCTGCTCTCGCGTCGGCGCCTCTCCTTCAGTGCGTCTAGGGCGTCCAGGGGATCTGGAGTGGCGGCAGCCCTTGATGGCAATGGGGACAGCGGCGAGAGACCTACCAGCAAAGTTGATTGCACAGTAGCAGCAGCAGCAGCTATTTCAAATCTTGTTGCAGCATTTTCTATTGCTTTGCATGCCTTCTTTATATGTAAAAGATGCTTGTGTGAATATTCTGACCCTTGAGTCTTTGTATGAATATAGTTACTGTTTGTTTGCTGCGTTTTCTGATGTTGTAACCTGATTGCTCTAGCATGACCATCGTATGAAGTTTCTGACCCTTGAGGCTTCACACCATGACATTAGCATTTGGATTCCATATGGAAGACACTGATTTGGGGACAAGATATTAGCATTGACTGCATGGATATGGAATAGGACATGAATTGGATATATTTGGATTCAGTTTCAATTCTCTAGTTATATACTCTTGTATATATTTGGATTTGGATATGAATTGTACATGTACAGCTGAAATTGTCTGAATTGTGCATTTGCACTTAACAAGAATTTGCAGTGTATGACAGATTGCTTTTGTTGTTGTTGTTAGGCATGAGAATTTTATTTGTTCGTGTTGCTTTGTCAGTGAATGAATATGCTGTATGATAGCACTATGTCATTTAAAAGAGTAGCAGCAGATGAATTAAGCCCACGTATATGCAGTTTAAATGAATCAATGCAAAGCTGTATTCTCATGAGCTTGTCTATGACATGAAGATAGTGCTTTTATCATGGGTTACTCCTCATGTATAATGTGACTCTTTCACTGTAAAGGACGTTTTGCATTTTGTCAGAGACAATTTCAGAAAAATCAGTCAGTGCACTCCATGGCATCCAAGCTCATGAAAAATTGTGGCCTGAAGCTTTGCATTAGTATGGATTGTTTCTAGAAAGTGCATCCATATGCCTCATGCACATTGAAGCGAAGCTCATTTAATTGCATCGGAAACACTGCTGTTGGTGCTAATTTTGGCATCCAAACCATCGTTATTGTTGCTAATTTTATACAAAGATTAAAAGTTGCTGCTAATCTTCATGCTGGAACTAACACGTCTAATCTGATACATGGGCACTAATCTAAATTTACAATCTCAGAAACAGATCTTTACATGTCTTTTACTTGGAATTTTAGCAATGCTCTCTAAAATCTCAATTTCTTTATTTCAGAGATGCAAAACATATAAGTGCATGATTTTAAAGAGTATTAAATGCTGAAGCTTGTCCCTGTGACAAATAAAATCACATAGAATTCTCTCCATCTAACCTTTATATGAATATTCTGACCCTTGAGAAATTTATATCATCAAGTTTATCTCAAAATCATCTGTATGTTAGATTTTGTAAATGAATAAGTCATGGAAATCTGTATTCACTTTCAATTAATGCCAAGCTTCAGGCCATGTACAGATCTGTATTCACTTTCATTTATATGAAAGGCACCGTATGATTTCAAATACAGTCATGAAACGGCCATGTATGATTTAATCATTTAAAAGCAAGACAGCAATCTGGGTGCTAAGCTTGAAGCATATCTTCACCATTTCAATTCTGTCAAAGCTGTCAAAATAGCATGAGCTTGAATTTCTTTACACCAATCAGTACTGAAAACCCAATCAGTACTGTAAAATGGGTCACTCCTGTAAGGCTTGAAAACTTGAATTTCTTTACAACATTCACCCAGATCAAGCAATTAGCATACAACATTAACAAGATGGCACAATTAGAAGTACAATTCACAAGCGTCGATATGCTGAATGTTACTCAATAGATCTTGATCCATTTCAGTTAAATTTGTCATGATACAAGCACAATTCTACGTACACAAACAAGATGAGAAATTGATGAATTGCAGTCAGCCATAAACTCTGCACATTCCTACTTGAAAGGACTAGGATGTCGCCTAGAGGGGGGTGAATAGGCGATTACAAATTCTAAAACAATAAACAGAGTTAATTGCGGAAGCTGTATCGGACAGTCCGATGGGTATCGGACTGTTCGAGACAAGTATCGGACTGTCCAGTCTGCACAGAAAACAGAGGACTTCGAATTCAATTCAAATATCACAAATTCAACGATACCACCTGCACCAAAGATAGTTCACAAGCAAGTATAGGTGTAGTAGTATCACACATGACAAGATAATAACTCAATAGCAAGATAAACAAGTAATTCAAGCTAGAAAGTGAAAGGGATAAAACCGAAATGAAGATGGAGACGCGAAGATGTTCGTTCCCGAAGTTCGGATCCTTGAGGGAATCCTACGTCTCCGTTGAGGTGGCTCGGTCACACTTGAGCCAGGGTCTTTTCCAACCCTTCCCTCACCGGTATTGCACAATGCACTTGCCGGCTTCACTCCTTTGATTTTTTTCCTTACGGAGGCGAAAAATCGAGCCTTCACAAACTTGACACAGCGCACCACACAAAGCTCGATGGCTCGTGATCAACTCATAGCCGTCTAGGAGTCCTTAACCTCCAAGAGTAACAAATGCCTATGAAGAATGAACTTGGAGATTACCACAAGTGCTCAAAGATCAACTCTTGCTCAATTCATACTCACACCTCCTCCTAACTCTTCCCCTTCTTCCCAAGAGGATCACCTAGATCGAAGAGTGGAGGGGTCACTAGGGCTCAAGAACACACTAATTCCACAAAGGAATCACCTCTTAACCTTTCTCCCAATTCTTCCTCAATCCCTCCTTCCAACTCTTCCAAACCCTTCTCCAAAGGGGATCACAAAGATCTAAGAGTAGAGGGGTTCTAATGAGCTCAAGAACAAAGGGCGGCACTTCACACAGCCTTGGCAATGGCTATTTGGAGAGGGAGGTTTTTAAATAGGAGCTTCCACGGATCTGACCATTACAGGCAGTTCTGTGTAATATCGCACAGTCCAAGGGTTAAAGGTCGGACAATCCGATATGGGGAAACAGTGAGACCCAAACCTGTGAAAATCGGATAGTCCGAAGGTTTCTGTCCGAGGGGTATCGGACAGTCCGAGGGTAAAAGGTCGGACAGTCCGATAAGAACATTCAGTATGAGACAGAGAAGCTCAAACTCTTAAAAATCGGACAGTCCGAAGGTAAGTGTCCGAAGGGGTATTGGACAGTCCGAGGGTAAGGTTCGGGCAGTCCGAGGCCTGAAAACAGCCACTGCACACCCCGATGAAAATGGGTATAACTTTTGACTCCGGACTCCATTCTGGGTGATCTTGGACTCTACGGAAAGCTAAGAATGAGAGCTACACAACCAACAAGGTCTCACTTCTCAAAATCCAAAAGATAAATGCAGAATTCACAAATAAGGCAAGGAGGACCTACAACTCTCACTTTCCGACACCACCAACACCACACTCTCTCTAGGTTTCACTAGGATGGATCACTTGAGCACTTGACACATCTAGAAGTCATTCTCCATTGCATCCCTCTTAATAGTACGACAATCCTTAGACTCAAATTAAATCAAAGATAACACAAGTCTAGGATAATCACTTGCCGTCTTCTTTCTTTATTTTGCATGATGATCTTCACTAAAGGATTGATGAAGCCTTCGCCTTATTCAACTTGACTCGATTCACCTCATGAGACTCTCGTCCCATCGACCTTGACTTGATCATCCTCCTAGACGATCTCCACGCCAAGTCGTTCTTGACTTAGTCCTCAACTCTTGGTGACACCGTCGTCTTGTTGACCTCGGCTTAACCGTCATCCTTTAACATACCTTGGTCATCACACATACTCACGGGACCTAAATCTTTCCAAACCACTCATGAGAGGTATTAGTCCCAAAAGCTCAATGGATATGAATAAGTTGATGTTTGTGAGCAATTAAGTACTACAAGTGTTTTATATAAAGAGGCACAATATTAAATGAAAACACTTGACAAGAGAAAGATTCTCTACTAAATGCATCATGATGAATATGTTATGGAGCTAGATGCACTAGAGAGACGATTGCCAATATGATGAAATAATTAAACCAGGACAACGATCACAATCTTTACTAAAAGAGCACATGATAAAATATACAAGAATTACACATGTACATTTAACATTTAGAGCATGATCAAATATGTGATCCAACTCTAGATTAAACTTCACCAAAGAAAGTGCATGAGAAGATATACAAACAAGGCAAGCATGCACCAAGTCAATTTATAGCAATGTGAAGTTTAACTCTAATTAAAACATGCATACTAGAGATAAGACACATATTGAACTCAAGTGAGTATATATGCACAAATAGATATGAAATGAACCAATGTGCATATATAGGCAATATGTTACTTAGAGCTCACTATGCATTTGCAAAAGAGGAACGCAATAATAAATATAGAAGGAATACCGAGATTGCATACCTCATCTTTGCTTATTCACTTGACTTAAAGAATTCTTCCATTTGGATGAAGCTAAAATAATCTTAGCAACAAATTTGTTAGTCTCATAATACAAATAAATACATACTAGAGGTTTGACATTAGATAAACACTAACTCAAGCATTCACATATTTACTAATAATTGTCATTATATGTGTTTGTCATTAATCACCAAAATTACTTATGTGGCTAGATACACTTTCAGTACTGCTGAAAACAGCCGATTCTTATTGCATGAGCTCCGCACTTTCGGCATCTGGTGGCTCGGCTCCTGGCCTCGCAGTTCCTAGCAGCAGGACTCCAAGCCCACCCAGTAGCGCGGTGCAGGACGTCGAGTCAGGGTAGGGGAAGAAGACAGCCCGGCTCTAACCCTCCAAGGCGGCGCAGCTCGTTCCGGTGGCTCGTTTCCAAGAAGGAGCGACTCCAAGGGCGCAGGCCGGAGACGACAGCTCCCTCGGCGATGGCAGCTCCGTGCGACGGGTAGCTAGGTTTTCTGATGGGAGGCAGGGAAGGGGAGTTGAGAGGATGGGAAGGAGCAGAGCTCCCAGATGCGGTAGTGACTCCTCCAGCAACATCCCCTCCGATGGCAGCAGCACCTAGTGGTGGTGGCGCTCGGATTTTGTTTTGACCGGGGAGGAGGGGAAGGGCGAGTGAGAGAAAGAGAGAGCGAGAGAGAACAACGACAACCATTGATTCAGAGGCCGGCAGAGAGTTGTAAAGTCGGGTGATACGCTTCCCACCAGTGGAATCCATTCAAACCCTAGCAACGCATTGCCTCGCAGTCCCACCCACCCTTTCCGCACTGTTTCCGGTGCCGCCGCCGTCGCCCATTGTAGCCGTCCGGTCCTATCGATCGATCGATCCGCCTCTGCCAAACATATCCCGCCAATGGCCGCCGCCCCCTCCTTGGATTGGGAGGAGGTCCTGGTCGACGACCTTGCCTACGTCGGCGAAAAACCTAACGCCACCACCGCCACAGCCTTGACGACGAACCAGGAGGTGATCGAGGCGACCTTTTGGCCCGCGCACCCGCCGCTCCGCTCCCGCGTGTTCCTGCACTCCCCCGATCTGGACCCCGACAACTCCCGCATCCTCCGCATGGTGGATGGCCTCCTCCTCCTCCTCGTCGCCGTCCGTCGTAACTTCCATAGAGAATACGACCACTTCATCTACCGACTCGACCCCCCGTTGCTTAGGAGGCTGCCACGCCCCCATTCATTCTGCTTCGATGACAACGAGGTCGGCCTCCTGCCTCGTGGTGACCACTACACTGTCGCCGCGCTGGTGACCACACGCACACCACCTACCTTGTTCACGCTCCACCTATTCCACTCGGAGGCTTGGAGCTGGAGATCCATGGAGGTGTCTCTGGAGACGCCACAGGAGGAGTACCCAATGGAGATCCCCAGGCACGCGTATCGGCTCTTGCACCATGAGACAAGCACCGTGATCACCATCGGGGGTGAAGGCGGCACCATGGGCTGGGTCGATCTCTGGCGTGGCATCCTTCTCTGCGACGTGCTCCGCCCAAATCCTGCGCTCCGAGGTGTACCTCTGCCATTGCCGATGGCGCAGCTCAATCGAGGTGGCTTAGGATATCCAGAGCCTTATCGGGCCACTGCCTTCATTAAGAGCAAGCGCTGCCTCAGTTTTGTCGATTTGGATGTTCGTGGCATAAGCCTTCCTCATTTAGACCCGGAAACCGGCGTGACCACCTTCAGAATTGAAAGCTGGGCGATCACCACATGGAGCAACTGCAAGATGACCAATTCCTTGAATGACTGGCGCATGGACAGCCGGCCAGTCCAAGCAAAGAACATGACAATCAGCAAGAAGATGCGCTCGCAGCTGCTGCGTTCCCAACTGCTGCAACCCGCCCCAGGGCGAACCTTGCAGAACCTCTCCGTGTCTTTCCCCATTCTAAGCATGGACGGTAAAAATGTTGTCTACCTGCTCACCAGGGCCAAATTCATGCACCCCAAAGCGTGGCTTCTCGCTCTTGACATGAAGAACAGAAAACTGCAAGATCTGGCTGAGTTTGACGCTGAAGGAGAACCGGGTGCATATAGCTTCTGTTTCCTTGGTACAGTTTCCAAGTATACAATGCAACTTCTCAAGGTAATTTACGTTACAACATCAAATCCCTACTTCTCTTGTCTGCTGTATAAGGGCAATCGATAAGATGGCGGCAACCTGTTCCTGGGTGGTGGAAAAACCCTCTGCCTGTAAGAGGGATATCTACACTGCTTAACTCTTTTGATACAATAAGACCTTTATTTCTTTTAAGATAAGGAACAATGAATTAAAAGAAAGAAAGAAAGATAAGGGTCAGGAACTAAAGCTGCAGTGATCAACAACATCCAGGCCTGAGTTTTGGAGATGAATTACATTCAGTTTAAACTGCTATATATCTTTTTTTTTTTGTCTTATTACTTGTTGTAGTTGCTTTCGTTTTACACTCTAGTCTAGTGAAGCTTTTTCAAGAAATGGGATGCTCATTAGCTATCAATAGTGACCAAAACACTTGTGTTTAGCAAACTTATAGTTGGCTGCACGGTTGTTTTGTTTGTTTTTGTGTATGTGTTTTGGGGGCCCTTCCTCTCTTCTTCCCTGTTTTAAAGTCGCGCGACTGGTCGTCGACTGGCCGGCAAGTCGGTCCTTCAACCTGAGTCGGTGGCAGCGACTCGACTTGCAGAGCTGAGCTAGTCGGCGACTAGCCGTTGATCCATAAGATGCTCCCGTGGGGGTTGAGGTCAAGAACGAATCGAGTACTAACCTGGCGGCTGGAGCAGAGGAGGCACCTTGGGGTTGCCATCAGCGCAGATCGAGCTACTAGTCAAGCTCGCCCCTTCCAGCGGGAATCTTTCTCTTGCCCATCTTTGGGCCTGCTTCTTGCACTCTGTCGCATTGCTGGTGAGATGTGGAAGACAGCTAGGGGAAAAGAAAGGAGGGGGTGAGGAGAGTTGAGAGGAGTTGGGCTGGGCTAGGAAGGCCAATGGACTGATTTGTTTTTTTCTATTATTAGCTGCTAACATAGTGTTGAATTATAGTGCATATGTTACAATGTTGATTTTTAGTATAAAGGGAAGGACGGAACTACTATTTTTGGATAAAGGTTTTATTCCATCTAAATCGAATTAGTTGCTTCATTGCAGAAGTAAAGTTATTTTATTTTTTGTATCCTTTATCAAGGATTTTTTCTTGTTTTTCCTTGATGCAGTAACAGGTGGTAACCAAGGGATGCTGACAACACGAGAGATTACATTTTGGTGATGTGTGCCCAACTTGCTGGCTATAGAGGTTTAAGAATCTACAGTGTTTACAGTGGTCTTCTAAGTTTGTTTGCCACATGTCTATCGAGTTGTAATAATTTCTGGGAGACGCTTTCACACGTGGTCGTGGTTATTGCTTGCTGCTTTTCCTTCAAATTCAAACCAAAACTTGTACGATACCTAAATTACTTCTATTGTGTTTTATCACACCTTAAAGAGTCAATTGTCCATCTTACTTTTATATATGCTCTTAGGCCCTGTTCTCCCTAGTTTATCTGTCTCATTCTAATCTACTAATTTGACTTAACTCGTAACTTCGAGAATTTTCCGAGGTGGTCTCGAGAGTCGGATGCCCTTGGTTTTTAAGATTTATGGAGCTTTTAGATACGTCTACGAGATTAAAAAAATGGATTCAGAAAGTTATAAAAAAAGTCAAAAAAGTCAATATAAGTAAGATAAGACACGAAATAAATCAGATAAGACGTGGCTTATTTTGACTTATTTGACTTTTTTAATTACTTTTAAATCCGTTTTATTTTTATCTCGTAGACGTGTCTAAAAGCTCCCTAAATCCTAAAAACCAAGGGCATCTGACTCTCAAGGCCACCTCGAAAAATTCTCGAAGTTACGAGATAAGTCAAATTAGCAGATTAGAATGAGACAGATAAGCTGAGGAGAAGAGGGCCTTAATATGCTAATCTTGACTCATATCTGTTTTACTTGTGGTTTGAGTTTGTGCCAGTATTTTGTGAGGATTCATCTAGTGTTGAGTTGCTCGTTCAGCCCAGTCAGCTAAATCCGAACGAGCGTTGTCGTGATTGTTACTTAATGGACCATTTTGGTTGGAACAAGGAACTATTTGCAGAGATGTAAAGCTCTAGAAATGTGGAAGAAAACTTTCTTTTTATAGAAATACATTTATTTATGGAATCATGTTCTTTTTTTATAGAAATACATTTATTTATGGAATCATGTTCTTTTTTTTTATAGAAATACATTCATGGTGAATCAAAATTTGGAGTCCAATCTGCATATGTTGCATATATAATATACTAGAAGGTAGAAGGGATAGTGCGCCCATGGCGCACCATATTTTTTTCTTCATTTGTTCATGCGGTATTCAAGTTACAACAGTTTTTGTCATGGGATAAGCAAATATTATAGAGTAGGAGAAGCAATCTATAAAAAAAATGTTTAATTATCAACTCTTACTAACAACGAACAGAGTATGGGCCTTCTTTGTGGAGCCATGGTTCCATTTTTGCAAACTTTTTTTTAGAATTTTTAAACAGTCTACAAAAAAGAAAATAGAAGAGAAAAAAAGAGAGCGAGATTTTTTTAAAGTTAAAATTTTTTCTAATTTAAAAAAATTCAAAAGATCCAAACTTTTTATAGACCTTCTTTATACAGGCATGGTTCTAATCTGCAGATATTGCATATATAATACACTAGAAGGGATAGTGCGCCCATGGCGCACCATATATTTTTTCTTCATTTGTTCATGCGGTATTCAAGTTACAACAGTTTTTATCATGGGATAAGCAAATATTATAGAGTATGAGGGGCAATCTGCAAAAAAAATGTTTAATTACCAACTCTTACTAACAATGAACAGAGTATGGGCCTTCTTTGTGGAGCCATGGTTCTATTTTTACAAACTTCTTTTTTTCTTGAATTTTTAAACGGTCTACAAAAAAGAAAATAGAAGAGAAAAAAAGAGAGCGATATTTTTTTTAAAAGTTGAAATTTTCTAATTTCAAAAACATCAAAACTTTTTATGGACCTTCTTTATGCACACATGGTTCCAATCTGCAGATATTGCATATATAATATACTAGAAGGGATAGTGCGCCCATGGCGCACCATTTTTTTTTTCTTCATTTGTTCATGCGGTATTCAAGTTACAACAGTTTTTGTCATGGGATAAGCAAATATTATAGAGTAGGAGGGGCAATCTGCAAAAAAAAATGTTTAACTACCACTCTTACTAACAATGAACAGAGTATGGGCCTTCTTTGTGGAGCCATGGTTCTATTTTTGTAAACTTCTTTTTTTTAGAATTTTTAAACGATCTACAAAAAAGAAAATAGAAGAGAAAAAAAAGAGAGCAAGATTTTCTTTTAAAGTTGTGAAAGTGCATCTAGACACATAAGTGATTTTGGTGATTAATGACAAACACATATAATGAGAATTATTAGTAAATGTGTAAATGCTTGAGTTAGTGCTTGCCTAATGTCAAACCTCTAGTATGTATTTATTTGTATTATGAGACTAATAAGTTTGTTGCTAAGATTATTTTAATCTCATCCAAATGGAAGAATTCTTTAAGTCAAGTGAATAAGCAAAGATGAGGTATGCAATCCCGGTATCCCTTCTATATTTATTATTGTATTTCTCTTGTGCAAGTGCATAGTGAGCTCCAAGTAATATATTGATTATATATATGCACATTGATTGATGTCATATCTATTTGTGTATATATATCCCCTTGAGTTTAATATGTGTCTTACTTCTAGTATACATGTCTTAACTAGAGTTAAACTTCACATTGCTATGACTTGACTTGGTGCATGCATGCATTGTCTGTATATCTTATTATGCACATCACTTAGTGGAGTTTAATCTAAATTGTTCCACAATTTCACTCTAGCTTGAATATTATCTGCATATGTGTAATTCTTGTATATTCTATCATGTGCTCCATTTTAGTGAAGATTGTGGTACTTGCCATGGTTTAGTTAATTTATCATATTGACAATTATCGTCCTAGTGCATCTAGCTCCATTACATATTTATCATGATGCACTTAGTAGAGATCTTTTCCATATCAAGTGTTTCCGTTTAATATTGTGCTTATTTATATGAAACACTTGTTGTACTTAATTGCTCATAAATATCAATCTATTCATATCTATTAAGCCTTTGGACTAATGCTTTTCATTAGTGGTTTGGAAAGAATTAGGTCCCGTGAGTATGTGTGATGACCAAGGTATGTTAAAGGATGACGGTTAAACCAAGGTCAACAAGACGGCGGTGTCACCAAGAGTTAAAGACTAAGTCAAGATCAATTTGGCGTGGAGATCATCGGGAAGGATGATCAAGTCAAAATTGATAGGACGAAAGTCTCATGAGATGCATCGAGTCAAGTTGAACAAGGTGAAGACGTCATCAATCTTTTGGTAAAGGTCATCATGTATAATGAAGAAAAAGACGGCAAGTGACTATCCTAGACTTGTATTATCTTTGATTTAATTTAAGTCTAAGGATTGTCGTACTATTAAGAGGGATGTGATGGAAAATGACTTCTAGATGTGTCAAGTGCTCACTAGAAAAATCTTAGTTTGAATTTCAAGTCGCCCATGTCAAATTCCACAAAAATTCCTTTGAAAAACTTTCCCCAAGGGTCGGACAGTCCGCCCCTGATACCCGGACTGTCCGGACCCTCGGACAGACCATGGTTGAGTTCGGACTGTCTAGAATTTTTGGACAGTCCGGGCCTAAACCTTGGACAGTTCGACCCCCCGGATAGACCGACCTGTTCAGCTGCGAAGCCCAATGTTTGGAAAATAATAACTCGGACTGTCCGTGATTTTTCCGAACAATCTGACCCTGTTTACTTCGTGGGACTTCCAAACTTCACCCCATCATCTAAAATGAAAATTTGACGGTTGACCAAAGTTTTTCAACTCAAAGATTCCGGACAGTCCGAACTGTCTGTAATGGTCAGATCTGTGGAAGCTCCTATTTAAAACCCCCTTCTGCAAATAGTCGTTGTGAAGGCTGTGTGAAGGACCTCCCCTTATTCTTGAGCCCCCTTAGAACCCCTCTACTCTTAGATCTTTGTGATCCCCTTTGGAGAAGGGTTTGGAAGATTTGGAAGGAGGGATTGAGGGAGAATTGGAGAAAGGTTGGAAGGTGATTTCTTTGTGGAATTAGTGTGTTCTTAAGCCATAGTGACTCCTCCACTCTTCGATCTAGGTGATCCCTTAGGAAGAAGGGTTGGGAGGAGGTGTGAGTGTGAATTGAGCAAGAGTTGATCTTTGAGCACTTGAGTTCATCTCCAAGTTCATTCTTCGTGGCATTTATTACTCTTGGAGGTTGAGGACTCTTAGACGTCTAAGAGTTGGTCACGAGCCACCGAGCTTTGTGTGGTGCGCCGTGTCAAGTTTGTGAATGCTCGATTTCGCCTCCGCAAGGGAAAAATCAAATGAGTGAAGCCGACGAGTGCATTGTGCAACACCGGTGAGGGAAGGGTTGAAAAAGACCCCGGCTCAAGTGTGACCGAGCCGCCTCAACGGAGACGTAGGATCTTCTCAAGGATCCGAACTTCGGGATCAAACATCATCGCATCTCCATCTTTATTTCGGTTTTATCCCTTTCACATTCTAACTTGAATTACTTGCTTATTTTACAATTGAATTGATTATCTTGTCTTGTGTGATACTACTACACCTATACTTGCTTGTGAACTATCTTTGGTGCAGGTGGTATCCTTGAATTTGTGAGATTTGAATTGAATCCAAAGTCCTCTGTTTTCTGTGCAGACCGGATAGTCCGGTACTTGCCTCGGACAGTCCGATATAGCTTCCTCAATTAACTCTGTTTATTGTTTTAGAATTTGAAATTGCCTATTCACCCCCTCTAGACGACATCCTGGTCCTTTCAAGTTGAAATTTTTTTCTAATTTCAAATTTTTTTTAAAAACATCCAAACTTTTTATGAACCTTCTTTATGCAGGCATGGTTCCATTTTTGTAAACTTTCAGTTTTTTGTAATTTTTAAACGGTGTAGAAAAAGAAAATAGAAAGGGAAAAAAGTTAAAAGAAAAAGGCAGAGGAAGCTAGAAACATAAGCCACATTTCTTATAACATGACCGAGCCCAAATTATCGACATAAACATTTCAAATTTGCGACACAAGCTGATGTACATGATATGCTACCATCTAGTCTTAATATTAAGACCTAGGGTTTGCAATTCCTCCTAAATCCCATCCTAAACCTTAAGTATAGAAATAAATCATAGGATAAATCATCACCATTAACATTCACCCCTTTTTTTTTTTTGGGAATCCTAACTTCTTTCTCTTCTTCCTTCGTCCCCTTCTTCTCTGTTTTTCCCTTCAGCTTGCGGCCCACTTTGCAGCGAGCCAGGGAGGGAGAACAGAACCAGATTCTCTCACGCCGGCAAGAAAAGCACACTGCCATATGGGCCCCACTAGTCAGTCATCGCACGCCGGACGCCTTCCTCTTCCATAACACGAAGGTGACAAGCACAAGGAGAGTTCCCTCAAAACCCTAGCACCACCACCGACGGTGGGTGAGCTCGTTCCTTCTCTCTCTCTCTCTCTCTCTCTCTCTCTCCGATGCCCTCCTCCTCCTCGCGCCCCCCCGCCTCACGCGCTACTTGGTCGGTGCAGGTCTCGCCTCGCCCGCCCGAGCTGGATCTGACGCGCCACCCCTCCTCGCCCGCCGCCTACTGCCTGCTCCTCGCGGCGACCGCCGTTGTCGGGCTCCTCGGCGGCGTCCTCCACTATATGCTTACCCGCAAGCGGGAGGTCGTCGCCGGCGAGGTCGAGGATTTGCAGAAGAAGACCCGCGCCGAGGGGGACGCCATGGCTCCCGAGATCGACGAGGACCTCCACAGCCGCCAGCTCGCCGTCTACGGCCGCGATACCATGAAGCGCCTCTTCGCCTCCAACGTCCTCGTCTCCGGCCTCCAGGGCCTCGGCGCCGAGATCGGTACCTCTCTCCCTCCTTTCCTTAACTTCTTTCTGCTCTAATCATCTCCTTGCACAGAAGTGGTAAGCTATGATAAAGATGTGGCTCTTCGTAGTTACCATCTTTTTAGTTATTACTCTTAGTCTAGCTCCATTTGTGATGTAGCCTACGGAACCACTAGCAACATCTGTTATGTTAGTAGTGCAGAATGATTATACCATCTGTTGGTATCACGGGCTGATACGCCTACGCGTGTAGTACCTGGAGTTCTTGGCTCGGCTCTGCTGGTGATGCTGCTAGTTTTATCGTACATTATGAAATACTTGGCATTGTATCTGTAGGATTGAATTGATGCTTCCACCACTACTGCAGTTCATCAAAAGATATGCTGTGTGAAAGGAGTATATATTTTCCTTAGCACTGCACTGCACTTACAAACTGCTAGTCTTCTTGCCTTGTAACGAACTTTCTGCATTGTATATTGATAATTACTGTTGTTTTTGCAATATACGCATCTTCAGTTTAGTCCCTAGTCCCACGCTACCAAGTTGACAACTTAAAGCTGTACTCTAGGTGATGGTGAATTTGATTATTGGATGTATGTTGAGATGTCATAACTTGCTATCATGCTCGGGGAGTCTTGGGCATAAAAATATGTAAGCTTTTTTAGATGCTTGGCATTTCATATATTATTATTAACTTGCGAAACTTGAAGATACTTTGAGGAATTTAAATTATTGCTTGGTAAAAGCTTTTGGCTTACACTTGATTTACTTAATTCCCATGCATACCTGCAGCAAAGAACCTTGTCCTCGCGGGTGTGAAGTCAGTAACCTTGCACGATGATGATAACGTGGAGCTATGGGACTTGTCAAGCAACTTCTTCCTCTCAGAGAAGGATGTTGGGCAAAATCGTGCGCAAGCTTGTGTTCAGAAGCTACAAGAGCTTAATAATTCTGTTATCATCTCTACTTTAACTGGTGAATTGACCAAGGAGCACCTTTCTAATTTCCAGGTAAGTGAGCATGAAACTCATGTGTAACCTCCTTTCTTGCAGCTTTTTTTTTTTTTCTAATTCTGATGCATTCCCTTTACAGTTTATACTATGCTTCTGTACTTTCTGTCCATGTAGGCCAGCTTAACATGTATTAAGTACCGGATAAACCTATGGAAATATGGATTGCTACCAGCTTTAAAAAATGCCTCATCTGCCTAACTATTTGAATAACTTAAAAGTTAATTGCCTTCATAGACCTGCAGGTTTATGTATCTGTTGCCTTGCTCTTTTAATTGCCTGATCTTGGTTTGGAAATAAAACTTTCTTCATTAATTGTTTAACTATAAACTTTGTATTTGGCATTGTGTAATTTATGGAAAAAGTGAATGTTGGCCTTAGTAATATCCTCACCAAAGCCATAAGGCTCCATTAAATCATGTCAGCTCCTGAGAAGAAAATTTAAGTAGAAAACTATGAAACAACTTATCATCTTATAGAAACACACTTTCTGTTTGCTTTAGACAAATACTCCTTTATGCCAGCATGAACTGCAAAGAGATCTGTCGTTTGCCTCAGTTATTTGAAAATTTAAAGCCATGTTCCTGCTGTGAGCTATGACAATGATTTATAATGTATTGGTATGAAATTTGTTACATCTATGCTTCTTGATTTACAGTGCTAAAATTATGGCCATTTCATATTCTAAGAATAATAATTTCCTTATGATCTTACAGGCTGTGGTCTTTACTGACATCAGCTTAGAGAAAGCAGTTGAATTTGACGATTACTGCCACAGCCATCAGCCACCCATTGCCTTCATTAAGTCTGAAGTTCGAGGTCTTTTTGGCGGTGTCTTTTGTGATTTTGGTCCTGAGTTTACTGTTTTGGATGTCGATGGAGAGGAACCGCATACAGGAATTGTGGCATCGATCAGTAATGACAACCCGGCACTTGTCTCCTGCGTTGATGATGAGCGTCTAGAGTTCCAGGATGGTGATCTAGTTGTGTTTTCTGAAGTTCACGGAATGACTGAGCTGAACGATGGAAAACCAAGAAAGATTAAAAATGCAAGGCCTTACTCTTTTACTCTGGAAGAAGACACTTCCTCATTTGGCACATATGTTAGAGGTGGTATTGTCACGCAGGTCAAGCCACCAAAGGTTCTTAAATTCAAACCATTGAAAGAGGCCGTGAAAGAACCTGGAGAATTTCTCATGAGTGATTTCTCCAAATTTGACCACCCACCTCTTTTGCATTTGGCTTTCCAAGCTTTGGATAAGTTTAGGAATGAGCTGAGGCGATTCCCTATTGCTGGTTCCACTGATGATGTGCAAAGGCTGATAGATTTTGCTATTAGCATTAATGAAACTCTTGGTGATAAGAAACTTGAGGAAATTGACAAAAAGCTCCTACACCATTTTGCAAGTGGTTCCAGGGCTGTTCTTAATCCTATGGCTGCAATGTTTGGTGGTATTGTAGGTCAGGAGGTTGTGAAAGCATGCTCGGGGAAATTCCATCCGGTTTATCAGGTTAGGACCTGTTGCCTCTGTTCTTAAATATATAATTCGGTCTGATCGAATAAAATCTGTACTGCTAATGTATCGTATTGATTTTGCAGTTCTTCTATTTTGATTCTGTTGAGTCTCTCCCTGTTGAGCCCTTGGAACCTGGCGATTTGAAGCCAGAAAACACTAGACATGATGCACAAGTCAGCATATTTGGATCTAAACTTCAAAAAAAACTGGAACAGGCGAAAATCTTTATGGTTGGTTCTGGGGCGCTTGGATGTGAATTCTTGAAGAATCTGGCACTAATGGGTATTTCTTGCGGTGAGAATGGAAAACTGACTGTGACAGATGATGATGTTATTGAAAAGAGCAATCTCAGTCGCCAATTTCTTTTTCGCAACTGGAACATTGGGCAACCCAAGTCCACAGTTGCTGCAACTGCTGCTATGGCAATTAATCCTAAGCTTCATGTTGAGGCCCTTCAGAACAGAGCAAGTCCTGAAACTGAAAATGTGTTTAATGATGCCTTTTGGGAGAGCCTTGATGCTGTTATTAATGCGCTCGACAATGTGACTGCAAGAATGTACATAGACTCCAGATGTGTATATTTCCAGAAGCCACTTCTGGAATCTGGGACTCTGGGTGCTAAATGCAATACACAGATGGTCATACCTCACCTCACAGAGAACTATGGGGCGTCAAGAGACCCACCTGAGAAGCAGGCACCTATGTGCACTGTACATTCATTTCCGCATAATATTGACCACTGCCTTACCTGGGCTAGGTCTGAGTTTGAGGGTTTACTTGAGAAGAGCCCCGCTGAAGTAAATGCTTTTCTGTCAAATCCTAGTGCATATGCAACTGCAGCAAGAACTGCTGGTGATGCACAGGCTAGGGATCAACTTGAGCGTGTTATTGAATGCCTTGATAGGGAGAAGTGCGAGTCTTTCCAAGATTGCATTACGTGGGCCCGGCTTAAGTAAGTTTTACGCCCCTCTCTCTCTCTCTCTCTCTCTCACACACACACACACACACACACACTTGTAGCACTAGCATCTGTCACAGTGCATTGTTGAGCTGTGTACACCTGCTTCGGTTTACAATTATTGCGCTTGTGATACAGTGTGCAATGAGGTTGTGACATTTAAAATACTCAACCAAAGCATTTACTTTTTGACTGTGCAGTCTATTTCAGAGGGCTCACTGTGAATCTTACGTCCATCAGTACTCACCCTACTTTTTTTATTTATGGTTCGTCTTAGGTTTGAGGATTATTTCTCCAACCGTGTGAAGCAGCTGACATTCACTTTCCCGGAAGACTCAATGACCAGCTCTGGTGCTCCTTTCTGGTCTGCTCCAAAGCGGTTCCCACGACCTCTGGAATTCTCATCCACTGATCCAAGCCAGCTTAACTTTATTTTGGCTGCTTCAATACTAAGGGCAGAGACATTTGGTATTCCCATACCGGACTGGGCCAAAAACCCAAAGAAGCTGACTGAAGCTGTCGACAAGGTGATTGTTCCTGATTTCCAACCAAAACAGGGGGTTAAGATAGTTACAGATGAGAAGGCTACTAGTCTATCTTCTGCATCAGTTGATGATGCAGCCGTCATTGAAGAGCTTATTGCAAAGTTAGAAGAAATTTCCAAAACACTGCCACCAGGGTTCCACATGAACCCAATACAGTTTGAGAAGGTCAGTCAATCCTATTGATCTTTTATAGAGCTTAAGTTTTTTCCTGCACTTATGTACGATAACTTTTATGCTAAATTCCCTTCTTTTTTTTTTTTTGCTTTTCATTGGTTAGCCAAGTGGTCACGTGTCTCTAAAAAGACAATACTTCTATCCAGAAGTTTCATAAATTTTGTTAAGATTGAGAATTGCTGAGCTGTTTTTTGGTATATGCAGGATGATGACACCAACTTCCATATGGATGTGATAGCTGGTTTTGCTAACATGCGGGCAAGGAACTACAGCATTCCTGAAGTTGACAGGCTGAAGGCGAAGTTTATAGCTGGCCGGATTATTCCAGCCATTGCCACCTCGACTGCAATGGCCACCGGCCTTGTCTGTCTGGAACTTTACAAAGTACTTGCTGGTGGGCACAAGGTTGAAGACTACCGAAACACATTTGCAAACCTTGCAATCCCCCTCTTCTCTATGGCTGAGCCTGTCCCGCCTAAGACTATCAAGCACCAGGACATGTCCTGGACAGTGTGGGACCGGTGGACCATTACTGGCAATATCACCCTAAGGGAGCTGCTGGAATGGCTCAAGGAGAAGGGCTTGAATGCCTATAGCATATCATGTGGCACATCATTGCTGTACAACTCAATGTTCCCCAGGCACAAGGATCGGCTAGACAAGAAGGTGGTTGATGTAGCCAGGGAGGTGGCCAAGATGGAGGTGCCCTCATATCGGCGTCATCTTGATGTTGTGGTGGCCTGTGAGGACGAAGACGACAATGACATTGATGTCCCACTTATATCCATTTACTTCCGGTGAAGGCTTCCCCTTCTGCCCGCATACGCATGATCATCTGTTTGATCTTATCAGATCGATAGTGTATAAGTTGCACCAGTGTCTGTAAGCTAAAACTGGGGTGTGAGCCACATTGTGATTTTCCTCGCTACCATCTGGGTAGAGAGGTCGAAAATTTCGTGTTACCATAGTCGAACTTGGATATCATACCATACCATCTGGATAATTGATGCATGACACAGTATAGTCGAACTTGGATATCATACCATACCATCTGGATAATTGATGCATGACACAGCATCGCTAGTTTTCCTTTGTGATAACATAAGCATGTTGCGAATGGTTAGATCCAGTTTTTGTGAATATGGTAAGCCTGGTTGTTGGTTGCATTTTGTGAATGTGATTCTCTGGGAAGAATTCCAATTCTAGCCACCCACATGCATGCCAAGACATTATGCATGGATGAGCTTTGAAGATGGCAGTACTGCATACTGAACGTGGGGGTAACATGCAATGCGTGGTCCCATGAGGCCATGAACAAACATGACATTGTCTTGTACATTTGATATCCATACGGAACCAGTATATTTCACCTGTACCAAATGATGCTAAAATGAACAAAAATAAATGGTATTATATAGGAAGAAAGAGCTGGACAAACACACAGCAAAAAAGAGATGACGGGGTGTTCCGAGAATCGAACTCGGGACCTCTCGCACCCGAAGCGAGAATCATACCACTAGACCAAACACCCGGATTGATGTGCCTCACAATCGTACCTATATATAACCTCCCAAACTATTCCCATCTCTCTTCGGAACAAAAATCCTAGTACCTTCCCACCAGCCTCCGTGTTATTTAACATATTTGGCTCATGTTACCTGTTTTCACACTCAATTGTGGCGTGATTCTACACTCGACTTACATTGTGCTTTCGTAGCTTTGGCTATGTCATCTCAGCTCCACTTCCAGGTTTAACTGATTATTTATATATTAAGTCGATCGAAAGTTTCCTAAACACAATGCGCTAAAATAACAAAACAAATGTAAAGTATCATCGCAATGTCTGGATCATTGGATAAAGAGAAATTGATGTTAGAGATGTGAGGGAATTTGCCATTAATTAATACTATTAGAGCCATGGTCATCCAGTAGGCTCACACTCCTGTTATAGAGGATAAAAGTAGATGAAGAGACTTTTAATAGTAGAGATAAAGAAACCGAGATGGAAAAAACGTTTGGATTAGTTTTTCAGGAGATCGCTAAATTTTGCAGAAAATCGTTCGAGATTATTTTTTTCCCTAAAATTTCAAATTTAAATTTGTTCCGAGGCAGTTTAATGATGTTTGATTTCCCACGGGATTTGGAACTGCGCTGCTCTCAGGAGGCGGTTTGCACATGAATTGTGCTACTCCCAATGCACTGATTGCACTGACCCTTTGGCCCCACGTCCTCCCGTCGTTAATGGCTCCGTTCCATTTAGCGGCAGCCGGCGGTCGGCGATTTGTTACAGTAAAATTTTTTATATTCTTAGATTTTCTTTTTAGGCTCATTTAAACCTTTTTCAAAGACTTATAAAATTTGCTACAGTAAAATCGTCAACCGCCAACCGTCAGTCGCCAGAAACCCCTGAAAGAAACCGGGCCAATATTAGCGAATCATTTTGTTTAGAAAGATTCTCGCAGTTGGCCGTGACATGAGGATGACGACCATCCGGAGCGTCTAATTTTGATTCCATTTAGACTGTCCCACGGTTGAAGCAACAGCACGTTAGTTAGTAGCACCTAAACGCCTCTTAATTTGTAGTTGAAGCTCAACATCACTCCTCCCATCTACTCAATTTAAATCCTGCATCTTCTTCTCACATGACCGTGCACGAGACCATGAAAGCTACACTCAAATTTTTTCATCATCTATACCAATTGAGCCACGAAGCTTGGTCTTCTCCATTGATCATGCATGTATGTATAGTGCAAGTGGAAATAGGTAGGTAGTTACAAGAGGGAAGAGAGCAAGTGATCGATTGGAACAGTTCAAAGATAATTAAGTATGTGAGATAAATCTCTTTGTAAGAGATTCATATCCGATTAGACCAAGTGACCGGTTCCAGACTGGTACACGTACGCAAACGCCCACATGCGATCCAAACCAAGGCTGTTCGGTGTACGATAAGATATCATCCATCTCACATGCTCTGTCTCTGCTCTCCATCCATTATACGAGTTTGATTTGGCATTCCGAGTCATCTCATCTTCCTTCTTCTTTAGCCGAGCTGGAACCCTCACCACTTTGACTAATGGCTTCAAAAATTGAAAAGTGATAAATCGAAGATGCATTTAAAAATATTTATCTTGTGACTTGGGTTGTTGAGAATCTGTGTTAAGAAGTCAAAGTGTTTAAAAAGATAATAAAATAAATTTTTAAAAAACTGTGCAGTCTTGGGTGTTATACTTGTGCAACTTTGCAAGGGATGGTCCGGCACATGTTGAATGGTTGATGGGAAAGAGAATGTCGCTGGCTGGTGCCCATTGCTTGTCTGTTTGATACACCTTAAAAAGTTACGGCATATTATAATCTAAAAAATCAAGGATGAGGTACGAAAAAATTGAAAAATATTTTTAAAAATAGTTTTAAAATCTTTGAGAAAAATCACCAAAAGTTTGAAAAAATGACTACAAATTGCTACGGTGTATATCTATAAAAAATGATAAATTTCAAGTCATAGATTTTAATCTGATTTTAAACAGTAAAAAAGGGCAGGTCACTTGACACTGTCACGATGGCTTGTGAAAGTTTCCACACATTTCCTTTTGCTTTCGTGAATAGACTTGCTCCTGGTGGAAGATAAAGTAGAAAAGCAGGCAGCGGCTCGCGTGTGATTTCGCCCAACACCTTGGCATATCAAAGGGAAGGCTAGACACATACCAACTCTCAAACAACTTGTTCAGCTTTGTTTTTTTTTTTTTGTATCTACAAGTAAGCTATTGACCAACTTCAAAACACAGGTCATTGGCCATGGTGAAATTCTTATTTCTTTTCCTAAAAAATTCTTAATATTTTTGGACATCTTGTTCTGTAGTTGAGAAATGTTCAAATCAAACATATTAAGGAAAACTTTTGATGTTGGTAATGCATGCACTAGGTTCTCTCTTAGCCCTTCAGCTATAATATTCGGCTGGCTAAGTAAACTGACAAGCACTTTGGGTCAAATTAAATCTCTAGTAGCTAGGGACAGTGCCATATGGTCTGCTCATGTGGGACACCAATGTGGTGCCAAAATGAGTAAATTAGCGAGCAAGTGCCGGATAATTGAACTGGCCCAACAAGCACGCGAGTAGGTTCTGTGGTCTAAATATTTTTAGGTCGCTCGGATGGTGACAGTAATTCATATATAGTCACAATTTACATGATTTAAGTCAAGAGAACACAAATACTTCGTTGTCAAAAAAAATTTGGAGCTCATCACATCTCGGTCGAATGGACTCCATGGGTATGAGATCTTGGAGTGCAGGATCAAATTAAAATTAAAGGTCCAAAATTGTTTAAATACATTAAAAAATCCTGTTAGGTTTGGATGTATTAAAGAAATGGAGAAGGGTAAGGGGTGACAGCCGATAGGAGAAACACCAATGATGAGAATCGACCCAATAGTCCAGGATTGCTGATAAATAGCAAAAGGATTTAAAGGAGTTGGTGGAAAATAACACGGGCTTGGAAATCACATTGGATCGAATATTTATGGTCTAAATGTGTTCTCCATACTATTTGATCAAGTAAAATGGACAGACTTGAATATCACATTTAATCAAATATGTATGGCCCAAATTTATTATCCATACTAATGGATCAAGTAAAATTGGCGGTCTAAAATAGCCTATGTATCTCTACTATTAAAAAGAGACTAATATGGTAATGGTGATCACCTTTCTCAATAAAAAGAGGATAATAATACCTTATGGAATGGCTGATAATACCCTAGTATCTTGAAAACGTTTAAAATAGAAAACGAAAGAGGACAACGAAATATACTTGCTAGTATCTTGAAAACGTTCAAAATAGAAAACGAAAGAGGACAACGAAATCTGGAGTTCTTCTCTGTCTGTCATATCTCCCTGTCCCTGCGCTGAAGACCTAACCAACCTGGCTAGCTACAAACAGAGAGACATCCACCAAAGTACACATCACCATTCCGCGTTCTGGACTCGTTGGAAGCTTTACAGGTACACGATGATCCTAACTTCTAGCTTTCTTCTCTTTCTTTGGCTTCTCGAATTCATCTGAATTACCAACAGGAGAAGAAGAAAAATGGCAGGGCGGAAGCTCTAGACTCTAGAGCTGAGTGGGTTTCTCCTCTCTTTAGCCTGGTATAGCAATGGCCCTCCTAGCTTCTCTTTATTTATGTTTTTGGTTCTTGACAATACAGATTAATCAGAGTGGTTTTCTTTAATTAGATAGTTGGGGACACTCCAAAATCCCACTTTTTTTTTGTTCTTTACTCGATTCTTTTCTTGGGGTGGTGTATCAATGACTTAGCGCAAGAGATTCTGGGTTTCATAGTTGCCGTTTCGTTCCTACTCTCTTCTTTCCTGTGACATCCATTGCAAGAAATGAAGAATTTTGGGTTCTTTTCTAGGACTTAGGACAGAAATGGAGACATGGAGCACTAGAGCTGCCTACTTCTTATTGTTCTCATTCCTTGTGTCCGAGAGATTTGGGCCCTGTGCGTCACTCAATGAAGAAGGTGAGAGTAACTCTTGATGGGTAATGATACAGAAAGAGATAACAGAATGGTTGCCGTTGCTTGAAATGGATTTGTGCCTAAACATGTTCCAGTTTGTGCTTCAGGAAAAGCTCTTTCGATATTTATAGAGAGTATAGAAGACGACCCAAGTGGATCTCTGTCGAAATGGGGAGGAGGAACAGCGGTTTTCAGTCACTGTTCTTGGTTCGGTGTTGAGTGCTCAGATGATGGCAGAGTAGTGGCTTTGTAAGTGATGTTTTTATCCAATCTTCACTCTTCTTCTGCTAGTCTAAGTCCTAGGCAGGATTGGAATTGATGACAAATATTTACTGGCTTGCTGCAGATGATATGCATTCTGTAAGGGGGGTACCAAACCAATTTTTCTCTTAATTGACAATTTTAACCATGATCTAATGCACTCATGGAACAGGTCCTTATTTGAGTTCAGAGGGTATTTGCTATCATCCACGGTTATCTTTTTAGCCATAAAATCAGGGATTTCTAAGTCAAAGATATCTAAAGGAAGCTATGATTTAGTCTATAGAAAGATTTTTGGGTTATGCATGTGAAGGAAGTTTTTTTTTTCTTTGACTTTTAAGCACCTTTTGATGTATCTTTCTTTTTCTGCCTTTGTCAATTAACATAAAAAGAAAATCACTGTGATTGTACTTGTAGGATTTTGAAGGATCTCAGTCTGAAGGGCATGCTCCCGTCTGAACTCAGGTGGCTTGTGCACATTAAGATTTTGTAAGTACCTGACTCAAGTTTCACCACTTCTTAAGTTCTGATATGGTGTCTACTGCACCTTCTCTAAATTTGTGACAGTGTCAATCTAACAATTCAGACCTTTTTACTGTAATATGTAGTCAGTTCATCTAAGAATTTTAACCTTTTTAGCAAATAAGAATTTTAACTTTTGTCACTGGTGCAACATTTTTTTAAAGTAACATTGGTGCATCATTGAAAATAGACGGCTATCCTTATTCAAAGATTCTATCAATTTCTTATTCACATTCGACCATGCAGGGATCTTAGCAACAATTTCTTCTATGGACCCATCCCCGGAGAGCTGGGAAGCTTGCCAAAGTTGGAGGTACTGGAATTAAGTCAAAACAACCTTAGTGGAGAAATTCCTTCAGATCTACGGAAAATTGTGACTTTAAAACAGCTGTGAGTAAATTGCATCCAAAACATTAGAGATTTATCTTTATGCAGTGCTTGATACATAATCCGAAGCTACACTGTGACCTTCGCAGCTTCCTCAAGGGAAACAAGTTATCAAGTGAAATGCTTACCGAGTTGCAAGAGCGTACCATGATTTCAGAGGTTGTAGCTGATGGAGTACAATTATGCAGAAAATGCTTAACAAAGTCAGTCTTCTTTTTTTATTATTATATGGTGCTTGCTTTCATATAATTTGAAATACCAAAAGCATAAGGCTACTGCCATGCAGAAAATGCTTAACAAAGTCTGCCTTCTTTTTTATTATAAGATGCTTGCTTTCATATGGTTTGAAACAAGATAAGCATAACTTTAAAAGTAGTTCTGACATGGTACAAGCTGATGAAAAGCAAATGTCTTCTCTATTCAAGGCACTTTGGAAATACATGGCCATTTTCATTCAAAACAGGCTACAAACATACATAACAACTCATGCACTTTGGCGTATGTCATGTACCTTCCTATATATTACCTTGTTATAAGAGAAGCCCCAGTGCAAACAAATAAGAAAGGAGATCGATGGGGCACTCATCTATACACTCTGGAACATCTATAAAGAGAGAAAAAGGGAAATTTTCCAGAATTCCTTTCAGAAAACACATAGTTTGTTCAGTTTGATCTTGCAAGACTGCAACAGCAGGCGTTCAGCGATTTGAATGTTTAAGAGCTTGCTACTTTGTTATCATGCGTCTTCCTACATCTCATGGCGTTTTTCATATCTATGTAAAATTAAAACACGTCATGCACTATTTTTTAAAAACCTTGCTATTTCTATCTTTAATTCAAAGGCAATAATCCTGCCCATTTTTTTTAAAAAAAAAGTTGCATAAGCTGTAAGCTTTGATGTAATAAAGCCGAGCATGTTTCTTTCAGAGTTTACGTTTGCTTATAAGCTGGAAATTTGTTATTTTCGTACAAGCCAAACGCTTTGACGTTTGGTAGCCAATTTTTGTAGGTATTACAATTTCTTCTCAAAGCTCTCAAAACCATTTTTTCTATAATTTTTTGATCCCTTGAATGTCCTTATCGAGGAGTTACAAATTTTCAGCTTATAAGCAAACGCAACCGTAACCGCTGAAAGAAACAGGCTACTAGAGAGCGTGTACCATGGTTATACTTGGTAAGATACCAGGATACAGGCAGTGCTCTTGCCCGTTACAGTTTGACTAAGCATACTCACTTCCATTATGTTTGTTTGATATACAGAAACGTTCGGAGAGCCACCCTGAGGCAACTCCTCCAGGCAAGGGGGCAACAAGAGTTAGCATCAGCAATAGAAAAACCACATTTGGATCCTTCATCCAATTCTATTGATCAGATACAACAAAAGCATCATCTGAATTCTTTGCAACCATCACAATCGCCGCCGGTAGTTGGTGAACCTGAAACTAATAGGTCTTCTCCAGTACCTGATTGGGTCATCTACACATTATCCATCAGCGGAGCACTTTCCATCATGGCTGTAGCTGCTGCTGTGTATTTATTCTTCTATCGTAGAAATAAGGATAGTACTGTCATGCCATGGTCTACTGGGTTGAGCGGGCAGCTAAGCAAAGCCTTCGTGACAGGTCAGCTTTTCATTATCTGAAGTATAAGGATAAAGGGTTATATTAATTGCATCAGACTTGCATAGTATTTGAGTTTACACCATAGAAGCTACTTACAAGCAAGCAAAATGGAGTTCTGGTATTAAACTACAAAGAAATGTTACAAACACCAAGAATCAAGCCACATCATTCCTTGTGCAATTTACTCATCTGAATAAGTGTGTGGTAATTGAATCTGTACATGCTGAATGAGTTTTACCTTGTGGGCAGGTGTGCCTTCGCTAGGAAGGGCAGAACTTGAGACAGCTACTGAGGATTTCAGCAATGTGATTGGCACTTTATCTGACTGTGCATTGTATAAGGGAACTCTGTCAAGTGGAGTTGAAATAGCTGTTGCGTCCACTTCAGTTAAGTCTGCCGAAGCATGGTCAGATCGGTGGGAGGAGCAATTGAGGAACAAGGTAAATATGTCATGCACAAAACAAGAAATCTACAAGTTATGTCAATTCAACTTAGCCCAACAAGTTCACTATTGTAACTGTTACTTGTTGGGCTAAGTTGTGTACTACGAACTGGCATTCTTCCAGATCTCAGCGTTGTCCAAAGTGAACCACAAGAACTTCATGAACCTACTTGGTTACTGCACGAGCGACGAGCCATTCACGAAGATGATGGTGTTTGAATACGCTCCATGCGGTTCTCTCTTTGAGCATCTGCACAGTGAGTATCCTAGCAAAATTACGCCAGTATCTGAATACTCTCCAATGGTTTCTGATAAAATCTATGTTTTCCTTGCGCAGTCAGAGAAGCAGAACATCTGGACTGGCCTGCAAGGCTACGCATCATCATGGGAGTAGCCTACTGCTTGGAGCACATGAGCCAACTGGACCCTCCTGTGATCCCGGCGACCCTGAGTTCGTCGTCCATCTACCTGACCGAGGACTACGCCGCCAAGATCTCAGACATCGAGCTCTGGACGGATGCTGCAGCATCAGTGCAGAATGCTAGCCAAGAGAGCGTCGTCTACAGGTTCGGCATCCTGCTGCTGGAGGTGATCTCCGGCCGGTTGCCGTTCTCTGAAGACCACGGCCTTCTCGTCCTGTGGGCTTCCAGCTACCTGGACGGCAAGAGACCGCTCGCCGGAATGACTGACCCGACGCTAAAGGCGTCGTCCGTGCCTGCCCAAGATGTGGCGGCGCTGTGTGACGTCGTGAGGCTCTGCACGAACGGCCGCGCAGAGAAGAGACCGACCATGGGCGAGGTCGCGAGGCTGATGAGGGACATCACCGCGGTGTCGCCGGAGAGGGCGGCCCCGAGGGATAACCCGCTGTGGTGGGCCGAGCTCGAGATTGCCTCGTCGGAAGCCGGCTGAAATCCATGGCCAGATCGAGGGGAAAGCATAGCTAGGCTGATCTTTCTTTGATCTTCTTCTTCGATTCTTCTCTTGTATCATGTGTAGTGGTGCTGCTACGAAAAATGTCCCCTTTTTTCATTTTTTCTGCGGATCAATGTGAGCCTGAAAGTTTGCAAGAGTGGAGAGAGAGCTGAGAAATCATCAACCTTTTGTCTTTGATGAGATGGTGTGTGCACGGCGATGCGAGGAGAGTCGCAGTGTGCGGCTGGAACTTGAGGTGGCGGAGGCTTTCGCCGGAATGGGGCATGACGGTGGCGGGCGGCCGCGGCGACGAAGTTGACACAATTGCAGAATGATCCCTGCTCCAGTGCGTATTTGCCCATCGATTCCGCACTCCCCTCACCTTGCTTAACCGCTTTACCCGACCCCACCTGCCAGTCTCCACTGACACGCAGTTTGTGTACTGTGTAGTGTGTATAGCCTGGTCCTGCCCCTCCCTCCTCCTACCGGCTCGCCGGCGTCGAGCGGTTCTTCTCGGAGAGGTCCCGACGCCGCCGGGCACAGAAACGCCGGCGGTGAGCGGCGAAGGTAATTGGGAAAAAAAGCACCACGCTTTACTTGTTGAGCGCCGCCTTTTGTCCTTCCTTCCCCCAATGGCCACAGCATCCAACGACGACCATGCCCCCGCCCAAGACCACGGCGATGAGGATGAAGAGGAGATCTACGACGAAGACCTCGACGAGGAAGACTATTCCGAGGAGGACGATGACGATGAGCCCTCCCCGTTCCCGTCGGCCGGCCACGAGGCCGTCCTCCGGCGGCTCACGGCTGATGAGGTGCGGATCCGGGTGCAACAGGTGGAGATCCGGGGCTGCGGCCGGACCCGCCGCGCCGCGGTGGAGGCTGCAGTGGGGCCGGACCTCGCGCGCGCAGCCACAGTGCGGGAGCTCGTGCGCGCTGCCGCGGCGGCCGGCGAGCGGCTCAATCGCCTCGGCGCCTTCGACGCCGTCTCCATCACCCTCGACGCAGCGCCACCAGGGCTCCCAGCCATCGGTGGCGACGCCGTTGTCGTCCTCGTTGACATTGCCGAGGCCCGCCGCAGCATTGCCGGCGATCTCGGGGTCTTCGCCAACCCAGAGGTACACGTCAAACCGAAAAGATATCCTTTTTGTAGAATTGAGCTGCCTCGCATGATCCATTGTAGTAATAAGAGGATTGCAGTGGATTCTATCTACTTTATTTGCTCACTTATTGACATTTAACCATGAACATCCTGCTTCAGTTTGGAGATGATAATCTTTTTTTAGGGGTGAGATGACAATCTAATCTAGCCAATTCAACTAAAAGGGTGTGCTTTCTCTAGAATGTGCAGAGTTAACAAAAGCTGTTCTATTAATTAAGTAAATATTATTAATCTTCTTGCTTTGACAACAATTAGTGAACATTGATTTCTGTAGGTGTTATGTTGGTACCGATGCAATTATTGGATGATAGAATGTCTGTTTTTTTTTTATGATAGAATGTCTGTTTTTTTTTCTTTCAATGGATGGAACATGCATCTCTTGCATTTAGGTGGAAATGAAGCAGGTCCCTTCAGGAGCATTGTGCAATGTGCATATATCGTCGCAGTTTCTTTACCTATACAGCTCTTGTTCCTTTGTGCAAAATCAACTTGTTGTCTGCATTTTGTGGTTTTCTATTGTTGCTTTGCTAACATTACTTGGACTCTTTGCTTATTCTGCTTTGTCCCTTATATCAATTACTCCAGTGAGTTATAGATTTTTTATTATTTTCTGTTCTACCCTTTATACCAAAGACATGCTTGTGTTAGCACATCCATGCTCCAAAGCATAGTTGAAAATATGCAAGATTCTCATGCATTATCCTAGATACTTTGCATGCACACTTTAGTTTTGATTTTGTGCACGCTATTAAGTGGAATTGAAATGCAATGATCAATCAAGCTTCAGAACCTGTCATGATGGTTAACATCTGCTAACTGCTATATTTTTTCAATAGGTTCTCAAATCCATTTGCGTCATCCATTTTTTTTACTTTAAATCTGTTGCAGTCTAGATCACGCTCAGTTGAAGGTTCACTGAAGTTCAAGAACCTCTTTGGATACTGTGAGACCTGGGATGCATCAGGTGCTTTTGGATTAGATCAGACCATGGGGCTAAGTGCTGGAGTGGCGATACCAAGAATTGGAGCAATACCAACTCCACTGATGGCGCGGATGTCATTTCTCTCTGAGGACTGGTTAAAATCCTCACTCAAAGAACACTTGATGGGTGTTTCTGTTGGCTTGCTTTCCACCTTGAACCATAACCTCACTTACAATCTTTCATGGAAAACGATAACCAATCCAGCACAGTTGTCATCCAATTCCACAAGGGAACAGTTAGGGCATAGCCTTCTATCCTCTATTAAGTACACATACAAGGTTGACCAGAGAGATTCGAGTACAAGACCAACACGTGGATATGCTTTTTTGATGTCTTCTCAAGTTGGAGGTCTTGCACCAGAGAGCAAAAGTGCACGTTTTATCAGACAGGTATATCGAAGATCTTTACTTTTGCACTCCATACTTTGGTTCCATTTTGAGACCACATGATTAATACTTCTGGGGTTGCTGACTATGCTCCATATTTTCTCCTTTTAAATAAATATTTTTAGTGTGACATGAATCATATCATAGTGTACTAAAAACTTTGAGAGTTATATGCTTTGTTCAAGCATTCTGATGACATTATCCTTTCTTTTGGGGCATGGTTCTACAGACCAGCAACTTTGCCTTTAAAAGAAATAATTTTCTCCTTTTCTATTTTCTAGAATCTAACGTGGTACACAATAGAACTTTTCTTTATTAAGCAACTGAACCATTTCAAACTGAAACTATTGGAACTACTACTGGAAAACATATTTATTCATTTCTCACTAGCATCACTCATTTTTATCCATCTTATATCAGGAATTTGATCTTCGGGTGGCTTTACCGCTGGGGGTGTTGAATGGTGCTCTGAATGCTGGAGTGGCTGCAGGGGTAATCCATCCATTGACGAGGGCATCAGAGAGCTCTATCTCATCGCTTTCAGAACGGTTCTACTTGGGTGGCAATAGGTCTCTTGTGTGCCGCTTGGGTGGACCATCATCACTATTGGGCTTCAAAGCGAGAGGACTGGGGCCTACAGAATTACGAACCTGTGGTGGTGCTTCCCCTTCTGAGATAGATGCACTGGGAGGTGATTTAGCACTCACAGCCTTTGCGGATATGTCATTTGATCTACCTCTGAAGCCGCTCAGGGAGTTGGGAATTCATGGCCACGCATTCGTCTCAGCTGGGAATCTTGCTAAACTAACAGAGCGTGATCCTCGGAGATTTCCCCTTACTGAGTTCATACAGACATTCAGGAGTTCGGCAGGATTTGGTGTAGTTGTGCCAACCAGATTGTTTCGTGTAGAGGTTAGTTCTTAACATCCCTCAACTGCACCACCGAAGTAACTAATGAATTTAATTGTCAACAAATATATAAATGGTTTGTTATTTCACTGAGCAAGTGTTTTCCTCTTGTCCAGGTGAATTACTGCCACATCCTAAAACAATTTGGTCATGACAGGGGGAAGACAGGCCTACAGTTTAACTTCTCTGCGCCCTAATTTCTTTTGCGACTTCTTCTCATTCTATTTTCTTCAAGAATTTGTCTAGCAAGCCTCTCTCTCCAAGAGAAAAAGAAAAGATTGTTTCACGAACTGTAGGTGATGAATTCTTGTCCTGACTCGTGAATTTAATGTTGTCACTTGCAAAGTCTTAAATGGAAAGGAAAATAAAAGAGATAAAGAGCTTTGGTTTTCAATGTTGACGAGCATGCTTCTGGAATTGAGAAAATAGCGTTGTACAAAGATCCTTATTAGTAGGCCAACAGCAGTGAGAAAATAGCACTCCGTACGGTGTCTCCATTGACCATTGTTGGAACTGCGTGGAGAAAACTAGGAAGGTCTTAAAATGCGAATCCCAACATGTACGATTATGCAGTGCACTGTGTAAAGATTGTTCTGAAATTAAGTCCTAAAAATTCCTACGAACTGGTATTTTCCCTTTTTTTTAGATGAATGACTGCAATCGTTTGGAATGGGATAGGACTATTAGCATGACAACAGCTGATTGCTGATCTGAGACGGAAAGAATATATATGCTCCATTCCATGGTAGGGTTGGACTATCTCCGACCATTTTCTCTTTATTTTCTTCTCTTCTCTATATTTATTTCTTTTATTTCTCACCATCTTCAACAGCATCCTATCAAAGAGAATGATATAAGAAAAGGAGAGAGAATCATTTCTTAAAGGGAATGGAGAGAGAAATTCCTTCGCGAAAGGATTGATGAAGGAATCTGTTGAGCGCTAAAGGGAACGGAAATCTCTTTGCGACGGGAACTGAGAATGGGAAGGGAAAGGACTGGAGATAGTCTAGCAAGAACCCACGAGATATTTTGAACATGTACCATACTGAATCTGGTTCAATGAATAATGCCGTGGCCTAATCCAGACGCAAACAGCTATGACATTCCGATTTTCTAAGAGGATGGCGACATCTCTATCCAGGTGCTATGTACGTCTCTGAAGATGACCGTTTTTCGGCGGTTGCAGGTAAGGCAGCCAGCCACCATGTTTGAAATCGATCCAACAGGTTGGTGAACTTGCTGGACTTGATCGTATCAACGCTTAGCTCTGACAAATATGCTTTTTTCTTGCCCTGTTTTCTCACATGCAAGCAGATGCAGTCCAGTGCAGGCCTGACGACGACATATTCTAACTTGGAACAGCTAGAGCACTGGCCAGGTAGATCTTGGCACTATACTGAAACTGAGTAATGTTGATTAGGTGATGAAGCTGAGATTTACATTACACCAAGTAATGGTACTTGCTACATATATAGTACATACAGTTGCACATCACCCATGGATGCAATTCTGAACGGATTTTTTTGAAGCAAATTCTGAACTAATTGCACAGTGCTCATTTGTATGAACTGAAGGATGGTGGTGTATTGTTCAGGGCAGAGAAGAGAAGAGATTGATGGAAGGCCTGATGGGCGTTGGAATGGAATGATGGATGGAGACGCAGCAATGAGCACAGGTACCTGCATGCATGCAGCAGCTGGTCCAAGGTGGTGGTTAGCCTCGCATGCTATCTAGTACCAGCTGGTACTAGTTTTTGCATTAGTCAAGGCCTAGCTACTGCAAGTACTACGCCATGCCTGCACACATTGATTCCACAGAATTCATTCAATTCTCTCTCTCTCTCTACATGCACTCACTCCTAAAACAATTTCTTACTGCAGCCTGCTCCTAACTGATCTCTTGAATCAAGATCACTTTTTTTTTTTTTGCTTCCTTTTCATTCAGAGCATTCACACCGGTTCCTTTAAATTTTCTCCTCCAAAACACTATTAACGTCCCTTCTATCCATCCCTCTAAAATTCTTTCGCATTTTACACTACATTCTAAAAGATTCTTTTTCTCTATCAGCTACTCTATCTTTAAAAAATTAGAGCTACAATGTTATAAAAGGCCTGCTACAGATGCTCTTACATTACAGGTTCTGTTCTAGTAGTCCATGATCATTTTTTTTATTGGAAGTCCATGATCATATACTCCTTAGTTACCTGGTTTCCAGCTGATTTTTGCATGGTCATCAGCATGTTCTCTGATCAAGAACATATATATTTACACTCCCCCAACCTAGCTGACCAGATATTAAATCAGACAAATGTAGATCAACTTTTGCAACTGAGAATGCATGATGAGCCGGTCATGTTAGTCAAACCTCTCTTTTCAAAAGAGGCAAAAATGTTAGTTAACCTTTAAAACAGAATGATAAAGGAAAAAGAGGATTCTTCAATGTCGATCGAAAAGGCTAGCTCCCATTTACTTCTGAAACACATTTATTAGGCAAGGAATTGCATTGCACTACCAAATTAGTGTGTTAATGACAATCTATACTATTAGAAGTCTCTAGCCGTGGTCATTGATATTCCGTGAGTGCTGCATCATTTTACTAAAATTACTCATCATACCATCCTCGTAACAAATCCATCTTACATTAAAACTACCTATCACGTCATTTGTTGTAACAAATCCATTTTATCCACTAAATTACCCGCATGCCATCCATTGTAACAAATATGTCTTATCTAATTGAATTCCTCAAAATTCTCATGCTAGGTAGTAGGTCACAGCAGGTGTACACTGAGACACCCACGTGGTCGCTCGCGAGTCGCGATGCGTCGTGCCACACAACATGCATGGCAAAGCCGAATGTGAATGAATGTGAATGACCTGCTCACTCATAGTCTCAATGGTGGAATTTAGATTTTCTTGTAAAAAAAGGAAAACCACTCTGTTAGTAATGGAAAAAGGCAAACATGAAGTGCTATGTTATTCATGGCTCTATTCTCCAATTGGTTTAATCATGCCAGATGGATGAGTTTAAATTGCTTATATATATTGGCATACACCCTATGGAAACACTGAAAGAAGAAAACTCTCTGGAATTTGTGAAAAGGTCTAAAAGGAGAGAAAAACATTAAGTAAAATCAAGTCGAGCATGACCACTACGCCAAAACTTATTATTAATTTGCACTGTCAAATATGTAGCACTCCAGATATCTAGAAGTGCAAGATCTCTCTTTTTCTTAATTGTTTTAGCTAGGCAATTAAGGAAACAGGAGTCAAAAAGATGAATTGATTGTGTACAAGAAGTACCTAAAAGATAAAGTGCCATCTTTTTAATTTACGTCGACCATTCAACCAAAAGGTGTGTCACGATGAGTACTAGATGATACTACAAATGATTGATGAATTGGCCCTTTACATTTAAACATCTCTGATGCATGTACACATTTCCGTTGTCCATATGTTTAGTCTGCATGGCTTCACGTACGGCACTTCGTGTGTATGTTCCATTAAATCATATACCAACTAATCTAATTAAACTTAATTGTCACTTTGTTAACTTACATAGACCAAGTACGTACGTAGTACTCGGGTACGTGCTTAAGAGGCAGGTAGATTAATCAGCTGATCAAAACAACAATTAATTAATATTCCAGCATGACGTACATACATACATACTTGCTGAAAAATAGAAACACGGAGTAGTAGCTAGCTAGATGATCGAAGATCAGTGTGTGGTATAAAATTAAGCAGGGTTCACCGTTAACAATATCGACGATTATCGCATGTATCATAGTGGTTTGATAGGAAAAATCGCATGAAGAATATCGGTTCAAATTGAAAAGATTGAACTTAAAATTCAGTTTGGGAAAAAATATATTAAAAACCATTAAAAATATTATTAATGTGTCTGGAGCGCTTGGCATTTTTTTTTTTGGAAAAAAACAATTTTTCACTTGGCTTTTGACCTTACACGCTACACAATCAATTAATTGTTGGTCGACGCGTTGCGCCCGCATGTGATTATCGCTTAATGTCGTTCTATTTTCGCATTTCAGATCACAAGCGCTTTTGGCTAGACGATTTTCATCTTATTTTTGCGATATTACACGACAATTTCGATGGTGGTATACCGTCGAGCGTTTGATGATCAGGTCTACATGCATGTTTTACCTTTTGGGCACATCGATCGATCGACTTAATTGGTACTCTCTGTACATGTAAGATGCGATTGACGTTGACGTAGCATATATATGTACGCACATGCATGTATATATGTTTGCAGCTAGTTAGGGTCCTGCTTAACCACCGTGGTTAATCTTTTCTTTTCCTTCTCTTCCACCATCTAATTAACCCTGACGTCGTACGTGTCTTGTTCTTTTGCAGCTACGATCGACGACGTACGTATGTATGTCTCAATTAGCTCAAACATATATATAATCAACGAGATGGCCCTCCCTTGATTAAGTGATCTGGTTTCATTACCAGCTAGCTAGTGACCAAACTGTCGCTGACCCTACGACTACTAATTAATTAATCATCTTCAATACTAGAGTTAACAGCTAGCTATAGAAAACATCCATGTCATCGATAGATTGTAAATAGATCGACCACCTCTTCAATAAGCTAGCTATAGCATAGTAGTCTCTAAAATTAATGTGAGCTCATATGCATGTACTAGTTGGCATGTATCTTTGAATCCGTTATATATATAAATCGATTCTAATTAGTTAGTAGGCAGCCTTTATCTCTTTCATTCTCTTATCTTCTCTATATAATTAAGTAAAATAGTGATATGCATTTTTTATAGCTAGCTGACTTGGCATTGTTAGAGATGCCCTAATAGCATCGCATGCATTTGAGCTAACGAGCAACTCAGTAGCCTTTCCTTTTCCATTTCCTTTTCTGTGTCTGGATGGTGTCTCTCGCACGTAGTACAGCCTACGTACGTACACAAACAAGAGCAGTGCTTCGTTGATCCATGGAGAGATCTAGCTAGCTACGTATCGACATCGCTGAAGCTTAATTTGGCTATTATTATATATTAATAGACAAAAACTAGCTAGTTAATACTCAGTAACATGCATATACAATTAGCAATATATGGATCTACGTACCCAGAATTGGCAGACATGCATATATGTTGGCCTTGATCAGCATGGCTACCAGGCCCATGCTGCATGCATTATTTATTTAGACGCGCGTAATTAAATAAATATGCATGCGCTTGGACTGTTCATCTCTTGACCTGCAGGTAGCATGCATTTCTGGATTTTAGTCTAGTACTGCTCCCACTGCACTGCACACGAAAATACTAGAGTACTACTAGCTGCAAGTTAATCGAGACTAATTAGTTAGATGCAGAAAGCAAAGACTTTCGCCAAGCACTAAATTGTCCATTAGCGAGCTGTGACTAGTACCACTGCTGTAAAGGCGCCTAGGGTTACTTGGAACTTTCGATATCACCTTCTGATTCCGGTCTGAATTGCCACCTGCTTGCGTTCGTGCATGCTGCATATATAGATAGATAGATAGAATTGAGTGATGACCTCACCTAGCTTTTGGCATCCGTCTCTTTCTCCAGAACTAGCTAGATAGATCACTGACCATATGAGCTAGCTAGATCGATGCAGCAGCAAGCTAAGCTCCCGAGGTCATCGTCGGCTAGAGTTCATCTGATCTCACCCGTCGATTGATCATGGAAACCGTAGGCGAGCTGGGCTCCGACAGCTCCACGGGGGTGCCGTCCGGCGACGAGGAGGATGACGTTGACGGCGGTGGCGCCGTGCCCGGAAACGACAGGAGCTCGGCGAGCAACAGTAGCACGGTGGAGGAGGAGGAGGCCTGCAGGAAGGCCGGCGGCGGCTCGTCGTCCTCGGCGGTGCGCCCCTACGTCCGCTCCAAGAACCCCCGCCTCCGCTGGACGCCGGCGCTCCATCTCTGCTTCGTCCGCGCCGTCGAGCGGCTCGGCGGCCAAGATCGTAAGCAATCTAGCTAGCTAATTAATTAGTTTCATCGATCTCGGTCGATTTTCTTCTTCTTCTTCAGATCTATTTCCTCCCGTCTTCATGCTTCATGCCTGCACAGGTGCAACTCCTAAGCTCGTTCTTCAGCTGATGAACGTGAGAGGGCTTAGCATCGGCCATGTCAAGAGCCATCTCCAAGTATGTATATATATGTATACATGATACATCTATCTCTACATATATCCATCCTCTTGTAGTATCTAAACCCGATTATTTAATTTGCTCCTGATTTTACTGCTTCGGTCTCTTACTCTTCATCTGTCCTTGTTGGTTAATTAAAAATTCTCTTGCCCTTTTGTGTGATTTTCTCAGATGTACAGGAGCAAGAAGATGGACGACTCCGGCCAGGGTATGACTTGATGAATGAATTTCATTTTCTTGTTCTTAGTTCCTATGAACTCGGCATGCATCCGCAATAATCGATCGATCTTACTTTCCCTGATCTATTCTGGATGATGGTAAATCCTGTGCAGTGACAGGAGGTGGTTCATGGAGAGATGAGGTGGGGGGACAAGTGTACAACGTCGGCCATCTCTCGTTGCCGCACCCCTTCCATCAGCGCCAGAGTGGTGCTGGTACCATCCTGTCAAGGTAGTTGGATCCATGCATGCAAACAAAATCCATTAAATCTACACCTTTAGCTTGTCGCCTGATCACTCAAGACAGCACACATATATATGATTGAAGTATCCTAGCTTTCTCACTAACCTCTATCTCCTTGATGATCGATGAACTAGGTTTGGCGTTGCATGGCCTCCATGGAGTAGTTGCCATGGATCGCATTTGCTCCATGGCCACCACTTTCTTGGATCGAAACCCTACCAGTACTCAACGACTGATCATGAAGCCGAGGCTGTCCTTAGAGCCCGTGCTCAGCATGTAGCTAGAGCTACTGGCAACCCAGCTCTGATCCAAGGCTGTTCATCTCCAAGTGATCAATATCATACCATGAACCTTCAAAGACGACTGCTGCAACCGACGATGTGCAACAGTGAGGATGATCATAACCATGGCCGTCTTGATCTCGATGTCGATCTAGATCTATCGCTCGATATCGGGCCGAGGCGGGGAAAGAGGAAGAGAGGCTGCATCTCGGGGAAAGAAGGCGATGACCATGTTAATGGTGATGATGAAATGGACAGCAGTACTACCAGGCTATGTCTATCTTTGTTCTCCGCTCATCCTCCTCCGAGGATGAGTACTGCTACTAGTGCTATTGCTGCTCATACAGTACAAGTAGCAGATGTCAATGTGGATAAAGAGAGAACGCATGCAACAAGGGCAAGTACTCTTGATCTCACCGTATGATCAGCGCAGTGTGGTGATATCTCGCGGTACTTGTGCACATATCTGTAGAGGAAGCACATACTTATACCGATATACCGTTCATATCTTAATTGTATTCATTATATATTAGCATCTAAATGCTATATCCTTGATCTGCTAATTCTACATGCATGATCACCATTATCTGCTGATGTTTAATTTGTGAGTCATCTAAATGGAGACATGCATGCATATGAAGTTTAAGTGATGTGCTAAGAGTAATGTACTAATGTAGTGCACACTGCAGATGTATATATAGCTGATATAGCTCCCATATATCTGTCAATTGCCTATTATTTCACCTTAGTCAGGCTACTTATGTCATGTTTACGAAGCTAGATTCTTTTTTAAAGGAAGCTAATTAACATGATATATTGGGATTTAATATGTGAAATTATGTTACTTGTAAGTCAACATGAAATTAACTAGGTTAGGTATTGGATTGATTGTACAGTACGTACATTTAATTTTTCTCTTTGCTGTCTTTTTTCCCTGTGAGCTTCTCCATGCAATGCATGGGAAGTTCTTGGAAGGATGGATGGTCTCATTCAACGCAAACGTCTGATTCGGTTCGGTGACCGGTTCTTTCTTTTAGTCCAGTATAGAGAAAATGTAGGCCTTGTGTTTTTTTCATGTTGCTTCCCTTCGTCAAGGTGCAGTTACTTAAAATTGTCTCTGGATTGTTCTTGTTGTCAGGTTTCTGCTTGTTTGGCAGGCTTGTCGATTCTTGTTTTGTCAAAAAATATAATTTTTTTAGATAATGGAATTGCTTCTAGCCCCTACACCCGAGGGTGTACACAACCCAAGAGTATAATAAGAATACAAAAAACACTGCTAAACATAGTTCGAAAGAAAATAAACAATATCAAGCAGCACAAAGTTTTTTATCAACCATAACTATTCAAGAAATTCATATACACTACTTTTATAGATTGGTGTGCCTTGATGGTGTTTGTGCGATCCTCATTCTTCTGCAACAATGTGCCCTTTGCCGAAGTCATGAGTACGCCCCCTCGGAAGATGCCTTGAATGAACGAAACATCTTTGCATTTGTTCAAAAACAATCAAAATTACATATGTGTCCATCCCTATAAAAGCCTATATATATTCGTTTACCAAATATTAATGTCCCCTTGAACTTTTCTAGATATAAAATTATGCAATTTGTCATTGTCACACGCCAAACAGAAAAGTAGGGTGTGCTTTCTTTTTATTCTTGAGGTTAAAAAAAGATTTTTTTTGGTTAAAAAAATACATCTAAACTATCATGGCACCTAAATCACAAGGGCCTTATCCCCCCTTTAACGTTTTCTAGAAGCGGGTTAGTCCCCAACGCGTCACCTTGCCTCGATGGTGATGCCTGTTTGTTTGGTTGTACCAGTACCATATGGACTCATCCCACAACACAATTCCTTTCTTAAAAATAATATTTGTTATATGTTTTGAATATAATTTGAAGTGAAAACTAACTGTGTGAACTATAAACCAGTTTTACACTTGGCCTATGGTGTGTACCTTATATTGTGTCCTCGGTTCCAAGGCCATTTGGCCATGCTTGATGCAGCTTCCTTATGGCACTCCCAATGGCCCACCTTGGATGTTCCCATAGACGTCCACATAAGATTTCGTCCTACTTAGAGGAGGGGAGAGAAGAGTTGTTTCTTCATAAATAAATGGCATAAAAAAGAATTACTGTTTTGCTGACCATGTTATCATATTAGGAGGAGAGACAAATAGAAGGAAAATAAGAAATTAGTGGGGTGGTTAATTGCTAGATATTGTGCATTAGTGCCCTTATGACCCACAATTTGTATTGAAGTTAATTTTTCAAGCATTTATTTTAAATTTTTGTTGATGTTTACGAAGGCGGGTGTTAGGACCCGGTTTTACTAAACCGAACCCACTGTGTTAATGATACGAGTCCCAAGGATCCGTGCTCTTACCCATAGTGAATAAAGATGAATTATCAATACCACACTGTATAACTAAATAAAATAATCAGAGTGCAACAGCTCCACTTATTACAATAGTTTATAATAACCATAAAACTTCACCGAATGCAACTAAGAAGCAAATAAAAATTAATAAAGGTGTCCCATCACGGCTACGGGCACGCACTGAACAGGAACCGCTAGAAGTCCTACGCACCCTCCGGATACTCCGTAACGAACTCTAGATCATACTCCTGACCTGCTCATAGAATAAGCAGCCCCGAATAAAAACCAGGGTTAGCACACGAATGCTAGCAAGTTTTTCCTAGGAAGGGCTAGGCTAGGCTTATCCTAGGAAAGATAATGGCTCCTTTGCATAAAAGCATTTAACTTAAAAGTATAAAAACATTTAACAAAACATAAGTAAATAAATAGCAGTTCTCATGATTAATCTTAATCATAACATAAACATTGCAAAATTCTCAATCTTAATGTCTCATCTCATAGTCTCAATATAGTTCTCGTTCTCATTCACCATGAATCATCTAGCAACGGCACACTGCCGGAAAAACCTTACCCAAGTCAAATTAATTAAAAGGTATAGCTACGATGTGAAAAACCACCAAGATGCTCGTAATCGGGAGCACGGCCATTCCAATGGGTTTACACTCTGCAGAGGTTGTACGCTTTCCCGCAAGATACGATACTCTCCCGTCGGATAGCATCATAACAAAATCCATTAGAAGTCTAACCCGAACTTGTCACAGTCATACCTGATATTCACACAAGTACCCCAGGGGCTTCGACCATACTTGAGTATTCACATAAGTACCCTGAAGTTCAATCCCCCGAGCATTACACCGGCGATGACGCATCCCTCGGGACCTCACCTATGGTGCAAGTACGGTGGCAATCCCGACGTTACTCTCCCTCTAGATTAGGCCCGTCCCATACCGGACTTGCGGTCCATGGAAAATTCTCAGTTAAATCTATCATGATCATCGGTTCTTAGGGACCGGAGCGTCGACTCAAGTCACCCGCTCTGAGTCAAATTATTAATTGGTAAAATTTTAATTAATGAGTGAATAATTCCATCATAAACCCAGTTTCTCACGTCTCATACTCAGATACTCCTCTATTTTTTACGCGTATTACCGTATTTTATTGACAATAAATCACCTGCTTGTATAGTCCTGTACGTACATGCGGAAATTTTCTATTCTATTAGACCATCCACGTCAGCTGCTCTATTCTCCCACTTTATAACACTATTCACTACTTCCTCTATCAAACACTCTAAAATTTCTTCACACTTTACACTACGCTCTAAAAGATTCCTTCCCTGCACCAGCTACTCTATCTTAAACTACAATATTATAGAGTACCTGCTACGGATGCTCTAACCTATTAAAAACACCAAATTCGTAGGTACCTAGCTATAAGCATATGAAATATGACAAGATTGAAGAGTAGTTCGTACTCCAGTCTTTTTTTTCAAGGATTAGGTGGGAAAATTGCAAAATTTCTAACCACCGGTACTAAACTATTAATTGTCCATTAATTGTGTGTATTGTGGACCAATGAGAAATGAGTTTACTTAATGTTGGCAATCAAGCATGACACTCACCTGACTGTCCTTCAACCATTTTTGCTTAGTCATTCCTAATCTGTAATAAAAGCATATATATATATATGGATCTGGAAGGTTAATTGTCATGGAGTAAATTAGTAGTAGTATAATCCAACGTGATGAATAAATTAATCCTACAAGGGAGGGAGAAAGACAAAGAGTTTAGTGTATTTTACTGCAACTGTCGCAATCTTGGTGAAGCATCAAGCCTGAGCTCTTCTCCGCCACTAGTCGCGATAGTAGTCTGGAACCATGTGGACGGCGAGCCCGCTGCTCCGGGACGCCGGCGCTGCGGTGGTCACCGGAGCCGCGGCGATGGCCGTGCTCCGCTTCTGGGAGGAGATCGGCAACCGCGCTCTCTTGGACCAGGTCACCCACCACCTCCCTCTCTTTCTTGGTCCCTTGCACTAAGCTTTCGGCTCTTCTGATTCCTACGGCGAGGAAGATTTCCTCAAGCAAATACTACAAGCTAACACAGGAATCAGTAACCATCTATCAAAACTCTGCGGCTGTTGCTGGCTGTGTATGTGATTAATTCTAGCAGTATAGCTGCTAAAAATGAGCTCACTGAGCTAGTAGGGAGTGTTGGTCACACTGCATCTCTTTCTGCAGACATCTTATGCTAGCTTTGCTGATCAATTACGTGAGCCATTATCCAGGGAAATTTGAGCTAGAATCATCAATCTGTTCTTGGCTTAATACTAGTGAATAGCAATGAGAAAGGAACCAACTTTCTTGCCATATATTATTCACTCAAGTTTGCAATTTGGGCACTCATTTTGGCTTAGCTCTGGCGTACCAAAATTGAATCAACTAGTAGCAAAGATGGAAATTGAATCAATTAAATTTCTGATCTAAAAAACCAGGCATTCGTTTCCTAGAAATATACAAAGTAGTGCACATAATCCTCTAGGTCGGTTTTGCCATCGGAACTACACAGATGAAAGTATCGTCGTATAGATTAAAACACATATCATTTCTCACATGTCAGTTCCTTCTTTCTTCTTCCTCCCTCTTCCTTCTTCTCTTCCAGGATTTGTATCCTCTGCCATTTCTCTACCGTTCACCTTCATATAATACTGCAGCTACAGTGATCTACAGTAGCCTGAACAGTAGAAATGGTGCTGTTTGATGCTACTATATTGCCACAGTGTTTTGCTACAGTACATACTTGCCATCGCAGACACGGATCACTGTGCGTCCGTGCCTTTGATAGGATGCGCGTCCTCTCTTCCCATGTCTTCTATCCTCCTCTCTCTCCCCTGCTCCCTCCTCCATCCACCCACGACCACTATCCCACCGCCCTCCAGCCCCATGCCAGTCACCGCCCTCTAGCTCTGCGACGGCCGCCGCGCTCCAGCCCCCGCGTCGGCCGCGCTCCAGCCCTGTGCTGGTCGTCGCCGGTCGTCGCGCTCCAGCCTTGCACCAGCCGCCACGCTCCAGCCTTGCGCTGGCCGCCGCCCTCCTGCCCCGCTCAGGTCGCCACTCTCCTGCCCGCCCTCCGGCCTCGCGACGGCCGCTGCCCTCCAGCCCCGTGACGGCTACCGCCCTCCAGCCCCAGCACCGGCCGCGCTCCAGTTCCGCTGGTCGCCGTCGGCCACCGCCTTCCTGCCCCGGTCCGGTCGCCGCTCTCCTACCCACCCTCTGGCCGGCGCTCCCACCGCCCTCGCCTCCCCGCTCCGGCCGGCGCCGCCGAGCTCCAGCCCTGCTCTAGCCCCGCTTCGGCCGGCGTCGCCGCGCTCCAGCCCTGCTCCAGCCCCGCGTCTTAGGAGAGATCAGGAGGCAGGAGAGAGAGGAGATCGTGCCGTTACGGCAGACGATCTCAATCGGAGGACGAGAGTCAGCCGTGGGGGTGAGAGTGGGAGAGGAGACAGGAAAGGAAGAAGATATCTGGTTACTTACATGTGGGCCATGACATGTGTCCTCGACGTGCGCTGCTTGCGTGGCAAAAAATAATGATAAGTGGGCTGCTACGCTGGTAAAACCACCGCTGCAGGGATTATGTGCACCACTTCACATGCTTCTGGGGGTATATCTGGTTTTTCAGATCAAGGATTTAAGTGCACCACTATCCATAGTTAAGGGGCGTGGGTAGACTTTTTTTTATAAAAAAAAAAAGGATGTCACATGTGGACTGCCATTTTGATTTTGATGTAATAGATTATCTAGTTAACCATATACATCTTCAAAGGGGTGCATCTTGAGTTGCTTATGTTCCAATTTGGTGAAAATGCCTGGAAATATTGCTCCCAAATTTTATTGCCATGCATATGATAGAGCGCTGTAGAAATAAAAGGCTTGGCATTTCCAATCATAATGGAAATTCCGTCACTTGTGATGATTTTTCTGCAAATTATTTATGACATGATTGATCAGTATCTGCCTGGCTTTTAGATACTTGTCAGGAAGTTGGTGCACATAAGTGTTGGATTAGTATATTTCCTGATGTGGCCTTTATTTAGGTAAAGACCATCAACAAACATTTTCATTTCATACCTAGTATGTTTACGTTCCTAACAGTTCTTCTTCGTTGCAGTGCAGATGATGTGTATGCTCCATTTCTTGCTGCACTTGTCATTGCATTCAACATCATAAAGGTGACCTTGATTGGAATTGGTGTAGTTAAAGATGATGGTGTGGTTAACTCGATGACCAGGCATGGAGACCGCAGGTAGCGTTTTTTTTCCCTCCCGTGTTATGAACCAATGAACTAGTTATTTAACCTTCTGCAAAAGCTTTCAAGAATCTAATGAGTGAGAAAAGAAAGAAAGGGCAATGTGGGAAAAGTTTTAAAAAAAATATTGTCAGTGTTGCCTTCTGTTATTGGCAATCGAATAAGAAAAAACTCCTTGTTCGACCTAATTTATCAGTAGTGAACTAAGTACTAACCATTTCCATCTTTTCCCTCCTGTTTGTAGGGAGCTCCTTAAAGGCCCATTGTACTATGCGTGTGCTTTGACTCTCACTACTGTAATTTTCTGGAGGAAATCTCCCATTTCAATCGCTGTGATTTGCAATTTGTGCGCGGGAGATGGTATTTCCTGCGACGATGTTGGATAGCTTCTTTTGACGCCCCAAGTTGAAGTAGAGACCTGTGAAGATAACAGAATCCCATGCAATGTTGCTTCTTTCAGGTGTGGCTGACATAGCTGGAAGGCGATTCGGGCATGCAAAGCTTCCTTACAACCCCGACAAATCTTATGCTGGAACGATCGCAATGTTCTTGGCCGGTTTCATTTCGTCAGTCCTGTGAGTAAAACAATGTATCGATTCAATTTACAGCTCATCCCATCCTACTGAAGAGCAAATACAATACAATGTACCAGGTATATGTGCTACTTTGATCATTTGGGGTTTGTGAAGGAGAGCTGGAGCATGGTGATGGCCCTCTGCGTCACATCCCTCGCCGCGGCTGTTGTGGAGTCTCTCCCGATTAGCACGCGCCTGGACGACAATCTGACGGTTCCTGTCGCCTCGGTGCTCGTTGCTGCGCTGCTTCTCTACTGCATCACAGGCGACAGCAGCAGCATCTCGTTGATGACCTAATTGGGAATTGGGATTGAGAATTACACTTGGATGCTTATATATGCTTGCCTGTGCCTGTACTAGAGAAATTGACATGAACAGATTGATGAGTTTGTAACGGCCAAGAGTCAAGAGAAGAACAGTCTGAGTTTGCAACAAGAAAAAGGGAAAAAAAATTATGGCCCATGCAGGTCTCGAACCTGCGACCTTCGCGCCAAAAATACACAAATAGGATCGTCGGAATAGAAGAGGGAAGAAAAAAAAATCTAGGAGCGATATTTGGGTGGATGAATGAAGCTGAATCTGAAGGTTAAGGTGGTGAGTAAGAGTTGTGGTGGTGGCTTAGCCTTTGAGACAGGAGAGCAGCAGCATTGCTACATGTCTACTGCTGCCACGTGTTGTCAATTACTTGTTCCAAATAGCTAAGGCTAAAATGTCGGCCTTAACATTAATTTGTTATGGCCGGGCTTCAACAAGTCAGATTATTATTTTTTTAAAGAAAAAAAGGGTGTCCCTGATTTCCATTAATGAATAACTGAAATACAAGCAGTTTTTCTTGAGCTGACAGGAAAAGAAAAGAAAACAATGTTCACAGATCATGCCACTTTTTCCATAAAAAATCCCAAACTCCTCTCACTTCAATATTGTTCTGTTTACCCACATAGTTCTGGTTTTGCATCCCAATTTTGTCCATAGCAATCACTTAAGGGGGGTTCACAGATCAAGCGGCTTTCCTTTTACCTTGCTAAATTAAACTCACAAACAGCTGAAATAAGACGAACCAATACAGGGCCAAATTTAAGCAACTATCGGCTTGCTTGTGTCGTCGGATCAGAAAAACTAGGGAACTAAGACACAATGTACTTTGTACGAGTAATCTCACTGAAATTTTACTCGCCTAATAACAATAATCAATGTTGATGATGCAGCGGAGTTTTCAGATTCAACTCATGTACGGGCATGGGAACAACCACATCTTCTTCACTTGACACTTACATCCAAAGCCGCTCTCATGCCTGGAAAACACATGGACGGAATTAGTATTTAGGATGTGTTGCAAAGTGCGGTGTAGATAGGATGCTACTGGCGATTAGAGCTCTCTCTCTTTTTTTTTAACAGAAATACTACGTAACGTTATATCAGTACCATAAAGGTGTAAAACCCATTAACTCGATGGTACTTGCTTTTTTTTATAATAATGGAATTACTTCCGATCTTTATATCGAAGATGTACACCGTCCAAGAGACTTACCAGATTTAAACAATACAACCGCGAAAAATAAGTTTGACGGCAATCAAAGAGCAGGGTGCTGGATGGTCACATTTTTTTTACAAAGCAACATTTTTGGCTGCTCTCCAAGACCTTTTTTGCGAGATTATCATTAGCAAGAATAACACCCTCTTGTTAGATACCAAAGAAATATTTTTATCTTGAGAAGAGGGAGTTTCAGTTCCCAAATCAATTTATTATTATAAGGGCTATTCTAATCAATCAACCTCTGATACCTGATGTGTACAGAAAATCGTCTGTACTTTGTGTAAGTTGAATACTGCTCATTGTTGATACTATGGTATGCCAATCGATAACACTTTTTGACCCACCAAGGTCCTTCGAAAGGAAACAGAGAGAAATCAATATAAGCTTTCGCTACAGTAATATGTCTTTCTCTAGTAATACTAGATGACACTTGCTATACCCATGTACACACAAGGCGGAAGCGAATCAGTTATACGGGCCGGATTGGGCGTGTAATCAGTTGTATGGGCCTGTCCAGGTCTGCTCTGGGTCCAATGGGCCTGGACTCGCGCCACACGAACAAAACGAAGAGGGCAGGCGGCCATCCAAGAACCCTAGACATCGCCCGCCGCCACACCGCCGGAAGCAGAGAAGACAAGGGACTGCGATGCCCAAATCCAAGCGCAACCGCGCAGGTCCCTCGATCCCGCTCCATCTCTACTTGCTTCCTGTTTCACTTTTTCCGGTGCTAGTTGAAATAATTTGCAGAAAAGTGCTTGCTTTTAGCACCTGGTTCTTGTTCGGATCACCTATGTTTATTTATCTACCTATAGCTATATGAATCATGTGCTTCTCATGTCCCCGCACCCAAATTTCCGTGCTTTTCTGATTATTCGGTAGCGGACAGAATTTATTAGGCGCTTTCAAAGAACTGTAATGGTCTGTCTGAATTCTCTGACGCGTACAAATTCGATGTTTGGTGATGGACGCAGTCACCTTATCGAAGACCAAGAAGAAGCCGGGTTTGGAGCGCAAGGGTAAGGTGGTCGCTGATATCAAGAATGCCGTCGAGCAGTACAGCAGCGTCTATGTCTTTACCTACGATAACATGAGGAACCAGAAGCTCAAGGACCTCAGGGAGCAACTCAAGTCCTCCAGCAGGTAGCTATTCTTGTTTACTAGTCAGTCTCTTACAAGTTACTGCAATGTCATTCTGATTCTACCCAAATGCTATGATGGATAGGAAAGTGTTCTGCGCCATGTTTGCTCTTGATCCTTAATGCTTTCCAACAACAAACGTGCATATTTCAACTACAGTTAGTTAATCCAGTCTTAATCTACATAGTTTGCGTCCGTTTATTGATGCGTACAGCATCATTATGCAAGAGAATACAATTGAGACCCTGACAACTCACAAGTATAGATCGTAGACAAAACACCACATGCTAACCTTCACTGAGTGGTTTATGATGGGAAATTTTGTCCACACGTTTTTATAGCTGCTACATATTATTCTCTCAGGATATTTCTTGCTGGAAAGAAGGTCATGCAAATAGCATTGGGGCGTTCACCTGCTGATGAAGCTAAAACAGGCCTGCATAAACTTTCCAAGGTGAGTTGTTACTCAGTATTCTGTAGCGAGTAGATACTGTAATCTGCACCATTCTTTTGAGTTTTTGGTAAGGGTAGCTTTTCTATATATAGTTCCTTCAAGGTGATTCTGGACTGTTCTTTACTAATCTTCCAAGGGATGATGTCGAGAGGTATTCTCCTTATCCAATATTTTTTTATTTGTAGATAAGAGTTTCCTATGTTTGTTTATGTACTCGTTGCGTCTATGTGAACATTATGATCATATGTCCTGTATGCAGATTATTTCGAGAATTTCAGGCGCATGATTTTGCAAGGACAGGAACTGCTGCAACAGAAACGGTATTCTAATTACTGTTGTTTTTCTTTTCAACTTTCATGTACGTGTTCGTAGTTTTAAGTTTCAGTAAACAAGCTAGAAAGACCATGTTTTGCTGAACATGTACCATGGTTATGAAAAACAATATTAGGCTATTGGTAATTTTTGTCATGTAGTATCATATATGGGTGCATCGAAAGTAACACATATACACAGTAATTGTTGTTTTTTATAGTTGCCTTGCCCGCACTAGGTACAAAGTAATTTTAGATAGTATCCCTGTTCTGAAATAACTAGCAGTTTTAGTTTATGGTATGGTTTGGCTCAAATTACAACTTAATGATGCCTCAGGTGGAGCTAAAGGAAGGCCCTCTGGAACAGTTTACACATGAAATGGAACCCTTTCTACGCAAACAAGGACTGCCAGTCCGCCTGAACAAAGGTTTGTGCTTTCCCCCTAAATTTGCACATGCGCTTCAGGCAATCAAGCAAACTGATTGTAAATATCACTATTGTTGGTGCAGGTGTTGTAGAGTTAGTTGCAGATCATGTCGTGTGTGAAGAAGGGAAGCCTATTTCACCAGAAGCAGCACAGACTCTGGTATGGATAATATATTATGTATGTACTGTTAGCTACGTAATAGATTTGCATAATCAGATGCATACTTGATTGCATTAATCTTATGATCATGCCAATACAGCCATCTTTATAATTTCCTAGTCATTACATGCTCCAAAAATTACATATTTAACCTGTTGATTAAAATCACTAGCTAGCTGCTAGTCTTAGCTAGATTCCAAAACACAACAGGAGGTGGTCACTTGATACAGAGTTTTTACATGCTATCAGGTGTTCTGATACCATTTGTACTACAACAACAGGTACATATCTGCCATGCTGTGCCCAGTTTGTTTCTTTGCATTAACGAGCCTTTAATTTCTACCTTGCAGCGCCTGCTTGGGATGCAGATGGCAACATTCCAACTGTACCTTGTCTGCCGCTGGTCGTCTGATGACTTTGAAGTGTACAAAGAAGGCTTGGCACATCTGCGAGCTGATGAGGCTGATGATTCCCCTTAAGCATGTTGACTTGCATTCCCAGTTTGCAGTGACGCACACACTTGCTGTCTTGTGTTGTTGAGGCAGTTTTTGCTGCCGTGTGCGCTCAATGCATTGGAAGACCTGAAAGATGTATCAATCTGCACGAGTTGGGCATTTGTTTCAGGCCTAGTAACTTTATAATCTGTTACTAGTGTAAGCTGATTGGTATAACGGTATATTCTGTCTTGCAAAGGATTGTTACTTATTCCTGGTATGCATCGACTTTGTGCCTGGTGTTGGGCCTCTGGATTTATGTCATTCGTGGTAACACTGGCCGATCATTCATAGAGGCAACCTGAATGTTGACATGCCAAGTGCTAGGCTCAATGTTTGACATTTTTTTTGAATGATATGTCCGGTTCATGGCACTACATATTGTTGAATCGTATCAGGTTTGAAATGGCTGGTACATTTGGTCACCGTGGCGATGAAAGAGAACCTCTTGGACGGCATGGTGATTTGTATTCCACAGAACTCGTCGGTGTCACCTTGCCAGGAGACGAGAAACCATCTCCAAGGTTTGGTTAATATGATTTGTTGATTCCTTGGGAGTTGCAAAGATTCTGTCACCTAGGGTTCCAAATCCCTAGGTCCGTCGTAAATAATCTTGCTCATGTCCTAAACAATCTTTTTTCTCCATGAATCATGCATCACTTGTCTTGTGTCCAAGGAGCTAGATTCTAAAGTTTGGTACTGTTTGGTTTGTCCTCTTGTGAACCTTCTCACTGAGTGAGATCGAAGTGAGTGGACCTTTGACCTGCAGTTCATCGATCACTACAATTAATGTACTAATCTTATGCTAGTTAAACCAAGTCATCCTCCTACACCGGTGCACTGGTAAGCTCTAGCCCTCTAGGTAGTAGGAGTGTACAGCGCTCCGGGCGTACGTGCTGATCCCAGAGTGCAATGGCTTCTGCTGTCCCGGCGGCGGCGTACGACGGAGGCAGCATTAGCAACACGTCGGCGGCGGTGCCGGGGTGGCTGAGCAAGGGCGACAACGCCTGGCAGATGCTCTCCGCCACGCTCGTCGGCCTGCAGGGCTTCCCCGGCCTCGCCCTCTTCTACGCCGGCTCCGTCCGCCGCAAGTGGGCGCTCAGCTCCGCCTTCATGGCCCTCTACGCCATGGCCGCTGCCATGCCGTGCTGGGCGCTCTGGGCACACAACATGGCCTTCGGCCGCCGCCTCCTGCCCTTCGTCGGCCGCCCGGGCCCGGCGCTGGCCCAGGGCTACATGCTGAGCCAAGCGTTCCTCCCCTCCACCCTCCACCTCCGATCGGACGGCAACGTCGAAACGCCAGCGGTGACGCCGCTGTACCCGTCGGCGAGCATGGTCTTCTTCCAGTGGGCGTTCGCGGGCGTGACCGTGGGGCTGGTCGCCGGAGCCGTGGTCGGGCCCATGAGCGTGAAGGCGTGGATGGTGTTCGTGCCGCTGTGGACGACGCTGTCCTACACGGTGGGCGCGTACAGCATTTGGGGCGGAGGCTTCCTCTTCCACTGGGGTGTCATGGACTACTCCGGCGGCTACGTCGTCCACCTCGCAGCCGGTGTCTCCGGCTACACCGCCGCATACTGGGCAAGTACAAGCATTACTTTATAGGCAAATCATGGGCGTGAGTTCAAAGAAAAGACTTTTTTTTCCTTACTTTCCGATGAGGCGATGAATGCAGGTCGGCCCGAGGAGGAAGGAGGCCGGCTCGGCGGCGCCGAGCAACCTGCTGCTGATGGTGGCCGGCGCCGGCATCCTGTGGATGGGGTGGACCGGCTTCAACGGCGGCGATCCCTTCGCCGCCAACACCGACTCGTCGGTGGCCGTCCTCAACACGCACATCTGCGCAACCACCAGCATCCTCGCCTGGGTTTGCTGCGACGTCGCCGTCCACGGCAAACCGTCCGTGGTGGGGGCGGTGCAGGGCATGGTCACCGGCCTGGTGTGCATCACTCCGGCGGCAGGGCTGGTGCAGGGGTGGGCGGCGATAGTCATGGGGGTCGCGTCGGGAACGGTGCCCTGGTACACCATGAACGTCCTGCGCCTGGACGGCCTCAAGGTGGACGACACGCTCGGCATCCTGCACACTCACGCGGTGTCCGGCGTCGTCGGCGGCGTCCTCACCGGCGTCTTTGCCCACCCTGCCCTGTGCGACCTCTTCCTCCCGGTCACCAACTCGAGGAGCCTCGTCTACGGCGTCCGCGCCGGCGGAGCCCAGCTGCTGAAGCAGGTCGCCGCCGCGTGCTTCGTCGTCGGGTGGAACGTGGTGGCCACGTCCATCATCTTGATCGCCGTCAGGGTGTTCCTGCCGCTGAGGATGGCCGACGAGGAGCTCGTCGCCGGAGACTACGCGGTGCATGGGGAGGTGGCGTATGACGACTGCCAGATGCCACCAAACCACATGCATCACGACTGTTCAAGGCATCATCTTGATATTGAGGATGCAAATGCATAAGCTTGAATTGACGCAGGAAGCTTTTGTAGTGATTTTCCACGAAAACCATTTAAAATTGTGCAAAATTCTCTTTCAAAATTTTGGATCGGGGAACAGAGAGCATCCATTTTTTTTAGAGAAATTCAGTCAGTTTGGAACAAAAATAACTCAATTTCTACCAAAAAAAAAAAACCCCATTGGTTTGGAGACCGACCGACCGGTTTACATAAAAAGGGTCCATTTACATTGAATTTGGATTATTTGAACAATCAGTCTACCGAAGCAATTTACATTGAATTTGTATCCGTCGGTTTAACAAACTGGACCATGTCGATGTTTCAAACCCTGATCCCGTCCAGTGCATAGCATCTATTTTAAGCTGCTCAAGAATCCAACATAACCTCTCAAGTAATTCGTTGTACACACCACGGCAGCAATGAAGCAAAATAACAATGCAAATCACTGATGGGTGCAAAAGGTTCAAACTCTACATGTTGTTCGACAAAAGCATTCTAGGTACAAGAACAAACCAACTGGACATGAGACCGTAACAGGTTTACCATACAAATACAGACACTGTTTGTGATTATGATTGACAGCACCAACACCAGGTGAGGGCAAGTGTACAAGCAAGAAGTCTACAAACTGTTTATCACAGAACCTATACAAATGGTACCAGTCTTCCAGCTCCCAATGGACTGAACCTAACCTTCCTGATCCTATCCGATCGTAATATTATATATAGCAACCAGTAATTAACTCAAAACTCGGCTAGAGATTTTACTCGCCAAAATTGTCTGGTACCAAAAGAATATTTATATTGAAACAACCAAATCTACAACTTCAAATATACCTCAGGATCCTCATGACTTGCCTCTGCATGAACTGAAGTATGATATCATCTAAAGCCAACCCGAGGAAAACTCAGTAGCTTCCCATTGGAGGCATCCCGTATGCTGGCATCGGACCAGGACCCATTGGAGGCATGCCCATTCCGCCCATCGGAGGCATGCCCATTCCGCCCATTGGAGGTGGAGGTCCGGCCATACCAGGTACAGGTGGAGCAGGCAATGCAAGAGGAAGCAATTGTGCGTACATATTCTGCACAACAGAATGCAACTTGTCATGGTGGCTGCTTAGGCATGAATAGTATTTTGTTAAACCCAAAAAAGAGCGCTTTGATTACCTGCTGAGCAACAAGGTCCTTTTCTTCCTTCTCTTTAGCTCTTACTTCGTTCTGTGATTCAATCCTGTCCTTCACCAACTCATCTACCTTGCTTGTGTACTCACGGATGTACTGTGTACAGTGCATGAAAGTTATTATAGAATACTTACATACATAGATATGTTTGTACCAAACATACAGACAGAAATAGCATACCTGTAACAGATAGGGGAAAGCAAAGTCCAACATGTTGTTCATCCATGCAAGCTCAAGAGCAACATCCGCACGAATCAAGTCATAACAAATGAAGAGGCAAGAAGCAAAGCATTCTTTCTTTCCCTGAAATACACAAGTAACAACCAGAGATGTTTACTGATCAGAAATGCGATACTGCACAGACAACTACTGCTGCCTAAACAATTTTACTGATCAGAAATGCAATACTGCACAGACAACTACTGTTGCCCAAACAATACAAATCAGGTGAGTTCTCCGGTTTTGCTAAAGTTAGCATATTCCTTAATCAATTCTTAATTGGTATGTTGCCTCCAAACACCGGATGCATATTTCACAGCACACAGCACTTAAGTTGGAATAGAAAATCTGTGACACTAAAACCAGTAAGTAAAAAGAACATGGCTTGCAATTCTCTACAAAGGCAATACTGTTATTACACTTACATACTCACTACTCGGTTCAAACGAAATAGGAGCAGAATGGGTTCTAAACAAACCTGCTCGATAAAATAGACAAGTAAATCCTCTGACAGCTCACGGTCACCAGACTGTGAGCATGTCTCCATGCAATCCTTGTACATGTTGTCTTTCTTCGATAGGGCAATAGATTGCTTCCATCTTCCAGCCTTCTTGTAAATATAGGCAGCAATCCTCCGCATCTCAAGTAATTCATGCTTCTCGAGCTGATCACGATTGCAGGAACTGGTTATAGAAACAGCAAGAATATGAACAGGCATTCACATTGATCTTTTTATTATTATTACCTTCTGGGCAAGACCTATCTGATCAAAGTTGTCATGCATATCAACTGATTCACGGAGCCTCTCGTAGTCCTCCTCTTCAACATAAAGCTCGTTCAAAGCCTCATTGACAGCAGAGACATTGTTACTCTGAACTGCAACCATGTATGGTTTCACAAGATGCAACTGATCAGCCTGCATAAAGAATAAGAAAACAAGCTCAAAATTTCAGAATGGCATAAAAACTGGGGCACCAAACACCCTCCATATATGACCAAAAGAAGCCATTTAGATACAAACCTTGCGCATTATGTCTACAACTCTTGTATGATCCAAACGAAGTGCAAGCACGTTGAGAAGATCGTTGATAAGATCAGGGTGCTCTTGCAGATAGAAGTGTACTGCCTTGTAATATAGCTCAACATTTGCAACTTTAACAGCAACATCCTTAAATTGCATATGGTCCCATGCATCTGGAGAATGGTTCATAATAGTGGTGGCAGCATTGTCAAATTCATCGTACTGTATGTATAGGTAAGTAAGCTCCTTCCAGTGCTGTTGTTCATCACAAGCACGGATAAGCTTAGGAATGTTGAGACGCGTGGAGAAAAGCTTGATGTGTTCCATGAGTTTCTCAGGGCGATATCTAGCATAGAGGACTCCCAATTCTGTAAAGATACCCATATGTGCACGTTCCAGTCCAAGACCACTCTCCATGAGAGAAATAAGTTCATTGAAGCATCCTCTGTTCTGGTAGTATTCACACACTTCTTCCAAGTCATCAACCTGAACAAAAGAAGGCTTGTCAGACAGGGCTTCAATAAATTAAAAAAGATTCCTCATAAAATATAAGATACTGAGCATATTTTTTGCTTCAACAGGAGGCTTCTACTTATATACCTGAACTATGATATTGAGACCACATATTTGTGCTAGTCGGAACTCCTCGGCATCAACACAAGCAAAGCACACCTCCTTCCATGTTTTAGCACTGTTAGCCTTGCGAGCAGCATCTACAGCACCTTGGAACTGCTTCAACTTAACCAGGGTAACAGCCAGCTTAGCCCAGTTCGAGATGAATGTGTAGATGATCTTTGCAGCTTCATAAAGCTCTTCATCATATAGCCGGTCACCAACATTTTGGAGATTGGCAACATTTGGCATAAGAATAAACTCTTCAATGTCACTGAGCCTATCAATCTTAGCATATGCAAAGATGAGTTCTCCATCAACCTTGGGCTCCCTGGCCTTTTGCCTTACCATCAGCAAGTACTTAACTAAATCATGATACACATTGGCTTCCTCAGCAGCGCGGATGACATCAAGGAAATGTGTTGCATCATCTGCGCGAATGAAGGACTCAATTGCTTCACTGACTAAACCTTCACGCAACTGGGCCTTAGCAACCTGGCTCCAAACAGCATCTTCTTCAACACGGAATGCGAACTCTTCAGCTCTTTCTATGCTTCGGATATTATCCAACAGAACATTGACAGCCTGCACATTTAGGTTGAACTTCTTGAATATGGCAAAAGCCTCCTCATACAGCTGTGCTTCAACAGCTACTTCTCCAACAGCAGGCCCATCAAAGTTATCCAGTCTGTTAATGTAATCCATGACCCTCGATGGGTCCGCCTTGATGGCTGTCAAGATAAGCAGGTTCTGCAGATTGAAGTTTCCACTGAACGCAGAGTTCTGAAGGACAATCTTTTCAAGAAGTTCGATCAGTTCATGAGGGAGATCAGCTGTCATAAAAGCCTTAACAGCAGCAGATACTTGCTCAGGGCTCTTGCTTTCAGGCAATGCAGTAGAAACCACTTGGTCAATTAGCTGCCTTCTATATTCATTTTCAGGTTGTAGAACCTTATCCCACAGATCACCATCCATTCTTTCAACCACATACCTGACAGTTTAAATCATATGATTTAAACATGTAAGCAGTCACTCTTAACAGATATAAAGTTTCAGAACATCTACTAGACATCAAAAAAACAAAAACTATTTACATACCTAGCTTGCAGCTTGAACAGTGAGTTTTTGTTGGTAATGTTAATAAGTTCATCATCACATTGCCCACGCCGGTAGGCAACAACAGCAAGAGTAGGATCCCGTTTTTCACAGTACTTACCCACTACACGGGAATCATAAAATGGGTTGGTCGTAAGGAAATGCTCTGGGTTGTTATTGCTGTCAATGATAATTTTCCCAAGAGCATTGTGGACATGCACATCTTGGCTACCCTCGCTCACCAAGTGCTCCAAGAATTGTGTCAGCAGCCGTAGGCGATTCCTGATTAAAATATCAAACAAATTAGACCAACAGAAAAGGTAATTGTGTGGGTGGGGGGGGGGGGTGGGTGGGGGGGTGGGGCCCACTGGGCAGTACAGGGTAAGAGCTAGAATCAAACCTCTTCTCGCATTCGTCAACTAAAGGCTCAACAGGAAGAAGAGAACGAACAGATAGAATCAAACCCTTAATGAAATCTTCAGGGCACTCATCATCAAGTAGCTGCCCCACTACCAACGGAGCATTTCCAGGGTTCACCTACAAAGCAGAAGATAAAGAGAAATGATCATTCATAAGAACAAAATATTAAAAGAATGATACTCCAATAACACTGAATTCAAAGAGTTACGTACTTTCTGTACATAGCCTTCAATATAACGGAGCATATTATTTGTGTACAGATAGTGAGTCAAATCTGGAACAAAACCAAAGCGGTCGCACACATTAATCAGTGGGCGGGCATCAGGTAGTTTTGCTTCCATCAGAAAGTTCTTTGTCTTCTCAGCATCATAGAAATTAGACTCTCGTGTTACGCGCTCCACTTCTTTGATCTGTCCAGTCCTTGCAGCTGCTTCTATGTATTTGAAATGGATATCTGGATCCTCACTGGTGCATGTGAAGAAATCTAGTATTAAGGTGTGTCACATTAAGAAAAATAGAATTTGAAACTTATCAACATCAGTAGTAGCTACCTGGAGCTCAAATACGATCCCAAGAAAAAGTATAGACCCTCATAAGATTTGAATTGTTCAAAAAGCTTTATGCAAGCATCAACACCTAGCTGCTCAGAGTATTCTTTTGCAGCCTGCAGATGTGCCACAAGTCTCGTAACAATTAGAACCAATAAGAAAGAGGTGACAAGAATATAAAGGTTGAAAGTAAACCAAGCAGGATTACCTGCACAACAATTTGTAGATTTCCTCTCAGATTGACAAGTAGAAGGTCCTTCATGCACTCTAATGCCCATTCTCTTGAAAGGGTGCCAAAGAACTCAACGAGTGCCTGTGGAAGAAAGCTGTTAATGAACAAAACAATAGTAGACTGATAATCGAACATAAGTGAACAAAACAAACCTGTGGCTCAATGGCGTGGGTATTCACAATGACACGCTTGATATCAGGTAACTCTGTGTAATGCTGTATCACAATATAAGATTGATTAAGAGGGCCAAAGACAATAGATCAACCGAAGCCATGCAAATATACTGACCTGGAGGGCTCGCAAGTACAAGCCAGCCTTTTCACACAGCTGAGCAATTCTAGGGCGATCATAGTGACTGAACATACCATTAGCAAGGATGGCATCAGCAACATTTGGGTATGTCACCAAGTTGATCTCCAAAACCTACAATAAGTTCAGAAACTATTGAGTGATGATTGACAAAACATGTAAAGGTCAAGGATAACCATTCACATCCAAAGAAAAACTAAATGATAACCTTGGTTTGAAGAAAAGAATGCTCTGGCAAGTTTGGTTTCAGAACATCCAGCAGAAAAGCTGTTGCCTCCCGTATCATGTTTCTCTGTTAACGACACAATAGGCAAGACATAAGTTTAAATTTCATACTAAAGGGCAAAAAGAATATTACAAACCAACAAAGCATTGATATGAATAGAAAAATAACCTGAAGGAAGAGATCAGTTATAGTATTGTAGTCAACTGGACAACCCTCCTCCATCTGTGACATCATTAGAGCAAAGTTGACAGCTCCCTGGTCAAGAAGACATGTGATATGCAGTTAGGCAAGGATTTCTAGAGATCAAAGAACCCCACAGCCAAGTACCAAATATTTGAATGTGGCCCAGTTTTGCTCAAACAACCTATTACCTGTGGATCTGTACGTAAGATGGTCTGGAGGAGAAACAAGTAGTCGGGAGTGTATCCAACCTGAAACAGCAAAAGTTTTAGGTCAGCGGTACAGCTGAAAACAAGAACATAATAGTGACAAAGCAACGTACCTGCTTTGAATATATAAGGATCTTGTCAAACTCCCTCCTTTCAGCAAAAGCAGCAACTACTTTAGGGGTTGCCCTAGCCTTTATATATATTTTCAGTGCAAGATCATTGTCCACTGTCTACACCAGTGTACCAAGTACTGATTAGTGAACAATCAAGAAAGAGCACAGCAAACAAAATTTGTGGCAAAACAATAAAATCTAAGCAACCAACAACACAGCACAACACCAGTCTTACCTTGACAAGATCTCCAAGTTCTTCGCTGCACTCCAACTTGTCTTCTGCCAACCAATTTTCCAAAAGATTCTTTTTGTTCTGATTAACAACAAGTCGAGACAACTCAAGCGACTCGTAAGCATTGAGCTTCCCTCTAGTTAACAATGTGCCAAAGTACTGTAAGAGTGGAGGTGTTTGCCCAGCTTGAACAGGAACACTCTGCATTTGAAGCCGCAAGTTAGTCAAGCAGAAGAACCTACAATTTATATGTGCAAAATAAATAAAGATAATACTCTCTTTCTAATTGTATCTCTTATAGTCTTATCCAATATTAAGGAATAACAAGTAACCACCAAGAGTTTGCTGATCAGTTTGCTCAAACTTATATGGTAAGAGTAAGACTCATCTCTGAACTCTAGGGCTAGCATAGTACGAGCAGTTCATAATTTACACTGTAGGGGCTATGGGAAATGGTTGGCATATTAGGGAAAGAACAACGGTGGCAGCCAAGCTATGAAAAGGAGGTAAATAAATATTAAGAACTTCATAGGTAACAAAACCATAAATGCACCTGAAACTTTGCAACAGTCTCAGGAGTTCGCAAAAGACCCTGAGGAGACTCCGCAGCCAGCTCGGCTGCTTCCTTGTATTTTGTTTGCGCGAACAGTTCCTGAAATCTTTGCACAACCTGCAATTCAGAATATTGTAAAACTTTTAATCTCCACACATTAAACTTAGATAGGAAAAGGTAAATCAAAAAATGCAATATCTTTAACTTTTACAGGCAGTATAGAGTATTAACATTTGTGTTCGTGAACCACTAAAATACCCACCATCTGACAAATGATATAACGAGCAAAACACGACAATTTTAACTAGAGGCTTGTGAAGAGGTGATTAAGCGAAGAGTTTTACAAGATAGAAGTGCTCCTTAAGGTACACTAATCTTATGGAACACCAAGAAATTTACAACACATAATTCAACAATCAGGAAGGAACAGATAGCTTAGGATAGGTAATTAAACACTACTCTACCAGAACTTGTATAAAATAGTTCAAGAAACTGTCAGAAATCGGTTCTTTGGCAGGACCTATAGGCGCTGAAACAGGCCAAACAGGCCTGTGCCGGATTCCCAACAGTCCAAGTCGGATCCGACACAGACCTGAGGCCAATTAGGCAGCAATTAGTTAGAGATAGATAAGGAGTCCTTATCCTATTAGGAATAGATTTGGTTTAGAGGGCATCTACTGCCCAGATTGTAAAGCCTTAGCCCGGATATAAATAGGCCTTTCAATAGAGGAATAAAGCATCGATGTTTTGGAATTAAACCAGCCGCACGGGCGTTTCGGGCATGCCAGCAAATTCCTCTATTCGTGACAGAAACATAGATAGCAAGCAGGGTCCGCAGATGTAACAATGTCATTCACAAAAGGTGTACAGTAATTAAGCTTACCAAATTCTCTGCACCGGGAAGATTAGCTCTTTTGGCGAGATTCACAGCTAGCTCAAGGTTGCTTAACTGCATGCACCAAAATGTGTTAAAGAATTATCTAGCATTTGCATCAGCAAAGGAATTGAAGAAGTGCATGACATCATACTTGACCGCTGACAAAAGGCACAATGGTTGCGTCATTAACCGTGGCATGTAAAACCTGCCCTCTTCTGTTGATTGCATAAAATCCACCAGTTGTAGAAGACTCTGCTGTCAAGAATATAGGGTCTGGACTGATTCTATTTCTATAAACTGCTGCACCGGTTTCCAAGTCATATACAAACAAAAGGCCAAGCTTTGTAATCACATAGATAAGGCCATATTTTTGTGATATCTGTAGTCAGAAGAAGATGCACACAAATTAGATCTATTATGTGATATCTAACAGCGCATAGTTACTTTAGGACCAAAATATTCACCTGCATGGCTACAGGAAAATCATCCTGGAAATCTGGTGGGAAGAAGAGATCGGATTGTTTCTTGGAGAAGCCAGGTTTCCCTGATATACATGATTCAACAAGAACAAAAGAGAACAGGCGATAGAACTGTAAGAATATAAATTATTTTTTTTAATGACAGTGCAGGACACTGAAAAACCAGAGGTCTACAAGGAAAAAATTGTGGTAAAATATGAAAATAATTGCAAAATTTTCAATGGTTCAATGAATGAAAAATGCATGATGAATAAAAAGTTATTCTGGCACATTTATAAAATGGTAGTTGTTTTAAGTTTGTTCTACTACGTAAAAGTAAAAAAAAAAATATGAAAATCGAGGGTTCTAAATACAAACCTGGCTGGGCACCCAATTCAATTACATGCAACTTAGAAGTAACTTGTCCAGCGTTACTTGTCTTCGAGGCAAAACAGATAAGGGTTGATGGGTTCTCATTGCCAACAACCTGGACAGGGAAAACCAAGCATGATAAATGTTGGAAGTGAAACAAGAACATTACCAGCACAAGATAACTGAAGTTACTGAACACTACCTTAAATGATGCAAAAGCTGATGCATGGGCCTCAAGTGCCTGGCTACGCTGCTGATCCACAGAGAAAAGTTGCATATTTCCCTTCACCAATTGTGGTCTCTGATATGTGAAAAGAAAAGCACATCAATGTGAGAAGCATGTAAGGCAAGGCATTACATGATTACATTAGTGCCTATAAGTCTATAACAACTGCTCTAGTAGCATACCATAGTAGATTACCTACAATTTAGCAAAGTTACATTTCATCACAGGAATAGAGCAAAAAATAGCAGAAATGGACAAAGAATGAATTTTGATCTTTATGTCACGTCTAATTACAAAGACAAGAGAGCATCATGTTATGATGACACTCGTTACGAATTCTTTTACGAGCATACCTCTGGAGCACCAGGTGCGATTCCAATAAGCACAAGCCACTTCTCTGACAGATCACACCGATAGTTGATAATCTGATTATTGGCCAAATTAGCCGTCCTATCGAACATCTTGGTGGGTTCAGAATCACCTGTATTCCAACAAAGAAATAAATAATTATATTGGTGGGCATGCAAAATAGGAAATCAAACTTGGACAGAAAGCAATTTTAATTGGTCAGAGAAGTAACCTTCAATTGACCAGTGATAAACTGATGTCTGTGTTACCAAACCCAACAACTTTGGGGTAATCCATTTCCAAAATACAACCTACGATTGTAAAAGAGAAGATATGTAAGATAGGTCATCGAGCAAAATCATAGATTATAATTTGAAAGAAGGGTCAACGATACTTGGAAAACCTCAGAAACTTTACCTGCTCAGGCATCTGATGAGACTTTATTTTAGTTTTCGCTTCAATGTTGAATATTTGCAGGTGATCCTGTGTTGTTCCAGGTATTTGGGCTGCAGCATTTAAATTGAGCGAAAATTTCTTATTGATATTTGCAAACTCCAAAATATATAGATTGAAGTAAATAGCTAGCAAAGTTTGAGTTTGAATGTAGAAGTTCTGTGAAGTTTTTTTTTCAGTGGGGGTTTGGGGGGGTGGGGGTGCAAACAGCTACTTCTTAGCTAGGCAGACACTATGCTGTTACTGTATCAACAAATCATTCTTGATTGAAGTTAGAAAAATCCTGATTTTGATATATCAGTGCAAAAGTAATGGTACTGTTATCCCATCTGAAGCATGTGTGCTACATCCAAAAGCACCGTAACTGAATCATCACATAGTAGGTATAAAAACCTACTGTCCAGAACAAATAACTTCAATTCCAAATTCAAGTTCCTGCCTGGTAATGGAAGTCTAGGTCGTGATCATGATAACAGTATGTACAAAATATATGTCAAATAAACCAATGAGCAGCAATGTTACACTTTTAAACAGTACACAAAAGTGTGACCTCCCACACCACAGCATGTGCTGTTGAAATTCTGAGATGCACGTATTCATGTAAATTGATCATCGATATTCAGATATTAGATCACCAAGCTACCTCTCTGTCATCAGCATACTACCGCCATGGAGTTATCATTGTTGCAAAATGATAGTGATGGACTAGTCAGTACTCACTCCTTGTATGGTCTACGAGTTGAACAAGACGAAGGAAAAAGGCAAATGCGTTACTAAAACACTGTGGTGTCAGGCTATGGTATAGAAATGTCTCTCCTGGCCATGCGTACGGTACAGTAAGGAACTAGAAGCAGCAAGATAAGTTGGCAATTCTGATAGGTGAAACGGCGGCGGCGGCGGCATCAGATCCCGCGAGGCGGAGGGGGGAAGGAGCAGCAGATCTAGGCGGTTACCTTTGAGGGCGAGGATCCTGGTGTCGGGGTTCATGAGGGCGGAGTCGGCGGTGATGGGGCGGCGGAGGGGCTGCATGGGCATGGCCATGTCGACGATGACGACGCTGTTCTGCGGGGAGGTCTCGCGGACGCAGATGTACTTGTCGGACTCCATGGTGACGTGCGTGAAGGTGACGAACTGCGGCAGAATGCCCAGGCTGGGGAGCTGCAACCAAGGGGGCGGCCATGTGAGCGAGAGACGTAGGGAGGAGGAAGGAAGACCTCAAGACCTGATCTGATGTGAGAGTGCGTTACCGTGAGGGCCTCGCGCATGGCGATGGGGGCGTTGGCCGCCGCCATGGCGAGATCTCTGTGTGTCTCAGGCGAGGGGATCTGGAGGGGAGGCGGAGGCGGTGGCGAGATCTCGCCGTCTCAGGCCAACGCAACGCAGCGAGAGCCGAGACGAGAATGGAGATGCTCCCTCGGCCTCGGGAATTTATTTTATTTTCACCTGAAGGGAGAGACGCTTCTTAAAGGATTTATTAAGAGAAAAAAAAAAGTACAGTATTATGTATTTCCCCATAACGAAGGGTATCTCGTTGTGAAAAACATGCCACTTGGTTCATCCCTTAGCACTGAAGCAAAGAGGATATGGATTATCCCAAAATAATACGGGATCTGATTTTGGCATCCTAATAATTCTCTACCTGAATCCAAAACTACGTCTGAATTCTATAAAATTATATACAACACTTATTTTTTACCATTCCTAACTAAATAAACATAGTGATAAAACTGGTCCCTTCACCAATTTGCCTATTTTTAGCACTTTACAATGGTTCATTTGTGTATAATAAAGTCATTTGGTATGCTTTATCTTGCTGCTGTAGCGTTAAGTCATTGCAGAAAGAAACAATATTCAATTAGAATTCACACCATAATGCATCTTCTTCAAATTTATGTGGTACACGTTTGATTGTACTAAAGTGTCCGTGCTCTGTTACGAGAAAATCCAAATTCTATTAGCAAGACTACGGCGAGCGAGTCATATGCCTTTGGTTTTCATGCGGCGCGACGTGTCGCGAGCAGCCGCATGAGTGTCTTCTCATTGTATGTCTTATGCGTTTCGATGACATTGCCGGTAATTTTAGTAGATAAAATAAATGTTATCATGGATGTCATGGTGGGTAATTTTAATGGATAAGATGGATTTGTTATAATGAATGATATGGTGAGATAATTTTAGTGAACTGAATAAAATAAATTTGTTACAATGGGTGACATCGTGGGTAATATTGAGGTGTGACACAATTGAGCATAGAACATAACGTGGTCGAGTGTCTTCTGATATTCCTTTATTTTTAACAAGTGCATACACTTGGCTAGTTTGACACAAATACGCCTGACCACAGTTTATACAAATAACATACCAAGTAAAGCAGGAGTGCAGGACTTGGATCTGGCACCTAACTAACTGCCATTTTTAATGGGTAGCTGGGGTCTGGGTGTATGACACACAGGAGCATAAGATGCGAGTACAGGTGAGCTGGAAAGACTGTAACTACATGGGTTGGACATATGCGTCGCAGCGAGTACCAGGCAGGACGGGATTTTTTTCTTAGTATTTTTTAAATCTTTTTTTTTTTGTGAAATTTCAGAATTGGATGCACATCGTCCGAGGCTGGAGCGATCATGATTATGAGGCGATAGGTCAGTAGCCATCAGCACGTGGTAATGGCAGCCGTTTGGGTGGGCCCCACATATCACCCAAAACCGAAATAGGAGCGATAGGTGATCTGCTTCTTATTCGGGCGATCTGTCTGCAGCAACGGCGTTAACGGCTGATAACGGCTACTGCACCTATCACCCCATACTTAGGCGATCGCCTTAGCCTTAGGCACCGTGCGACCATTTCTGCAATTTCATAAAAAAAAAAAAGGCCTAGTATTTCCAAAAAAAGATTTTAAAAAATCTAAAATAAAAAAATTTCGGCAGGACGGTAGGTACACAAGCCATGCATCTTCCAAAACTGGCCCATCCCGGCCCGGCCTGTAAATGTAGAACCTGAAGCGGGGTTTTGGCCTGCAAATTTTTGCCAGGCTCAGGTTGCTTCCATGGACCGTTGAACTCAATCTGCAATAGGTTTTCATCCCAAAAAAAAAAAAAAATCAACCTGCAGTATGCTGAATCCTGTCATCCCATTTCTAAGTTCATCAACCACCATTGATTATATCTCCCAAAAAAAACCACTACTTACATTACATGATTCTCCATGGATCCATCCATGGCAAGTTTAGGGCCTGTTCTCCCCAGCTTATCTGCCTCTTCTTATCTGCTAATTTGACTTATCTCTTTGACTTCGAGAATTTCTCGAGGTGGCCTCGAGAGCCGGATGCCCTTGGTTTTTAGGATTTAGGGAGCTTTTAGACACGCCTACGAGATAAAAAAAACAGATTCAAAAAATAATAAAAAGTTAAATAAGTCAATATAAGTCAGATAAGACACGAAATAAGTCAAATAAGACGTGGCTTATATTAACTTATTTGACCTTTTTTATTACCTTTTGAATCCGTTTTTTTAATCTCGTAGACATGTCTAAAAGCTCCTTAAATCCTAAAAACCAAGGGCATCCGACTCTTGAGACCACCTCGGAAAATTCTCGAAGTCAAAGAGATAAGTCAAATTAGCAGATAAGATGAGACAGATAAGCTGGGGAGAACAGGGCATTAATCTCATCTTATATATATTATATTCATCAACAACCATTGCTTACATTACATGATTCTCCAAGCCTCGTGTATACAAAAATAAAAGGCGGTGAAAATAACAAAGAAAGAAGAAAGATCCCCTTGCATCTGCAAGTTTAATGTCCTCAGGTTTCTTTCACTATCTTGTTTCTGTGATCCAGTTAATGTCTGATGACTATTTTCAGACTTTGTTCTGAGTGCACCTGTTTGCTCAATTGGCCACCTCAAAACTAATTTACAATTCATCAATTGAACGATTTTACATGCCATTAGTAAACAGCCCACTCAATTCTTCTCTTTTTTTCCATCTATCTTGTACCACCAAACTAGCCCAAAAAAATAAAAATTGAATGATTTGTTACATTTCCTATGGAGGGGGTGAAAAAACCAAGCCCCTTGCTTCTCACTGGGGAGGGAGAGAGGGAGGAGGCGGCGAAGAAGAAGAAAATTTGGAGAGGATCCTTGTGTACAGTATCTGATTCCAGACGTCAGGTACGCCAGGAAGGCACCAATGGATGCAATCCGCGAACTTTTCGGGGTCGGCCTTCTGCTTCGGTGTTAACAGCTTACCCTGCCGGATGGAGTACAAGGATGTGTGGGCATCCTTCCTGTAATCTGACATCCTCGTGATGTCGATCAGCGTCACCGGGACTCTCTTCATGGACCTCGCCACCTTTGCTACCAAGTCATACATTCGCATGTCGTGGCCGAGATCGAGGGGTTCTGTGAAGTTGAGTACTGGAAGCGTCTCTTTTGCGCACCTGATCCCGTCTGGGTTTCCCCATTTATCCGGGCTGGTTTCAAGGAAACACCACAGCACAAGTAGGAGTATATGTTTTAGCGGCACATAAAGAGATGCGGGTACTGTCATGCACATTGATGATTCAAAAGCAGATATCAATAGCTCAACAGAAAGATAAAGCGAAGCTGACTTTTTGCTGATATCCTCTAACCACAATTGCTTTAAAATTTGTTCCTTTTTTCTTAAAAAAACAACTGCTACATGATTATATCAAAATAAAATTTCCCAGCATTTCAATAGAGAGGCTTGATTTATAAGCAAATACAGTCAAATGATTTGCAAAACTATATTAGCACAAAGGATGTGAAATAATTTCAACGTCAAACAATCAATATTTGTACAAAAAGGGTGAAACCAGCATGCAGCAAATGGTGCCAGCTTTCTCTCATGCTCTCTGGGACATACCCATGTGGAGTCAGATTTATATAACATTAGTATTGTTGACACCGACACTGCTTTGCACAAGGACTACTTTTCTACTGGACATGAGGCACTCAAGGCTCACATGATGCCTATATTTTAGTGTGCTCCAGAAGCACTCACTTCAACAACGTGGTACTTCTCAAATGTCTAAAAAAAATCGCATGATTTAAAAAATTGATAGAGCTTAGCAACTAAATACAACACTCATATGTAACATCCACATCTAAATTATTTAATTAGGTTATTTATCGCATATTAACAAAACTATGATTTCATGAAACTTCAAAAAATCCAGAATGATCAAGATATATAGCAACCAATCAGCCTAAATTTTGCTGACATCCACATGGGAGTGAAAATTCGAGTCTGACTATCAGAGGACAAGCATTCCACAAACACAAAAAAGTGAATGGATTGTTGGCTAGCAACCAAAAAAGGGCCAGTATGGACTCATTGCTGGGCACAGCTATATAATTTATAAATTGAAGGCCAATATTTAAATTAATCGGTGATGGTAGCATCCATGACAAGTCAATGGCCACCTCCATTCATTTATTACTCTTACTATTATATTTCTGCCTCAACTACCATACCCCATGTATCTACCAATTTTTTTTTAAAAAAAACAAGTAACTCCAAGGACAAAAGTTCACATTTTCACAATGGCATGATATCCCAATCGTTAATTCGTTATTCCAGAACAGACCTTCTTTAGATGTGGAGTAAGGCCATTTGTCACATCACATTTGTTTTTTCAGTTAAGATTCATTAATGCCATACTTCTGCAAAATTGAACCATATAGTGGAGGGTTTTCTTTCTGGTAAAAAAACTCATATTAAGATCATTTAACAGCGAAATCTGACCAAACACATCACCTGAGTGGATACTCCAGCCTATATCTATACAAGAGGACAGCCATAAACAAGGAGGTGCCAATTGGGATACAGTGGGGGACTCTTTTTTTTTTTTTCTTTTCTGGAGGGTGTTGACAAGTCAAAACCAGCATGCATGTTGCTTGCGATGCACAAGATGCCGCACCATTCCACCACACTCCCCATGTGAAACAGTCCTCCTTTTATTGTTGTACCAAATGCTGCTTTTCTCTTCCTCCCGCCTAATTGTTACCAGGGACCACCTAGCAATTTGTTGGATTCTAAAGACTATACTATTATTTGGCGATTTGCTGCATGATTCCATGTTGTAAGCAATGATTTTAGATAGCATCTGAATCATATGACACCACCCCAGAAATATGATGAGATTCCTTGCCATATGGAGTTTCTAAAATTCATTTGATCCATTACTTAAAGATTCGCAGATTGTCAAGATTAAGTGCGATGACGACGTTATGTACCTGGTGTACAGCATCATACCATCTGATTGCATACACACCAGAGAGGCAGAGAGATTTCAAAGATGCATGATTCTAGTGGAAAACTGACTTGCCATGCTGACTATGAGGCCCAGAACTTAGGCAAGTTTTGTTCCTAGTGGGTCATGAGCAAACCTAACTGCTGGGCTCCATTGACCACATCTTGTGGTGGGCAATGAAGCTGTGCCCTGAAGACTAGAAAGCAGAGGAAGATTGCTTCTCTAGAAAGCGATTTGGACTTAAGAAACCGCTTCAATCAAGCTTAGGTAGGGTGCCCTCTTGGACCGATGGTGGTCCACTACATTTAAAACAGCGAGCAAATTGAACCTACAGTAGGTCCTAAAGGAACTTAGGCCCTGTTCTATTAAATTTCCATGAAATGTGACTTATCTGAAACTATCTCGAACTTGAGAATTTAGAGTGGCGCCGAGAGTCGGATGGCCTTGAAATTTAGGATTTAGAGAGCTTTTAGACTCGCCTACGAGATAAAAATAAAACGGATTCAAAAAGTAATAAAAAAATCAGATCAGTCAATATTAGTCATGACGGGAAATTCTCGAAGTTCGAGATAAGCCAGATAAGTCACAGCTCATGAGCCCAATAGATCGGGGCCTTAATTGAAGTTTAAGGAACCGCCATTGTTTGTCCGAGAGCAAAATTAGGAATGCAACTCGGGTTGAATCACCTCACCTGATGTGAAGAGGAGAGATCGTCATAAAGAACACGGATGTCTGCGCCGGATCGATGTTGTCGTTCAGCCAGTCGGACCAAGTCTTGAGCACTCGGCCATACGCCTCAATCCTCGCCACCTCATCGTGCTCCGACCAATACCTTGAATCAGGCCTCCTGCAAGAAAAAAAAAATCAAGAAAAGCACCCACATTTTAGCACAGAATTGCAATTGTTGCTCCAACAATGTCGATGCGGCGGCGGGCACTGACCGGACTTTCATCTCGGGCGTGTTCATCCACCAGATGTAGGTGTTGAAGACGAGGTAGTCGACGCCCCTCCAGTACTTGGCGTGGCCCTCGATCCTCTCGGGGCGGATGATGCGGTGCTCGATGCTGTGGATCTTGGGGTTGTCGGAATTGGACTCGACGAGGAAGGGCGCCCAGTAGAACTCGAGCGTGGCGCGGTACTCCTTGGCGTAGAAGATGGTGTTGGAGCCCCGCTTCACCACCTTCTTCCTGCCCTTGGACAGGATGGGCTGCACCAGGCACACCAGCGACTCCCACTGGTTCCGGTTCAGCGAGTCCCCCACGAACATCAGCCGCTTCCCCCGCATCCGCTCCATGAACCGCCGCGCGTCGAACCTTCAAATCGCCAAATCAGCCAAGAAAGGCGCGAGCTTGCTCATCAATTTCCGGAAGATCTAGCTGCTCGCCTGCTACTTACGTTGGGAGGGAGCAGTCGCGGGGCTGCCATCTCCAGTACTGCCACTGGTCGTCGGGGCGGCCGTTGGCGAGGCAGGTGACCTGCGCGGTGAGGAAGGTGCACTCTTTTTCCCGGTAGACGGGGAGGGAGGCGTTGTCGAAGACCCAGGAGCCGCGCGCGAGGTCGCAGGTGGGCGGGGGGAGGGCGACGGGTGGCAGCCCCGACACGTTGTAGAAGTCGGCGTCCGGGTAGAGGTAATCGTCGATGGAGAGCTCGGCGATGGTGCGGACGTCCTCGCCGTACATGAAGAGCGCGAGGAGGAAGAAGGCGGCGACGAGGGTGGTGACGGGGGAGCGGCGGCCGGCGGCGAGGAGGGAGCGCGCGGAGGCGGCGAGCGAGTCCACGCCCAGCGGGTGGGCCGCCTTGCGCGCCTCGCCTCCGGATGCGACGGCGGAGGCAGTGGCGGGGGAGGTGGACGGGGGCGGCTGTGGCTTGGGCATGGCGAGCGGTGCCGCTGCCGCTGCCGGTGAGGCGGAGAGGGTGGAGCTGAGCGAGAGGAGAGGGAGAAAGGAGGGAGCTTTGTAGTAGGGAGAGGTGTCCGCGTCGGCGTCCGGGCGGGTTGGTGCCTTGGTGGTGAGGTGATGGCGAAGGCGGCGAAACCACCGCACCACACCGGCGCTGCAAAGTGACGTAGCACCCGTCCGTCGTCTTGCTCTAGTAACCTGCTCAACGCGCCTCTGCGTCCACCCCAAACTTGAGCAAATTTTGTGCAGAGATGCGCTGTTCGCATCAACAAAAACCCTCCATTTAAGCAAAATCCATGGAGAGATGTGCTGTTGTAATCAACAAAAACCTTTATTTTAATCTTCTTTAGTTGTGAGCTCCTGATCAATGCAAGGCATTTCTTTCTTATTCGTGCAACCACCAAACAGCATGCAAGCGCCATGGATGCTACTACTCTATTTTAACTAACTTGTTTGGCAAATAATCTAGGGAGTGTTCTCTTTAACTTATCTTCTTATCTTATCTACTTATCTCTGAATCGAAAAGTCAAATATGATAATTTTTGCAGTCTGTTTTTTCTTCTCTCTCGAAGGTATGTCCTAGAACTTTTAAAAATAAGTCAAACAAAACGCACGCACTGGACTTTTCAAACTATCTCAAAAAACTCTTAAAGTTCGGCTTATAAATAAATAAGAAGATAAGATAAGCCAAAAGAATAGCCCCTTGGTGTGTTTGGCTGCCGTATCAGCTCGGCCAGGCTGAGGTGATACAAGGGGATGTTGTTTTGTTGGTTGTATGAAATTGAACAGACTGCGCAGAGATGTTGTTTGGTTGGCTGCACAGGAGGGGAGTGGGATGGACAAATTCAAAAGAGAAAAAATGAAAAACAAAAAAAATAAATTCAAAAGTGAAAATTTAAAAATACTGAAACAAAAATAAATTCAAAAACAAAAAATAAATTTTTTTTAAAATAGTAGAAAATCAATAAATTCGAAAATAAAAATAAAAATTCAAAAAAATCTGAATTTTTTTCAATACTTGTACTTGAACCTACGGTTCTATTTTTTTGTTTTATTGAATTTAGATGTCGTTTGAATTTTAAAATATTTTTGAAAGTTTGAAAAGTGTATGTAGAAACTTGTTAGTAAGTTACTGGTGGTTGTTAGTTTGTACGTGGCGGCTTGCTATCGTGCGTGGGCAGCGTGCACAAGCCTGGCTCAGTGGAAACGGCCACCCGCGCTGTTTCCCTTGAGCAGGCCCGAACGGCTTTCTTGCACGCACATATGCAGGCTCCGAGCGGTGAGCGGGCAACCAAATGCGCGTTCACCTGGCTCACGTGAGCCTAGCCGGGAAGGGACGGGCAGCCAAACATGCCCTAAGGTTCCTCTCAATGCATGCATGAATTAACAATTTTTTTTTGTTTTCTTAACGAGGGATCATCGGACCATCCATCTGTCGTGTTGTCCTGTGAAAAAATTGAGTGCTGTTAAGCATGCACTTGGTCTAAATTACAGAATCATATCGTGTTCGGTGCTGCTTTTACATAAGAAAATGCAACTGCTAATAAACTTTGGAACATTTGACAATATGTTCATTTCACTATTTAGACCCACGTGTCATAGACATATAAATAGGACATATTATCAATTTTTACTCTTTGGGGCATATTGTCAATTATCCCATAAACTTTCTAGTTCAATTCTCACAAGAGACTCGTGCTTTTACCTGTGATCCTGTTGACATCTGATGAAAAGTGCTTCCAAGTTCCCAGTACTCCCAGGAGAGATCGAGCCAAGCAATTACTTATCGGCAAATCAAATGTAGGGATGCGTGTGTATATATACGTGTGTGAAGCAATTGATTGGTAAATTCAGTTGGGGTGTGTTTGGTTGCCGTATGAGCTCAGCCAGGCTGTATGAATTGAGCCAGATTGAGTGGAGCCAGGCTGAGTGGATGCAAAGTGATGTTGTTTGGTTGGTTGTATGAGGTTGGACAGGATGCGTAGAGATGTTATTTGGTTGGCTGCATTAGAAGGGAAATTGGATGGACAAATTCAATATTATAGGGATGGACAAATTGAAAAAACAAATACTAGAAAATCAATAAATTCAAAAACAAAAATACAAATACAAAAAACCAAATACTAGAAAATCAATAAAATTAAAAACAAAAATAAAAATTCAAAAAAATCTGAAATTTTTTAAATACCTTGTACTTGAATCTACGGTTCCAATATTTTTTTGTTTCATTGAATTTGGATGTCGTTTGAATTTTAAATCATTTTTGAAAGGTTGAAAAGTTGTGTACAGTATCTGTTGTATCTGTTAGTAGCATTGTTAGTAGCGCTGCGTTCTTGGCGCATGTGAGCTTCAGCTCATGAAGCTTAATTTGCCAGCGCCGTTCCATGGGCGAGCTTCGAAATCTGTTTGCATCTATGGATGCAGGCTCCGAGCAGCGAACGGGCAACCAAACGCATGTTTACCTGGCTCACGCGAGCCCGGCTGAGCACAAACGGGCAACCAAATGCACCCTTGGTGATTAGACACTGGCATGGCAAGTGATGATGAAAGAGATGCTCCATCTGTCTAACCTGAGAGCAGAGCTGAGCTGAACTGCATCGGCATCTCCAAGGGCTCGTCTAAACCCTATTATCCTATCACTGTAGAAATAGTGATGGGGCTGCTGTTGGAGAGGTGAATAGAGATGGAGCAGCCCTATTTGATAAGGTGGCACGTGAATAGGGATGAGACAAATTTAAAATAGGGCAACCGGTGGAGGTGCCCTTCCCCCATCTAGGGTGTCTTAACACTGTAGCAATGGATTTTTTGTTACACTATTAAGGAGGTACATAGTGATGAGGCAATATGCAGTGAATAGTGAATATAGAGTGAAAATAGTGGTAGGATTGTTGAGAGGTGAATAATGACAGGCTGTAGATAAATAGTGATAGGGTTAGAAGAATGGAACGCGCAGCTGTAGATGGTCGGCGCTGATCTGCTGAGAGCATCCGTATAAGAAACCCTATAGTAGTATAGAAATAGAGTTTTAGAGATAAAATTTCTTGTGAATGGAAGAAATTTTTTAGGGTGTAGTGTAAAGTGTGAAGGAATTTTAGAGTAATGGAGAGAAAATAGAGTAGAAGAGAGAGAAAATAGGGATAGAGCTTCTGCTGTGATGCTTTGAGAGAATGGCTCTATTTCTTTCGGCGGTTTCTGACGGTTGGCTGTTTTACTGTAGCAAATTTATAAGTTTTTGAAAAAAAAAGTTTAAATAAGCCTAAAAAATTTTACTGTAGCGATCCGCCGGCCGCCGGCCGCCGACGGTCCGTGAAAAGGAACGGAGCCAATATGTTGCTTAACTGAGACTCATCGCTGAGCTTTGCAAACTCATGTTTTTTTTTTCTGCTGAAATCTCGCTGTCTCACCGCTACCGGCCGGGCATTCATTCCAGTGCAGTGCTTTGCCTTTTCAGGCCTCCTCCGACTCCATGCCATGCATGTGTACTTGAAATATTATTGATTGACCCATTTAATTTGGCCAGCTCTTTCGCGTTATGCTTATGCCAATACGAGTCGGAGAAATAATGTTTTTTTTCAACTAAATATGATGGAATAGGAATAACATCTTCCCATCAGATTTTCCCACCATGTTTTTTCCTGAAAAATATTTGCAATCTTTACCACTAAAAAGAGAGGACCAACTTTTAATCTCTTTTTGTTCAACTTTTATCTTTGCTATATTTGGATGTACTTGTCTAAGATGGGTTCTTTTCAACTTATCTTATTAGGTTATTTGACTTATCTCGTAACTTCGAGAACTTTCCGAGATGACCTCGAGAGCCGGGTGCTTTTTGTGTTTAGGGTTTACGAAGCTTTTAGATACGCTTATGAGATTAAAAAAATGGATTCAAAAATGAATAAAAAAGTAAAATAAGTCAAATAAGACAAATAAATAGGTCAGATAAGTCGGATTTATGTAACACTCGGCTCAATCATGAGCCCCGAAGTGCCACTAAACATTACATCCAGGAATAATTCTAACACCACAAATTTTTTCAAAAATTTCGGCAGAGTTTATCTAAAAATAGACATCCACACACAGAGGCAAAACCCATATTTCATCATATATATCGTTTCATCTCCAAACCACACAACTTTGAAGCATACCTCACTTAAAAACTCAGAGTCCAACCCAACTCGCCACAACTTACCTTGACGCAGCTAGAGAGCAAACCATAACCATACAAACTGGAGATTACATGCGGCTAGCTATTCACATGAATATTACATCACAATTCAAAAGACTTTGACCACCAAGTTAACTTAAAATATTAAAGTATTTAAGGTTCATGTATTGTGAGCAAAAGTGCCAAAGGTGCCACTACCCAATTCCTGATGCATGTTGTCACGGCTCACCTAGGAAAAACACGAAGAAACAAGCGTGAGTTCAAAACTCAGCAAATACATAATAATAAAATGAGAAATGAACAATTCACACTTAACATTGTCGATGGAATCTCTTGAGGAGTTAACCTAATAAGGAGCAATCGCATATTCATACTCATGCCATGCGTGTATCCATTATAGTTCTACATGCTCATCTCATCTCATAGCTTTTACCGGTAAAGCGGAGTAGACATTGGCCGATGCCCACCATCATACTCTCTAGGCTGATCTAGAGGGGCCAACATAAGTAGGTATCCTTGTCTATCGAGATAGATCATCATGAATGTCATGCTCATGGTGCATAATGCGATGCAGATGCGTGTATTTGGACCCTTTAATGCGTGGTTCCGCTGACGTTACGCATTTAACCATCGACCTACTACAGAAAATTAGCGAATTTCGTAGCGTAACAGTTCATAACAATTTCTTCAGAATTTCCAACATAATAATCCTAACTCAGCTAAAGCAATCAAGTAAAGGCCAAATAAAATAAATGTCAACCATACATGTCATCATATTACTATGCACTTGCCTCTGTTACCAGACAAGGCGGAGGGGCGAGATGTCAAATCCGATCCTGAGGCAAAACCACCTACATAGCAAACATCCAACTTAACCATATCTACACCATAGCAAAGCATCATGTCAAATTCGACCTTAGACATATAATCCTTAACCAATCATTTCTAAGCATTTCTAAGCCATACAAGACTAGGCCCACATTTATCATACCATTTAGCATCAGGATTAGTCAATAGATAAATCATATTAGCCTTGGCATAATTAAATTGTCCTGCAGTAACCAAAATTTGGATAGCAGCATAAAAACGGTCATATCTCCCAAACCGTTCACCAGATTCGTGCGTTCTACGACCCTATGGAAAGCTAGAGACATAAGCTACATTCTATATAACATGGGCGAGTCCCAATTCTCAACATAACTACATCAATTTCACATTGCAACCTACTGCATAAGCAATTCTAACATCTAATCTTCAAATTGAACACTAGGGCTTGCAAATCCTTGCAAATCTCATCCTAAACATCACATAGATGGGCCAATTGTAGGAAGGATACCTCAATTTCAATGCCTAGAAGGCTTGGTGAAACCCTAGGTTTCTTCCCCTTCTTCCTTCTCCTCCTCTTCTTCTCTCCTCTCCTACCTCACTTCCTGGCCAGCACCCTTCTCTTCCCTTCTCCTTCCTTCTCTTCTTCCTGGCCATCACCCTCCCTCCTCTCCTCCAGCCTCTCCTTCCCTTTGCTAGCCGGCTAGGACAAGGCAGCATGACGCAGCAAAGGGAGAGGCGAGTGGCGGCGCACGGGGTGGAGGTGGCCCGGCTTGGTGGTAAGAGATTTGCTTTCCCGAGGTGATCTCGAGAGCCAGGTGCCCTTTGTGTTTAGTGTTACGTGACTTATTTGACTTATCTCACTTTTTTTTTATTAATTTTTGAATCCTTTTTTTTATCTCGTAGGCGTGTCTAAAAGCTCTCTAAACCTTAAACACAAAGGGCACCCGGCTCTCAAGGCCATCTTGAAAAATTCTCGAAGTTACGAGATAAGTCAAATAAGCAAATAAGATAAGCTGAAAAGAACAGCCCCTAAGCCTGGTGGCAAGAGATTTGCTTTCAACCATGCATTCCTCCAATGATCGACCATATGAATTCCTCTACTAGGTTGTCTGTCCTACCCTTGGTGATCCTTGATCTTCAGATCAATCTCCACAAAATCATCGTCTATTAACATGAGTCCTCGTTCTGGGCCAGTCAGGATCAACAATTCGTCCTACAAAAAGGTTTACATGATAGGTTAGTGGTATATTTCTTCAAATATAATCTAACTAAGATTTTCAGCCTAGTCAAACAGGGCCTTTGCCTTTGCTGGCATGCATGCAAAGCATACCTTTGCTGTTGAGAAGAGAATGTGATGCAGCGAGGAAACACAAACTATCGCACTAGATTGTGTATCCTCTGACTATCCCACATGTCAGTGACCCAAAGTTAAAGTTATTCTTAAAGTTATTCCGACATACGTCGTCAAAGGATAGGCGTCCATCACACTAGTCTGTGGAACTAGTGCTGCTCGATGATGGTGCATCTCTTGCTCCATGCAGTGATTGCGCAAAATAAACTCACATCTACAGCACCAACTTTCTTGTTATACCATCAATTCTTAAACCATGGAGGCAACAGTTTGCTGCTTGCCAACTGAAATTGTACATCTGAGTGACCATTATAAACAAAACAAAAGAAACCAGCTCATCACGCCGCGAATAACACGAACCATATTATCTTATAGGGATCGATGAAGAGATCAACAGATGAAGAGGATAGCACAAACTCATCATATATGAGTTTGCTGAATTTGTTAATGTCAGAGTAATGACTATATTGATGCTATATGATTCTTGGTCTTGGCTTCATTTTCCTTTTAAATCACCTTTAGGGCTGGCTAACCCATCCTTCTTGACTCTACTTGCAGACTGTGTAAGAGAAAAATTCCTGCACTTTGGCCTTCTGATACTGGTTCAGAGCATGTAGGCCTGCAATGTCCATATATAAAGAAAAATTCCTTTAGCATCTCAGAATGGACATCAATTATCGACATTTGGGGTTGCAAAGCAGAGAACCCTTAACATCACAGATGGATTAATCAGGCTTACCTTTTTAAAGTTTGGATGGGAACTGGATCACCTGGATCTTCCATCACAACCCCACGAGTAGCATGAATGTTTCCCTGGAGAAAACATGCATCAGACAAAATCCTTGGATAAAAATATGTGCATCCTCAATAAATTGTACTTCACCCACTTGATTTTGCTACTTTTCTATTTTTATTTGAAAATAGAAAAATAGGAGAAAAAATATGACAGAAAAAAAAAATAGGGGAGAAGCAAAGGTCACTTTCAAAGGTTTAGTTACGGAAGCCCTACCCAACGGAATGTTCCGCGTTCGCGGCCGCTAAAACGCTTCCTATGATGTCACTGTCTTACTGTGTGAATAACCGAAATGCTTATGTTCCAGAACCATAACTTCATAATGAGAATGATCATTGGCAATCGATGCGTTTTGCTCACTAATCATTTATAATACCTATGGCCAACCTAGTGGCAATAAAATTACTGGAGTTATCCACTCTGCAATCTGGTCGATCAAAACATGTTGCACAGGATGATGTATTCCCGACATCAAAAGTATCTAGCAACACATGTGGCCCTTGAAGTATGATAGCGATTTGCCACACCACACAAGACAAGATATGGTTTTTCTGCATAAAGCAAAAGGCAAAACAATATAATTTTGTGCAGAAGAGATGATTTTCCCTACATGCAGGATTTAATGTATTTGTGCAGCCCGAAATGTGCAGATTTTTTATTTTGTGAACAGGGCACATAGAAGCGCATGTATCACACAGACACACGCAATAGAACACCTAAAGACATCTGAATCCACCACTCAACCAGCGTGAATCATCCCAGGGCACTGCATTGTCGTCCAATAACACCCAGTAATCATCTACATCCCAATGCAAGCGATAACAAAATATATGATCTAAACACCTCCTTATCATTATTTCCAACGGAGGGGAGGGGGGCGCTACATTCTTGTAAAAATGCAAGCTTTGTTCAGACGAGATGAAGCGGTATAATGGATGACAGAATGTGAGCTTTCACAGTCCAAGGACAAGCAGATTAAGCAGTGTAGCACACGAATCGAATACAGACAGCATCAGAAAACACATGTAGAGACAAGAGAGACTAGAGTAGTGACCTGCTGCAACTGCAAGGTGGCCTCTTTCTCTTTCTCCTTCTCCTTCTCCCGGCGATTCCTCTTGAGCTTGGAGGCAAGGCCGGCCCTCCTCTTGCCCTTGCTGAGATCCTCGGGTTCAGAGACCTCCGTGGCCTTCCTGTCCCGGATCTTCCAGACGCCGCCCTTGCGGACGAGCAGCTTACAGGCTTTCCATCCGTCGATGCTGGTGTCGAAGACGGTGAGCTCAGTCCTGGAGGACCTCTCGCCGTCAGCATCAGCGGCCCGGCGGCGCTTCCTGGGCTTCTTGTCTTTGTCGTCCCTCTCGGCGCGAGGGCGGGGTCCGGGCTTCTTGCGGAAGGCCTTGAGTGGCGAGGAGGGCGGCAGATCGGAGGGCGGGGGGGAGAGGTCGGAGACGACGGCGGAGAGCGGGGGCGGCTGTGGACTGGTAGGGTTTGGCCGGGAGGGGTTGTTGCTGCGGGCGCGGGGTGGATGCTGCAGCTGCTGCTTGGGCTTAGGATGCTTCGCCTTGGGAGGCGGCTCCTGGACGACGGCGAGCTGCTGATTGGAGGAAGGGAGAGGCGGCGGAGGAGGAGGCTGCGCGTAGAGGTCGTCGATGTGGAGGTGGGATGGGAAGGAGAGGCCCTCCTTGGCGTGGAGGCGGTGCAGCCATGACGGGGTGCCACCGGCGGAGGCGGAGGCGGAGGCGGAGGCCGCCACGGAGAGGAGCGACTGGCAGCACGGCATCAGTCCCTCCCTCTCCCCTCCGATGAATCCCAATTCCAACTGCTCCTCCTGTATTTCAGAGATTTCCTAAGAAAAAAAAAGGGTGAAAAGTGGTAACAGTATCTCCGGCGGATACTTTAAAATCAGGTCTCGGTACACCTATTCTAAATCACTATTTTAATCCCTATATTTCTATCCTCTTCAGTATAATCACTATCTAGAGGAACTGTAGAGATTGACATGGAGAGCCTCAAAATTTTGATTTTTAAGGATGGGAAAGAGAGACTCTAAATTTAGAGACTGGGATAGAGATTCCGCTGAAGCACAAGAGACTCTAGATATAGAGAAGGTTCTATTTTAGAGACTCTGTTGGAGATGCTCTAACATCTTATTTACCGACGTCAATTCAATATCTGCTATTAAAAGATGGTGAGTTGTGAATGCCATTACAACATCCATCATCACTGTGTATTGCTCATCTAGACATTATAAGGATGTTTTCTATTGCATATTTTCTTATTTTAGTGTGTTATATTTTTAAAAGTTTTCCATAGCTCACGCTCAATATATATCAAATCATCATATTTATCTAGCTCGCTATTTTAGCGCATCGTGTCTTATAGAACTTTTGATCAGTTTAAGATATACCAAAATAGATGGTGCGCAACGTAGTCGAGCGTTAAACAGGAGCAAAAGGTACAAAAGCACAATACAAGTGTGGAAGACTAAAAGCTGAACTTAGGACGTCATTTATACTTAGATTGATGAAGAGAAGAGAAGACTCAACTATGGATGTATAGCAAGTCATGCGTCTACAAAGATTTCGCTACCATGCACACTTGCGCTGGCACACATATATTGCTGCCATGCTAGTAGACGAGATACAACACACTCAACACTTAATCGCCTTCGGCCTACCGTGAGTCCGAGAGGCATACCGTGTCTATGCGTGCTGGGGCAGATGTGGAACGTGTGCCCCCAAAGTGTCCCCCTGCTGCCTCCGCCACTGTCTACCACCTAGCATCACCAACATTATTGTAATTTTCCCCAATATTATGATGATAAGCCAATGGCTAAGCTAAGCATCCCCACAAATTGGCACGTGTGATAATGATACAAACTTCTAGCATCCTTAAGTCAAACTAGAAAAAAAAAATCATGAGATTTTTTTGAAAGGGGACTTATATTATATCATAGAGTAATCCAAAGGTAGTTTTATAGAGAGGATCCAGACACAAACACGATTATAGTGAATTGCCTCACATGGCCAACCAAAAAACTACATAATGTGCCACGCACTAAGACGCCGCTCACCGCCAGGAGGAGAACGAAATCGTCCTACAGCACCACCAGAGATCACCTCTAGGCAATACCCACGTCGGGGTTTTGAAGACATTGAGGAAGTCAAAAAAAACCTGTGCACTAGACATGCCAACACGACTAACCCCTGACCTGTAGCATAAGGGCGCCATAGTTATGATGAAAACGCCGCCGTCGAAGGATTCGCCGCCGATGCCTCGAAGAGGCACCTCGCTCCTCTTCTCCACATCAACATCGCCGCAGCAGATGGCAATAGTGAGGAAGAGTCCACCCTCACCTTGCTAAAGCTCTTCCATCACCGAGCTCCGCCTAGGTCAGAGCGCACGTTGGAGACATCGATGAAGAAATCTAACCTTCATCACCGAGATCCGACCCTAGCAAAGCCAAAGTTGAAGCCATCAATGAGGCACTACTATAGAAATGGTCATCCGTGCCCCCCATCACTACCGGTTAGGTCAGAACCGGCAGTGATAACTTATCACTGCCGGTTCTTAAGCCTCAGCGGCGAAAAAATCGATTGTACGCCCCCAATTTTCAATCAGTAGTGGAAAAATTTATCACTGCCGGTTCTTAGTTAGAACCGACCTTGATAATTCATTATCATTGTCGGTTCTTGTCAAGAACCGATAGAGAAGTATCACTGCTAGTTTGAGAAAAGAACCGGTAGTGATAAGTCATATCACTGCCGGTTCTTTAAGCTTCCCGCCCCTAATTTTTAACCGGTAGTGAAAGAACTTATCATTGTCGGTTCTTGGATAGAAACGACAATTATAATTCACTGTCGCTTTTTGACAAGAACTGACAGTGATAAGTAAAGATTAAAAGGTATGCAGATCCTCTATAAGTAAGAATGTGAGATTGGGTGGGATAGTTAGAAGGGTGAGGGTAGAGTGGAGAGGTTGTAGGTTCGAGTCCTAGATAATGCAACATTTGTATTTTATGCGAAAACGTGTCCTAATAACCTATAGTAGGTGATAGATGATTAGTGTATAAATTTCGGGTTAATTTTTTTTTCTATTTTTTACACAGTTATTCGAAAACCATCGCCACCGACCCCTAAACGGTCGTGGAGGAACAAAATCGACCAGCAAGCGAACACTAGAATCTCTACCACTACTAGCAAGCTACACCTAGACTTAGACCTAGAACTACCTCCACCCTAACCTACAAAGCCTGTTGACCATTGACACCATCGGCACCCTGACGACCGAGACCCTTTCACGCCACCGGTGAAGCCGCCGACGATGGGGAAAAGAGGATCTGGCTGGAGCTGTGGGAGGGGTAGGAGGGAGAAGGGAAGGATGGAAGGGGAAGGAGGGAAGGGAAGGGAAGGGAGGGAGAGTGAGGAGGAAGGGCATGGCCCCCCTCACTCTCACCTCCGTGCGAGGCCGCTAGAGAGAGATGGAGAGGGCCGACGGCAGTGCTAGGTTTTTTAAGGGGAGATAGGAAGCACTTGAAATATGAAGAGACTGATCTGGGGAGAGGAAACACTAAGAAAATTCATGAGATGATGGGTAGCAGAAGGAAACAACAAATTGTGACGGCGACGAGTCATGAACAGAACACCTCTAAAGAGGTCGAATAATTCCAATATAGCATAGTTGTGAGTCATGAACAGAACACCTCTGAAGATGACGACAAGCTCAGTGGGTGGGCCGTCCATGGGCCTCCACTATTCTCTGGCTTTGAGTATAAAGTGGGCCGTCCATGGGCCAGTGAAGTCCAGTCCATTTGGGAAGCAGATATCCAAATCCAATTCCATCGTCAACCTCATCGGCCTCACGTCCCATCCCACCATGCCGGCGCTCTCCACCTCCACTGCCGCTTCCCTCCGCCCTCTCCTCCCCGCACCCGCCCCCCTCTCCTCCGCCGTCCGCTGCCTCCCTCCCCACCCCCGCCGCGCACTCTCCCTCGCCGCCGCCGCACTCAAGAAGCTATCCGAGGCGTCCCCCGTCCCCATCCCCCCGCATTCCTCGCAGCCCTTGCCCGACCACGACGACGCCCTGCCCCCTAAGCCCGGGGTCTACGGCGTCTTCGACCCCAGCGGCGAGCTGCAGTTCCTCGGGATCTCGCGCAACGTCAGGGCCAGCGTCGAGGGCCACCGCAGGAAGGTCCCCGCCGACCTATGCGCCTCCGTTAAGGTAGGGGTAGGGGTAGGGGTAGGGCTATGGTATCTACTGATTCTGGGATTCTCAGTCTAATACCAGCCAAAGTTTTAATCCTTTTTCGGCTTGAATTGTGCTTAGGGCTGTGCTAGTATGACCAATAGCCCCCAACGACATCTGCACTAGACTTTTATCTTTCGTCATCACATAATTATCTGTTTTCTTGTTTCCAGCATACTACTTGAAGATCTGACCGCACTGAATTCTACAGGTTGCAGTATCAGATGAGGAAACACCAGATCGAACTGTCCTCACTAATGCCTGGAAATCATGGATGGAAGAGCATATAACAGCAACTGGCAAGGCTCCTCCAGGGAATGTTGCTGGAAACTACACCTGGGTTGGGCCTCCACAGAGGCCTCCAGACCTGCGGTTGACACCTGGTCGTCATGTCCAGCTAACAGTGCCGCTCGAACAGCTCATTGATCGGTTAGTGAAGGAGAACAAAGTGGTTGCCTTCATCAAAGGATCCAGGAGTGCTCCCCAGTGTGGATTCTCACAAAGGGTGATCGGGATCTTGGAAGCGCATGGAGTGGATTTTCAAACCGTTGATGTTCTTGATGAGGAGCACAACCATGGGTTGAGAGAAACGCTGAAGACGTACAGCAACTGGCCAACTTTCCCACAGGTTTTTGTTGGAGGGGAGCTTGTGGGTGGATGCGATATTATATCATCCATGTCTGAAAAGGGCGAGCTTGCTGCCCTTTTCCAGAAATAGCACTCTCACCTTGGAATTGAAGTAATACCTTGAACTGGTTTTACGTGGTGCAAACTGCAAGCTTATCTCCTTCTGTTTATCATCCATTGCTGCAATGATACTTAGCTTATTGCAAGGCACACAACATCTTTGCTGTATTTTGTGTAAGTGCTGTACGGTGGAACTTATGGTTATTCTTGAGAGGAGGCTTAGCAAAGATAGAGGGTTGTCAGTATTTTTATGGTTGTTCCAGATATCGCGTGTGGATAAATTGTACCTTCATGAGACTGTATATGCTGCATAAATAAAGCATGTGGAATTGGTGTGCATAGAATTACTTTAGTACCTTGTGGTAGAGGAACAAAATTATGAGTCTAAGCTCCAAAAGTAAAAATTGTGGTTAAAATCTGAGATATTGTTGTAGCCTCACAATGTAAACCATCTGACGAGAAATTTGTATTATTTGATTTTTCTTCTTTTGAGATGAAAAAAGAAAGTTGTTATCATTTCCAGCGTTTCAGCTGAATTCTTTCCTTACTGTGCTTAAGAGCTTTCACAAGGTTACAGAAGTGCTTGGGCTGTTGGATTGGTTTAGAAATGTCTATAAAAGTATAGCATGTAAAGAACCCTCCGACCTCAACACAACACTTATGCAGGTTATCTTAACGGTTAACAGTGAGGGGCAGATTTGTGGCTGCAATCTGTAAAATATTTCCTGGATTCAAGGTCTTCATTCCATGCATTATATTCCAAGTAATGACTTGGATGCATTTCCTCTAGATTCAATTTTAAGGACTCCTTTTGATCTATGTTTAAGCCCTTTAGTGTATAGAGGGTTTACTCTAGATTCAGTTTTGAGGACGACTCCTGATCTATGTTCTAGGCTTTTTAGTATATAGAGGGATGTTTGAACTGGTTGTTTCTTCAAATTTTGCCCCTTTTTACATAAAGCAGCAGCTTATGGATATGCGTTCATTTATTTTTAAAATAATCTCGTAGATTAATTCGTCTAGCATGCTACAAGCTTTTTTTTTTGGGAGAAAAGTGATATATTAAACTAGATGTATTACACCCTTTTTTCCACACATTGGACCCTTACAAGAAGCAAAATTACATTGAAGTACCCGAAAGGGCCAAAGTGTAAAAACATCATAGCTCAGTCACTAACGCCGCTCACCAGCGAAGTAGGAGGCTAGGAGCAAAGCAAATTGGTCGACACCAGATCCGTCTCCCTCGGCCTTGACCCTCTTAGGGTTAGAATTGGGTGGTTGTCCCAGAACTGTGGCATAAGGGCCTCCCAATTGTGGCCGAAGAGAAGCAGCGCGACCGCCGTCACCTCAAAGAAGAAGGCAGGACGTGTTTGGTTCGTGGCCCTTACTAGCTTTGCCAATGTATGGTTATGATCAATTAAGGACATGATCTTTCGTGGGCAATTTTTGTGTCGTTTAGTTCAGAGCCAATTGAGGGCAACCAAATTTTGGTAAAGTAGGTGGTGTATTTGGTTGGTTGTCAATTGAGAATATGCCAATTGTTCCCTAGCCAACTAAGAAATCATAAACATAAAAAAATATGGGTTGTTTAGGATTTTATATGAATTATAAATATTAAAAAAGATTTATGAAATGCAAAAAACCAGATAAATTATAAAAATCAAAAATAAAAATATAAAAATGGGTTGTTTAGTATTTTACATGAATTATAAAATTTGTTTTATGATTTTTGTACAATGTATGGAAAAGATATGGAAAATGAAAGATAAAAATCAACTGAAATAAAAAAAGGCAACAGTCTGCTAGCCAGCAATGCTGCGTATGGCTCCAGCTAGGACCGCCGTTCCTTGGCGCGCCGCAGATGGCGAGGGCACCCAATTTGAGCGCCATCGGTTGGCCACAACCGATAGTGTAAAAATTTGGCAGGGCAGTTTTTTTTACCTTCGTGCCTTTCGTTGGCTGTAATCCAAACGGTAGCCAAATCGTGAGGGCGCGCCTTCATTTGGCAAGGCTAGCGAGGGTCACGAACGAAACACGCCGCCAGTGTCGTCGAGCCAAAGTACACCTGGAGCGGTGACACAGAAAAGGTATGAGACACGGAAGATGTCCCCTCCTTTCCCTAGCAAAAATTCCACCCTCAACAAGATCCATGTTCGGAACAAGACTGTGGCTTCGAGGCACACGCGTGTTTGGGCGCACATGCGTGTGGAGGGTGTGTGTGGTAGGATAAGTTCGTGTGCGTCCATGTTTATACCCTGTAAAAAAACAAGATCCATGTAGAAGACACTAAAATCCCCACAACTCGCTAGAGATACCTCCGCAGGAGATGACCCAAAATCCATGCAATGTTGCGTCCTCCAGATCTAGAGCCGAGAATCCAAAATCGCACTGCATTCGTAGCCCGGTGGCGAGTAGCCGCCGAAGAGACGGATTCATTGGCGATAGAAAACTTATTCCTAACCCTAATCGACTGCTACTAATAGATCGATACTCTATACATCCCTTGGCCTATATTATCCAGCGCTGCCTGCTACAAGAATTGGGTCATGCATGGGACGGCGACGGAGGAGGACGAGGATTTCTCGGCGGGCATGAGCGAGGCCCTGCGGCTGCGGGAGGCGCGCCGTCGCGAGAAGGAGCCAAGGCTTGCATTGCAACCTCGACTTCGATTCCAAGCAGTGGACCAATACAGTACTACAACCGATTGATATTGATTATACATGGCTCATCTCCAAACGTCTGACCTCGACGAGGAGTGTAAGCGGAGCCCACCATCTCTCATCATCCATGAATACAATTGTCTTTATGGCATGCGCAACACCAACCCTATTACGGAGTACTTCCTCCATCCAGGAATGATAAACGTATTTGGAGAAGTCACGGTGACCAAGGATAAACAAGCGTGCAAGCCCTCCTTCTACTCATTTATTGCTGCATTAGCCACACATTAATCCGTATTAACTGGTGCCCCCTCGTTTCCCGTAGCTGCTAGCAAAAAATTGTATGGAAAAACAGAGTTCTGAGCTCTACGTCTAAAGGAGTGCTTACTGGTTTTTTTAAGCCCGCGTGCAATACATAAAACAGAGTTCTGAGCTCTACGTCTCCTTCAGCCCGCGCGCAATACATAAACGAAAACTAAGTCGCGCGCATGGAAAATTTGCATGTGCCGCTCTTTGCCCGGCGCGTGTGGGAAATTTGCCGCGTGCTTCATCTCTACGAATCAAATTTTCAAATTGATTTTGTGACCGGCGCTGTGAGTCTATATAAGTCGCCTTGCATGGAGGAAGAAGCCCTCTCAGTTCAGATTAGAACCACAATGTCAGCACATATAGACTTAAATCTCGATCCACCTGATTTAGACCTAAACATTCCCATAGATTGAAATGGCATTGCTGATTGGAATGGTCTGGCACATGAACTTGATTATGACATGGTTTGGGATGATGGAGATGAAGGTATCTTTTGTTAAATGCGTTCGTTTGGCTATAGTGCTACTGATCTCTTAATTTGTGCACATGCTCACTGACCGATTTTGTTTTCACATATGCTGGCTTAGGTGGTGATGAACAAGGAGAGGGAGCCGGAGATGGAGGAGCTCCTGCAAGTTCAGAAGGAGGCCTAGGTGGTGATGAACATGTTGAGGATGGTAAGATTTCAGCAATCTACTGCTTGTTTTTCACTAGGCTGGATTGGCTTCAGTGGTTTCACAACAAGGCAAGGCATGCTGTTGTTTAAGAGGAGCTCCTCGGCGGCGGCGACGATGCGAGTGCTCGGAGCTCCTTGGCGATGGCAAGGCTGCGAGCACACAGTGCTCGGAGGTGGAGCCCTTCGACGTCGACGACGATGGCATGGCTTCTGCGTTAGCTTCTGCATTAGCCCATTACGCAACACGCTGCATTAGCTTTCTGCATGGCTTCCGCGCATGCTTCTGCATGGCACTGTAGCTCGTCCACATGGCTTCCACACGCTGCATTAGGACTTCACTCTTTTATTCTTTTTTCAGTTTGATTCATTAATTATCAAGTTGTCTTGTTTCTTCCACAAATTCGACTGTGTAACAGATCATTTTTTTATCACTAATCGGTTCGATCGTGTATTGTTTGATTGCTTTCCCTTTCATGACTTGCTTATGTTAAAATCTAAGTTGTCTATTGCAGTATCAAATGTGAGAAAAAGGAGGTTCTACTCGGATGACTTAAAGATCGCCATATATCTGGAGTTGTTGGCGAGGACGGATCCTCCTGTGCTGCATCAGGGAGTTTCAAAGCAGGTCGCACAAAAATTTGATGTGCCCCTTAGAGTTGTGCAGAGCGTGTGGCGTAACGAGCAGAACTATGGCGGGTTGGGAGGTGTTAAAAACAAGCTCACTAACAACTGTGGTCGCAAAAGAATAGAAATAGACATGGAAGCCATCAAAGCCGTGCTTTTGAGGGAGCGGACAACTTTCCAGGATCTTGCAAATGCTTTAGGTGTGAAGAAGAGCACCCTTCATAACCGTTTTAAGGAACGATACTTTTGTCATCACACCAATGACCTTAAGTTTTCTCTAACCGATGATAATAAGAAGGCTCGTGTCCAGTTTTGCTTATCCATGCTCCACAACACCATACCAAATACACCTACCTTCAAAGCAATGTACAACGTCGTGTACATTGATGAGAAGTGGTTCTATAGGACTAGGCGCAACCAAAAATACTATCTTGCCAACGATGAACAAAGACCTGAAAGAGAGGTTAAAAGCAAAAATTTTATAGAGAAAGTGATGTTTCTTGCAGTGGTTACTCGGCCTAGATTTGACCAGCATGGCAATTGCACATTTGATGGTAAACTTGGCATATTTCCCTTTGTCTACGTGGAGCCAGCAAAAAGATCATCATCAAACAGGCCTAGAGGTATTATATGCATGTTTTCATAGTAATTGTAGGAGTATTTGAATTATGACAATATTGTTTTCATGTGTAGGTACCCTGGTAACAAAGCCAATGACATCGGTTACCAAGGAAACTAGCCGAGATTACCTTATTAACAAGGTCTTGCCGGCAATCAAAGCTAAATGGCCCGCTGAGGAAAGAGGCATGCCCATATTCATTCAGCAGTACAACGCCAAAACGCACATTGACATTGCTGATCTAGAATTTGTACAAGCTGCACAAGCGAATGGATGGGACATTAGACTAACATGCCAGCCACCGAACTCACCTGATCTTAATGTTTTGGACCTCGGTTTCTTTGCAGCAATCTAGGCTTTGTTCCAAAAAGGCACTCCAAACAACGTCGAACAAATTGTAGCAAAGGTCGAGCAGGCGTTTCAGGAGTACCCAGTGGAAAGAGCCAACCGAATTTTCCTCACACAACAGGCTTGTATGATTGAGATCATGAAACACAATGGAGGCCAACACTACAACATTCCACACATGAAGAAGAAGACATTGGAGATGCAAGGTTGTCTTCCCACAAGCTTTCAGTGTGGATTAGAAGTTTACAATGAAGCATTGGAATTCGTCACTTAGATCTTTTGAGTTCATGTAATTCTTGTTTGGAAACAATCTGGTGGTACTCTTTTTTGAATTGCAATTCATGCATGCAACCAATTTAGGAGTATTATTAGAACGTCTCTTCAACTCACTTCATGAAACTAAACCCACACATTGCGACAATGCACGCAGTAAACAACTCCACCTAATTGTTGTTTCCATACAGGAACGGGTAAGCTAGCTTTAACATAGCATTCTTCACATCATCAAAGTTGTCATCATCAAAAGCTGAATCAATGCCCGAACCAAAACCATGCACATAGCCATGCCCAATCCAAAGAAGGGTAGTCGTAGCGCCATTGACGTCCTCATCGTGCTTTCCATACAAGCAAGGAACCAAGATAGGCAGCATCAACTCTGCGACCTCGCGTTGCTGCTTGTGGGTATCAAAGGTGCTAACCTCAGTTGCCGCGAGTTGCAGAAGAATTAGCGAGACATCCTCTGCCTCCACAATGCCATCATCCACGCGGACAACGCCGACGCCAACGCCGTCCGATTCTTCTGCGTCATCGCCACTATCAGGCGCCCAGTTGACTCCACGGATCAGCACTTCATCCATCGCCTAGAACCCTACTGCTAGCTTTGTGCAGTACGGCCAGCAGTGTAGTGAAGGAAACATGCAAAATGGAGGAGGACGAGTGGGCTAACTAGCTGCAAACGAAAGGACTAGCAGTGCAGCGAACGCAGCGAACGAAGCATGCAAAATGGAGGAGAACCATGCATGTAATTAATCACTCCTTGGTTAGCTGGACCGACACCAGGGAACAGACGCGAGAAGATACGGCGCCGAGCGAGACGTACGAGGAGATACATTGCTTCAGTAGCAAATACGCTTATCAATTTTGGAAACTTGTTTTTTGGAAATACGCTTATCATTCCTGGATGGAGGGAGTACTATTCATCTCTCACTTTCTCAAAACTATTCACCTCCCTATATATATTCCCACCTCATTATCATTCCTCACCCTATCACTGTTTACTTCCCAAAAACAATCCTATCTTTACTCCCCAAATTCCACTCTCTACATTCACTATTTACCACTCCCAATATTTAATATTCCTTACCGTATCACTATTCACCTTCCTAGCAACAATACTTAAATTCCATTCGCTACCGTGACGGGGAACCCCAAAATAGGGTCACCAATGAACATGCCCTTATATTGATTGATCGCTGAAAATCTGTTTTGGAACTTACCTTCAGCTATTGTTTGTTTCGGGAATTAATTAAGCGTTGACGTGATCTTGGTCCTAGTCTCAGTCTCATTAGCCTAATTAATATTAGTATTATCTTCAACTGTAAGCATCAATCTACCCTAGTAAGTTGTAGAGAATTAACCTTAATTTGTTTGGTCCAATGATAACAAGGACGTAGACGACCTGGGGCTGTGTACAATAGTTGGAAATTTGTCTTAAACATCTTCTCCGCCTCCTCGGATCATTGCCAACTCATCAACTGTCAGGTATAACTTTCTTTCTTTTCAACAAAGAGCCGCTACCCGCTAGTATAGTGGAGTATGCAATATCTTTTCTTTCGTGTAGAAGAAAAGCTAGTATAATGTAACCGCTAGTGATTGTCAATAAACATATGCATCCTCGTTCTCAAGTTGTACGACAAGACAGACTTTTATGGAGAGATGAGTGCCTTGTGCAGCACACGATAGCAAATTGGCGATACCTCTTCATCTCAAGCTTGAGATATGCTGTTCGGATTGGTGATGGTAAATCTGAACGTACCACTAAATTTGCTCCAAGGGTCAATGGCAGAGAAGAATTAAGATGAAATTAGTGTTGCTGTAACTAAGATGCGCATGAAGGTTACTTGGTCGATCATGGTCATGGACTATTGAGTGTCAGATTTTGGATTGGCTTGTTGCTAATTAAGCTTTATTCAAGGGATATGTATGCCTTGGTGTAACCATATTAATTTGAGTCACTATCAAGGGATTCTGAATTGGCACGTGAAGTTTGCCATCACCAAGATGAAGACGTACTGAGATGTGCTGCAACGGAGAAGATGTTTGTCCACTTCCGTACCGGACCAAGCTCTATGTCGGATCTGTCCAATGGATCGAGCCCAAGCCAGTGGGAAATTTAACTTTATAATCCTCAATTGGTGTGCACATTTTCATTACACATTAATTTTAACCTCAATTACTGCATCACACCGTGGTTACGAATTTCTTTTTATTTCATACCATTCATCCAATTTCTCCTCATTTCCATTTTCTTTGACCAAAGTGCCCCTAATTCCATGGCTTGAGTTCAAATTTTTAAAGTTAAAATATCAAGATTAACATTTCAAATCTGAGTTCAAATTTTTGAATGCCAAAATACGAGCTCAATTCAATCTAAGTTCAAATTTTTTAAATTTGATATAAGGGTTCAAATTTCAAATATGGTTTCAAATTTTTTAATTTCCAGTTATGAATTAAAATTTTAAATATGAGTTCAAATTTTTGAAATTCGATATAAGGGTTCAAATTTCAAATATGATTTCAAAATTTTGAATTTCAAAATATGAATTAAAATTTTGAATGTGAGCTAAAATTTCCAAATTCAAAGTATGAGTTCAAATATCAAATATTGATAATAAAATTTCAAAGTTCAAATATCAGTTCGAATTCTTTTATTTTGAATTTTGGAAATTTGTTCTCGTATTTGAAATTTTAACTCAAGCCATGGAACTAGGTGCACGGTCAAAGAAAATAGAAAAGAAAATGGAAATGAGGGGAAATGGGAGGGATGGCATGAAATAAAAGAATTCGTAGTCACGATGTCATGTAGTAACCGAGGCCAAACTTAATGTCTAATAGAAATGTGCACACCATTTGAGCGTTACAAAGTTAAGAAAAAAGTATCAAATTGGTCCCTAAGCTATGCCCGCTGGATCAGATTGGTCCCTAAACTGAAATACCAGGTTTGACCGATCCTCGAACTGTCAAAACTGGACCAAATTGGTCCTTCGACTGGGTTTGACCAGGTTTCTGGTGGTTTTCGCTGACGTGGATGCCAATGTTGCGAATTTTGCCTGTATGGACGCCATCTGGACTGCCACCTTAGTTACAGGCTTATAGCTCGTCCTCATCTCTCTGTTCTCTCTCCTTTTCACCCCTCACATCTCTCTGTCTGTCTTTCATCACCTCTCTCCCTCTCCCTCTCCCTCTCTCCCTGCCTGTGCTCTCCCTTCTTCCTCTCGCTTTCTCTCTGCCCAACTACGCGTATTGAAGAGGGAAAGAGGGGGAGGGGAGGGGGAGAGAGTGAAATACCTAACCTGGCGACTAGAGGAGGGGTGAATAGGAGCTAAATAAATTTTCTCGCAAGGAGATGAATGATGCTCTTCACCCAATACGCCTCAAAATGACAACCCGCAAGAAAAGACAAGTGATGTTCTTTCTTTATTCAAGATCTTGGGAGAAAAGATCAAACTACGATCATGCTCATGGGCGTCTTTTTGATAAAAAAGATCCTATGATGATATCCCATGAAGAGGTATGAAGATTGACCCTAAAACTCTCAAGAACAAGAACACTCAACAACTATACATATCCCTAGTTGCATAGGTGAGAAACCGTGCTGGAATAAGGGGAATTTCAAACCATATTCCTGGTTGTTGAGTGCTCAAACAAAAGAAATCTCAGTCCAAAGTGGTTGCACTTAAGACAAAACACCCCACCTAATAAAGGTGCTTTAGGAAAAGCGGCTAGGAATATTTTAGTAAAAATCAATTCTGATCACAGCAGTGGTTGCTGGTTTTCTTGGGCTCCAAAAATTATGAGAATATTTCTCCCTTTGCCTTGATGATGCAGCCGCTAGCCAAGTTTCAGATAAAAAATCCTCACAAAAAATTTAGGAAAAATCATGAACCAAGAACTATCTGGAACTCGCGTATAGAAAGTTTGGGGCTCGGTATTCACCTCATGGCTCCCCCATGAAGAATCCAGATGACTCCAAAATTTTTTCAAAGGTAGATATGAAAGTCACGAACCGTTTCCAATAAGAATCACTCAAAAAACATCTCGGATGATTTTGCTAAAAATTCTACACTGACTGCTGCGCAAGAAGAACAAATTTGCCAACTTGAACAAAAGTGGGAAGAACGTGATCTCTTGTTTCTCACAGGTTGCCAAGGGTGTCAAATCGTATAAGCAACCTCAAAACATCATGGATTAGCAATATGTAGAAGGAGGTGAGGCAAATAAACGTGTTGCAAACAAAATCACCAAAGAAACTAGATCAAACACATGAACAACACAAGAACAAAGTCATGATTTGAGGAACTAGTTTCTATTACTTGAGAGGGTTTGTTCACAGCCACACCTAAGTGGGCAAAGCTAACAAAAGAGCAAAGTACAAGTCACAAAACCTCAGCCCAAGACTTGGTGGAGGCAGCCCCCTCCACCCCTTCTTTTATAGGGCAACCAGGTGAACCTCCACCCTTGATTGCTTCCTTAGCTCCCAACTAGCCTCATTAAGGGTTAGGATTCACCCACTCAACCAGCCACTTATATGGGCCTAAACCACTCACACACAACCCAACATGGGCCAAATATGCCATACATGGGTTTTACACAAAACCCGATTAACCCGATGCAACGGACCTTCATCTGCCGGACTTGACGGCTCCGTTTCCATGCCTTCGGGCCTCCAACCTGAACCGGAACCTTTGAGCCACATCAAATCCTTCTCCATGGCGTTCTCATGAGCCCCAAGGTTGAGCCCATCTATCCTGCGACATCATCACCGTTCTGGACCTCGATCCACCCGATCTAGTCCTGGTACCGTCGCCGATCACGGTTGCCTCCAAGCTTGCGCTCACAAGGACCAAATCATTTCCCACAAGCAAAAATATTTTCTTACCTTTGTTTCCTGCATATTAGTCCAATTTCATCATCAATTCAAACATATATAACTACATGCCTATGTTCCCACTTGAACTGAAACCAAAACCTTTCAAACCGGTGCTTACCTCAGCATAATAGAATAAAGATGGAAATTTTAAAAATACTTACCTTACTCAAATGAAAAAAGTAATATGAAAAATATGTGTCTCGAAATTCTCTACAAAATATGTATATAGCATTTTTCCATCCGAGCTCGGGAAGACCCTCAAAAGTGTAATACTTTGTCCTAACCCAAATGGCTGAACCGGCTCAAATTAATCTCAAAAACAAACTTCTCAACCAAATCAATTCAAGTCACATATACTCATCACAACATGAAGACCTCTACATGGTCTCACAGAGAGAGGGAGAGATTGGGAGAGGAAGACGGCGTATCCAAAACAGGGGGCGACGCGGCTGGCGGAGGAGGGCCCTCGTCTTGGCTTCGCTGTCGCCTAGCCTCGTTTGGGCCTCACCGTCGGCCTGCTCCTCCTCAGCATACCGAGCGGGCTGCCCGCCTTGGCTTCGCTATCGCCCAACCCCGTTTGGCCCTCGTTGTCGACCTGTCCTACCTCGACATCGACGTCCCCCCTTCCCCTTTCTTCTCTCTCTATATCTGCGGCTGAGGGCTAAAGGCTCACCAACGGTGGTGCAGTACCCTAGCGCTGTGGTGGCCGATGTCGCCGTCCTCCACCGCGTTTGCCTGTGGTGGCCCGATAAGCAGGGACGGCCGACAGAGGACCTCTGACACCATGCATGGTCGCCGGCCGCTGCCGTCGTCGGTTGGCCAACACCATGGTTCGCTAGCATGACTGTGAAAGAGAGAGAGGGAGAGATGAGAGATAGAGGATAGAGAGAGAGAGGGGAGGAATGGGATGACATGTGGGGCCACTAGTGAAAAAATTACAAATAACCACATATCAGTGCCATGTCACCCTAATTTGCTACATAGCCACCATGTCACCCCAAATGGATAGCCATGTCATCGAAAACAGCCCAATACCATCATTTGACCAGTCAAAGGAACAACTTGGCCCAGTTTTAATAGTTTGAGGACCGGTCAAACCTGGTATTTTGGTTTAAGGACTAATTTGGTTTATCGGATATAGTTCAGGGACCAATTTGTTTTTTTAAGTTGAATTTCCCCTCCCAAGTCTGCCTTGCTCCAGTTTACCGAGCAGTGCCCCTCCTGGTCTCCCTGTCCAAGTTTGTGACTTTTGACTTTATGGCTCTCGGGTGTTTTTAGACTCGTACCTTTCTAAATCTATAGAAATATTTTACATCATGTGATGATATGCCCCAGTTTATAACCAAAGATTTGAAAACCTACACTACACAGGTAAATCACCGCTTCGACTTGTCCTCTGCATCATATACTTACCATATATACATCTAGTGAACGGTGCTAGTTGACAAATGCACTTAGCTAAACATTGCTCAAAGGTAAATTTACACACCGTTCCATGATTATTTTGTACATCCGTTATACTCTGCCTTCCTGGCCTCAACAGAATCGATCATCCCCTTGGAAATTGATTTTTTTTTAAAAAAAAAAACTATAGGCCTCTGCGAACAAAGTAAAAGTGCTTGGAAATCCTTGCCCCCTGACATATATGCTCTTTTTTTTTTTTCCTCTCCTTAGATAGCAAGGCTCTTGCAAGGACAAAATATACGTGAGACCATCCACGACAGCTCCTCTATAATACTATTTACCATATCATTTAAAAGATTATCTTCATTCTATAAATTTCATTCACATTTTATACTATATACTCCAAAAACATTCATTCCTTTGAAAGGTCATCTATCCTTAAAAAGTCAAATACACAATGCTTTGCAGGACAGCTGGATGCTCTAACCTTGGATTGCTTGCCACGTTCTTGCCCTCAGTCAAGCAAGAAGGCGTTAGTTCAACGGGTTATTGCAGTTTGTTTGGCCAGGGATAGATTCAAACGTATAGACCGATCCATAGCATTACATTACGTGGTCACTGGAAATCTCAACGAGAAACAGCAAAATTAAGTCCAGCACCCTTAAAAAGTCAAATGAACATTTTATAGTTTCTGTTGGAGATGTTAATGCTACATGCATAGGGGAGGAGAGGTACCTAAGAAAGGAACAAGAGAATTGATTTGAAACAGATTCTCCGTTGAGCTTATTTGTTGATTGAGAGACCAAATAACCCCTTTCTGTCAAAAGGCCATCGTCGTAGATGCACGAATATAACGAGATGAAAAGTAGATCAGACACAGAATTATCTTGATTCGAGCTTCTCGAAAAGAGATAATAATTCTACTTTAGTTGTACGTGTGCGTTTGTGTTATTGCGGCGAGATTGATCTCGATGTCTGTCGTTGTTCATCCCCTCCCCCTCCCCTTAAGGAGGCATTTATAATACAAGGTGTATGCATTCCTAGTCCTATACGACCCAAAGAATCTATCCGAATAACCTATGATTCTACCAGATTTACAGATATATTTTATAAACATGCTAATTTGTGTCCCAAGAAAAATCCATATCTGAAAGGCTTCAGTCTCTAGATATTAAAGGACTCTGAAGATGGTTAAGGGCACCTGGCTGATCGTCTTAAAGCAGCCTCCTAGGCCCATGATGACCCGCATGATAGCCCATGAGTAAAGAGACCCACTACGGAGCATTAAAGCTGGAGTATCCATCCGAGCTCGCCATATTCACCTTATCCTCCTGGGAAGTATCCTAAGGGTAAGTTGTGTACGGGGTCCAATCGTCAGGATATTTTATCCAATCCTTGACAGCTAGCCTCCGAGCCTCAATTGAAAAGCTATTTGGTCGGGCCTTCTCCTTGAGTCTAAACACTCGAAGAAGAGATTGAAAAACGGTAGCGAAACACTATTACCTCATCTGAGCAATCCATGCTCGGGAACGAGCTTAAACTACCAAGCATCAGGGGCAGGCCCACGTGGGGTCAAGGGTGTATAGTTGTACACCCAAATATTTTTTTTAAAAAAATAGTCATAGCCTCCGCCAGTCCCGCTCCGTCCCTCACTCCCTCGTCTTCACATCTGGACTGGAGTCGAGCCCAAGCGGCGACCGTCTCCTCCTGCCTCTTGGTCTCCGTCTCCAGCCCGCGTCGGGCTCCGGCGACCGACGTGACGGCGCCCTACGTCCTGGCCCTCTCCCTGGGCCCCGGCGTCCCCGAATCAGCCGAGCTCTGCCTCTGCTCCTCCGGCGGCAACACGACGTCTCGGCGACCTCGACCCTCCGGCTTCCCACCTCCATCCCCCAAATCGGCGAACCCCCAGCAGCCGGCCCGGCCCTCTGCCCCTCACAGCCGCGGTGCCGTGCCCCGATTCGCCTGCTGCACCAATTTATATTTTCTCTTCTCATCGAGAATTTGGCATGATCATAATTTTTTTTGTTTATGTGCACCCAATTTTAAAATCCTGTGGCTGCCACTGCCAAGCATGAGCTGAACTCTCCCAATCCGAGCAAGGACAGAGTGGATAAAGCTCTCTCCAACGGTTATATTATCCATAACATCTATGGTAACGCCCTGCGGAAATCTCATCACACACGTCGGCCCACGTTTTGCGAACACATCTTTTTAGGTGAAACAGTTGTGTCCTTTTCGTTTCTCTATTTATACTATAAATAATTGCACACAATAAGAACACCCTTCACTTGCTCTCATTCTTTCCGCACTAGAAATACTTAGCACGAGAGAATCTTGCTGATCTTCCTCTGCCTCCTTCTTACCCCATAGCCTCCGATTCGACTCTATAGCCAAATTTGGTCTGAACTCGATCACCACCGAACATCTGGTCGAGCTTGAGAAGTTAGGCTACCTCATGGAGGGTGCTCGGAGCAGAGGAATACCCAGAATCGACAGAGAATGAAGTCGTCTCCACGGAGCTCTATGTCGTACTGTTAACACAGAGGGATTCGGTTTAGTAAAACCGGGTCCCGACAGCAAGTGGCAGGCATGGCTGCAGGTCAAGCTCAAAGCCCAATGATTTTTTATATTTTTTTATTATATTAGTGCCAGTTTTCAAAACCGACACTAGTATTTTTTGTTATATGTGCCAAAAAATTTGTGTCAGTTTAAAAACCAGTACTAATGTTAGTTTAGAACCGGCACCGCTGGCCTTTTCTGCAGTAGCGCTTCTTCTTGGTTTGTGGCATCATCGACTGCTCATTCGAGGTCATTTCAGCATTGGGAATTCCTTAATTATTTACCTATTTTTGTTTTGAAAATACGAATTCTTTGGCTTTTCAAGCCGGTTCTTTTTTACTTTTTTTTATCTTCTCAAAGCTTAAAAAACAAGTATGTTTATGGTGTGGTCTGGCTTCTCAAGTCTCATCTAGAAAACTCTCGAAGTGTAACTTTTCAACAAATAAGTTCAACCCATGAGAACAAGGTCATATCTGATCTGATTTGCTGATAAATTGAGCTTCAAGAGCTTCCCAAAGCAGCTTAGAGACTTCATCCCACTTTATTTGAATTGTTTTAGAGCTTTGACACGTGCCTTCGAGATTTTTAGATGCAAATAATAAAGCGTGTGTTTTCAAAACCAGATATAAGCAAATAAAAAGATAAGTTTAAGGGCCTGCCTAGATTGCAGCCACACTTTGCTACACCGCACTTTAGCCGCATCACGGTTTTTTTGGTAGGTGTTTGGTTCGTGCTATAATTGTGGCTTGTCACTCTTTCTTACACATATGGCCTATGCAATAGACTCAAATCTTTGTCAAACTGTGTCACATGTGCGGTAGTGATGAATTTCTTCGGCGTGGCTTGCCCACACTTGGCTAAGCTTAGTTATGGCAAAATTAGACACAACCAAGCAGGTCCTAAGTAATAGAGAGAGATTTGGTGGCCGAAAGCTCAGCAGTTCGGCCGCCATAGGCATTCCTTCCAGAAGGAAAAATTCGATGGATGACATCCAATTCATACGCCTCGGTCAAAATGACATTAATTTCGTTCGCCTTTCATAAAATGACACCGGGAACATGAATTTCTTCAACCAGTGACACTTTTCGATAGAAAATATCCAAAATACCCCTGGGTCCACCTGTCATCTCTTTCCTCTCCTCCCATTCACTCTCTTCTCTCTCCTCTCTCCTCTCCTCCCATTTGTCGTCGCCTCCTCCTCCGCCGCCTCCTCCTCCGCCGTCCACTCCTCCTCCGCCGTCGCCGCCACGGCCGCCTCCTCTTCCGCCATCGCCTCTTCCTCCTTCAACGTCGCCGTCTCCTCCTCCTCCTCCGCTGCCGCCTCCTCTGTTGTTGCCGCCTCCGCCTCTGCCTCGCGTCGGCGCCGCGACGTGTTTCCACCATCGCTGCCCGTCTCTGCCGACGCCGCCGCCGCCGCCACCTCGCGCTCAGCGCGCCGCCGCCGCCGCCTCGCGCCCACGCCGTTGCCGCCTCCACCTCGCGTCCGCGCCGTCGCCGCCTCCACTCGCCGGAGATGGAGAAGAAAGAGAGGAGTGATGGGAGACACTCACGGTAAAATACCCAAAATACCCCTCGTGAGTGTCACCGGTTGAAGAAATTCGTGTGTTCGCTGTCAGTTTATGAAAGGCGAACAAAATTAATGTCATTTTGGCCGAGGCGCTTGAATTGGATGTCATTCATCGAATTTTCTCTTCCAAATGGGGCTACACTTGAAGCGGTCTCCAATATAATACTCCACAGCAGATAAACGCAAGACTGCAAGTAACTTTCATTTTGAGACGAGGATAAAGATTTAACTTGGAGAGAGAGCTCTGCTAAAAGAAAATGGCAAATAAAAGCGCATGAGAGGCCGGCCGAATCAATTCCTTCCGTCTAGCTTTTAATTTCCTGGCTGCCCTGCGTGCTCCGCTCAACCAAGAAAGAATGTCGGCGCGCTGCTGCTGAATTTTCTTTTTTCTAATAAAAAAAGAAATCTTAATCTGCAGTTCCATTCCATTGATTACTCTAATTCCCGTACATATATCACGGCAGATTCGATCCAATGCAAACGGTGATCTCTCGTGTACGAGAGAGCAGAATGAAACGAATAAATCTCCAACAGGCCGGGGAGTCAGGTCGTTTTTACGGGACTTATAAATAGAAAAAAAATAAAATAAAATAATTAATTATTAGATGCAATGCATGGGAAGGGTTGTATTCATATCCGTTTCTATATGACGTAGTATATTTAGAAACGATTTATAGAAATAATGCACGGGAGTGTTCAAATGACATCTTCAACCAGAACACCTCAGCTAACTTTAAGAATTACAACTTAACCTTTTACTTATGTGGAGGAGAGACATAAAAATTAGTTACTAAGGTCATCTCTATTAAGGTCACCCTAGCTAGTTACAAGGATTCAAAATCAGTTTTTTACTTATGTGGAGGAGAAGGGAAGGAGAGAGAGAAGAGCTAACCGGGGCGGCCGTTTCCGCGGAGCCAGGCCCAAGCCAGCATCTTGCATCCACGCATGCAGGTTGAAGGGCTGAGCGGGCAACCAAACACGCGCATTTCCATCTCACGCGAGCCTGGCCGGAAAAATACGGGTAACCAAACGGACCCTAAGAGTCCATTCGAAGACAACATGGAGACTTGTACATGTGGACCCATATTAATTTTTCAGTGTGTACTATATCTAGGCCATTGGGGAGCTTGTCTATTTACTATCTATAAATGACATGGGCATTGCTTATAGCTAGTGGTTGGCTCTACTATTGGAAATGCTCTAAGAATCAGTCTATAACGGATTTCAAGATACACGTGCACTATTACATATAGGTCTATATTAATTTTAGGGACTATGTTATAGCTAATTTGTTAGAGAGGCTATCTATTTGTTATCTATAGATGATATGTCTATTTTTTAAGCTAGTGATCGACTCCACCGTTGAAGGTGTACTAGGGGTAGAACGGCAACGAGAAGGCCGGCTAGGGCGGTAATTACTTCGGTGGTGATTAGAAGACTAGCTGCTGCTCAGTTGATCCCAGTATAATTACCTTGATGGTGATTAGAGGGCTAATCGAGATTTATGAGGCGGGACTTTTTACGTACAAAATTATTACAAATCCATATGTGAATAGTATATGGGAAGGACGGCCAGGCGCGGCCATCGGGTGACTATAAGTAGCGCGCGTCGCGTCGCATCTTCTTCTTCGTCTCCAGATCTGTCGTCTCGATCTCCTCCCCGCGCGCGCATGGCAGGGACAGGGACAGGGACGCTGCGGCGTCGGGATGCGCAGGAGGCGAGCTTCAAGGCGAGCGAGGACCTCGCCTTCGACGCCGGCAAGCCGCCGCCCTTCCGCATCGGCGACGTCCGCGCCGCCGTGCCCGCGCACTGCTGGCGCAGGTGCCCCTGGCGCTCGCTCTCCTACGTGGCGCGCGACCTGGCCGTCGTGGCGGGGCTGGCGGCGGCGGCGGCGGCGCTGGACTCGTGGGCCGTGTGGCCGCTCTACTGGGTGGCGCAGGGCACCATGTTCTGGGCGCTCTTCGTGCTCGGCCACGACTGGTACGTACGCGTCGTCCTCCTCCTCATGTATACCTTAATTCCTATTGCATATGCATACGCATGCATGCAGTGGACACGGGAGCTTCTCCGACAAGCCGACTCTCAACAACGTGGTGGGACACCTGCTGCACACCTTCATCCTCGTCCCCTACCACGGATGGTAACCTAACTATATTATTGTTATTGTTCATAATCTCCATCTTTAAATGTTCAGAAAAAAATCATCTCCATCATCTTTTTTTTTTTCCTTCTTCATGCATTCAACGCAACTATTCTTGTGGTTCTAGAGAATCCCGTTACAGGAGAATCAGCAACGAGAAGATCTCCCTTTTTTCCGCCCGACTCTTTTATCTTAAACTTAAGAATAAGAACAAGTGATTGCCCTCTCTGACCCTTACTGTCCAACCGAAGAGCGGATGGTTCATGTGTTTCACTTATTGAAAGGGTCTACTGCCCAACAAGTCGCTGTACGTAATATGCTTAATTACAGCGACTGCTACGACTAATTTGTTAAGCTACAGAAAAGCTTGTGCTCGATGCCCTATGACATAGCGATTTTTTTTTTAGAATATCACATAGAGCGCCGTTTGATGGTCCAAGATTGGCCGGCCGCCCACTCCGTTGTTCTTCCGTTAGCTCTACGTACGTACAAAACAGATATACTCATATGTCCCTATAATATACTCGTAAATAGAGATAGTAGAAAACTACTAATTAGGGCAGAGATCAGTACGTACCGATCTTTCTCGAAAGTGAAATCGGGAAGAAATGCAGATGATCCGTTGTGATGATATGATAGCCAGAGCAGATCGCGACGACGACGTAGAGAAAGAAGATCGTGAGAAGTCACGCGAAGCATTTTTCAAAAACCTTATTCATCATCTGCCAGTGCAGTGCAGGATCTTAGAGGCCTGGCGCGATCTATGGCTCTGAAAACAAATTAATGAACTTAACACACCTCATGACATGATCAGTCGATGCTATTGCTAGCTAGCTTGGCAGTACTTTTATCATTTGATTAGTTGATCGTGGCGTAATGGTAGATATATCTGATTGGCTGAGCGATGGATGCATGCAGGAGGATCAGCCACAGGATGCACCATCAGAACCACGGCCACATCGAGAGAGACGAGTCGTGGCACCCGGTTAGTAGTACACCACTCCTACACTGCTGCTAGGCTAGTATTACTAATTAATTGCCAGTTTTTTCTTGTCATAGTGTCCTGTACTTGTGTAATTCCCCCCCTCCGTGCAATGCATGCGTAATTAGTAGATCCTGTTGATGGCACGTGACTTGCTGCCTAATCTATATTTCATAGTAAGACATAGAGATCTGATGGTTAAGTAATTGAGAAGTGAAATAATGAATATATATATATATATATTCCCGTTGCTGCATATTGTCATTAGCTGACGGAGAAGGTATACCGGGAGCTGGAGCCTGGCGCCAGGAAGATACGCTTCACGCTGCCGTTCCAGCTGCTGCTGTTCCCTTTCTACCTGGTACGTACGTGTGAGAGGTCGAGGTGATGATGCATGGCTGATGGCTGAATGAAAACGATGGATGCATGCAGTGGCACAGAAGCCCCGGCAAGAGCGGGTCGCACTTCCACCCGGGCAGCGACCTCTTCAGCGGCAGCCCCATGGAGAGGCGCGACGTCATGGTATCCACCGCCTCCTGGAGCCTCATGCTCGCGCTGCTCGTCGCCATGGCCTTCGTCCTCGGCCCCGGCCTGCTCCTCAACCTCTACGGGGCTCCATACCTTGTACGCTGCATGCATGCATGCTCTCACCTCTTGCTCTACTACGTCCTTGGATCACCTTAGCTTCTTCTTCTTATAACTTATGCAGCATATATATATATATTTATACCTACATTACATGCTGGATGCTGCTGCTGCTTCTTGGCAGGTGTTTGTGATGTGGCTTGATTTGGTGACCTATCTCCACCACCACGGTCACCATGACCTCCCTTGGTACCGCGGGGAGGTACTCCTAGCTCCTCTCATCACCACCTATATATATACACACACTTTATTCCTTCTTCCATCCATTCTCGTTTACGAACAGATTTCCAGCTGCATATCGATCAATACTAGCTGCATGTTCCTGCATGCATGCAGGAGTGGAGCTACCTCCGTGGTGGCCTCACCACGGTGGACCTGGACTACGGCTGGATCAACAACATCCACCATCACATTGGAACTCATGTCATCCACCACCTCTTCCCCCAGATCCCTCACTACCACCTAGTAGAAGCAGTAAGCCCACCACCAGTGCTGCTACATATATATATATATACACACTGATTAGCACTAATGAAACATATATATTGTTTTCTGAATAAAAATAACACAGACCAAGGCAGCAAGGCCAGTGCTGGGCAGATACTACCGGGAGCCGGAGAGGTCAGGTCCACTGCCTCTTCACCTCTTGGGCCTTCTCCTCAGGAGCTTGAGAGTCGACCACTTTGTCAGCGATGTGGGAGATGTTGTCTACTACCAGACTGACCACAGCTTCAACGCCGGCAGCTGGACCGAAACTCACAAGCACAAGTCAGATTGATGAAACTAATTAAGCGTCAAGTTACTACGTACTGGAGTACGTATTCAGGGAACGCTTCATGCATGCTAGATGGCACAGCGTGCTGACAGAAATAAGCTACAGACATGATGTATGCTTTGATCGATCGGTTGATCCTGCTGGTCAGATTCATGTCGCTACAGTAGCATCCTCCCCAGCTGCGCTTGTACCAAGCTGCTGCTTGGGTTTCAGAGAAATTATGGATGTGGAATTAGTTGTGTAAAACATGTATAACCTTCCCTCTCAACTGGGCTATATATATACTATTGGATGCTGATATGTTTGTACCAAACTGACAAGATACATTCATCAGGTTGCTTGGTTTTGCATGTTATCCTCTTATACGTGCTGTTGTATTCTGTGCAGTGCTTGCTTGACTATTGTTTAATTACCATAATCACTGTGTATTGCATTGCGCAGTACATACAATAGCCTTGTGGTTCTAGACTTGACAAACATAAAAACAACCAGCAGGTAACATAGATAGAACAATCATGTACGTACATATACATTGGCAAATCCACAGTAGGTACAATGATCAAAATATACACGCTCGTTATATATGGATTGAAACGGCCCCGGGAAGACATGACATGACACCAATTATAACCCAGAGCAGTGCAATGCATCAACTAGGTAGGTCACAACGCAACTTATTTCGCGACGAAATAATTTACCGCTATACTAGTGTGGGCTACAAGTAATTACAGCTATCCCTATACAGATATCGTCATCAATCTAGAATTATTCTTGAGGGGAGCAAAACCTCAAAACCGTCGTCTTCTTTCATCGGTACTAACTCCTCACAAGCCACCAGTCTAAGAGTAAGGACGTCCTCTGTTGATCCTCTGGGAGCCTTGGTGGAGCTGTAGGCAGTACTCGTTCCATTTCTTCTGTAGATTCACTATTTTTGAATTCAGAACCATCCGATCACCTCTAGCCCGCACTGAAGAAAAACTGTGCATCTTTTATACCAATGATATGCAAAAATTAGTGATCTATATATCAACACACTGTGCATGTGCACTCATTATTTAAATCAAAAGTTTAAAAAAAAGAGAGGCATAAGTAGCCTCACACCTTGAATGCGTTGAATCCATTGCATCATGGTGCCCTTCTGCAGCAGGGAAGGTAGATCTCCCGGGTGATGGTCTTCAGCTGTAACGCCACTTCCTCTAATGATAGTTGCAACTTCTTGTTCATATCTATCGTTGCAATGTTGACACCGGAGGGCCTGAGGACAAGAATTTCCTGTGAGGCTGTTTGCTTCATAGGGATTGAAGACATGCCCTCCAAAAGGAATGAATGATTCCGTCAAGCTGCAAAAAATTAAAAGTTTGAAATGGCCTGTTAGGTCCAGTTGAGCAAAGCAAATGGAGTACTTGATAGAAGCCATGACACGTCCTATATCAATGCACCTATTCTGATTCTGCAGCTACTTGATTATTGCCAGTACATGTCAAGATACATACCCTTGCTACACTTATGACCCCAACTACAGCCATACGCTAGAACTCTAGAGTTAGAAACTTCCAATTGCTCATGTGAATTAGTAGAAGACTATGTTTTTAAGGTCATGAAAACGCATTCCCTTATGCACACATCCTTCTTTTTCGTTCTCTTTCCTTGTAGTTTCTCTTTTAGCTTTTTTTTTATCAAGCTTTTATAAATTATAACTATATGGATGCTGGGGCAATAAAACATCTGCTCTGGTGCCATATGTATATGTAGCAACAAACACTCAGAAAGATCAAATGAATAGGAGAGATCAAAATTGACAAACGGGAAATAAATTCTTTCAAATATCCAAAAGGAATAGACTACAAGCTAAGGGATCATTAAAATGCACGGGTAGCAGCGGCCAAGATACCATTGGAAAAAAAAAACAATTGGCTGAAAGGACCAGGCATCACGATTAGCAACCCACTCTCAGAAAGTGGCAACATCTAATCTTGTTGAAATAAGCAAATCGAACTGATCATGTATCAAAAGGAACATGGAGTGGAAACACTCTAGATCTTTAGCAAAGGTAATCAAAGGACATAGATATCACCGGCAACCATAGAAGCAACATTTACGGACTCTGATTCACTAATTTGTACTCCCCAAATCTCCTTCCTTTTCTGAATTCAAAAGAACCCATTTTGAAATAACTAAAAACAGTCATGTGGCCACCTTATTTAAAGAAAACAACTGGCCACGCAACCCGAGGAGCGGGACAGAGCGCCCACGCGCGAAGAAAGCAAGAAGAGAAAAGGTAAAAAAAAGATGTATAAACTTCTGGACTGTTTTTTTTTTGGACGATTGCGGTTGCGTTTGCGTTTAAGCTATAAATTTGTTATTTTCGTACAAACCAAACGCTTTGACGTTTTGTAACCAATTTTTGTAGATCTTACTATTTCTTCAACTAGCTCTCAAAACCATTTTTTCTATAATTTTTGATCCTTCGGATGTCCTTATCGAGGGGCTACAAATTTCCAGCTTAAACGCAAACGCAACCGCAACCGCCCAAAAAAACAGTCCCGGCGGTGCAACTTTGCCGCGGGTGCTACCCGCCTCAGCCGCCCCCTAACTCGGACTCCCTCCCCTAGCTGCGCCACCTTTTGGCCCGCACCGTGGACTGCGTCGGCGCCCTATCCTAGCGCTCTACCCCTCCATCATCTCCTCCTCTCCCTCTCTTCTCACTCTCTGTGAACCTTATTCCCATGAAGTCAAGATAGACTAAGTTATTCCCATGAAGTCAAGATAGACTAAGTTGACTAAACAATGAGGGTAGTAAATTGATTTTGAAGAAATTGGTGGAATTATATATTAACAATGAAAAGAACAATTTTAAGGACTTCAGATTTTCACTTTCTTTTGATGATTTATGCTCAAGCATGGCACCTGGGTGTCGGAGAAAAAAGATCAGACACCATAGAAGCATGTAGACTGCCCACAGCTTTACCGATGGCAATTATAATCCCTAGTGCAAGCACTACTCGATGGCACTCGAAACCTGGACAAAGTTGCACTAAAATTGCAGACCACCAAGTATATACCAGACATAAATATGGTATGCATGTTCTTGCAGATTGTGAACAATCCAAAGGATGAAGAGTTTTATATATTTAACTATTAAAAAAAAAGAGGAAAACAGTAATTAAGCTTTGCTAGCTCTATTGAAACTAAAGATCCTGAACCAATCAAACATAAATCGTTTAGCCTAACAAAACGCTTCGTAAACCTCTCTCTCTATGGTCAAATTTATGTTGGTACCAACACAAAGAATAAGGAATAGAGAAAGCTCAGGAGCAAAATGTATCTGTTACTCCTAATTTAGTGAGGGATGTGAAAGAATCTGGTGGATGATCAAGGAAAATTGCAAATGTTGCAGCCAGCATGATTAACAATTTAAAACTGCAAAATCCATAGGATCAGAACATACACACACATATAACATTAATGGTTTGCAGCTAGCGAATTCAATTTGCAAGCGATCAAATGCACGTAAATAAAATCGTTTAGCCTAACATAGTAGACCACTCTCTCTATGGTCAAATTTATCTAACAATATAAAACTGTGATATTCACATAGGATCAGAACATACAGACACATATAACTTCAAGTGTTTGCAGCTAGCTGATTCAATTTGCAAGAAATGAAATTCAAGTAAATAATTTAGTTAGCAGATTCACTTGCACAAGATTTACTGCTATTAGAAAATTGTACAAACCTACATAATAGAACTGAAACAATGTAAATTTTGTGCACAAACAGCAAGTAATGTGATCATATCAGCGCATATAGGATAGTTCAATTACCACACCCAATAGACGTAGATCACTTTCTTCACCGGGCAAATACCTAGGCCACAAAATCGCAAGGTTCCAGAGCAGAGCAACCAAGCTGTTAACCCCTTTGCAACTATATACTTATGAAGCAGATGGTATTCTACTCTGAAGCCAACCTTGAAGCGAAAAAGAGCACAACACGAGTCGTTGGCCAATAAAAACGTTGCCAGATCCAAACGATCAACAACGTGTACACGATGGCGCCCATGACTGGTACGTACGCGTCGTCCTCCTCCTCCTCCTCATGTATACCTTAATTCCTATACGCATGCATGCAGTGGACACGGGAGCTTCTCCGACAAGCCGACTCTCAACAGCGTGGTGGGACACCTGCTGCACACCTTCATCCTCGTCCCCTACAATGGATGGTAACCTAACTATATTATTGTTATTGTTCATAATCTCCATCTTTAAATGTTCGGAGAAAAAAAATCTCCATCTTCTTTTTTTTTTCCACCTTCATGCATTCAACGCAACTATTCTTGTGGTTCTGGAGAATCCAGTTACAGGAGAACCAGCAACGAGAAAGCCCTCCCTTTTTTCCACCCGACTCTTTTATCTTAAACTTATGAATAAGAACAGGTGATTGTCCTCTCTGACCCTTACTGTCCAACCGAAGAGCGAACGGTTAATGTGTTCCATTTATTGAAAGGGTCTATTATCCGTCTATGACCCTGAGGCATGAGATTAAATTAACACACGGGCTAACTTTCTCCATCTTAATTAAAGAACCCATAAACGATCTGCATGTGATGACAGCACATAATAATAATATGCTTAATTACAGCGACTACTACTACCGGTTTGTTAAACTACAGAAAAGCTCATACTTGATGCCCTATCACATAGCGATTTTTTTTTTGAGAATATCACATAGAGCGCGGTTTGATGGTCCAAGATCGGCCGGGCGCCCGCTCCGCTGTTTTTCCGTTAGCTCTACGTACGTACAAAACCGTCGGTGATAATCTATGGACGTTATAACTGAAAGGTAATTACTCAGTTTAAGAACCGTCTGCGATACGGAAATATGGCACCGTGTACTAGTTAATTAGCTGATCGACTGATCAGTCGCGGTCTGGAACTCCCATGCATCTAGACTCTAGAGCAAGTCATTGGCCTCGCGCGATGTATGGCTCTGAAACAAATTAATGAACTTAACACACCTCATGACAATTGACGTGACATGATCATCACTTTTAGGTTTAATTTAATCAAAATAAATCATAAACCCTAACTGATTAACTAGCAACATCATGTAGTACGAGTATATTGCAGACATAGATAAAACAAATATACCCATATATCCTTCTAATATACTCGTAAGCAGGGATAGCAGAAAACTGCTAATTAGGGCAGAGATCAGTACGTACCGATCTTTCTCGAAAATGAAACCGAGAAGAGATGCAGACGACTCCGTTGCGATGATATGGTAGCCAGAGCAGATTGAGGCGACAACGTAGAAGAAGAAGATCGCAAGCAGTCGTGTGAAGCATTTTTCAAAAACCTTATTTATCCTCTGTCAGTGCAGGATCATAGAGGCCTGGCGCGATGTATGGCTCTGAAAACAAATTAATGAACTTAACACACCTCATGACAATTGACGTGACATCATCAGTCGATGCTATGCTAGCTAGCTTGGCAGTACTTTTATCATTTGATTAGTTGATCGTCGCGTAATGGTAGATATATATCTGATTGACTGAGAGATGGATGCATGCAGGAGGATCAGCCACAGGATGCACCATCGGAACCACGGCCACATCGAGAGAGATGAGTCGTGGCACCCGGTTAGTACACTACTCCTAGACTGGTGCTAGGCTAGTATTACTTGTGTAATTATTCAGAGCAGATTTTTTAATAGAATATACAAAATAAAAATTATATTTAATATAATATACCACAATGTATTAAAATTGACGATTTAACTGTGGTGGGCGCAACCCCGCATGGCTGCCACCGTACGGCATGGTGGTAGCCACTTGCGGCTGCCACACAGCCATACAAAGCCATACACTGAAGCCAAGCACGGCTAATAGCTACTTGTACATAAAACTAACAAACTTTACTAAATTTTTTAAAAAATTATGCAACATCAAATCGTAGCAAAACTTTAATAAAATGGAACCTAGGTTCAAAGGAAGGGTCTACAAAAAAGTTTTGTTATTTTTAAAATTTTAAATTTTTGAAAATTTTAAATTTAAAAATCGTGAAGACAAAAATTTGAAAAAAAATCATATTTTTTGTGACCCTTGTCATGAATCTATTGTTCTATTTTTCAAGTTTCGCTGTATTTTTTATGTTTCTAAAAAAAATCATATTTTTGTGATTCACGATTTTTAAAATTCAAAATTCTTTTAAAAAAATCAAGGGTTCCAAAAAATTAAAACTTTTTGTTAACCCTTTCCATTAACCTACGGCTCCATTTTTAAGTTTCATTGTATTTTGATGTTACATAATTTTTATGATTTTTGAAAACTATCCATAAAAAATCAAAATTATGAAAAAATTTTATGGAGGTTCATGAAATGTGTCCATAAAAATTATGGAAATTAAAAAATAAAAAATAGAACAATAGGTTCATGAAAAGTATCCATAAAAATTATGATTTTTTGACAATTTTTTTCAAACTGACAAGATACATTCATCAGGTTGCTTGGTTTTGCATGCTATCCTCTTATACGTGCTGTTGTATTCTGTGCAGTGCTTGCTTGACTATTGTTTAATTACCATAATCACTGTAAATTGCATTGTGCAGTAAATACAATAGCCTTGTGGTTCTAGACTTGACAAACATAAAAACAACTAGCAGGTAATATAGATAGAACAATCATGTACATATACATTGGCAAATCCACAGTAGGCACAATGATCAAATATACACGCCCGTTATATATGGATTGAAACGGCCCCGGGAAGACATGACATGACACCAATTAGAACCCAGAGCAGTGCAATGCATCAACTAGGTAGGCCACAACACAACTTATTTCGCGACGAAATAATTTACCGCTATACTAGTGTGGGCTACAAGTAATTACAGCTATCCCTATACAGATATCGTCATCAATCTAGAATTATTCTTGAGGGGAGCAAAACCCCAAAACTGTCGTCTTCATTCACCGGCACTAACTCCTCACAAGCCACCAGTCTAAGAGTAGAGTTGCTCACATGCTTACACTTGAGCTTCAACTCGTCAAGGCTCCTGCCAAACACCTGCTCCAGCCATGTCTGCATCTGCAGAGGTCTCTTCTCCTCTGATGCCCATGCTGCAGCAAGTAACTGCTCCATTGCACCAATATCGATCTCCAACATGCAGTCTGAGCCCAGAATGTTGCTCACTGTATAGCTCAACTCCTGCAGCATGTCATCAGCAAGTTTGTCAAAGTCAAATGGCTTGAAATCAATTGGCTCGTCAACTGAACACAAAAGGCTGTCAATGGATCTCTCCGGATTGCTGGACGAGCTGTCATTGCTGCCGCAGTCATCATCAGCATTATTGGTTGCATCCTCATCAACAGGGAGGTTCAAGTCGAACGGCACGCTCGATGTTCTGTGCAGCCGCTTGGAAAAGCTCGGTGATTCTTGTGGCTTTTCTTGGTCATCAGAGTTGTTGATCTTCCGCTTACTGACATAACCAGAGTACAAAGATGCTTGAATTCTGGCGAGAGAGTTCCTTGGGGAAACTACCACCTTACCACCTGGGACTCCGGTGGTGATCGCCATACCCGATTCTATCAAAATCTTCAGTTGACGTCCTCGAACTGCCAGGATCGTTTCTTCAGAGAAAGTATGACCCTCTTCCACCCCAACAGAGACGTTTTTGCAGCCTCGGTTCATTCTTGTTGACAACACCACAACTGAGTCACTAATGTCAGCCACCTTGCCACGCAAGTCTTGGAACCTACCAGTGCCAATGGCAGACAAAAGGCTGTCCTGAACAAGGCAGTCAGCTTTATCGATGTTGTCAAGGAAGATAACTGATCGCCGCTTTTTGCTCAACTCCTCAACGATACAGTCTGTTCCAGTCTTCCCTCTGAAACTTGAGTCACCCCAATCCTGGAGGCTCAGGTCCAGATAAATCAAGTTCCCTTCGCTGCCATGCATGAGCTCTGCAAGTGCCACGGCAACTCTCCGCTTGGCAATGCTGTCAGGACCATGAAAACTAAACCAGATGTCATTCTTCCTGTTCAAACCACGGCGCCTCTCCATTGACCGGCACCGAGCAATGGCTTCACAAATAGCGCTCAAGGCTTCCTCCTGCCTTCCAACTACCTTGAACAGGCGCTCCACAAGTAGCTTGTAATTGCTCAAATCAGAAGCTTGTGGTGCGAGGTGTGAAGGTCTCTGCCATTGGCCAAAGGCAGACATGCCTCCTGGAGCCACTGGATGAAGAGCACTAGGTGACTTTTGGCCCACATTTGTGGAACTCCTGGGGCAAGAGTAAGGATGTGCAAAGAACTGTGAAGGCTTCATATTCAGATCATCCACCTTCTTGGGTATCAAGTGGATAGACCTCTCTACATCCCCTACATGTTTCTGGAAGGCAGAACCTGTACCCTTGGAAGAAGATTCAAAGGGTGTACCCAAAACCAAGTCAGTTGCCACAGGTGCAGCAGATGATGGTGAAGATGGCAGGTTTTCCTGTCGGGATTGCAGACCCCTATCTTGAAGGTGTTCATCACTCTTTGAATGCCTGACTGGAAGTTTAGAGAGAAGGCCTTCATTCCTTTGGTTGGACATAGACGGAGATGAAATACTCTTTGTAGCTGTGTTCGTATGTGAAGCAGGCACCGCAGAAGGTTTAATAACCTTCCTTCCAAGTGCAACCGACTCGGAACCTCTGCTCAGATTTTCTGTTCTTTCCTTTTCAGCTGGAACACTAATAGAATGTGCAAATAACTGGTAAGGACCTCTGTTGATCCTCTGGGAGCCTTGGTGGAGCCGTAGGCAGTACTCGTTCCATTTCTTCTGTAGATTCACTATTTTTGAATTCAGAACCATCCGATCACCTCTAGCCTGCACTGAAGAAAAACTGTGCATCTTTTATACCAATGATATGCAAAAATTAGTGATCTATCAACACACTGTGCATGTGCACTCATCATTTAAATCAAAAGTTCCAAAAAAAGGGCACAAGTAGCTTCACACCTTGAATGCGTTGAATCCATTGCTAGGGCCCATCATGGTGCCATTCTGCAGCAGGGAAGGTAGATCTCTCGGGTGATGGTCTTCAGCTGTAACGCCACTTCCTCTAATGATAGTTGCAACTTCTTGTTCATATCTATCGTTGCAATGTTGACACCGGAGGGCCTGAGGACAAGAATTTCCTGTGAGGCTGTTTGCTTCATAGGGATTGAAGACATGTCCTCCAAAAGGAATGAATGATTCCGTCAAGCTGCAAAAATTAAAAGTTTGAAATGGCCTGTTAGGTCCAGTTGAGCAAAGCAAATGGAGTACTTGATAGAAGCCATGACACGTCCTATATCAATGCACCTATTCTGATTCTGCAGCTACTTGATTATTGCCAGTACATGTCAAGATACATACCCTTGCTACACTTATGACCCCAACTACAGCCATACGCTAGAACTCTAGAGTTAGAAACCTCCAATTGCTCATGTGAATTAGTACAAGACTATGTTTTTAAGGTCATTGAAAACGCATTCCCTTATGCACACATCCTTCTTTTTCATTCTCTTTCCTTGTGGTTTCTCTTTTAGCTTTTTTTTATCAAGCTTTTATAAATTATAACTATATGGATGCTGGGGCAATAAAACATCTGCTCTGGTGCCATATGTATATGTAGCAACAAACACTCAAAAAGATCAAATGAATAGGAGAGATCAAAATTGACAAACGGGAAATAAATTCTTTCAAATATCTAAAAGGAATAGACTACAAGCTAAGGGATCATTAAAATGCACAGGTAGCAGCGGCCAAGATACCATTGAAAAAAAAACAATGGTCTGAAAGGACCAGGCATCACGATTAGCAACCCACTCTCAGAAAGTGGCAACATCTAATCTTGCTGAAATAATCAAATCGAACCGATCATGTATCAAAAGGAACATGGAGTGGAAATACTCAAAACACACTAGATCTTTAGCACAGGTAATCAAAGGATAAGATATCACCGGCAACCATAGATGCAATATTTACGGACTCTGATTCACTAATTTGTACTCCCCAATTCTCCTTCTTTTTCTGAATTGAAAAGAACCCATTTTTAAATAACTAAAAACAGTCGTGTGGCCACCTTATTTAAAGAAAACAACTGGTGGGAGAAAAACATTCTAGCCATACAGCATATTTAAAGACCTTATTGCACTACCTGTGCTACTACTAATTACAGTATTACACCCAAATCAATCAGACATGGCAGAAAACTATCCATGCTACAATGGGCAAACACACAAATCAGCACCCAAGACATTAAATTAATCAAGAATATAAACTAATCAAACCAGTACTACTGACCAGACATCCAAGAACCATCCTGATAATAAACAAAGCACACAAGTCACCAATTGGATGGTAACCAAATCTTAGGCATAAACAACTGATGAAAGAAAGAGAGATAGGAAGGGCGAAAAGGCTTCACCTTGCGGGCTTGGAGAAGGCTGCGGCCGTGGCTGCCGGAGGCATGACTCCAGCCGGGTTGCCACCGCCGGCGGCGGCACGCACCGCGGTGATTGGCAGCAGCTGGAGATCCCAGTCCTTATCGACCAAGGGGAACTTGGACAAGAAGGCGAGGTAGGTCTCGTACGTGGCGGACCACCCCATCACCCAGACGCGCCCCACCTTGTACGTCTCCAGCACTCGCGTCACCTCCGCCACCACCCGCCGTGCGCCCTCCTGGAGGTCGCCGTCTTCGGGAACCAGCTCTTTGAGGTCTCCGATGTTTATAATAAGGCCGGAGGTGGCGCTGGCCATTGCCGCCGCCACGCCGAGCTCTGATTGCTCGATGGAGGCGGGGCCGACGTGGAGAACGCGGCACGGGGATTCCGCGCAGAAGTCGGCGGCGGCGGAGGCAGCCCCGACACCAACAAGCATGGGGTTGCGGTCTCTCGAGAGGATCTCTCCGATGCGGCGGCAGTTCTCCTCCCCGGCGCCGGCGAGATTCCGAGCGGGTGAGGGCACGTCGGCGTCGTCAGTGGCGGCGAAGCTGCATAGGAAGAGAGGCGGCGGGCGGCTGCTCGTGGGGAGGCGGCCGAGCAGCGGCATGGGCGGCGCGGGGCGGAGGATGGCGAGCTTGATGTCGGCGCTGCGGAAGCCGGCCTCGCCGAAGACCCGGCTGACGACGGGGTCGTCGAGGATGGCGAGCAGAAGCTGCGAGAGCTCGACCTTGACCACGGTGGGGGGCTGCGCGGTGGCGGCCTGGTGGTAGAAGTGGAAGGCGTCCGGGTTGCGGCGCTGGTTGGCCTGGGAGCGCTTGATTGCCGCCATGAGCGAGTTGGACACGGGCGGCTCATCTCCCCCCGAGGAGGAGGAGGGGAGCCTGTCGAGGGAGACCGCAAAGCAGAGCTCGAGGGCCTTGAGCTGGACGCGCGGGGAGTAGGCGGCGCTGCGCGCGCGCGCGAGGGCGTCCCGGAGCAGCGGCGGGGCGGGCGGCGCGAGGAGTGAGGCGATGAGGTGGAGCGAGGTGGTCTGCGCGTGGGCGCGGCGGCGCGCGGAGGCGACGGCGGCGTCGAGGGCTGTGACGGCGGTGGGGCAGAGGCACTGCCTCGCGGCGGGCAGCGGCGTCGGCATGGCCGCGGGCGGGGGGTGGTTGCGATTAGTTTTTACCAGGCATAGGGGGCAGAGCGTAAAATCCGGAGGAGTGAATTGCGAATAACGGAAAGGCAAGGGGCTCCGCAGCTGCAGGTTTGTTCGCCCTGCCCTGGGGAGTGGGGAGGCGAGGCGCAGGGCAGCTTATTTCTATCTCTCTGAAATATTGTATTATATATAGTGCTATAATTATAATATATATATATTCTTCTAGTGGAATTAATTTTATTTTTTGAAGAGGAGGAGGAAGATTTGTTGGTGAGGCTGCACCTGCACCTGCACTGCTGTTTTGGGATGGTGATCTCGTGGGGCCCACCCACACAACACATGACATGACCTGCTGCAGTGTAGTAGATTCCTATGTCCCTTCCTTTTGCTGCACTGTACACCATCTCCTCTCCATGTGTCCTGCTAAATCAATTCAGATCTAACCAATTATTGCCATGCTTTTCTCTTCTTCTTGTACCAACAAAATTGATTTGCCTCATCGGAGATATCACAGTCCACATTCTTTTTTTTTCCCTGAAAATAGCCCTCCGCTTTAGTTGGACGTGGACACCTATTATCAACCTGTGTGTTAAGATATTTTCTTATGCAGTAGTAATAAGTAAGTTTTCTACTACTATACACGATATCTTTCGGATTTACATTGAGCATATATAACTTCCTTTTTTAAGGACGCAAGTTCTTGGAGTGTGTGAGAGAGGGCAATAATGCATGAGAACAAGTGGTGGTGGTAGACAGAGGCCACTTGTTGCAAATGCTGCTGCTGTGTGAATAATGCACGCCCAGTCAGTGAGTCTGGATCCTCTACGTCTGACCATCTATGTGGCACACCCATTAACTTCTTTCTGCATAAATTTCTGTCCTCTTTTGTCGGCTCCAGCTAAACTTGTTTCACCCGTTAGACCATATGCAGCACTAGCTCTATACTGACTATATTTTATTTCTAACACAACGCTTGCTTTATGCTAACCCTATCTTATGTTCTCTCTTATGTTTTACTCTCAACTCTATTTTTACTATTTACGGTCCTATTTCTAAGTGATAGAATCAGAAAATAAAACCACAATTAAACATGCCATGCCCTTAGCTGCCAGCCACTTCCGCCGTCCCGCTCTCTCTTCTCTCACAATCAATCACAATTCACAGCTCCAACTAAGAATTGTTCGTCTAAAAATTGGGATTTTTACCTACAAAGAAATAAGGGTGGCTTTACTAGTGGACAATAAATTAATTAGCAGTAGAAAAGAAAGGAAGATAGAAAGGCTGCATTGCATTGCCTTTTGTCAGCTGTCAAAGGGCCTTTTCACGGATAAGCATCTCTTGTCTTTTCTCTCCTCCTGTTCTAACCGAATGATCAAATTCCTCTGGCTGGCTTAACACTAAATCTCTCTGGCCCCACCAAGATCAGTTTTAGTGTGGCACACACATACAGTACCATCAACACCAACCTTTTCCCAATTTCTTTTTTTTTCTTATAGAGAAAGCGCATGCACTAACACCTGAAATTGGGGCTAATCTAGATAAAGATGAGTCAATAGGGTTTAGGGACAACCTTTCACGAAATTGCAAACAATTATCAGCACCAAAAGACCAATTGTGCAAACCTATTCCAGAATTACTGGAGGCTCAGCATTATTGATTCCCAGGTTTTCTCTTCTTACTGCTACAAGGGCCAACTATTTTTAGAGAAAATAAAACCATGGTTTGTATTAATTAGTGAAGTATTACTCAACGGAATTGTTACAGGCACATGAGTTGCTGAATATTGGTGTATTGTTTTCAAATGTCAAATTTAGAATTATAAAAAAAATTCTAAAGTGGATTTTTTTTCAAAAGAAAAATTGCAGGAAATCATCAACTACATGGTCTGCATATAAACTTGCCATGTAAAAAACTTTAGCCATGACTGGCCTAACTTTGGCGAGGTACCTTTTTGCACAATATTTGGGAGGACCAACATAGCTAGTGTGCCATCTGTTGGCACTACTTTACTTTCTTTCCGGTCCTTGTCATGATGACCACACCAATATCATCGTGGATGCATTAGGTTAGATGCACTAAAAAAGATTAGATTTTGCGTATCACTAAAAATGATAGCCATATTGACATATATTGGTTGTTATTGCTCTATTTAGTTGTTTTCTCCCATATACATACTTACTCGAGGATCTTTTTTTCCTTATTCTTTTGTTTCTTGGGGCTACACGTAACCCTGATCTTTTTCGGTGCACCCACTTACACATGTATGGAAAAGAAAACATCTTTACGACTTGTTGTGCTTTCAAATTCTTCTCTTATAATCAGTTAATTAAATTGTGTCTTGCTTGGAGGCAAGAATCAATCTGCCACCACAAACATCGCCGTCATGCCTTTACAATCCAAAAGCCACCGGTGCTGACATTTGGCCCTACATTATTTTCACATCACATAAACCTTCTTTCTCTCTCTCGCTCTTTCATTTGGCATCGAGTGTGTCATAAACTGCACCCTTCATCACCATAAAATGGGATGCTAATAGCAAAATGATGATTGGTACTCCAATCTTTTGAGAGATGGTATTAAGTAGGGAATTGTTAATTTGAATTTTTGAGAGATAATAATTGATTATGGTGAGCCGCCTATTAGTAGGACAAACAAGGGTGAGAGCTAAGCAACACAACACTCTCCGGCCTTTTGGAGAAAGTGATGTTCCCAGAAAACTTATTGTCTTAATTTCTTCTTTAATTTAGAGAGGGGGTCTAGCTCCTCTTCTATTTGGTTAATGGAGAACTCTTGGATTCTGCTGGATCTCCTAGAAAAAAAATGGAATGGAAAGGGAAGGAACTAATGGTGTAACTATCAAGTTAACAAACAAACCATTAATCAATATATGACTATGACTGGCTTGATTTTTGCTAGTGTCGGCACTTTTCCTTGAAGGCGACATATATATATATGAAGACATGCAGCAGCTAGTTTCTTCTTCCATGTTCACCTACTACTAATTCCATTTCCTGCCCCCGCTGCTTGATAGTATAATGCGACTGCAGCAGCCTTTCTTCCTGATTCATTGCTACTTGCATATATATGTTGGGGACAGTATTTGTTTATTGTTAAACCTCAAGCTAGCTGCCCATTTGTGTGTCTGTGACACAAATTAAATGGGCATCAAACCCGGGATTAACCAACTAAGAACAGGTGCTAATTAAAAAGTTGTGTATAGATAGTTGCCGTTGATATCTGCCTACTCAATTGTTGGAGCAGTTGACTCCACTGGAGTGAGTGTGCAAGAATAGTATTTTGCTTTGCCTTTTTTACCTGTCCATCTCCACCAATTCCTTCCTACTTAAGCCACATATATATTCTTGCAGGAAAAGAAGTAGAAAGTGATGCGGCATGCATGAATCAGTGGTTTGAGTGGGACAACTGGCCACACAGTACAGTTTGAGCCCCAACTAAGCACTGAGCTGCATAGTTACAACAACCAGCTCAGCGATTTATAGGCTCCCTTCAGAAGCAGAATTTCAGGAATTACCTAACTATATATTCATGAGACTTGTTTCAAGGCCTAATTTTCCTTGTCATATTTACTAATTACATTTAGAAAAAAATAGCCAATTCCCCTACACACGCGTTGCAACAAAATTCACAACAAATAAGGTAAGTGTACATAGAAAGCATAATTTTAAAAAATCTTTATTCTCAAATCTATGAATTTGATGTCTAAATACAATCGATCACGTCTTCACTAAATCCACATAATTGAGCTATATAATCTAAACAAAACTCGACTACGACATCGGCGAGGGAGCGATTGTACGGGGATTTTATAGGATGATATATGGTAGGTAATTTTAGTGATGGTGAAGTGAAATTTTATTGGATAGCACATCATGAGTAATTTTGATGAAATGATGCATCACTTATCACTCATTGTAAGAGACTTTTCAATACTAAACATACAGAGGTTAAATATGCATCCAAGTTTTCGCTTTCTGCAGGTACTTAAAATTGTTTTCCGTTTTCGCTTAGGTCCAAAAATTTCAGATTCAGATATTTGGGAACACGAAGTTGCGTTATTATTTCGACTAGATCCAAAATGGTATGGAGATGGTGATTTTGATGACATGGACTGTCTAGTCTACATAATATATAGCCATGTGCCATCCTAAATCCATAAAAATGACTTCAAATTGAAAATTCGTTAAAAAAATCTTTTAAAAGCCCTAAATTTTATCCCTAAAAAACTTTAAAAATTTTAAAATTCATAAAAAACCTAAAAGTCGTTAAAAAAAACTTATAAAATCCTAAAATTCGTACAAAAACTATTAAAAATTCATAAAATTTGTTTAGAAAATCCCTATATTCTAGGGTTTTCTAGAAATTTTTAAGATTTTATGACCTTTAGGATTTCCTAAGTTTTTTTTACTAATTGTAGAATTTTTTTTATTTTTCTATGAATTTTAGAATTTCTAAACGATTTTTTAGAATTTTTAAGATTTTTTATGGATTTATGATGACACATGGTCATGTATGATGCTGACTAGGCAGCCCATGTCATCAAACTACCCTCTCTATACCACTTTGAATCTAGTCGAAACGGTAGCGCAACTTCATATACTCAAATATCCGGTTCAGGAAGTTTTGGACCTAAGGACAAAACACATGGCAGGGCCAACTTTTAAGGATCTGCAGTGCAATTTACTCTAAACTAAACATTGGACGGAAACCCCATGGCAGGGCCAAACTCGGGATGGGGGAGAGAGGGGAAGAAGAAAAGAGAAAGAAGAGGGATTTTTTTAAATTTCTTTGCATCAAGATGAAAGGTCTAGATTGTGCGAGCAATTCCCTATGTAAGCATAGAAGATGCAGTACTCTCGAGGTATGTATACATATATTATATAGATATAGATTAGCTTTAGTACATAGCCGAAGAAGGAAGGGATCAGTGAACATAGCACTTAGGGTCTGTTTCTTTTGGAGGTTTCTGGCGGTTGGCGGTTTTACTGTAGCAAATTTATAAGTTTTTGGAAAAAATTTAAATAATAAAAAAAATAATCTAAAAAAATAAATTTTACTGTAGCGGACCGCCGGCCGCCGACCACCGGCGGTCCGCTCAAAAGAACGGGGCCTTAAAATCAAAAAGCAGCTACAACACCTAGTAGTAGTGGAGAACATTTATTTATTTTGATGTGGTCAAGGTGGCGATGATGAAGCAAGGTAGCTAGGGTGAATTGCTGGGGCCAACAAGCGAGCAAAACGAAAAGGAGAGAAGAGAAGAGCATCATCAACTACCATTAACATGCTCCATGCACTCTCATCATGTCAAGTGTGAGCTGTTGCAAAGTCGCCGGCCGGCAGATATATAGCCACTTCACTTGATTCCACCACTCTCACTCTCTCGTGCTGCATCTGCATGCTTAATTTCTCTCTTTCCCAACATTCAGAGTCCCAAAAAAAACCAATTAAATTACCTACTTTGTGAGTGGAAAGAATAATGAATTACGCAGCGCAGGCGCAGCAGGGAAAGGCAGGAAGAAGGCAAGAATACTCCCAGCTAGCTATTCGGACTTGGGAGAAGGATTTAGATGCATGTTACTGTAGAATTGTAAGTCTAGAAATTTATCAATGACATACCAGATGCTACTGTATGTATACATATATACGTATTTAGTAACTGATCATCAAATAAGGTCATTTTTCTTTGCTGAAAGATATATATGTTTGCGAGCATGCGCTGGTGGGCGACACTGTACAATCCTGCAACTTGAAAAGATCATGATATATATAGACACAGACAACACCTACTTCTTTCAGTGATTCATGCCTCTGTCGCTTACTTTTGTACATGCCGGGGGAGGAGCCACAATTTGTAGAGGAAATTAGACCTAGCAAAAGAGTTTATAGAAAAACAAAGCTTTAGGGCAAAACTTTTATTCTTTAGTAGTCTACAGGCTACAATTTGTAGAGGAAATGAGTATGTGCTGCTGTACAAAAAGGGAAAAGAGGAAAATAACCTAAGACATAATAGCTTAAGATATCTGAACTGTAATGCACACGTAGGAATAGTAACAATGTACCATGCTAAAGCAATACGAACCGAAGAATAATAGCATATGTAAGGCATTAACTATGAGAGGAATTAAGATGGACTAACAAAAAATATTATTGGTATGTGTGATACCAAAATAAGATCAACAAATAAGCCTAGAAGCAAAGCAACCTGTGACAGCTCTACTATGTGGATGATAGTGTTACCTGTCACCATATGATTCTTGGCAGGCTTGTAAGCTTCATCTCGTTGTTTCAATGTTCTCAACCATACTGCGTTGCACAAAATTTTTCTGTTGAAACTAAAAGACAGTCATAGTGGGAAGAAATCAGTAGGAAAACTGTTTGCTTTGATAGATATCCCCATCAGAAAGAATACTATGATCTCTGAGAACCATGAAAACTACGAAAATGTGAAGAAAATATGCAAGTAACCTGAATGTTTTAAAAAGATACAAACAACATTACCCAACAAGAAACCAAAGCTATGACCTATGAGAAAAACAACACAAGGTACATCTCTGTAATCAAGATTAGTTTTTTTTTTTTGGAATAATGAGGCCTAGTTGGCTGGCCAGAGAACACACCGTGCCGCAACCAAAGATATGAATTGGTAATTAACTATTGATCATATAGAAAGTAAGAACATGAGCAGAGACAGCTTTACAGAAGGGAGTACAAACCACATCGATCATTTTCAGATAAGTACCCATGACAATTGTCAGATAAATTTGATTTGTTACATAAGCCACATCTCATATAGTTGGAACCAACATAAAGTAAGTATTTATTGACACATAAAGAACTAACTAAAGCTGCCATGACCATGATACATAATGTAACCCCTGTTTTTGTGGGCATGGCGTAAAAAAATTCCGTATGCGGTATAACATTATTAGATGCTAATATCAGGTTTCGAATAACCTATGTTAAGTTTTGAAGAAGGATGATACTCCTATGTAATGGACCAAGACTTGAATTTAAAAGAACTATTTAAAAAATTATGTGCATAACCTATTCCTACATCAAAAGGTAGTCTAATTCTCTGATCCACTGCTCCTTAAATTATGTGGAAACCTATTCCTGCACTATTTCTTTTTGTTCATAAAGATTTTCCATCCCAGTTGCTTAGTGAGATAATAGAACACTACAATGGTTTATGAACAATAAATTAACACCTTAGATTTGGAGTATCGAAAGAGCAGTTTTCTTTTTTTAGAAGAAAACGCAAATTAGAGTGAATAGGACGAAACAGCGGCAGCAAACACCTTCTCTTCGCAAAGAACTGAAGTACATGAGCTGTTATTCTATTCTAATTGAAGATGATATCTCTTTTATCTATTGCAGAACCTGAACAATAGTTTGAGCCCTAGGGTTTCGTAACAACGGCAACGTTTCTAGAAAAAGGATAAAGCAATTTACCCTAAAGAAATTAAATTTCTTATACAAAAGTTGCAGCATGAACCCCTTCAAGCCACACTGACATGAGCACATAAAAAAGAAACTATTAGACAGCTCTAAATAAAGTCAGTTGCAATTTTGAGGGCAAATTCCATTAGTAGCAGATTGCGGACACCTGCAATAGCTCAAGGGATTAATCCCAATTTGTGTAAATCATGTACTATCATTAAACACTAATAACGAAGTCACACAGTAGCACAATCAACAATAGTGCATGCAAGAAACAATAAAATGTGAGCTACCTAAAAGTAGAAAAGGATAAAATATATATGTTGCTTGGCTCCACATCTTGTGTACCTTTTTGTTTTTCTAGCAGCAGAAGAACTCATTGGATACTTGGTTTAAGCAGTAACAACACCTAAACTCAAAGGTGCGGACATGATACATAAGAACAGAGTCTGTAAGCTGATTTCACATAGGATGGCCAACAGTAAAAAAAACTTTAAAAAAAATTAAGAGGGGCAACTCAGACCACTAATCTATGGTTCATCTATAGGATTGTATGGTACAATACAATCATATGCTACACGTAACAAATCATAATAAAGACATTTGTTTTCCAAGCACTGGAATTTGTCACATAATGATAATTGCTCTGATGAAGGCTCTACTTTGAAGACATTTTTTATGGAACATAATTTAACCCGAGTACTATTAGGTAACTTCCTTTTTTGGTATAACTACTGAAACATCATAGTAAGTGAAAAACAAGCCCTAATGCAATGACACATAAAAAATGCTATAAGTAATGTGCAGAACTTTGAGAAACAATACATAATGGCATATTTGAACAAAGATCAATCAGTATATGAAAATCAATCAATGGGGAACCCCTAGTGCTGGTTCCCATAACAAAAGCCTAGCACTAATTTGAACTATAGTATTCTACCCAAATTCTACATTAAAGTGACGGGGGTCATAAGATCATCTCCAACCATTTTTCCTTCATTTTGTTCTCTTCCCTGTTCCCTATACCATATTCTTTTCCTTTATTTCCTACCATCTCCAATAACATCCCTTCGAAGGTAATGATATAGAGAACGGAGAGAGAATCTCTCTCTGAAGGGAATGTAAAAGAGAATCCCTTCCGAAAGAGAACGGTGAAGGGAATCTGTTGAAGCGTTGAAGTGAACGAGATTCCCTTCGCGAAGAGATACAGTTGGAGATGGTCTAACCAGCTAGCTTGTTTTTTACATTTCATCAATTGTTTCATCAACTGATCCAACAGATGTTTCCATAATGAACTAAAGAATATTTTAGCTATCAAAATCTTGGTGCAGTGATGGATAAGGTAAAGTGTACTTGTGACACAAATAAGCTGCAAGGAGGACTATTGAATTGTGCTATAGACTGACATTAACATTCTTGAATCTTCATAAAAATCATAGTGGTTCATGGTTGAACTTGCAAATTGATATTAACTATGCACCTGCAGTATGCATGCACACACATGGACCATATGGATGCATCGTAGTTGTGTTTGGGACATAAATTAGGAAAGTCTCTTTTTTTTGAAAGTGTGCAACTTTTATTATATCTGAATTTACAGCTTGGAATTTGTAATGAAAAACCATATTTTGTTGTGATTTACCACAGTTCAAATTTTGTTATGATTTTGATGAAAAAGGGTTTAGAACTAAAAGTTGAAATGTCACCTAACAGTTTCATCACCCATGAGAACATTTTGCTTAGAAGAGTATTTACTTGAGCCAATTAACCACTTCTATTTTTGAAACTTCAGAAGAGAATATAAGACCAAATTTCTTAGCTAATCACCTCTACTTTAATACAAATGAATGCAAGCACCTCAAAGTACATAACATTTTGCAACCAAAATAACACAAATACTTTCTTCCCCTCTTTTATTCAGGTCAAAATCAAGAAGCATTTCAGTAACTACTCTCTATGTTTCATTCGCTCAACTGATCTGTCTGATCTCTATATTTTGTGCTACTACAGAATTGAGGAGCAACTCGATGAAATCCAATACACTTGGCCACTGTGACACTAGGGGAGAAGGACAATGTCACAGAGTGTGGCGAGACTTGAGAGTATTTATTGGCCTTGAAAGCTTCGGACCCATAATTGTTTGCATGGCCATCCATTAGCATCTGGTGGCATCGGCACTCGGAGCTACAGAAGGCTTTCTTCCCCTGCAATTGCAGAACAAGAATAGAAGAAAGGTAATTGAGTGAGTAATCCTCTGGCAGTTGTTTCTGACAAAATCACGAAAACATTCTAAAGCCAAACCACTAAAGCACATTCTAAAGCCAAACCACTAAAGCTATGCTTCAGGTTAAAAGGGTGTGTTATTTTGTAGTTGTCATATCCCTTTATTAAAAGATATTATAGTTATAAGCTCTTCACTAAAAAAGTGTTATGTTATTTTCATGTTGAATGAAGATTTACCATTGAAAATATGTTCTATTGTCTTTGTAGTATGAGAATTTCAATCTATATATGTATATTACGAACAAGTGTCAACGTTGTTTTCTTCTTTTGTAGATGGTAAGGTTGGCAAGTTCTGATTTGGACATGTAGATTGTAAGGTTGGCATGTTCTAATTTGGATAGTAAGGTTTGCTTCATTTGTTGTATGATTTTGGATCTCTATAGCTAATTATGGGATTTCGTAGCAACGCACGGGCATCCAACTATTATATGAAAGGATGCTTATTTTCTAGTACGCATTCTCATGTATTATCCTGAGAAATATTTGTTCTAATCAATATGTGATATTATATTACCTGTATTCCTATATGGTATTATCTATATTTGTATCCGGCCTAGCCATTTCCAAACCCGTATCTAGCATTGTCTGTGTCCAATCCTAGTTTGATAAAAGAATATGGGTATGGTACAATCCTCACTTCCTCTCCTACTCCATCCTAGCCATTGGTCCCTCGCGCCAATCGTCCCTCTCTTCAGCGTTGGCGTCGCCTCTCCCTTCTTCTTCCCACGCCGCCTCCTCCCATCACCTCCTTTGGCCTCAAGAGATGACTCTGCGCCGCCGACAACTGGAGCAATCACTCTAGTACCATAGCCTCGATGGTTTGACAGGAGCAGGATACAACGACTTGAGCCACGACACTGCGCCGCTAACAATTTATGATGGTGGCTCCAATGTGGCAACCTCGATGGTGTGATAGGAGCAAGACACAACGATATCGAGATTTTTCCTCCCCATGCAAGGATGACGACATCCAAGGCTGGTAGCTTCGGTTGGTTGCCTTCATGCAAAGTAGTGCTCTCCTCCAATCCCCCTCACTCCGAATTGGTGGCAGCGTGGTCGACTGGATCTATGGTGAGGCGAGCTTCTTGCAGCATGGGCATCCTAAATCGACAAAGGTCGTCAGGTCCTCATCACCTGAACAAGGATGAGGACGGGGATAAGATGTCCTCGATATCGGGGATAGGAATGAGGAACGTGGGGGATAGGGACAAGGTCCCCCTCTATCCTAGCCATCAAATCCTTGTTAAGCAGTATTGAATTGTACGCATCGACCATTTCACCAAAAATTTTAGCTGATGAGAAAAGGTTTAGAGCATGTTCGGAGTGATTGAGTTGAATGAATAAGTTGGCTGAACTGAAGTGAGTTAAATGTTAAGCTGGACTTTGAAATGTTCTTGAAGCTGATCTGCTTCATTTATGTTATTTTTAAAATCTTTTAGAGGTGGCTTTGTGATTAAAAAAACTGAACTAAAAAACCAAATTGATTTTCTAGCCAAATAAGCCTAAACCACTCCGAACATGCTACACCCTCCTCAAGGCTAGACACCTCCTGGATTTAGAGGTGAGTTCGAAGTGGATTTCTCTCCCTTCCACCATCTTTTCTTTGGTGTGGGTGTCGCCTTCTCCTTTTTTATTGCCACTGGAGCCAATGTCCCCTCTAGTCAACACACTGCGCACGCAGCCTCGATAGTGTCACTCTGTCGTTGACATCGTTTTGAGCTCAATTAGGTGGGTCTGGTGAAGATGCAATCAATTGTATTCTGGACATCAAACACAAAGGATTTGAGAATTAAGATTTTGGTAAAATCATGCTTTTTTGTACATACTTGTATGCCATTTAATGATATATCCACAGAAATGCTAAGCGATGGTATCCCATTGGTTTCTTCCAAGACGGGGTAGGATCTCACGTACGAACAAGCCGAGCGATGGTCCTCGAACAGTAGCAGCAGCCCAACACCTTCTGCTTGCATCGTGGGCTTGACCAAAGCAATAACAAAACCGCTCGAGAAATCGAATACTAGGCAAAGCAACGGTACAAGCAGGAGAGCCACTCCACGCCCACTCCGTGCGCATGCATTGTGTTCGCGCGCTCTACCCATACCACTCGGTGACGTCCACCTCAGCCTCGCTGACGGCCGACATGCGCTCCTCCAGCTCACCCAACATCTAGCGCACCGTCTCACCGATGAATGACACGACGAGCTTGTGGTTCTTGGTGTGGAAGGCCGGGGATGCTGAGGCCATAGTCCTTGAACTGGCAGATCATTGAGTGCACCTCATATCGATCGAAGTGCTCCGCCAGCAATAGCTTTGCATTGCACTTCGAAACACTCGTTGATATGGTAAAACACCATAAAACATTCTAAAAACATTATGACACATAATGAGTGGATACGCTTAGCACACCATGGTATATTCTGAAATTCTATGACACATTCTGTCACACTATGGTTTTATTCTGGTAAAACATTATGAAACACTCTAAAATATTATAGCACACAATAAGCGGATACACTTGGTACAATATGATACACTCTGAAGCTACATGATACACCCCTGCAACACTATGGTAAAATTCAAAACTCAATGACACACCCCTATAATCATGATAAAATTTAAAATTCCGTGATATACTTTGATACACCATTCAGAATTTCATTGGAAGGGTGGCTGTCGCTGATGACGCTGGCGGAGCCCATGGGAAATCGCTTTGAGATCCGTGCTAGTATGTGCACGTGTCGCTTCCAGATCCCCTGTGTCTCCTGTACTCGACGTCTACTCACCGAGAGCCCAGAGTCCCAGAGAGGCAGTGAGGCAGGAGCTCGTCAACCTCTCCCCTCCGCCGCCGCCGCCGCCGCCGCCACTGCGGTTCTTCTTCTCCGGGCCGAACCACCGCCGCTCCGCTCCTCCCGCCTCTTCTGCCCGCCGCGCCTTCCTTCTCTGTCTGTCCCGCCGATCGGATTCGATTCGGGCCCCCGCCATGGCGCCGGCGCCAAAGCCCGCCGGCGATCCGGCGCTCGCCGCTTGCAAGGTCTGTCCTTTTCGGCTTCACGTCTTCTTTCCTGCCCTGCTCTCTTGCTCTCCGACTCCGACCGACTGTTCTACTTCATTGCTGCTCATCATAACCTAGCATCGTCTGCTTCGATTAGACTCCTATTCTTGAATGTCGATTGCTTCATCTGGATTTCTATCCACTAGTTAGACTAGGATCATCGAAACTGTGTATTCTTCGTCCGAATACCCAAAATCCCCCTCCCCTTTTTTCCGACTCCCCATGAGTAGGAGATTAGCTTTTGTATTGCTCGTTGATTTTGTCCTACCAAGATTGCTGAATGGAATGCATTTAATAACTGAGTTGTAGATTTGGATATCGTTCCAAAATGTTATTGCTGTGCTGTGCCTACTTAGTATTCCTACTTGGTATTTCAATAGTTAGTATGGACTCTTTTGCTCCAGCAATCAATAACATTCAACAACTGCCCCTATATTAAACTTAGCATCATCTTACTTAAAGTATAGTATGCATACAGATGCAGGTTACCGATACGGCGATATCAACAATTCGAAGACTTACTTCTTGTTTGCGTTATCAATTGTAAACAATGTATATGAAAATTTATTCATTTTAAATAGCAAATTTTCCTTTGCTGTCAAGATGCTCTTATTACAAAGTAGAGGGATGAAAGGAACTTTGTTATCTGGCCTCCTTTTTTGTGTATGTTTTGGTCATTATAAAATGATAAACCCAAGTAGCTTACCTATCCATTTTATCTTGTCGACAATCAAAATTCTTCGGTGCAGGACAAATTGAATCACTTCAGAATAAAAGAGCTCAAGGATGTCCTGCATCAGCTTGGACTTTCAAAGCAAGGAAGGAAGCAGGTTTGTTCACTGCTAGTCTGTATATATACTTTTTCACGCAATAAATTTAATTTATTGCTTTACTGTACATCCTTGTTCATATGTTCTGATGCTCTCTTTTCTTGTGCAAACATGTGGAATTGATTCCATTTTCATGGGCCCTAAACATATCAATAGCATAAACATATTTTTGAGATTAATTATCTTCTCTGTGCTTTTGGTCATCATACATTGGACTTCTCTATGCTTTTAGGTATTATATTATATATTGGAAACAATTTGCTTCTGAACCATTTGGCTTTTGTATTTTTTCTATTGTTCCAGGAACTACTGGACAAAGTTATAGCATTATTGTCGGATGAACAAGATCAGGGTACATGCATTTTTTAAATGATCTATTTGTACTAGTGTATTTTCCTGGAGGGCCATGAGGACTGGGGAGTCATTCTATTTTGTTCTTGTAGTCTCCAAAATGAACGGCTTACCAAAGAAAAAGAAGGTTGGAAAAGAAACAGTGGTGAAAATAGTTGAGGATACTTTTAGGTGAGTTCACAAAAAATTTTCACATATGGGCTTGTGTTTAGACAATCCAATTGTCTCTTACGACGATTTTGTAAACCGTCGATTTTTTCGTACTTTTTCCAGACAAATGCAATACCCTGCAAGCACTGTTGCAGCCTCTAAAAGCCAGATTGAGTCAGGACAAAATGTAAAGCCTACAAACAAATCAGATGATTCTGCTCAGTTGGATGTCAAGGTCCGATGCCCTTGTGGTACCTCCATGATCAGTGATTCCATGATTAAGGTACAGCTTGACAAGTATGACTGTATATCTGTTTGTTTGTCTTTTTTACCACGTGCTGTCAGTCCAATAAAATTTCCAGTGCTTGTTCATTGATCCAATTGATTGCTTAGATCATGTGTTGAATCATCAAAGGGGTTCATCTTTTCATATTATGAAACTTGAAAGCACTGATTGTTTTGGATTACTTTCTCTTTTATAAAGGATACCTGGAGCCTTAGTTGTAGGCCATACTGTATTTATTTCTCCTTTTTTTGTGAATGTCAGTTTTTTTTGTCAAATGTAGTATCTATAAGTTTCGTGTTATTCCCTTATTCGGAAAATTTGTAGAATTCTGTAATTTTGTTCTCAAATGTTCTCTTGCATTGTTTCTACATAGTTTTGTTGCTCCTTTTCAGTGTGATGATCCTCAGTGCGATGTATGGCAACATTCTGGTTGTGTTATCATATCTGAGAAGCCTGCAGACAGCGTTCTTCCAGAATTACCTTCCCGTTTTTATTGTGAGATGTGCCGAATCAGCAGGGCAGACCCGTAAGTTTTCCTAAATTTTCATGTTATTGCAAACTTATCCTTACCGAACCACCCAATCGTTCTGTGATTGCTTGCTTAATTGCTTTCAATTTGTGGTGTGCCTTTAATCATGTGATATTGTGATGTTTCAGTTCTCTGTGTTGGCTCATGCGCAAACTCTGATCTTTGAGTTGTTCTGTTGCACTAATCATCCGTGAAACTCTCCTTACTGAGCGATTTTAAAACTGATCTCTCTGCATCTCTTTTATGTCTCTCTGTTTTACCTATCCTATGTACTTCATTTTGCTGCTTTTTTTTTGGCTAAGAACATTATTTACTCAGTTCTTTTATGTTCTATATTAATATTAGATGACCTACTGTTCTGACATAGTTTCCTTCTGTAACTTGCAGTTTCTGGGTCACTATCAACCATCCGTTATTTCCATCGTCAATAGCTCCCTCTAACATACTGGCAGATGGGTGAGTTATTCATTAGTTTGTCACCAAAGCACATTTATTTAATGTAACCTTCATAAATTGTTGATGAATTGCAATGGAGTGTAGAATGATAGATATGGGGCCACGGCCAGGTGGCCTTTGCATTCTTTCTCTACTTTTCTTTTTTCTTCTTTTACTATTCATTTTACAAATATTTCTCTTCATCGCTTTTTTTTAAAATCATAGGCACATTTTTGTTGGATCAGATACTATTACACAAACTATATATCCTAAGGATGTCATCAATAACTTCTGTTTCATGTGCTCTGAAATATCTTTGAAATCTTTGTGGATGGCTTGAATTGTACCCTGTTACAAAATTTATAAATAAGTAAAATACTGGCTTATTTTATAAAAATACTTTTGCTAATCACTATTATAATGTCTCTGACCTGTACTTTTTGTAGATAGACCCAAAAACATTACAATTTTTTGGTTCAGAAAATGGAAAATAATGGTTATATCATTACTCAACATTTATGCTTCCTTTTAAACACATTTTTTAATACTAAAAGGATATTCTAACTGTGATGTCAAATATTTAGAAATTATTCAATATATTTTTATCAAGGAACTTTGTTGATTCATCTTCGAATGTCGTTTGTTTTACATTTTGTGCGCTGTGATATTATTCTTTGTACTGAGCATTCTTGTATCAATAAGTAGAGCTCAAATGCACGATCTTATTCGTTAACATTATGTATAAATAGTGGGTTGTGCGTCTTTTGTTGCTTTGTAACCTTCACGGTTTTTGTTCTCATGATGATTCCTTTTGTTGTCTGTATAAAGTAAACATGATATGGTTTTACATCCGATGGCATGTTGTTACGTTGAGATTTGAGTAACTAGATGACATCAGAAATCTTTCTCATTATAGTGCAGGTTTAGTTAACTGTATCATGAAACTTCTGCAATTTGCATGGTTTTTTGTTTGTGATTCATGCTTATGTCCAGGTCATATACTGTACAGTATGTCGAGAAAACCTTTCTGCTATCAAGAGCTAACAGGGAAATGCTACAGAAAGATGAGTATGACCTTCAGGTTTATTTTGATCCTTTTTTCATTTCCTCAAATTGTTAGGTTTGTTCAGGATCATCATTGAATAACCATTTCTTTGGTCATACATTATAGACGAATTGTCAAATTTTACTTACAAATATATGTTTCTAAGCATTACTGTGCCCAATTCCTGTTTATCTTATGTCACATTAGAGAATATTGGGCTACTATGTCATTCATTTTTTACCTTGATTTTCCTTTGCATTGTTTATGTTCTTGCAGGTTTGGTGCATCCTTCTCAATGACAAAGTTCCTTTTAGGATGCACTGGCCTTTGCATTCTGATATGCAAGTTAATGGTATATGCATTTGGTTACTATATACAGTGAGGCATATTCTTTGCTCGTGTTTTGTAGGAAATTTATTCAGTTAAAGAAACAGTTCTCCTTCAATGCAGTGGTTTGGTTTATTTTCAAGTTAAATGTAGTGGTTTGGTTTATTTTAAGTCATATAATTGATAATGTTTCCATGGAAGACACATTTTTAAATGTGCTCCTTCATTATCAGTCTATAACTTGTCGAAGACATGGTCACTTGGACAGTGTGTTCTGTACCACACACCTGATTTGAGCACATTTTTAAATGTGCTCCTTCATTATCAGTCTATAACTTGTTGAAGACATGGTCACTTGGACAGTGTGTTCTGTACCATGCACCTGATTTGAGGATTTCATATTCCCCTGTCTAATCAAGTTTTCACTGTTAGGATAGCTTGAGCTTTAGTTTTTGGAAAAATATCTTACGTGCCATTGCAGAGCCATCTAATACCTTCTATGTCATCACTTAGAGGCTTATTTCTTCTATGCCATCATAATTGCTCGATTATTATCCTATGTGCCATTAACGAAAACTTATCTTTTTTTGTTTGAGCTATGTAAACATTTCAAAAATCCTTGAAAAACACAGAGTTATTAAGTATGCAACAATTTAAATGTAATTTTTTTACTATTTTTAAGATAAATCTTTTATGTTTAAAACGTTTTTAGTTGTAAATTTAACATAAAAAACTTTCGTAAAAATACCAAAAAAAATACAGATAGAAAGTATTGCATATATGATAATACTGTGTTTTTTTTGAAATTTTTTTAATATCTTTACATAGCTTAAACAAAACGGATAACTTTTCAACAATGGCGTACAAGACAATATTGAATCAATTGCGATGGCAAATAAGAGAGAGAGGATTAAGCGATGGCACATTACAGGCTATCTGACTATGCAATGGCATACAAAAATTTGACCCCTAGTTTTTGCATAGCATTTTAGTTTTCAACCTTTATGTGGTGTTACCTTGTTGGGCTTGGTTTGCTGCACTGAACGCTTTGCATCTTTAGCACATCTTACGTTGCATTGCCAGTGTTAATTTTTCGCCCTTTTTGCCTTATTATCATATTATGGGTGATATGCGCATGCACATCTGTCTGCATCTATGGCTTTATGCACATGCACATGCCTTTATATTGGCGATTTAGGAATGTAGTATCTTAAATCCTTCTAGTCCTAGTAATAGCTATGAGCCTATGGTTTAGCCTTATCAGATTTAATTACATGAAACATGCTGTGGCAACTGGCAGCTGTCCTTTCATAGTGAATAGTAAGTCCAATCATTCTAGATATGAACTATTCATGTTGGTAATTCTTTTTTCCCTCAGGTGTTCCTGTTAGGGTTTTCAACAGGCAAGCTGCACAGCAGTTAGGGGCACATGGTAGAGATGATGGTCCTGTAGTAAGTACTTTGCTGTAATGGGCTATTCTCTTACTTTCTAGCATCACGTCTTCTTTTTTTTTTTAAAAAAAAAAGATAATTCACAATGGCTGGCCCAAATATTTGTATACATGATAGTCCTGTGTTGATTTGTTACAATTTCTTTTTGAATATTTCTTATTTGCTGATCCTAATCATTTTTCTGTACCCAGTTAACACCATATTTGAGAGAGGGGCCTAATAATATTGTTCTCTCTAGAAGTGACTCTCGCACATTCTGTTTGGGTGTCAGAATTGCCACGAGGAGATCTCTGGAAGAGGTAACTTCTTTCTGCACATTGTATCACAGGAAGGCATTTCCATTGGTAATCACAGTATCCTTCAGAAATACACATCTAGTAAAGTAAAGATATTTGAACCAGCGAACACTTAAAGATATCTTAGATTGTTATTGGGCATGTGTGGTGCTTTTGAATATATTTCAAGCATGTTAATCTTTCCGTTTCCACAACAAATGCTAATAACGTTATACCTTTTTCCCTATATTTTATACCTTTTATGCTTAACCCTGTATAGATTGTCTCCCCAAGTGAGCTTTACTGTAAGGCCTCAGTAGAATTGCTATTTTATGTGATGAAAGATGGCACATGAAACTAGTAATGTATGTTATAACAGGATTCCAAATCCCAGTTGGTTCATGGCCAGGATTTTTGGTTTACATCGAACTTAGCTGTTCAAAAAGCATTTTCTTCCCAAGTTCCAGGAGAAGGCCAGAAACTGGCTTGGTTCTCTCAGCAGTTACAACAAACTGATACATTTGAACCATCCAACACCTGAGGTTTGGAACCCTTCTTTATTGTTCTTTTAAATTTTGATATTGGGCAGGTCCTAAATTTGGTGCCAAAGGAACAAGATGGTGAGAAGTTTGATGATGCTGTTGCTCGTGTGTGTCGCTGTGTTGGTGGTGGAGCTGAGGCAGATAATGCAGACTGTGACAGTGATATTGAAGTTGTGGCTGATTCTGTCTCTGTCAATCTCCGATGCCCTGTAAGTACTTTGGCCATTACTGTGAATACTTGGACCCCTAATGATGTGGCTCATCTGCCGCTACTTGCTCTAATATGGCTATTACAGCTAACTTCATGTTCATTAGAATATTAGCATTTAACATGTAACTTACTCTTTAATGCAGCCATGACACACGTGGCTTAAAATTACTCTTCATGGAATCATCATTAACTTTATCATAGATTTTAACCAAGATGCTTTTCTGCAATCCCATTTTGTCAATAAGATGATGTTTGATTGATTGTATGTTTTGCACTCCTTAACACAAAGCTAAGCCATTTTTTGGTCTGTAAAACATGTTTTCCTTATGTAAAAGATCATTTATCTTGACAGTTGACTGGTTCAAGGATTAAGATAGCTGGTAGGTTCAAACCCTGTGTCCACATGGGTTGTTTTGATTTAGAAGCTTTTGTGGAACTTAATCAACGTTCACGGAAGGTTTGATTATTTCTCACATCAATTAATTCTTATTCTCTTTTCTTTCTCTAATCAAACTATGTTTCATTGCCTGCAGTGGCAATGCCCAATTTGCATGAAAAATTACTCGCTGGATGACATTATCATCGATCCTTATTTCAATCGCATCATTTCATTGGTGAGTTTGTACTTTATAATGGAAATGAAGGATATGTTTTTGTCTACACGATTTCATCATGCATCATTTGCTGATTTGTTGCATTTTGGTGATCTAGATCCAGAGCTATGAGGATGATGCATCTGAAATTGATGTCAAACCTGATGGTTCTTGGAGAATTAAGCCTGGACCTGAACTGAAGGATCTTTCGCAGTGGCATTTACCAGATGGCACTCTCTGTACAGCCAGGGATACAGGATCCAAGCTCAATATGGGTGTCATAAAGCACGAGATTAAAGAAGAACCATTGCCTGAAGAGTTTGGTTGTCGTCTGAAGTTGGGAATTAGAAAAGACAACAATGGCCAGTGGGAAATTAGCAAGAGAGGGGATTTTGGCTTGATGCCATCTCCTGATGATGATGATGATGATGATGATCAGAAAGGAAGCATTAAAAATGAAAACCGTGTCACCCTTGCCAGCAACACTGATCATAAGAACACCGAAGATGGAAGAAATTTAGAACAAGGGCAATTTGATCACACTACAAGCAATGTCCATGATCTTGATTCTTCTCCCATGGATATAATAGTTTTGAGCGACTCAGATGATGATAATGTCATGGTGCTATCTCCTAGTGCTGCAAATTGTGGTTCTGCACATGACACTGAGAATACATTTCTACCCAACCCACCTGAAACTTCAGGAATGTGCGGGGAACAACCTGTAGGACGCCCTGATGAAACTTCATTTCTTGCGCTTAATGAAGGTTTTGATGATCTGGGACTGTCATTTTGGGAGTATTCTTTGAGTCCCCGAGATGATCCAGGTGATAATCTAGGTGGAGCGCAAAAATACCCTGCTAACCATCAATCTCTGCATGAACCAGTTTCTGAGAATAATTTGGGAGTAGTAGCAGCAGCGGCAGACCTGCTGGAATATGGACATGATGGTGGGTTGCAAGCTTGTACGTCAAGTGGAAGAGATGGCAGCATGGGTCAGGCCAACATGGATGGCCACTCTCAAATATGCCATGATGGAAATGCTGACAAGTGGACATCTCTTAGCGTTGGTGGTGCTGATGAAAGCTTAATTCATGCCAAAAATGCTTCTCAGAAAAGGATGAACTCTGGAGACGAAATAGCAGCTTCAGATGGTATGGTAGCATTCGCAACAGGTCCTTTTTAGATATACTCTCTTATATGAGTAGGGTTGAAATATCATTTGCCGCCATGCCATTTTTTAAGATACAGCTGCCTTTGCAAATGTCAACACATTAGTATAGAAACATTGCAGCTTTTGATATTTTCCTATATGACATTCATATAATGGCTTATATAATCATTCCCCTACATTTTCATCAGAAGATTTAATGCATGATTCCTTTTTGCGCAGCTTCAGTCCTCAGGAGTGGGAACGATGGCGACTTGACTGGAAAGATACCTCGTGGTCCTTCCTCATCACCTCGGCCGCAACGTTCAGTTCGACCAAGATTGATACTAACAATTGACTCAGATTCTGATTAGTGTCTGTAGTGTTTTGTTTGCTGGCGCCAGTGTACTGCCCTCAGCCATGGAACGATCACTTGGGATTTTGTCAGTGATCCAGGAGTGGTTGCCCCGTCCTGTGTGTCTTTGAAAAGGACTTGATGCTGGAGGATGAATGTTGTGGTATGTAATTATCTATACCATACAACAGGTTTTGGTGGAGGTTCCCTCTTAGTCTTAGAAAAGGAAAGGTGCAATGTATAGAGCTCCACTGTGCAGGCAATCTTGTAGCATACCATCATGTGGGACTCAAGTGAGGTAGTTGATGTACATATCGTGCTGCACTGCACTGCACTCATTGATGACTTCCCTTTGGCTAAATACCTTGGAGATGGTATGGCAACTATACAACAATGTCACGGCGTGATATTAACCATCAGATCAAGATCAAAATGAATGAATGGTTCAGATAGATGCTATGCTAAAAAGTTATGGAAGCAGTTGCATGAGGCTGCTGACAGCCACCTAGGAGCCAAATTAACCATTAACTAACCTCTCTCCGGTTGCGGCTACCTCAGATTAGACACCTCGATCGAGGCTTACCATCGCCATATAATGCATGCATGCATGCATGCACTCTATTACCAAATCGCCGGCGATCGGCCGGCCAGAAGAGCACCATGTTGAGCTGGCTCCGGTGCTTCCCTCACGACGCCCTCGAGCGCAAAGCCAGGGCGGCCACCACCACCTCCTCCTCCTCGTTTACGAAGAAGAAGACTTGGCCAAGAAACGCCGGTCGGAGCGGCCGGATCATCCGCTGCGCCACGGCCGCGCCCGCCCGCCAGAGCTTCGCCGCTGCAGCTGCAGGCCACAACCACAGCGTCATCTCCGCGCGCGTCTTCTCCTTCCGCGAGCTGGCCGCCGCCACCGGCAACTTCCGGGCGGAGAACCTGATCGGCGAGGGCGGGTTCGGGCGCGTGTACAAGGGCGTCATCCAGCACGCGCGCACGGGGGAGCAGCAGGCGGTGGCCGTGAAGCAGCTGCACCGCGACGGGCTGCAGGGCAACCGCGAGTTCCTGGTGGAGGTGCTGGTGCTCACCGGCCTGCTCCACCACCCCAACCTCGTCCACCTCCTCGGCTACTGCGCCGACGGCAGCCAGCGCCTGCTCGTCTACCACCTCATGCCGCTCGGCTCCCTGGAGGACCACCTGCTCCACCCCGCCAACGGCAACAGGTCCCCCCTGCCGTGGCGCACCCGGATGAGGATCGCGCACGGCGCCGCCAAGGGCCTCGAGTACCTGCACGAGACGGCCAGCCCGCCGGTGATCTACCGCGACCTCAAGCCGTCCAACATCCTCCTGGACGAGGGCTACAACGCCAGGCTCTCCGACTTCGGCCTCGCCAAGCTCCTGGATCGCCAAAAGGAGGAGGACGAGGAGCAGGAGGCGTCGTCGTCGTCGTCGTCGCGGGTGATGGGCACGTACGGCTACTGCGCGCCGGAGTACCTGAGGAACGGGCAGCTGACGGTGAAGTCGGACGTGTACAGCTTCGGGGTGGTGCTGCTGGAGCTGATCACGGGGCGGCGGGCCATGGACAGCGGGCGGGCGGAGGGCGAGCAGAGCCTGGTGGGCTGGGCGGCGCCGATGGTGGCCGACCAGAAGCGGTTCCACGAGCTGGTGGACCCGCTGCTGCTGCTCCGCCCCTGCAGCAGGGAGCTCAACCAGGCGGTGGCGGTGGCGGCGATGTGCCTGCAGGAAGACGACTCCGTGCGCCCCATCATGACGGACGTCGTCATGGCGCTCAGCTTCCTCGCCAGCGGCTAGCTCATCATCATCCTGATCCGCCATGCATGCCCATCATCCCTGCAGTCACAGTCACAATCACAATCAATGACCATCCCCGTCTCCGCCTCCAGGGTGCTTTAATTTATTTTTAACAATCAATGTTCACCCCCGACCCCTTTGCCTTTGGATTTGCATCCTTATTTTTATTACCAGCGGAAACACCGAAACCAATGGTCATGAAAATTCATATTTTGTTTGCGTTTAGACCATTGATCACACATGCATTCTCTGCTTTTGTTGCCATAGAGCAAAACATCCTAGGAGCATCCACATCAGCACTTCAAATTTCTACTCTATAACGCTATTCCCTACACACTCTGTCCATTCCTGTAAAATTCCTTCATACTTTATGCTATACTCTAAAAAATTCCTTCTCTCCAGCAGCTACTATATCTCTGAAAAGTCACATGAACAGTGTTATAAAGTGCCGGCTATGGATGCTCTAGGTGAAAACCTGCTAAACCATTAGACAAATACTCTTAGGGCTTTACAAGGGGAGGGAAATTCAATTTAGTCAATTTGCAACCCCTTTAAAATTCAGACAATTTAATTTCTCAATGTAATCTCTATAAAAAAAAAAACCTTAAACCTGTACATAAAAATAGGAAAAAACCTAACCAGTACTGGTACATGCAGAAGACAAGAAAAGAAGATTTCTTGTGTCAGTGACTGACCGGTGGGACCCGCAGCTGCCCCTTGGAACTTCCAGGAAGAGGGGAGAGAGAGAGACCCCGCGAGATCCACCACGCGCACCGAACGAGAAGATCCCGACGCCATCGCCATGGCTCGCTCCTCCTCGCAGTCCCAGTCCTCCGTCGCAGCCTCGGCCGCCGCCGCCGGACGCCCGGCCACCGTCGGCCCCGCGGCACGCCTGCCGCCGCGGCCGGCATGCGCCGCCGCCGCACCTCAACGGCCGGCGGGGCCGGCGGCGGCGGGAGCAACATGCTGCGCTTCTACACCGACGAGGCCCCCGGGCTGCGCCTCTCGCCCACCATGGTGCTCGTCATGTCGCTCTGCTTCATTGGCTTCGTCACCGCCCTCCACGTCTTCGGCAAGCTCTACCGCTCCCGCACCGCTGCCGCCTCCGCCTGATCCCCACAGATCACATGGCTTTCGGAGGAGATTGTCGATGGCTTGCATCTCTTACTTGATCCTTCCTGAGTTGACCTAGATCCGCGAATGAAGTTTATGGCGCCCTTTCCTGTTTCCTTTTTACCTAGTTGCAAAGAATTGTGGCTAATCTCTTGTGCTTGTGAAGTCACTACATGTCATGGTAACCTGGATTGGTTGAGGATTCCTAGTGCAATTTTGCTTCTTGCTAGCACCATCTGCTGCGTCCAATTTCTATTACTTCACATTGATCAATTACAGAATTGGCTGTTTCTGTATGGTGAATCAATTAGCTCTCATAGTTCCTACTCCAACTTTGCTCTGGTACTAGAAAATTTCACACCTATGTGGTGGTTCTGTATCATGTGAATTGTTTTCCGAGGGTATTGATGATCATTTAGGACTTGGTGCTAGGCTGTTGCCTTTTGCCTAATACTTGCTTACTCGGTGATCATAGAAACATGGATATATATGAGCTTTCCTTTAGGGTGGCTCTTTAGTTAGAACTGACCAGGCCAGGTGTTCCTTGTGATAGGACAACACACATGATTTTAATAACTGATACGACTGGGAGTTCTAGGCTAGTTTTGAAGGAAGCTAATGTTTGCTGCAATTAATGGCTTTACTATATTTAGAATAATAGTTACGCCATGTTAAGCATACTCAAAATGCTTTGATGTCTTAACAGTTAACAGTGGGCTGGTTTCTCTCTTGTTGTGGGAATTCTGCTTCATTGTCACTCTTTGACTCGATTATTAATCGTTATGGTACTTTGGTAAGCAAATCTGCATGTTTAAATGTAGTGACTTGCCTATTGCCTATTGGCCTGACTTTTGGTTTTCAAATTTGTCCAAACTGTCGGTATCCTCAAAACCTCAGCAATCTGATTGCTGTTTCTGGGTCATTGAGGAGAAGAGAGAACCTAGAGCTAACCTGGTTGAGTGAGAAGTTTTTATGTCATGGATTTGTAGGGGGTACCTTTTCTGTTCTCTAAAAATGTACTTCCAAACGAAGGGATGCTATTTTACATAACTAGAGTGGTATGTGTCAGATAAATTGTGAAAATTGTCTATGTATATGGAAGGAGGCTAAGTTTGTGTACAGTCTACTTATTCCATAGTAGAGGTGAAGTGGGCACAATTGCATCGTGGATTAGCTTCTTTCACTACTTCTGAGATATTATTCTGAATTCATGTTAAGCAAATTGCAATCATGTTGTATTTTGGAAGAACGCATGCGTATCTCCGAAATTTTAGTTGCTGGCTACAATGATAATAGTGATGAACCCAGTAGTAGTTACGTTAGCTAAGGATTTTATTTTTGCTGGTGTGGTTAATGATGTGGTGAAAGCTTATGTTTGGCCCTGAGCGTAATGCGATATCCTATGATGCAGGTTATGTTTTGGCTTATGATCTCCATGTTTAATGATTAGACATGATCAACTTGTGCCTGAGAAATGTGACTGCTCCATTTATGGTGTTGGTTTAGGAGTTACGTGGGGAGACAAAAGAATGATTCTTTTGAAGGAGAAAATGGTTTAGTATTATCTTGAAAAGATTGGGGATGGGAGTTTTCATCGAAGGCATACATCCTGCTATTGCCAGGATAAGGTAAGGTGATAGTGCCTAGGAGCAAAAGGGGACATAGTGGAGGCAAAAGAAGTAACAGCTTTCTGTTATAGGAGAAATCCTTTTCTGCTCTCCCTTTTTTTGTCCTCCCTGAATCCTAATCTGAAAAGACCGGGGAATTCATTCAAGGAAAAAATGTTCTTGATGATAGGAAAATGAAGTGAAGAAAAGAAATGAACGATCATGTAACCCTTGTACATGCTAAGGTTACCATGACGTTTCCTCGATGTACACCATCCATTCCAAAATTAGATCTATCGTAAAATTAGATATAGTTAAAAAAAAATCATTGAAGTATCAACCCAATCTAATTTTTTTTAATGTAACAGTGGCCAATGGATATTGTAGATCGAGATAATGTCGCACAGTGATATTACCATGTAACGGTAGAGCGTACATGATGTGGGAAGAAGGGCAACAAGGAGAAGATGACCCTACCCAATGGGGAATGTGATGACAATACATACTTCATGTTGACTAGCTCAGTAGAGGCCATGGCACAGAGCCTCCCTCTCTCCTTTCTGGGTAAAAAAACCAGTGTGTTTTATTGTTACAAGGGCAAAAAGTCTTTTTTTAAAAAAAATTGGTCTGTATGTTGTTACGAGGTGTGTATTGGGCTATCAGTTGAAACCTCCGCAGGTGAAGCCTGAGGGACCATGCACATGTAGGCTGTTGCGTTCAAAATGTATGCCCTGAGAGCGTAGCGTTTTGTCCATCTGAAGACGCTTTCATCGAATGAAGCAAGAAGCTGTATAACATACACAGATAAATCCACCAGTTGTTATGCCAGCTTTAGCTGTAACCAATGGCAATCATCAGATAAATCATACTCGTAGTATCCGTCGTGACAAACACTGGAACAGTTCACCGCAAGAGGGTGACTACAATTTGTGATTCCAGTGGCATGCTCTTGTGATCTATTGAATAGATATGCAAGTTCGGCAAAGTAATTTAAGTCACCCTCCTGATGCGCAAATCAGACACAACTTTCACAAGGGAATTATACGGTATAGGCAGGCAAGCCAACTGTCATGTACAAAACATAAGGAATAGCATCACTTAACATGATGAACCAGACATAAACCAAGTAAAAACATCTCATCGCATGCAGAATTTCTATATATCCAGGACATCATCAACGAGCCCCCATCATGCACCGTATAGTAAATTAATCACTTATACAGTGAGTTGCCGAGGAAATCATACGATAGAAACACGATATGAAAGAGAGGATCCTTTGTACAAGATTTGCAGGGTATAAGAGCAAACAAGCTGACGTCTAAAAGTTGGTCATGAATGTCTCATCCAGCACAAACATCAAGGAAAGCTGAGGCCCGGTAAAATTTTGCGACATTGATCAGCATTCATCATGTACCATTAGGGGCACTCATAAACCATAGAATTCTTGCAGCACAAGGATACCTCGGCGTAATATATCCATCACATTACATATTGAGATTAAGAGTGACACAGCTGAGAAAAAAACAAATACAAACATAAGCAAAATACGCTACTGCATAAAAGGTTTTATGATAGCAGCCTGAAATTTACTGCTTGCAGCAAAAATCTTCTGCTAGGCAATTGAAGCTTCTGTTTTTTAGTAGAGTTGACTGGCATTGAAAAGGAGAGATGCATCAGCTGTGCTCGACAAAACTAACATGTCTGCAAAGAAAAAAAAATTAATGGTTAGTCAAATTATATATTACTTATAGAAGCAAAGATGATGACACAAAAGGATGCACATACTGCTACAGAATGCACCATCCAAATGGACTTAAAAAGGAGAGGGGTGTGATAAGTGCATAAGCTTCACAAGTTTATAAATAATACAAGCATGTTTTTAATTGCAACAGTGCAAACCTGCAAATATACAAACAGTTGTAGAAAAGGGTCTTACAACTTCACATATGATTTGTGTTCAATGATGCCTCCTGTCTGTATGCTCATCTCTAGAATAGCGGTGTTCATAATCCCTCCTTGAATGGTGATAAGAGTCATCATATCTAGACCTCTTGGAATCATGGCTATCTGCATCTCTAGTTCTGCGTCGTAAATGCTCTTCATGCCTCCTTTCATATCTGTTTTGGCTATCCCTATTTTCATCTCCTCCAACTTTACTTGAATTTGGATCATACCTATCTTCTCCAACTTTTCTTCTGTAGTCTCTCTCCACATCATTTCCACCTCTCCTCTCATGTTCTCTGTCCTGTTGTCTCTCTTCCTCCCTCCCTCTTTGCCTTTGCTTCCCCAGCTCCTTTCTCTCTTTATCCCTCTGTTTTTGCTTCTCCAGCTCCTTCCTCTCTTCCTCCCTCTGTTTTTGCTTCTCCAGCTCATTTCTCTCTTCCTCCCTCTGCCTTTGCTTCTCCAGCTCCTTTCTCTCTTCATCCCTCTGCTTTTGTTTCTCCAGATCCTTGCTCCTCTCATCTTTACCCCTTGTTCTTTCCTCCAACTTATTTATGTAAGATGCCTTTTCAGCATATTTCCCATCATTACCATTCTTCAGCCCTCTATTTGATTCCCTATCCTCACGGCTGTCAACGCTCGAATCTGATTCACTACTGCTGCTACTGCTGTAATCTGAACTCTCACTTGAGCTAATCACCCTTCTTTTTTCTTTTACTGTCTCTTTTACCTGTGCAACAAGGTGTCTCTTCCTGTGATGAGTATAACCATCTGAATCAGAATCAGTATCATGCCTCTTGCGCTTATCAGCAGCAGTCCTCGCAAAGTTGTCTTCCTTCTCTTTACCTTTTTGAGCTTGCCCATCATCTTTAGAATCCTGGTGGCAAGACTTTGCGAGCTTCTTCTTTTCCTTCACATAAGTCTCTGAGTCGGTCTCTGATTCATCACTGTACTTGCCCTTTCGAAGGATCTTGCTATGTGGCCACTCATCTTCAGAGTCATGACGAAAATTCTTCACAGGCTTTTTATTTTTGTAGTCATCACTCCCTGAGTTACTCTTTGATTTACCATGATGGTGGCCCTTCCTAACAACATCAATGCGGGACTTAGCAAGTTCAGAATCATGGCGAGTAACATTTGCATGTTTCGATCTCTCAACATGATCATCATCCGAGTCACTCTCTGATGCATCAGAATGCTTTCCCTTCTTAACAGCCTTGCCTCGAGGCTTATCATCTTTAGATTTACAGGTAGACCTTTTTGTAGATTTCTGCATTTTGTGATCAAAGTCACTCTCTGAGTCACTGTATGATTGATTGCTCTCTGACTTACTGTATGAATCATCTTTGTACTTGCTTCTTTTGACATTCTCATCTTCAGAGTTCTTGTGGCGAGAATCCCCATGTCTCTTCTTTCCCTCATCGCGATTGCTCTTCCCATGTTTTGTTTTCTTCTTGCCATGATCACTATCTACATCAGCATCTAACTCATCTGTATCACGGTGAGAGGTCTTTCCATGTTTTGGCCTCTTACGGTCAGTCTCAGTATCATCATATGTACCATGACGAGATTTGTCGACCCCTTTTTCCTTCTTTCCTGTCTTTGCATGCTTTCTGTGATCCCTTGAGGTCTTGCTATCTCTCTTCCCATCAATATCCAATTCTTCCAAATCCTTACCAGGGACAAGCTCCCCAGACTCCACATCACTTTGTACATCCTCTTTCTTCTTCTTTAGTTGACCATCAGCATCTAGCCCAAAAGCATCCCTCATCTTCTCAAGCTGCTTCTCCTTCCGAGCAGCGACATGGTGGCTCTGTGTGCCCATAAACCTGAGCAGATTTATCTTCTTGTCAGAAATCGGTGAAGGGGAGATAGAAACTGCTAAAATAACGATACACATGCACACTGACAAGTAGGAACCAATGCACATGGCATGATAATAAGCCGCACTAGAAATAAACATAAGCTAGGATTTTCATACTGTTAAGCACAATTCTGTTTTGGAAGAGGGCAGGGCATCTCAGAACATTAAATCAAGATGATATCTAGTTAGAAACAATATATGAAGGTGCAATTAAAATGATAGCCACAGCCTCCACTGCTACAGAAAAGGAATTCTTGGATCCATACCCTTTCCCGGGGCCTTGGTGGTCGTCGGCGACGGCAGCAGTAGCCGCATCGATCTCGGCGGCCTTGCGCGCCTCCTCGACGCGCTCCTCGATCTCGGCGTCCGTGTAGCCCTGCTCCTCGAGCGTGTCCCTGAGGACGAGCAGGCGCAGCTCCACCTGGCGCTTGCGGTCGTGCTCAAGGATCTCCTTGTTGGGCTTCCGCATCCCCGCCCCCGTGCCGTCTTGGCCGGGGAGCGGAGGCTTTGGGGGCCCGCCGGCGCCGGGCGCAGAGGAGGAGCGGGGTTTGACGAAGAACTTGTTGGTTTGGATGTAGCCATTGGTGCCGGACCCCCGCGGAGTCTGGAGCCCGATGCCGTTGTACATGGCGGCGGCGGGCGGCGGCGGGCGGTGGACCGGATACGGGGGACGGGTTACGGGTAGATTAGGGTTTGAGGGGAGGAATTGGATAAGCACTGCGTCTGCGTCTGCGTCTGCGTCCGAAACCGCGCGCCGGTTACCGACAGACCTGATCATGCCCCGGGCCCGAAATTTTTTTTTCTGCACCGGCCCGAAAACATATATATATATATATATATATATATATATATATATATATATATATATATATATGCGCAAAGCTAAGTCCATGCAGACCATCGCTCAACATATATCAAATCCTCGATATATTATTATTCAACCGTCTGCCCCTCAGCTGCAATCTATACTTGTAGAGTTTATGAGAACTAAACCCCCTATCTACGTAGGGTGCGTTAACCCTTTGGTCGTAGATGACTGGATCAAGCTTGTGAAACACAAGCTATATTTAGCCAACCGTGTTGATCAAGAGAGTGTAAAGTTTGACTCATATGCTTAGTGGAGTCACCAAAACATGGTCGCAAAACTTTCATACTTCGCCCTCGTACTATCCCATGGGATGAGTTTTAGGCCACCTTTTGCTTTACGCATATTCCGCGTGGCAAGTTGGCGCTTATAATAGAAAAATTCCAGCAACTATGCCGGGGGAATATGAGTGCAACACAGAGTACTTAAACAAATTTATTCAGTTTTTCCATTATATTCCTAAGAAAGTACAGAATGAGACTAAGAAAGTACAGAATGAGACTTCAAAAACCCACTGCTTCTTGTCGGTACTTTTGCTTGACCCCGATAATTTTCAACTCATTGTGGGCAAGGCTTTAATTCACGAGAACGCTCAGCGAATTAAGTGAGGAAGAAAGAGAAAGTTTCATGATTATCAATAAGCTAGCAGTTCCAAGTATCGTTAGGGTCTGTATCAAGTTAAGCCGTCAGTAATAGGAACACCCAATATTTCTACCCTAGTTCCTCGTTGACCAACACAAGTATATCCAAGCCAATTCCAAACCCAAACCCTCTGATCAGGACTCTATCTCCAAATCCATCTCTAATCCATCCCCTCTATAAATACCTGCAATTACATCTCAAAACAAATCATCTCATATATCCCAAATTCATCTGTTCGCCGTTGCCGTCATCGCAAGAACCAAGCCGCCATCACCGGCCAAGGAAGCATCCGCTGTCGCCGCCCTTTGGCTTCGACCGAGGTGGTCCCCATCTCCATGATGTCACCTGCATCTCCTCATATCCATGTCTCGTCGTTGTACTGTATGCTTAACTGTGGTTGGAGTTGCTGTGTTGCTTAACTGCTCGTTTAGACTTTGTTACTGGTGTTCTACATGTATGTAGAACATGTAGAACAGAGGTACCAAAATTATTTCTATTGCTCCATATAAGGTTTGCCTAATAGCGAAGAACTTTGACTTGCATAGCCTAATTGTTTCTGCATCGGCAAGAGATGGATGTTCTGCTAGAGGTGGATGATTGAGATATCTTTGCATGAAATCTAGGTTTACTAATAGTATGTATATAAGAATCCATATATTTTTCTATGTCTGATCGATTTTGTCACATGCATGGCTGGTAATAGAGTCATCTTGCACAGATGGAGCCTATTTACAGTTTTAGTACTGGTTTTCCCTATTTTTTGTTGGTCTTTCACTGTTGATTATCTTCCATCTTTGATCTTCGGATGTAAACAATGTATGTTTAAGCTGGTTAAACATGTACACTGTTTATGGGATGATTTGTTTATGTAGGAATAGGTGCCCATGACAACAAATGTGTTACGATATACTTAATTCATTAGTACTTTCTTTGACAAGATAATTATGTTTACCGTTGCCTCTGTGAAACATGCAGTCGTTATGACAACACATGGTTGTAGGTGTTGAGTGAACAAATGGTATGTGTTAAATATTTGCTTTTTGCTCCCATTTTTTCTACTATGGCACATAGCCTAGCCTGATTATATAATTGTGTGGTTGTTCCTATGTTGTGGGTTCATCCTCTTTAATTTGTTATAGTTCTGTTCAAAAAACAATAAATTGATTGTTGCTTTTTTTACTATTTGTTAGTGTTAATCAGGTAAAATCATGGATTATAACCGCCCTTGCACCGGGCTTTGGAGTTGTCAGGAAGTGCTCAAACACTAGGTAGGTCCAGCTATAGGTCCACTTCTTGCTATACAAAACTTTTGGCTGCCGGCTCAAATAGCAATACATTATTCAGCTTATTTTGGGAGGTCAACCTATAGATCTAATTCTTTTTTTGGGGTTATTACTATAGCTAAATTATCCCTATGGGATCACATACAAAACCCCCTAAATTCTTACCAACACAGTAATTGAAGGTTATCAGGTTTTGCAACTATTCTATATGCATAAGCAAATTGGTTTTGGTCCAAACATTGAGCGAGATTAATTTTGCTACTAGAGGTGCATAATGTTCTGCTCTGACTAAAAAACCGTATCGTTGCCTTGCATATGTCTTTGGTTTAGGTCTTTTTTTAAAAAATTTTGCTACTATAGTTGCATAGTTTTGTGCTGTAACTAAAGGAACTGTATTATCGCCTTGCATGTGTCTTTGGTTTAAGTTTTTTCACAGTGCCTTTATGGTGTATCTGGGTTGCTTCACTAACTTTTGTTATGTATGTTCTTATCTTTGCCTTCAGCAATTTCTTAATGATCTTTGTACGACAAGAGTTTCTAGAAGGCATACTAATGGATGAATGGCTTTGAAAGTGCAAAGTGTTAGTCTGCTATTATTTGAATTTGACAATATTTGGCAGGATTTTTCAAAGAAATATAATACTATGAGATGTTCATCAATACTTCAGGTGAGCATATTTCCTGCATTATTCAGTTTATTTTGTGAGATCCAGCTATACGTCCAGTTCTTTTTTTTGGTTATTTCTATTGCTAAATTATCCCTGTGGGATCACATACAAAATCTTATAAGTTTTACCAACGCAGTACTTAAAAGGTTCTCGGCTTTTGCAACCATTCGATACGAATCAGCAATTTGGTTTTGATCCAAACATTGAGCAAGGTTAATTTTGCTAATATATATGCATCATGCTCTGTTGTAACTAAAAAACTGTATTATTGACTTGCATGTTTCTTTGGTTTAGGTGTATCAATGTATGTGCATTGCTTTAATACTATGAGATGTTCATCAATGCCTCAAGTGAGCATATTTTCACAGGAAGGTAATCAGTCATATTTAGCCCCCTTATGCTTCTCCTTACATTGTTTGACTTGCTATTTTGTAAAAGTACATCGTATGACTAATGTGTTATCCACGCTAAGTGAGGAATGATTACTATTACTAATTTCAAGTTTTCCATCTCTTTTATAGGCCTATTCGAGTCATCTTGTGGCTAACCTTCCACTATTCTTGACAATTGCAAATAGTAGTTTTAGGTCTCTCTTATCTAATGAGCCACTAAATACAACAACCATGGAGGCAGGAGGATGACATTAACTGCTAGCTTTTACTATACATAGTGGTATGCACTCTTTCGTAGTTTAAAACTAAATGTCGCTGCATACATTGCCAGATATGGAAATATTTTTTTGCTTGCTATGAATTGAAGAATCCCTTTACTGCTCTCAATTTACGAGTTTACAGTGGTTTATCCTCTCCATGTTTTGTGATGGTGGTTGATGCACTGGGTTCAATACAACATACTTATAGCCATTATAATTTGTTAAAACCCCAGTTCCTGTTGATTCTTGATATATTTTAATCTTTCCTACCCTACGAGCATTTAATTATGTGCCATTGGTTTCTTTACTATGTCATACATGTTACCTTTATAGCCATAAAACAGTTCTCATGCTTATTATGTTCCTAGAACCTCAACGACAAATTAATTTGCTAATATATATATGCCAAACTGCCTATTTTTGTTAGATAAAAAAAACAGTGGAAGAGGATAGTAGGCTCATTGAACATATCACACATGAGAGAAATGTTTCCCTGTACTATTTGTGACTACACTGTTTTAACCCCTCCAAATCCGTTTCATTTGCCAAAAAAACGACAGCAAGCAAGACTTGCTTTCATGTGCTTTTGTGTAATGGAAAGCCTAACATAGAGAAGCAGCCTATCATAGAAGGCAATCACTTGCTCTAGATTGTTGCATTCATATCACTAAATTTGTAACATTTGGTTTCTTTGAACCTTCTGTGTAATACTCATCTTCTGTATAAGATATATTTCCATGTCTGCCAGTGCATTTCAATAATGAGTGCCTATGTTTAGGAAAATGACGCTGTCTATTTTAGCCACTGATTTATTCTACTATGAACAAAGTAGGTATAAGAAACCATGCAATCAGTGACAATGCGACAATTTTATACCTTTATATGTTAGACAATGTGACAATCAGTGTAAAATATCTTTTTTACACTGATTAACATATAAAGTATAGTTGTAACATGGAGTTGACAGTTAACCATGCTTCCATGGGAATGGTCCATACAAAAGTTTTTTTAAAAGAAATTTTAGTATTTTCCACGAAAAATTGAATTTTAGAAACTTGCAAAAAATAGAGCCATGGTTTCATGGGAAGGGTCAATAAAAAAGTTCATCTAGGAGTTTTTGTTAGTTTGATAAAAAATTTGAATTTTTAAAACCGTGATATTTTTTGGAAGTTCACAAAGCTTTGAGTTAAAAAAGTGTCCATCAAAGATTAAATTCACAACAACTTGAATTTCAAAAATCGTAATGTTTTTCTTGAAAAATTTCAAAAAGTTCACGAAACTTTAAATTTTGGAAGGGTCCTAAAAAAAGTTATTTGCGAAAACTTTGCAAATTTTTAAAAAAATTCCAAAATCATCAGGCTTTCTTTTAAAGATTTTGTAAATTTCACAAGCTTTCAATTAAGAATAATTTATTTTTCTGAAAATTTGTTAAATTACATTGCAAATTGAATTTATAAAATTGTGATGACAATTTAGTCATTTCCACAAGATTTAAAGCTTAAAAATTCTGAGTTTGTTTTTTAAATTATGTTGTATGTTACATTTACAAATAGGCCTACCAAACATAGCCCACAATACATCAGTTTTTTTTAATAATTATAATTTAAAATATGTCCATAAAAATAAATTTTAAAATTCTCAAAATTCCATTAAAAAAGAACTTTAAAATATCAGAGGTTATCATAGGATATGTTTATTTTCGGTTCGGTATTTATGCTTTGCCTAGGTTTTAGGTGTATATAGGTTCGAATCGTTACATTTTTATTACTAACTCAATATAATAAAGGCATAGCAGAGACAACGCACGAGTTTGACGGGCAACCGCCCGTTAACCCTACTAGTATACACACATACGTGGCTGTAAGCTGTCGCTGTACGAATGCCGTGCAAATTACCATCTTCTAGAAATCGGGACTTTTTCGTGAAGATAGTAAACGTAAATACGGCTGGAATCTACTAGTAGTATACCAAACTGGTGGTGCATTTTGTTAGGCCCTGGCCCTGAGCCAGCTCACAAATAGAGTACTAGTAATGCTGAACAATAACCTGTGGGGTTGTGATGGTCCTCGTCCCAAGTCAGTCCTGGTGATTCACACGAAACCAAATCATTGCTCCTTGTCCGTATCGATCCCATCTGTTGATTAAACGTAAGCAAACAAATTAAGACGGTTCCTTAATCGCTTGTGGGACATGCAATGCACTAAGTTGCTACCATCTACGTTTACCAGGACTGCCAGCTCGTACCATGAACTCTGGTCGTTCGTTCGTATATATCAAATAAAAGAAGGAAAAAAACCAAGTCTTTGAGGAATTTTTCAGTTCATCATACTCAATTCATATAACTCTTTGCATTTTTGTATGACATATAAAACTATCCAAATCAATGACAGCGAGGCAACACATGCCGAAATCTCTCCATCTTTGATGGTCGGCCTTGATTATGGTGCCATTTAATCAGACTTGATGCCATGCCGCTTCAGGTCTTCTTTCTTTAATACTTGTACCCAAAAAAACAAAAGAAATACTATAGTTGACCTCTCGCATTCTTTCGGAGAAGTTTTTTTCCTTCCAAATCAACCCTTGACAAATCGTTGCCCCTACAAATTGCCCCATCATTCTCCCAGCTGTTTAATTTTTGCCATGATAATCCATTGTATTGGTAAGAGGCTAGGATAGGACCATTGTACTCTCTCTGTGTGTATATCTCTATTATTAAAAATAGTCTTGTGGTGGTCACTGGTAATACGTCACTTCACAGAAATTATTCACCATGTCATTCTACACTCCATGTTTTAATAACTCTTTGTTTTGCACTTTACTTGAATAGTATGTTCGATTTGTTATTTTAACCTTGAGATTCTATTACAAGACATCTTCTCTAGATGTGATCTAATATTACAATAAATGATTTAGAATTTTATTATTTTTGATGTTCGTTATAAAATACAGGCATTCAGCTAGTATATGTATATGTATGTATGTATGTATAGAGTGCGAAAAGCAGAGGAGAGGTAGGTAATTACGTGGGTAGAAATAGAATTGCATTGCAGGGCGTTTTATCATGTGGAAGCTAGTACTAGTAGGAAGGAAAGCAACTAGCTTTGATGAGATGGAATATAAGTATTAGATTAGATTAGATAGAGATAGAGATGCTCGTTTGGTGGAGTAGTAGTTGGCCTGCAACTGCAAATTTCGTGTAGAATCTTGGTCTAGCTATAAGCAGGCTACCATGAAATTGCCAATGAGTTAATCCTTTTTGGGTTTCTTCCTCGCAATTTTGCCATGTCCTGCGCACACGAGAGCATGGGCAGGACATATTCGCCGTTCAAGAATATATACAGCTGAAAAAGTTACTTTTTTTTTTTCAATTGAGCTGAGCTGAATAAGTTAGTATTGAGTAAGCAGCAAAACCAAAGCAAATATGAGATTTTTTCGTGAAAAAGATTAGTTTTTTTTTTCTGTGTTCAAACCGGCCCTTCGCTTTCCCTTGCCACCGGCATCTTGCAACTGCTCTTCTCAGGCTCCCCCTCCCTCCGCCATTATTCTACTCTCCCTTTTTTAAAGAATCACCAAGTCCACTAGTCCAGCAGTCGCCTGCTTCGTCTTCGTCTTCGCCTTCTCGCGGAGGACGCGGAGAGGAGGTGTAATGGCAATGCCCACGAGCCACCATTAGAGAGTCGAGAGGAGCCGAGGACTGAGCAGTGAGCAGAGCCGTCGTCGTGGGCAGCTTGGAGGGTAACATGGGCAGCTACGCGTACAGGTACTGCATGTGCTTCACCCGCAAGTTCCGATCCCCCGACGCGCAGCCGCCGCCCGACGTCCGCGCCGCCTACCAGCTGGCCGCTTCCTCTCTCGGCGACGATGGCCTCCGCCGCTTCCTCTCCGAGGTCCAGGGCGAGCCCCCCGCCGAGGTCGACCGCGTCCTCGCCATGCTCACCGGGGGCTCCGCCGCCGCCGCCGCCGGAGGGATCTCCCGCCTCGTCGGCAGGCCCCCTGCTGCTCCCGTCACGCTCGACGACTTCTTCGGCTTCCTCTTCTCCGCCGACCTCAACCCGCCCATCAACACCCATGTCAGTACTACGCATCTACTAATCAAGCTTGCTTTTTTTACTTCGTGGCAACTTTCCTCTACTTACAACATACACCACTGATTCTTCTTCTTCTTAACCTGCGTCGCATTGCGTTAATTAGTATGCTTGTTCATGAGACTGCGGGAGGGAGAATTGTATCCCAAATTTGTGCAATGTCCGAGCCAGGCGGAGTTGGATCCCACATGTTCTGCCTCATTTCGCTTGGGTCAACGCTACCCAGATTCTGCTCTTGTCTGTGGGATGGAAACTGAAAGAAAGGGACGGCTATACCTGTTACAATTAGACCTGGCAAGCAGCCCGCAACAAGGCTACAATGTTGTCACATGCCCTGCGTATGACTTTGTGGAATGTTCTCATCTTCCCTGCGGCTGTTTTTCATACCATCCTTATGCATATATATGATTTAGTGATACTTATGCATCTGCTGTACTCGAATGCTCCCAACATTATTAGCTCCTTGTTCCACTTATATTGATCTGTGCTGTTTACCAAAATGATATGCACATATATCTGGCTCATTGTTGTGAGTTGTTTTTTCCCTGTTGCTTTACCTTACCTCATGTCTGATCCTTGTTTTAACTCTTCATCAGGTTCACCACGACATGTCAGCCCCGTTTTCTCATTATTATTTATTCACCGGGCATAACTCCTACTTAACTGGGAACCAGCTCAATAGTGACTCCAGCGATATTCCAATTATAAAAGCATTGGAGACAGGTGTTAGAGTGATTGAACTTGATATGTGGCCAAATTCCGCAAAGAACAATATTGATATTCTCCATGGAGGGTAGGGCTTCTGCTTCCTCAGCATATTGACTTTATGAATGCTTTATGTTTTTATATTGCAAAACACTGAGAATAGTTCTAACATATCTTATATTATATCCCTTTTACAAATGCCCTTCAGAGCTTAGCCCTGTCTCTGGAGTGGACTTGTTCATGCTAGTGACTACTCCACCAACAAAGGTTAACTAGTAGATGGTTATGCTGTAGCGGACAGTCTTGATGCATATTTGCTGATGAGCCTGTGAACCTATTCATTAGGATTAAGCTTACTCAATTGGAGCTCTACCAGAGAGAGGTCAAATTAGACAACTAATCTTCAAGAAGCAATATGAAAGACACAAAATACATTGTTGTGTGTATAAGGTAGAATGTGACATCAACGGCCATGAAAAAAAATCAGATTGTGCTTAGTGTTGAATATCATACATATTCCAGGATACTAACAATCAGTAGAGCTGTTGCCTGACAAGAAAAAACTCTGCCTGTGAATATAATTCAGTGTTGCGTGTTTAAGGTGTTAGGGGCTACATGTTTTCTTTTGGGTCAAAAAAATCAACCTATGCTTACTATTGGACATTGTAAAAAAGATAGTGACAATCTGAGTTTAATTCTGGAGACCGTGCCAAGTCAAACTACGCCCTATAAAAATAAACAGATGGAGTACATAATTCAGAACATTTGAAACTGGTAGAGTTATGGCGTGATAGACCATATAACCCCATGTACCTTAATATATAATTTTACCCTTCAAAAGAAAGGAAGGAAATGAAATCCCCCCTTCCCCAAAACTGATATCAAGATTTCTGAAATAAAAAGTCTAATTGACTGTTTTTCTGTTTGTTGTATCTGTGTTGTTGGTTTTTTGCTTGAATGTGCAACAATCCTCTCTTCTTGTTAAAAAATATATTTCCTAAATCTTCCTTTTCTTGGCATTTGAAAGGACATTGACTGCACCTGTAGAAATCATCAAATGTTTAAAGTCCATCAAAGAACATGCCTTCCGTGCTTCCATATACCCTCTTGTCATTACTCTGGAGGATCACCTCACACCAGATCTACAAGCCAAAGTAGCTGAGGTAAATTTTACGTTTCTTTATATTCTTCCCTACATTTGTTTTGTTCAAATCCTCAATTCTGACCCCAAATCATTATAGATGCTCACCGAAACATTTGGAGATCTGCTTTACGTCCCTAGTTCAGACCCACTAAATGAGTTTCCTTCTCCAGAAGCTCTAATGAGAAGGATAATCATCTCAACTAAACCACCACAAGAATATCAGGAATTTCTTAAAGCTAAGGATAATCCGAAGATCAGTGGCAACATATCTAACTTGGCAGAGGAAGGAAGCTTGAGAAGAATAGATTCAAATGCTGAAGACTCTGATGGAAAGGTCTGCAGTATCACTGCCTTTTGAGGGCATGCGCGTATTAACAAAAGTCAAAAGCCATTAAGTAAACAAATTTATATATTCTTTTTGTCACAAACAGGATGAACAAGAAGAGCAAGATGATGAAGATTCTGAGGAGGATGACCCCAAATTTCAGCAGGATACTGCCTGTGAGTATAGGAAATTGATCACCATCCATGCTGGAAAACCGAAAGGCCATTTGAGGGATGCACTTAAGGTGGATCCTGACAAAGTTAGGCGCCTTTCTTTGAGCGAGACACAGTTAGCTAAAGCTACAGCTTTTCATGGTGCTGATGTCATAAGGTAATTTGCACGAATGCATAGCTGATTATATCAGTATTCAGAAGTCCACTGCGCAATAGCATTATAATTTTTAGTGTCGAATAATTGAAAATGATAGGTGCCATGGGGTTTATGAACCTAATCACTTCCAGTTGTTTGATTGTATGTTTAGTTTTAGACTTTTAGTTGTTAATGTGTCACAAAAAACTGTTGGTAATGTAATAGCTTGACTTAAACAATATTTTATTTGGACTGGAATGCTGTTACTCTTTACAATGTTATGAATCACAGTTTGTTGGAAATACTGTAAGGGATACTTAATGTAAGAAAAATAATACATAGTTAAGTTCTTTCAGTTACAGTTGGGCACACCTTGGTTCAAAAAACAATTGCGCACACCATAGTAATGATTGGATACTAGTGATCACATAGATCTATAGAGAATTTGATTGCAAGTCAAGTATAAACATTACTGTTCCTATGTTGCTCGATGTTCTCTTGATAAGAGCCTCTGTGGCTATGTTCATGATTGAAGCTGATACACTGCTGGAGCTTGAACAGTTAGATGATCTAATTAGCTGGCATATGGGAAAAAATAGAGTTTCTATAGTTCCTTAAATGTCTGGTAAATGTTTTATCTCATGCACTTAAAAATCTGATTTAGGTTCACTCAGAACAACATACTGAGGGTGTATCCGAAGGGTACAAGGATTAATTCTTCTAACTATGATCCAATGAATGCCTGGACTCACGGTGCTCAGATGGTTGCATTCAACATGCAGGTCGGGTGACAGCTCTTAAATTTCATGAATCACTTTTTATCTGTTTTTTGCTTTGCTTTTATCCTTACATAATTGCACTTGTTTGAGTGTCTCACATACTAAACTTAGTGAATCTCTTGGTCTTTGGGATAGCATTTGGTATCTAGTTAAAAATGCGATGTACTAGTATAATCAGTGGGAAAAAAATAAATCTGTAGAAGCAAAGTAATGTAGAATAGAGACACAATAATATTTATAGAGTTTGAACCACCTACCCTACATCTCTGCCAAGAGTCACCTACATGGAGACAAGTTTCTGCTTCTTGCTCACGTAGCTAGGCTAGGCAGCAGAGTGCATTTACAAGTTTGACATTGATCTGTTGTAATAATAATACACCACCAAGATTGATCCCCAATGTTGTCTCAAGAGGATTATACAAATTAATCTAGTGCTCTAGAAGTAGTTGAGCCCTTGTAACTGCATCATTCAGTTGTTAGAAATATGAACTTGCAGCTGCTAGCAACACCTTGTCAATACACTTGACTCTTCGATTGGCCTTCCATTTCTCAGGGGCATGATAAAGCACTCCGGTTGATGCAAGGATTTTTTAGAGCCAATGGGGGTTGTGGGTACGTTAAGAAGCCTGACTTCTTGCTAAAGACAGGTCCAAATGGCGAAATATTTGATCCTAAAGCAAGTTTGGCAGTAAAGAAAACCTTGAAGGTAGACATATTTCTGAGGCTCTGAGTTTCGGCCTTCCTCGAATTGCAATCAGGATTCTCTGGCCTAGCTAACAGTTGTTCTGATCATCTGATGTTTAAACAGGTCAAAGTATACATGGGAGATGGGTGGCGCATGGATTTCAGTAAAACTCATTTTGACGCCTTTTCTCCGCCTGATTTCTATACTAGGGTATGTCAGCAAGGCCATTCTGGTTTTCTTTTCTGAAATGATGGTCCATGCATGTCATGAAAAGCTTGCGTGGTACCAAACTGAACCGGTGGCTGTTGACAGAAGAAAGAGATTCAGGGGCTCTATGTAAGCAGTAAAATTGATGATGGTTGCAAGTAATAATACTGCATGTGCATGATGAACAGGTAGGGATAGCCGGGGTGCGAGCAGACTGTGTGATGAAGAGGACGAGGACGATCGAGGACCAGTGGGTGCCGGTGTGGGACGAGGAGTTCACGTTCACGCTGACGGTGCCGGAGCTGGCGCTGCTGAGGATAGAGGTGCAGGAGTACGACATGTCGGAGAAGCATGACTTCGGCGGGCAGACGTGCCTGCCGGTGTCGGAGCTGAAGCAGGGCATCCGCGCGGTGGCCCTCCATGACCGCAAGGGCGTCAGATATAAGTCCGTCAGGCTGCTCATGCGCTTCGATTTTGTCTAGGCCTCTGCTCGACGTCGATTCGTCAGCTTCCATCTGGTGCATGTATGTATGTAGTATATGCGCTCACTCACTTTGGCGGAATAATGGCGCTAGCTTGGAAACAGCAGAATCCTCCTTGTCTCTTTCCTTCTTTGTGTAGTGAGGGAATTAAACCAAACTGTAATTTTTTTCTACTGTAGTAGTGAGCTTGTATATTGTTCCATTTAGTGGAGAGAAACATCGCAATTCAGAGTGAATGTGATCACACGAAGACGAAGGGTGGCATTGTGGCAATCAATCGTCAGAAGAGAGATCCTGGACCAGAAAAAAAGAGCTTTTTTTTTTTATTCTTTGCTGCTGGATGCTGGTGCTGTGCCTGTGCTGTTGCTCGCGTCGCGGCTCGCCGCTTCTCCACCTCCCGTCTGTCTCCTCCTTCGGCTTCCTCTTCTTCCTCGTCGAGACAGACAAAAGAAGAGAGAAAGCTCTCGTCTTCGCCGCCGCCGCCGCCGGGATAAGCACCACCTCATCCTCAGGGCGCTGACCTCCCATTCTATCCCATCCGCGCTTCCTCAGGCGAGGTGAGGCTCCCCCAAGCCTGAGCCCAGTAAATAAATATGCGTCCTTTCCCGCCGCTCGCCGGAATCCGCCGCCGCTCCACAGGAAGTGCTACCTAACCCTTGTCCCGGCTCGTCACCATGGCGTCCGACCACCCCCTCGAGGCCCTCCTCGCCGCCGCCCGCGGCGTCCTCGCCCAACTCCCCGGATCCAATTCCAAGCAGCAGCAGCCCGACTGCCTCCTCCACCCCCACCTCGTCCTCACCAACTTCTTCCACAAGCCCCTCAGATCAGTCTCGAGATGCTTCCGCGACGGCAAGCCCAAGCCAGCAGGCGAGCAGTTCCCGCCGCTCCGGGACACTGGCCCGCAAAAGAAGCAGCGGCTCGAGCACCTGCTCTGCATTGCCTTCGACGCCTTGGCCCACAACCTGCAGATGCTGGAGGACGCCTGCAAGCAAAAAGGCGCCGAATTTGGTAGCTCTTCCCTACAGCTCCATCAATTTGAGGTTGTCAAGAAAGTATTCGATGGGAAGAAGGCGGATTTTGATGGGTTCCTGTCCAACCTGGGTTTCGCAAAGGTTGGGGCACCGCCTCCACCGGCGAGCATCATGGGTGCGTCCCCCGCTCCAGCACCGGCACCAGTCACCGACGAGGAGGGTGGGGATGTTATTGGGGACAAGAAGGAGGTTGACAACTCTAGTGCTACAACACAGCAGCCACAGAGATTAGCCGGTCGGTTGCTTAACATCCCATTATCGAATGTGGAGCGGCTACGGTCAACGCTGTCCACGGTGTCATTGACAGAGCTGATTGAGTTAGTCCCGCAGCTGGTTGGCAGATCATCAACATCGGTGGATAGCCATCCCGACAAGAAGAAGCTTTTCTCTGTGCAGGACTTCTTCCGGTATGCAGAATTTGAAGGTATATGAGCACCAATTTTTCAATGGGGAGGATTTACTCATATAATTCTTCTTTGGTATATAGGCTTATTATTTGCAATGGATGAAAATGTATGCTTTGTGATCTGGACATGATTTGCTCATGCTTGATAGATAGCTGTGAATAGAGTTCATGAACGGTCTCTTTGAGTGCCTAGACTTAGTTAGAATATTTTTTTTGCTTTGTCTCATCTAATTATGCAATGTCCTTATGAAGCCAATTAGAAAGTCGCCAAATTGGAACAGATGTAAATTAAATGCTAACATATAAAATATTTTGATTATTAATGATTTGTGTCAATCGTGATGGCATTGTCTTATTCACAGAGATGTTCTTCAAATATGTAGATTTAGAGGTGGCATTTGTGTATTAAATGGAACTCTCTTCTCATATTTTGTTCTGTTGTTTACCTAGAAAACGTGTTACCTGTTAATCTGTTATTTACACATTAGCAGTTCTCAACCTCATTAACCTTTGCAGAACATGACAGTATCATCATAATCTTTTTGTATGTTAAGATATGCACTTTAATCCATCAGTTAATTTCCATTGGTAGGCTATTAGGAGCAAGGGTATTGCATTATCTACAGATAATACTGTTAGCAACTTAGCATGGCACAAGGGTTGCTGAAATGGTACTTGTGAAAAGGTTGCTTTCCTGTTCTATCGGAAATGGAAAGTTAGCTCTTGATGTGTTACTCCTAAGCTTTATATATTGCTGCAGGAAAGCGGTTCTTTGAGGAGTTGGACAGAGATGGTGATGGTCAAGTCACTCTGGAAGACCTTGAAGTTGCAATGAGAAAGAGGCGATTGCCAAGGAGGTATGCTTGGGATTTCTTACGGCGCACCAGAAGTAACTTATTTTCAAAATCAATTGGGTGGAAACAATTTCTATCCTTGATGGAGCAGAAGGAGGCAACAATACTCCGGGCATACACTACATTGTGTTTGAGCAAGTCCGGGACACTTCACAAGAATCAAATCTTGATATCCTTAAAAAGTGCAGGCCTTCCAGCCAGTGAAGATAATGCTGCTGCCATGCTACGGTATCTAAATGCAGATTCAGAAGGATCAATCTCATACAGTCATTTTCGCAATTTCATGCTTCTACTTCCTTCAGAACGCCTTGAAGATGATCCTCGGTATGTCTGATGTATTAAGTTAAAAGAAAGTTGCATGTTCAGCCATTAAATATTAAATCATCTGAGTTGACTTGAGTGAACATCTAACTATGCATGCAAAAATCACTAATTCTTGTGTCTTCTAGCAGTATTTGGTACTCAGCCTGACGTTTGACTTATTTCTTCACTAACAATTGCATTTAGGAACATTTGGTTTGAAGCTGCTACTCTCGTCGCTGTTCCCCCACCTGTAGAAATATCCACCGGAAACGTTTTGAAGTCTGCTTTAGCTGGAGGTCTTGCTAGTGCCCTTTCTACCTCTGTGATGCATCCTATTGATTCAGTGAAGGTATAGAAGCATGCTTACCTGTAGCCTTTTAGTTCAAGAAAATGAGTGTTTTCCAAAACATAGATTCAGAAGTGCCTTCCTTCACTTGATCATATTCATTAGTATGGAATATCTCAACGACTTAGTGGTGAAATTCCAATGTATTACATTTATGTAAGAATGAGGTGAAGCATGACCTGCTTCTTGTGGGCTCCATACAATGGAACCAAACATTTAAACACACAGTCCTTGCAGTCCGAATTTTATGAATCTTGACTCTATGCAATAAATAGAAAGTGATACAGATAGCCTAGAATATTTCATTTCAGGGTTCTTCCATGACTACAATTATCCCTCATGAATTATGAGTACTGACAAGTCATTGCTTGCAATTATTGACCATATATCCTAGTTTAATTTTCTGATTGGAAGATTTCGTGATTCCATGGAGATCTCTAATTCATGCTCATAATTTTTTGTACTGTATCAGACACGTGTCCAAGCATCTACGCTTTCATTTCCAGATCTCATTTCAAATCTTCCACAAATTGGGCTTCGAGGACTGTATCGAGGATCTATACCTGCAATTCTTGGCCAGTTTTCAAGGTCTGTACTATCTCAAAGTTCTACACACAAATTCTTCTGTAGGGTACATATTCACATCCTGTCATTTGCAGCCATGGTTTGCGAACAGGTATATATGAAGCAAGCAAGCTTGTGTTAGTAAGTGTCGCTCCAACACTTCCAGAGATTCAGGTACATGTTCTATTTCTTGTGCAAAATTTCGCATATGGCACACAGCATCTCATAGACTTGTGGTTCCAGACCCACCTGATCAGTATCACAACAGAAGATTTCAATAATTTGTAGTCGTAGCATGAAGCCATGAACTCCCTGTCCTGTCTCTTAAGTCTTACCTACCACAGTTGTTTAGAAACGTACCTGCATAAGCCCTGAACTACAATCATTCCTTGTTAGCATATTGATATGGCTATTGACCAACCTAAATTCGTTGAGCAGGCTTAGCTTATTCTTGTAAAATCCAGTCTTTGTTTATTTCTAGTCAGGGTGAAAAAGGTAGCATAGCTCTGGTAAATACGAAGGTAGTCCGGACAAGGATATTGGAATAAACATAGTTTCAGTAATCATGGATTTGCTTTATGAAATTGCTTGATGATATGCTGGTCGTTTTGCAGGTGCAGTCACTGGCTTCCTTCTGCAGCACAATCCTGGGAACAGCAGTCCGTATTCCTTGTGAGGTTCTGAAACAGCGTTTGCAGGCTGGAATCTTCAACAATGTAGGGGAGGCCATTGTTGGTACCATGCAAAAAGATGGCCCAAAGGGCTTCTTCCGTGGCACTGGGGCCACTCTTTGTCGTGAGGTTCCTTTCTATGTTGCTGGAATGTGCCTTTATGCAGAAGCTAAGAAGGTATTACAAATTCTTACTAATCCAAAATTCAAATTGCCATTTTTTACCCTTTGTTAAGTTTTCCAACATTAAGCTTACCAGTTCTGTAGATTTCAGAAGTTCTGTGGATCTATGTAGCCCCAGATGGCAACTTAATGGCATTTTCTTCCATGCATGTGTTTTATACTTGAATGACCCTTTTTTTTTGAAGATGCCCATAGTAAGGTGATACCAAATAAACCAGAATTTAGATGGTGTGCATTTTAGCTGCCCAAAGCTATAAATGATAGTTACATCAGTTCACTCACTATATTACCAGATGCTTAATGGTGTGCGTATTAGCTGCTCATAGTTGTAAATGGTAGTTACATCATTTGTGAAGCTTTTGCTTTTGATGGACTGAAATTTAGAGATATATATGGTTTCTGTTACAACCTCATTAGTACAGGCCTGCACATCTTAAATGTATACAAGGATCATGCCCTTGGTTTTGTAGGCGGCACAGCATGTATTGAACAGAGACTTGGAACCATGGGAAACTGTGGCAGTTGGAGCATTGTCTGGAGGGCTTGCAGCAGTTGTCACCACTCCCTTTGACGTGATGAAGACTCGGATGATGACTGCCCCTCCAGGCACGCCGGTCTCCATGCAGTTGATAGTCTTCTCCATCCTTCAAAACGAGGGCCCTCTCGGGCTCTTCAAGGGCGCGATCCCACGCTTCTTCTGGATTGCTCCTCTGGGAGCAATGAACTTTGCAGGCTATGAGCTCGCCAAGAAGGCGATGATCCAAGCTGAGAGTGAGACCACAGAGACTATACATGAGAAGAAAACCATGGTGGGTTCCAGAGGATGACACATCCATTCACCTGGTTACCTCTATATGGTGTAAAGGAAAAACAGAAGCTTTTTTGCCATTGATGGAAAGAAGCACGCCAAGTTACCCTAACAGCCTTTTGTCACCTGTACCAAACGCGCTCTTATATCTTACCCCGTGATGAGGAAAATTTGTCGAATTTCCATTCCATAGACCTTAAAGAGTTTAGACTGCTGTATAGTAAGTAGATTACACGACTAGAGAAGTAGAGATGCTAGCTGCTCTTTTCTTCTTTTTCTTTACTGTCGTGGTTAATTAGCGGTGAATCTGCTGGGGGGCCAAACGGGTTAAACGCTGTTTATTGTTGTTTGAGCACAAGTGGCGAGCCGAGAAGTCAGGACTCAGCCATCTTGTAAATGCCAAATTCCAATTCTTTACAAATTTTAACAGAAACATTCATCTTTTTATGAAAGGAAATCGTGCCTTAACGCTCCAAGACGTTCCTTGGTCTCCTTCTGGTGGTTATGCGGCTGGCTTGAGATTAATAGCACTTTATGAACAAATTCAAAAGTTGTTGAGGATAACCAATATCCAAACCGAAGCATTTCACGATCTGAGACCTCGGTAATTAGCGTTTCATCAGACGACTCTGTATGTTTGAATGGCAGATCCTTGTGCTCTTCTAGATCCAAATGCTTTAAGCAAATTTCTAGCTGGGAATGCCCAATCGATTAGGCAAGGGAAGGAAGACCTCCATGGCCTCCTACAACACTCGGTGCATCTGCCATGGCAAGAAGCATAGTATGCTAGCACCCTGCTCAAACAGCCCTGCTTGCTGTAACTGGGCCGGCCCAGTTACCGTGCGAACCGTGCTTAGGCTGGTACCCCGGCCCGTTGGCCCGTTTGGCCTGGTTCATACATGGCGTGTTTGGTTGCCTGGCTCTGGCTCGGCCAGACCCGCACGAGCCAGGCTTGGGTGATACAAAATCACTATTCGGGCCTGGCTCCACGAAAACGCTCGCCGCGGCCGTTTCTCGCGAGCCAGGCCCGAACAGTGAGGACGCAAGCGAGCGAAGGCAACGACGCGAACAGCGGAGGCGGTGACAACGCGAGCGAGCGAAGGCGGCGGCCACAGCGAGCGACCTCGGAGAGGCTGGATCCGGTGGTGGTGAGACGGGAGCCTCGATCCGGCGGTCTTGGCTCGAGGAGGCGGATCCGGCGGCGGCGAAGCACGGGAGCCTCGATCCGGGCGGTGCGGCTCGAGGAGGCCGGATCCGGCGGCGAGCTCGGCGAAGCTTGACCAACAGCGGTGAGCTTGGTGCAGCTTGACGGCGAGCTTGGCAACCAAACGCCGCTCGGGGTGGCCTGGCTCAGCTTGTGCAGGGCAACCAAACACGGCGCCCTGCACGAGCTTGTCCGGGCTGTACCGAGCTTGGTTGCCGCGAGTAGGATTGGCCGGGTGGAGAAGACAACCAAACGCGCGCCACAGTGAACCAGGCCAAACAGGCCTGAATCGGGCCGACCCAGTTTCGTTGGATTGGCCAGCTCTATAGACAGGATGAAAAGAAAGTAAAGGCAAGGAGCGAAGAGTGCTAAGGTAGTTGAGGGGATGGCAGAAAAACTTAAGAACCATTTGAGTGCTTTTCGAGCTGAAGCTGAAGCATGTCTTAGGGCTATCACGAGATCAGTTGGCTTGGGTATGAATAAAATCACCATCGAAACGTACTCTCTGCAACTGCAACAAACACTCTCTAAAGAAGTGGAAGACCTCACTGAGATTGTGGCCCTGATAAGGGAGATCGATTTTGTCAAGAAGGTTAATGAGATCAGCGTGCAGTTCCTGCATTGCCACCGAGAGTGCAACCGCGTTGCACATGAAGTTGGTAAATTAGGCATAAATCTTCAGCCGGGTGACATGCTCAGGTGGGATGGAGATTTTCCCCAGAAAATTTGTAACCTCCTGGTTAGCGATGCTGCTGGTCTAGGCCAGTTATAAGTCTTGCTGTGTTTTACCTCAAAAAAAAAAAAAAGAAGTAGTTTTTCATGTTTCCCGCTCGGTTGGCATTCGAATCCAAACCACCGCATCTCATCCGCCTCCGCCTCCGCCTCCGCCTCCGGCGACTGAGATGGCCTCGCCGCGCCGCCTCCTCGCAGGATCCGGTCAGGCCCCTCCCCCCCTAATTGGCTACTTACCTAGGGTTTGTCTGCGCTACCTCCTCCTCCTCCTAGCTAGGGTGGTTTGCGCCTTGTTGTTTCCTTTGAGAAATGCCGGTGGCTTCATTCTTCCAGCAGTTTCTATTCCAGTCAATTCCTGCGATTAGTTCATGGGGATGCTAGTCATTCCCTTCGATTTGTCATACTAACCAATGGATTCTCCATCCCTCATGGGCGGCACAGGCGACAAGGAGAATTCGTGTCAATTTCGAGAAGAAATGGTGCGGCAAGAGGGGCCTCCTGCTCCTGTCTCTACAACTACAAAGCGAAAGAAGCAGCCAGGGGCTGGGGGTTTCAACTTGAGGAAAAGCATAGCATGGAATCCTGCTTTCTTCACCGACGAAGGTAGCTTCACTCACCCTACCCTATACATACCGGCACGGCACATAAACACATTCCATGAAATGAACTTCACAGGTGTTTTGGATAATTCGGAGCTTTCTATGCTTAGTGGCTCCCAAGTGAAGGCGACTGGGAGCTCTGGCTCAGGGCTTGGCAGCACGGTTTCCCCATCGTCCACATTTGGGACATCTGTACTCAGGCTCAAGGAAGTCGCGGAGAACGCTCCTGCCAAATTTCGGAGCACAGAAAGCAAGGGAAGGAAGTTGTTTTCTTCTGCAAAAACTTCCCAGCACCATGAACGGAAAAAACCTGCTGTGAGCTCATCACTTACTTATGGTCGTCTCTAGTCACATTAATAAACATCATTCAATAACGTTGCTCTTTTCTGCAGGGGACACAAGATAAAATGTTAGCAAGGATCATGCAAAAGTGCATACCACGACCACCAGCAGGATATTCATATCCTTGTGACGTTTTGGCTTGAGTTTTTCTTAACAAAAGCAGGGTTAAATTATCTTCTGTACTCTTGTCACACAAGCTTAAGTCTTACTAACTACAAATGCTGTTTGTTAGTCTTTAACTTAATTATACACAGAAGGTGCCAAACTCAAGTGCTACAGCTCAGGTGTCAAGAGTACCAAAGAAGTCTCAACCTTCTCTTCCTATGGTCCCTAGAAGTACCTCATCTGCGACAGCTGTTTCCAAATCAAATAAAAAGTTAGCTCCGGGTAATCATGTGCATATGGTTTCTTTAAAGAAGCTGAGCTTCTTGTCAAGTCAGACAGTTCTTTTAATTAACCTCTCAGGCTCCCAGTGGCATTAGTAATTAGTCTGTTATATAACTTAGCTTTTGCCACCATTTTACGTTATTGCTAACCGTCTAACTCAATGCACTGCTATTTTTCAGTTAATACAGAGCACGCACGGAGAGTAGAGGGACTCACACTTACATCAAAGATGAAGCCTACATCTTTGACTAAATCTTCTAGACCTAACACAGAGAAGGATGTGGTGAGTGCTTGCATTACTGACCATAAACAAGGAATAATTATTAATACAGCACTGATATTTTTCAAGCAATATCATTCCTATCATTGTTGTTTCCTCACTTCCTTTTATACCACTGAAGATCTAAAAACCATACCTAATATGCTACTGTACATGTTGCCAAACTCTGAAAATCTGAAATTGAAACCTGAAAACTGAAAACGGGGATATTATCTCAATTTGATATTCCATATTTGGGATATCACAAATTTAGGTTTTCAAACCTTGATTTTTGAAGTTTTCAACTACCTCAAATCTTGTAATAAAAACTGAAGCCATTTCTGAAACATCTGATAAGGTTACCTTAGTCGCTTTTGATTTTTGAAAATCATTACCGATCATAATTGTCATCCGGCAACATTAAAATCTATTGATATTCAAAGAACAAACTCAGTTGTGGCCCTTTAATAAATTCGGTTTGTTGGGTAATATGGTTTGCATCTCCATTTGGAAAAATTTCCTGTCTCATTTTTTCTTGCAGCATTCGATAATTTTCCTAAACATACTTGTTTACTTGTGCAGGTGCCTGCTGTTACTGCTATCCGTGAAGAAGCCTATGATTCTGGAAACTGCAATTCTTTTTCACCATCACAAACTAGCCCCTCCAGATCTGTTGGTATGCCCACATCAACTCTTGCTAGGCCGTCAGCACTTCGGATGCCTTCACCTTCGGTTGGGTTTTTTACTCAGGTAGTCTGTTATGCTCTTCTGTACCTACCATCTGTGATAGTTTTACTTCTACGTTTCTTGGAATGCACCTCTTGTTCATTGTGGTTTGCATCTACGGTGTGAAAACAAGTTGGTTTTCGACATCCACTTTGAGTCACAAATAGATGTGTGATTTAATGATAAGTTCTCTCTTTGTATGCAACCAAGCTTTGTGAATCAGTTCCCTACAAATTTGTGGAAAAATGACGGTGCCTCATCCATGAGATTCATTGCTTGCCTGGTTGTTTCAGGGAAAGGCTCATGTGTCACATGCTGATACTGCTCAAAGAAATGCGGAGAGGTGCATTACTGGAAATACTTCATCGCTTTCAGAACCTCCTCAGAAAAATGCAGAGAGGTGCTTTACTGCAAACATTTCATCACTTGTAAAACCACCCAGATGTAAGCAGCCTGGGGATCTAAAAAGCAAACTCTGTCTAACTAAGCAGCTGCCAACCAATTGCTCTGCTGCTTCGGATCTTCCGGTGCAATCCTTAACTAGTGAGAGCACACTCAACACCTTGGCCACTTCATTTCCTGGTATAGAGCACCCTAATGTGTGTTCTGCAAAGGAATCCTTGTCAAGAGGTATAGAGGCACACTCATCAAAATTTGGAGATACAGATAATCAACAAATTCCAGGGGCCACTTGGTTATTGGCTGAAAGTGGACTTACTATACAGTCATTTAGTTCAGAGAAGAATGATGGTGCCAGAAATGGCATGCCAAATGCCTACAATAACGCATCACACGTACAAGGCATTGACCCTACTAAGGTTTCCCATTCTCTTAAAGCTAATTGCTCCTCGACGATTGGGCCTGTTGAGAATTCCTGCTCTCTTAAATCCATTTGCTCCTCAACCAAACCTATTGTGGGGAGGAAATTATCATCCTCTTGCATTCCTTCTCAAATGTGCACCCCTAATGATCTTGATTATCAAGGTAAGCCAGACAACTGTTCCAGTGCAGCAATTGACTTGGAAAATTCTCTTAGAGAGACAGCAGCTGCAGTTTCTTTGTCAGAAGGAAACAACTACACTCCAATTCCTGCCTGCTTGCAAGATTTGGATTCCTGCTATCAACAGAATACTGAATGTTCTACTCTAATAGAATCAGTGGAGTCTGCAATATGTGTAGATCAGGTGATACAGTGTGGTGGTTCAGGTGACACAAAATCAGCTTTAGCAGACAGCGAATCAGACTTGGATGATTCTTTGTGTAAGCAAGCTCAACCTACTTCATCAGAAGAACCAAATATTGATGGTGGAAAGGAGCTTTACACAGATAGTTCATTGGTTGTAAAGGAAGCTCAGTTGTTACATGTAGGGTGTGAGATTAACCATGAGTATAGGAGTACAGTATGTTCTCCAATGCAACCAGCCGCACCTACGCCTTGTGTGGATCAGGAGGCACGGGCTGCTGATTTAAGTGATTTAAAAGCAGTTAGATTTGATAGTAAGACATATGATTCTCTGAAAGAGGAACAACCACCTATTTTATTTGAAGAAACAAATACTGAAGATAATATGGAGCTTGACACAAACGAGTTGTCAGAGAGTGCATCACATATAGAGTATGCCAGCATCAAATATTCAAATGTATAGAGTTAATTGGCTTCAATTGTGTAGTGCATTGATAGTGTTTCTCTTATCTTTTGCAGAAAGAATAAGGCAGTCTACAAATCAAGGACAAATACTATCCATAAAGATCATCTAAAGCACTTGGTACCATTTACGGAAGAATGGCTTGCTGTAATGGAAGCTTGTGGGGAGGTCAGTATACTTGACATCAGTGAATCATTTAGATGAGTAAATAGTTTTTGGTTGTCCGACTTTTGTATGAAACAAAATAACAGCTAAAAGTGCATGATACCTTATACAAATGTAATATAGAATATTTTTGCTGGAAAAATGATGGCCTTGTTCCTTTCAGCGTAAACTGGCGGTTGGCGTTTTACTACAGTAAATTTGTTATTTTTATATGTTTTTTTTGTGTTATAATTTCCAAAGATTTTTTTGAGGCTTTGATTAGTTCTTCTCAAAGATTCTTAAAAAAATTTTAATTATCTTTTTAGGCTCATTAAACTTTTTTTCGAAGACTTATAAATTTACTACAGTAAAAAGCCAACCGCCAGTTTCCGCTGAAAGAAACAGATCCGATATCTTCAATACACAAGTTACTACCATGTTAATGTTGACATAATTCAGCTCCAGTCTTCTATTCTTTTCTTTGTATGTTAGTATAGGTGCCAACTGTTGCATGCATTTGATTAATAAAGTCCCCCCCTCCCCCCTTCCTTAAAACTGAAATAAATCTGATGATAAATCCTGATAGATCCAAATCCATTATGTGGTAGTATTGCATTGGCACATTTGCTAGGGTATATTGGTGCAGCCAGGCAGAGTGTCCAAACAAGTGTTCGATGAATAATCTGTTGGAGCTAATCTAATATGAGCACAACAATCGCCTGGTTCCTTGTTGTTTCACCCAAAACATTAGAATCATCTTACTGCTGGCTCATCTTCTGTTCCCCCAGCCCCTGGTGGAGAAACAGCAAGTCGTTGACTATAACTTGCTGTTACCAGGTATATTTTTGAATGTTGTTGTCCTTAATTTGAGGTTTGATCCCGGAAGCGTGAACATATTTTGACAGGAAGTTTTGGAACAGAAGAGTGGAGCTGTGCAAAATTCGCCTACTGAGAAAGCTGCTCCAGAACCCAGCCCGTGGTCACCGGTACGCCCCTATGTAACTGCAAAATGCAAATTTGGTACACATCTATTTTCAGACATGCATAAAGTGGTGTTTTAATTTAGGTTATAGTGCATGCTTCATGTCTATTGACTAAAAATCCGATCTTGAGGTGCATAGTTGTTTTTTTTTTTACTCGAGATCAGTACATGTAGTTGGCCACTTGGCCCTCACAGGAGTGAAAGTACAGGTTCAGAGTATAATTATGCGGCAATCTTTGATGTGAGTACAGGTTAAACGCAAAGCTCAAGATGTGGGTCCATTCGACTGTACCAAGTATTCCAAGAGCGTCCGAACATCTACTTCCCCCCCTTAACGGCATCTGAGTGCACTTCACTTCACTTGTTGAGAACGAGAGCATACAAGGCCGGAGCTGCAGCTGACTCGGATCTCTTATGTCCCGTTCTTCCTCGAATTGCCTTGTAAAACAAGTCGTCGTATTTGCTTTCGTTCTGAACTTAGCATCCCCAACCCCAAGGAAACACTTGGAAAAGAATAAAGACAAAGTGTAATCTTTGGTAGTAGCAAGAGGATGAGCGTTGCAACACCATATTGAAAGCAATGGCTAATTGCAAGCAGGCCAGCAGCAGCACTAATCGCCGTCGCCGGCGTCGGGGCGCCAGTGCCAGTCGCCGTCGTAGTAGGAGTTGGGGAGGCCGAGCCAGAACTTGAAGGCCTCGGCGGCGCGCTTCCGCTCCCGCCTCCGGTCCCGGCGAGCCTGCGAGGCGTGGCGGCTGGTGAACATGCGGGAGTGCATCTCCACGTACATCTTCTTGTACTTGGCCTTGTCGGGCGCCATGCCCTGCTCCTCCATGCACGCCACGATCTCCAGCGCCTTCCGGAAGAATGCCGCCCTCACGCACACGTCGGCCAGCGCCTCCAGCAGCTCCAGGTCCGGCCGCACCCGCCCCCGCGCCGCCGCCTCCTTCACCTCCCCCCACAGCACCAGCGCCTCCCCGGGCTTCCGCGCCGCCGCGATCCCCTTCGCCAGGCTCCCGTACGTCGCCACGTCCGGCCACACCCCGCGCTCCTTCATCTCCTCCACCACCCGCTTCGCCGCCTCCAGCTGCCCCGCCCGGCCGTACGCCTCCACCAGCATGTTCCACGCCGTCCTGTCCACCGCCACCCGCGGGTCCCTCTCCATCTCCTCCAGCACCCTCTGCGCCACCTTCGCCTGCCCCGACGCCGCGAACGCCTTCATCACCGTCGTGTAGCTCACCGCCGACGGCGCGATGCCCCGCGCCCGCATCTCGTTGAAGTACTCCAGCGAGCCGGCGGTGTCGTCGGCGAGCACGCACCCATCCATCAGCGTGTTGTACGTCACCACGTCGGGCTCCATCGGCATCGCCTCCAGCAGCTCCCGCGCCGTCCCCATCTGCAGCTGCTGGCAGTAGCCCTTCAGCAGCACGTTGTAGGTCACGCGGCTGGCCGGGACTCCCGCTTCGGCCATCTCCTCCAGCACGGCGCGAGCTCGCTCCATGTCCCCGGCCGCCACCAGCGTCGACACCACCGTCGTGTACGTCACGTGGTCCGGCCGGCTAGCCGGCCTCGTCTCCCCCTCCCGCTGCATCGCATGCAGCATGATCACCACGTCGTCCACTCGACCGGCGTTCATGTATCCCTTCATCACCGTCGTGTACACCCTCGCGTTGGGTGGGTACGTCTTGGCCAGCAGCGGCACCTCCGTGCCTTGCTCCGGCGCGGCCCCGACGATGTCCTCCAGGACGGCGCTCGCTTGCTCTTCTTCTCTCGCCGCACTAGTGCCGGCGGCGTCAAGTACTGGCACTGATCTGAGCAGCGAACAGAGGTCGTGGCGGCCGTCCCGCATGGCCTGCACGATCCTCTCCGCCGTGGGGATGTCGCCGAAGCCGACGTACGCGGCGACGAGGGAATGGAAGGTGGTGGCGCAGGGGCGAGGCCGGAGGAGAGGATGCGCTCGGGGACGCGCGCGACGAGGTCCTTGCGGCCGGCGCGCGCGCACATCTTGATGACGACGTTGTAGGTGAGGGCGTCGGGGGTCGCGCCCCACCTGTGCATCTCGTCGAACAGCTGGCGGAAGCGGGCCGAATCGCCGGCGTCGGCGCAGGCGCTGAGCGCCGCGTTGAAGGCAGCCGTGTCGGGCAGGGAGGACGAAGACGAGGTCTGGTCGGCGGGGGCGCGGCGGAGGTGATGGAGGACGGCATCGAATAGGCGGAGCGCGTGGGAGGGGCGGAGGCGGGAGACGGCCGCAGTGTAGGCGCGGCGGTCGGGGAGGAGGCCTCGGCGCAGCATGGAGAGGAGCAGGGAGTAGGCGAGGGCGGCGTTGCTGGAGCGGGCTGCGGCGGAGGCGGCGAGGGAGAGGGAGTTGGCGTCGAGGAGGGCGAGGGCGTGGTTGGCGCGGAGGCGCTGGAGGAGGCTGGCGGCGCGGGAGAAGGCTGAGGAATTGGAGGTGGCCTTGTAGGAGAGCTGGGCGAGGAGGCGGGAGGCGGAGGTGGACGACTCGGGGAGGGAGGGGGTGGAGGCGAAGAGGCGGTAGGCGGCGTCGGTGTTGCCGGCGCGGAGGAGAGCGAGGAGAGCAGCGTCGGCGTCTTCTTCATGGTCGGCGCGGCCAATTGGGGTGGAGGTGGAGGTGGGAGAAACGGCGGGGGACAGGTGGTGGTGGGTGCCCGTGCGGGAGAATGAGCATGAGGAAGAGGAGGACCGGAGGGGGCAGAGCAGTGGTGGCGTCGGGCCGGCGAAGTAGGCCGGGGCGGGGTGGGACTGCACCACCATGAGAGGAGGTTCCAAAGCTCAAGCCGTGGCTGTGACCGCGAGCGAAGAGGAGGAAGAGGAAGAGGATGACGACGACGTGTCAAGCTGTGAGCGAAGAGAAGACGTGGATGGAGCCGAGCCCAGCGTAATAATTTTAAAAAATATATATAAATCGATGGTACACTCGGGTCAAACTGGTCATCGCTTTCTTTGTATTATTCCTTATTTGCCATCAGAAGTGCGAAGAGAGAGAGATTTTAACTTTCTTTATATGTCATCGTCTCCTCAACTTTCGTAATTTATGCATTTAAAACATCACATCTCCTACATTTTAACTCTAAATTGAGCGATTTAAATTTCTAAATTTCTGTATAATCATGTTCCACTTGTGGTCAAAATTTAATATTTTTCTATTTTTTTGATCTCATTTTAATGAGACATGGTACCATTAATTTTAAAGCAAAATTTACATCCAAAAATTTTAAATTCCACTTTGAGTACACATAATTTTATCAAACTATAGAGATTTTTTTTCTCATTTTTTGAATAATTTACTATTTTTATAAATTATTTCTATTCTATAATGTATTGAAAATACAGGGACATAATCGTATCTATACAGCACCGTCATGGCTTTACTGGTCAACAATGGCATGGAGAGAGAAGTTTTAGAGAGATGGCGCGTAAGGGAAGTAGTCTTGATGATAGATAAGGAAAGGGCTAACTCTTAATAAAAAAATAAGGCTCATCTCCTTAGCCATACCCGAAAGCGAAACCTCTCCTCTTACTCCTAATTTTCTGTTAGGGTTAAGCTCAAGTCTTCCCGCATAGGGGTGTAATAAGTAATTGAAACCCTTGGTGAAGTTTAGCTTAAAATTCTACAACTTACGTATATCTGGTAACCTTTTAGACCCTAGGTTTTCATCTATTACCAGGTGTGGAAATGCACACATGTTCCTGGATTGGTGATCAACACATCTGGTGGTGTCTGGTATTCCTTTGCAGTGTATATGCAGAGCAAGATGCCATGAAAACCTCTCCATATTTAGCACCAGATTCATTAATCAGTAGCTATGTAGCTATACTTAATTCTTAGCTATGCAGCTATACTTAATTCTGTAAGCAGATGATACAAGTTTAAATCTATTTTTTGAACTATAATTGTAGTAGCAAATAATATAGAGAAATTCTAACGGACGGTGTTCCGTCCCGGAGGCTATGGACGGTGTAGGTACATGACAAAAGGTGAGCTGTTCCACGCGTTCGTGCTTCGGTGACGCGTCTGCTCTGCTCACCGTAAATTGGGCCGTGCACGAGTTGAGCTTTTTTTTTTTTTTGGTGCAAACTTCTACAAGTAGAAACCTAGCTAATTGGTACATACCCATTTTCACTACTATAAAATTCATATGAAGTCCAAACTCAACGAAATAAATTTGTTAAATATTAGAGCAGTTAAAACCACTCATCTGCAAATTTTCAACATTTTTTTTGGATTTTAGTTATTTTCTTTCTTTTTCGCTACCCAATGATGCTTGTAGCTTAGATGATATTCGATACTTAATGATATCCACTACTCGAATATAACTGATACTCAATTTAATCCCTATAAGTTTCAGCATATGGACAGTTAGCAAACATACTTCGTGACAATACTGCATATGAAGAAGAATTAATGTACATCCTTGGCACCCACCTGTAGATTATTAGCGAATAATGTACAATTCACCTCTCGACACACCTGAGACACTGTGGTTCATCTTAGCACATTATGGTTCACAAATATGGTTCACCCATAACACACCATAGTTTATTCGACACATTATGGTTCACAAACATAATTCACCCCGACACACACACTTGAGACATCATGGTGTAGGAATATAATAAAAATGGTTCAACTCGAAACATCATGGTTCATACCTGAGACACCACGATTCACCTCTTGACACACCATATTTCACACCTGAGACACCACGGTTCATCTCTTGACACATCGTGTTTCACACCTGAGACACCACGGTTCATCTCTTAACACACCATAGTTCACACCTGAGACACCACGGTTCACCAAACACATTATGGTTCATAAACATAGTTCACCTCGACACACATATCTGAGACACCATGGCGTAGGAAAATGATAAAAAATGGTTCAACCCGAGACATTATGGTTCACACCTGAGACAACACGATTCACCTCTCGACACACCATGTTTCACACCAAAGACACCACGGTTCACCTCTCGACACACCATGGTTCACGCTTGAGACCATGGTTCTCCTCGACGCATTATAATTCATAAACATGGTTTACCCTGACACACCATGGTTCACTCCTGACACACCATGGTTCACCTGACACCTTATTGTTCACAAACATGGTTCACTTTTATTCAAGTTCTTTTTCCCTGATTCACTAGTGATTCACTCATGGTTTACCCCTGATTCACCCATGGTTTACACTGATTCACCTATGGTTCACATTTATTTTGTCCTATTCTATACCGTAGCTATGCCAGGGGACATTTTGTTTTGCTTCTCTTGGTCTCCCCCAAATTAAAGCCCTGCACCAACGTGGTCTCGCACTGGTGAGGGCTCTGACATCCGTTCTCAATGATACCCTCGATACTCAACCCGTGCGATACTTGACCTGATACCTCGAGGGTCGACGATACGCCTGATACTCAACTCAATACCCTTGACCCAATACCCTCGATACTCGATGATACCCGACCCGATACCCCCAATACTTAACGATGCCCCTGCTACTCAACCCGATACTCGATGATACTCCTGATACTTAATGATACTCCTAATACTTGACCTGATACTTTGAGACTTGACGATTCACCCTATATCCAACATGATACCACCACCCCGATACATGACAGTACCCCCGATACTTAACCCGATACCCCCTCGATACTCAACCTGATACCCCCCAATACTCGATGATACCTCGATACTCAACCCGATACATGACAATACCCCTCGATACTCAACTTCTTACATGATGATACCCCTTGATACTCGACAAGATACCCCCAACCCGATACCTCTCGATATTTAACATGATACCTAATCCGATACTCGATGATACACCATGATACCTAACCCGATACACGACGTTACGTGATCCGATACTCCACGATATTCAATGATACACGACGATACTTATAATATCTACTAACTGATACCTGACGATACCCAGTACTTGATGATACTTAAACCGATATTGCACGATACCTGACCTGATACTTGATGATACGTGAGTGACGAGAGCGTGATGGAGGGGGCGACGCGTGCGCGTGCATGTGTGTTTTCATTGTGCAGTGTTGTACTGTGGGTCATGGTGGGTATGGTATACCTAGTTCCTCTCCTTTTATTTATTTACTTTTTCTCCCTCCATGGCTGCACCTACACGTACTGCAGCCTCTGCCATGCATTGCCTTCTAATTCTGTGTAGACATGTGCTCATGCTCACCTTTTTGGTTCTGCACCATGAACTGCATACAGTAGTACTATATCACGCATGATGCAAACAGAAAAGGGCGCGAAAGGACAAGCACGGGAACATGCAGGAGGGCATAGGGTGTGGGGTGACGCGCGCGTGCTTTTTTTTTGTCACATAGCGTTGTACTGTTGGTCAGCATTGGGACGGTATACCGTCGGCTAGTCTCTTCCAATAATATATGGTCCATAAGTCTTATCCCTTTTAAGACTCTATTGCAATGCACAGGCACCCTGGTAGTAAATAAATAAATAGGCGACCAAGAGCCCCAGCTCTTGCCGCCGGCGAGTCTTCTCAGGCCCCTCATCTCCTTCATCTCCGGTGTCCTCGTCGGAGTGAGGAGGAGGGCCCACTTCTTGTTAGCGACCTATAAATATCTAGTGTTTTAGGCTAGTCCTCAGCTTAGGTAGATCTAGATCTAGCCTTTGTTGAGAAAATAATGGAGCTTCCATGATGGAGGAGGACGTGTGGCAGGCTGCTTTCGAGGTGGAGTGGTAGAGGGGGTCATGGGTGGTGCAGGCCTAGAGCTTGCGACGAGGTGCAAACAGCCTTTGCGTGGAGCACAGGGCAACACTCGTGCGGAGTGGCAGGCTGCTGCTTATCTGGCACAGATGGGGGTGTGGGGGTGTGACGGACCAAATTTCCAGTAAAAATTTACCAGAAAATGTCCAGAATGCCAAATGTCCATGATTTCAGTTACATTCAGAAATAGTACAGCCTGCTTGATTTATTACATGTTACAAAATATTTTACAGTGGAAAGTGGAAAATATAACCTAGTAATAAAAAGAAAATTACATGTTCATATACCACAGGCAAGCCTGAGCATAAGGTAAATCTTAGAAATTGATCCTATGTGAATTCCTATCTTCTTTATAAATGTCCAATCTGATTATAAAGTAGATCCTGCAAAAAGAAATAAATTGCCCACAAAATGTGGGTAAGTACTAATCGTACTTGCAGGTTTCTTGAGAAAATGGTACTAATATTATATGAAACAGGGTTCAAGAAATAGTAAAGCTTTATGGTGGATATGCAATTCTGGGTATTAAAAGTCCTATTATATTTCTAAAACAATTAATAATAATAGTACAAATTCTATCATCTTTCTCCATCCTTACTTATCTGCTAACCAGACAACAATTTTTGTAAAACAAATTCATGAGTTTTGACAAATAAGGGGGTGTTTTATTGGGCTTATGAGCCGTGACTTATCTGTCATATCTCCAACTTCGAGAATTTTCCGAGGTTGCCTCGAGAGTCGGATAGCCTTGAAATTTAGGATTTAGGGAGCTTTTATACTCGCCTACGAGATAAAAATAAAACGGATTCAAAAGTAATAAAAAAATTGAGATGAGTCAATATTAGTCGAGATAAGTCACGAAAATTTCGACTTATCGATAATATTGACTCATCGACTTTATTACTTTTGAATCCGATTTATTTTTATCTCGAGGCGTAGTCTAAAAGCTCCCTAAATCCTAAATTTCAAGGCCATCCGACTCTCGAGGCCACCTCGGAAAATTCTCGAAGTTGGAGATAAGACAGATAAATCACAGCTTATGAGCCCAATAGAACACCCCCTAAGAGAGGCATCACCCATTTGACATAACTTCATATACCTGAAGTAAGGTCCATCGATGTATTTGTTTTCAGCTCTGCAGAACCTGCTTAGTTTTACCCATGGATTCATGACTTCCATAGATAGGAGGTAAACTATGTCATTCTTAAATATTTTAAACTCAAGTTTTTATAGAAGAAAACGATATCTAGATATTCTCTTACCACATAGCAAATATCTAGTGCCCTTGAGTGTTTCGACCAGCCATAGATGCTGTGACCCTGGCCCAAGACGGCAAAGATAACGATATTTTTGAATCTGCTTCTATATTTTTATAAAGCAATGATTCCAGGGAGTTCACACCCTCGCCCACCTGGTGTCCTTGAGTGTGTACCTTCTAACCCCAACGTACCTGGCCCAAGCCGACAACTGCTTTTTCCAAATTACTTTATGTGAGAAATCATTTTATCTCCCAAACTACAATCCTTTCCATATCAAATAAGTTATCCAACCCAACTTATTTATACGGACCAATTCTTTTATCCTTTCATGAGATAATCAAAATTTTGTATTTTTGCCTATACTAGGGTTTTATCAGGGGTTGATTATTTTTAGGTGGCTTTTTAAGGTATTGGGGCTTGGATAAAAATTATACTTGGAATGTATAAATAATAACTAGAAAATATATGCAATAAATAATAAATAGAAGAAATGTACGTATATCAAAATGCATCAAGGATAAGAAAAACCTAACTTAATTGGAGATCGGATCACACTTATATATGTCTTTTGGACATTCTTTCCAGAGGGCGTATCTTGTCGTCTACATATTGTAAAAAGAGAGAAACTCCAATAAAAATCAAAAAAGAAAAGTTTTAAATAAACAACAAATAAAAGGGTTTGGGTAAAAGGTGATGGGTCGTACGATTTTGTAAAAGTTTTGAAAATATTTTCTAAAAGAGAAAGGGTATGGTTTTTATGTAAAATAGGTATTTGGGCAGTATAAGGTTAAGGTTAGTATATGGATTTGTTAATTTAGGATGTAATTAGGCTTAGTTTAAATGTATGTGATTTATAATTGATGTTTATAAATAGGGATTATGGAGAGTTTTATTGTTATTAATTTTGGAATATTAATATTTCTATTTAATCTATAATGATAGTAATTAAAAAGGATTGGTTTTGACATTATTATTTTATATGGAAATGTTTATATGGGTTGAATGGATTATGTGAAATTTACTAATAAGATCCTTATATTAAATAGGGTCGAATGGGATATGTAAAATTTATTAACATAATTTCATATTAATTTTATATTTTAAGGAAAGTTGTAATTATGTTAAAGAAAGGGGTTTAAATTTAGATTTGAATTTCTGTAGGTTTTAAAAATGTAGAAATATTATTTCTAGATATAAAACATTATTTTGAGTAATTTTTATATTGGAAGTTTTTATTAATTCTTCTTTTATATTCTTCAATTAAAATCTTTTGATATATAAAGAAGAAAGAGTAAAAGAATTTATTTAGGGTTATTTTATTAAAGAAATATGATATTTATATTTTTATATTATTCTTTATCTTATATCTGATTTTTATGAATTTTTGTAAAATTTATAAAAGTGATAAGATATTTTAAATATATTCAAATCGTATAGGTGAAATCAAAAATTAAGAAAAAGATTTCTTACTGGGCTCATATTGGGCTCGGCCCAAGTAACTGACGTGGGCAGGTTGTGTGGCTGTCGCACAGGACCGGTGCGCAGTGTGTCTGACGAGCGGGGTCCATGTGGTAGTGGGAGAGGAGGTGAGTGAAAGGGGAAAAACAGGGGGCCGGTGGTGGAGCTCGTCGGCGACGATGAGGGAGAGCTGGCGGCGAGGAATTGGGGTTGGCTTCATGAAATTGGGAGCGTGACGAACTCACTGGTGGTTCTGGAGAGGGTTGGGGTGGACAGAGATGGTGGCGCGGCGAGCTTGGGGCGGCGGCGGTATGAGATGACGGTGAGGAGAGGTTCGGGTGAGGGTAAGGGTTAGGTGAGGGTTAGGTCGGATTCATGAGGGAATTTGGAGCAATTTCTTTCACAACGTCGAAGCTTGAAGATGATCACAAAGCAGATCAACAATCACCGGAGTTAAACACAACGACGGCGTCGGGGGCGAACTAGAGGAGAGAAGGGAAAGAAATATAGCTTGAAGAGTGGCTTATGATGTCGCAAGGTCGATGAGCGCACTATTTATAGATGGCGGAGGTCGGTTCAAGGACGAGCTGGAGCCAATATGGGCGGCGAAATGGCGGCGAGCAATCCGCGGCGGATAGCGGCGGAACAGGGGTTTCAAATGCTTCCACGTGCGGCATGTGGTCAAGAAGATCACATCGATGGCGGTCCAGTGGGCGGAGGAGGTTGGAAACGGCAGCAATGCTCGATTCTACCGAATTCCGAGGGCAGAGACGGCGGCGCCGGTGGTGGAGAAGAAAAGGCAGTGGGCGGCGGTTTTGGGGATGACGTGGCTGCATCAGGGTGGTTGGTTTGAAAATGAACGAGTAAGATTAGAAGAGATGAATTGGTATGGTGGTATGGTCAGTGATCCATTGGATCTTGATCCAATGGTCCAAGATTGGCGTGATTACTTAATGGTTTAAGTGGAAGCACATTTCCGTAAAAGGAAACCGTATTCCTCGGGATTGCCTAAAAAGGAAGGTCTCAGATTTAAATAGAAAGGATTTTTCGAATATATTTATAGTTTTGAAAATTCATAGAGAAGTAGAGGAAGCTCGAAAAATATCAAATAAATTTCTAAAAATTCATTAAAAAAATGAGTAGAATTCAAATATGAAATAATATTTATTATTTTATGGGATTTTTATTTTTAGGAAAAGAGAAATAGGATATTTTCTTTAGAGAATAAATAGGTGCTTTGTTTTAACATTATTTAAAAATTAGGAATGGTTACAGGAATATATTTATGACTTTTACGAAAAAAATTTTATGCTGAATTTGAAATTTTGGGTATGTGACAGGGGGCCCAAATTCCGATGTCGAATATCGAAATTTAAACTCTCGAATTACAAAAGTAACACATAAATGACTTACATCACCAAGCTCATATATTTATTCAAGCCAAAATATTCAAGTTTTATATAGACATAATTTACATTATCTTTACAAAAATTTACATATCTCACAATTATTGAGCTTGTGTATAGGAAGAGCCTAGAATTCTTGACCAAATATGTCAATTTCCTCTTGAGTAAAATCCAGATCTGCATTATAAGAGGGTTCTATTCATGATAATAAATAGTTCCCAAAATAATGAATAGTTTCCAAAATTAATTGGATAAGTAGTAACCGTACTTGCAGGAATCTACAGGAAATTATTAATAGCTATATGCAAGGTTTATTTGGGTGGTGTTTATTTTTTTTTATTGTAATGCAAAATAAATTATTGTAGATTAAAGACTTATCATTTTAAAATCAAATTAATTTTTATGATTATTTATTTTCTATCTTCAACACTATCCTTATGCTCATTTACTAACTAGATAAGAATTTATAAATCAAGGTCATGAATTCAATGTATAAGATAGACATAACCCATTTGACATAACTTCATATACCCGGAGTAGGGTCCATTGATGTATTTGTTTTCAGTTCTGCAGAGTCTGTCCAGCTTTACCCGTGGATTCATGACTTCCATGGATGGACGGTAAATTATGTCATTCTTAAATATTTTAAACTCAAGTTTTTATAGAAGCAAATGATTTACAAATGACCTTGTCATTTGCTGCCCTTGAGTGTTTCCACCAACCATACATGCTGTGACCATAGCCCAAGACGGCAAAGATAATGTTATTTCCGAATTTGCTTCTATATTTTATAGAGCAACGATTCCAGGCCTTAATTCAACCAAACATTTAACCTGGCGCCCTTGAGTGTTGCACCTTTTTCTCGGGGTGCCTTATCCAAGCCGACAAAGCAATCTTTCCGAATTGCTCTATATAAAAATAATGCATTTTAAATCTTCCACAAACCTTAATATAAGCTATCCACCCAGCTTATATTGTTTAACATAACTTTACTTAAAACTTAATGATGATTATTATCCTTAAATTCTAGGGTGGTGTAAAATGTTAAACATGTTATTAGGGGGAAAGGCTTTTTCGTTGTGGGTTTTAGGAGAGATATTTTAAAAGGGGATTTCATACATACATATCTATAATATAATATGATAAATATAAATAACAGGAATAGGAAATAAATTATGCATCAAGGGTAGAAAACCTGCCTTCGTTAACTGGGTCGGAGGATTCCGAGAATTCCTCACAAGGTGGATTGAGAAGTCCGGAACAATCCTCGGGTTCTACACGTTGCGAGAGAAAATTCAATAAGAATCAAATAAATTTAAATAAAGGAAAATTTTCAAACAAAAGAAATGTATGAAAAATGAATTTATAAAATAAAGGAGTCAGAAAAGAGGGTGATGGACTGTATGACTTTTTTAGGGTTTCTAATGGAATTTTCTAAATTCTATTTATATTAGAAAAGATTTTTAAATAAATAAATAGTATATTTAAATGTTTTTGGAAATCTTATTTAATAAAGTGGAATTATTATATTTTAGAAAATCTTATTTATTTTAAAATTTTCAAATAAATTTTTATAGCATTTAATTATTATTTTTATTATTTTTAATGAATTTTGACAGCATTTCGGGTTATTGAATAAAAGAATAAAAATGGAAAAAAAAAGAAAGGGGAAGAACAGAGTACAAATTTGGGAAAAATCGGGATTGTGGAGGATTGGAGGTAAGAGGGTGAAATTGAAGGTCGGATTCATGTAATTGGGGTCAATACGGACCGAGAGATGGTCGGCGTTGGGCTTGGGGTGGTTTATGATGGCCGGACGGCGAGCTTGGGGCGGCGGCGAGCTTGGAAGGTTGTCGGCGACGAGTTCCAGAGGGTTTCGGCTTGGGGCAGTGGTACCAGTAGCTTCACGATGTCGAGTGGGAGCTTTTTGGCTTTGTGACTAAGGCTAAAGGTGTATGAGGCGGCGAATTGAGATGGCCGGAGTTGGAGAAGAAGCCTAGTAGGGCGGCGCTCCGGGGTGGGAGAAGGGGAGAGAAGGGGCGGAGGTGAGTGATGGTGGGATTCCGTAGGGGGGTACATTTTATAGGGCTCAGAAGTCGATCCGGAGGGCAAATTGAAGAATTCCGGAAGCGAAATCCGGCGGGTGGAAAACGAAGGCGTTGTCGGGTTTAAGGAAACAGCGAGGCAGTTCAAGGGGCGGTGGGTGAGTTCGGTGACTTAGGTCGGTCTTTGGAAGGATTTCATGAGGCGACAGTGGAGTGGCGGCGACGATGAATTCGTGAAGTCGGCATGGCTAAGCTAGAAGAAGGCGACACTGTGGGTGGAAGGTGGAAGACGCGTCATGGGCCGTTGGATACAGTTCGGAAAAATATGATTTAAAATTTGAAAAATCCAGAAAAATGTGAAGAACTTTATTATGAAATACAAATAGATTTTAGGGGTTTTTATTGGGTGGAAAATTGGAATATGCCCTTTTAGGGCTTAGAAAAATAGAGAAAATTTAGGGAAAAATTCTAAAAATTCATAATAATGCAAGAAAAGTTTAAATATGCAAATAGAATGATTTTTGTGAAAAAATTTCTTGCAAAAATTTAGCATGTTACATAAGGGTTCCTTTGTGGTGCCTGTCTTCAACTCTGTTGCCAGTCATCATCACATTGAAACCTTGTCTCCTTTGTCCTTTTGGACTCTGCGTTTTCGGATAGTACCGTCAAATTGTTGTGTCGATGTGGAACCGTAGAAGTCTACTTCATCTAGATAGGGGGCTAGCCCGTTGGCAGCAACTTTTGGTTCCTCTGCATTTACTCTAATCTTCAGGTCGACGAGCTAGTTAGGATGGCATGCTATGACTAAGTCCAATCCAATTCCCTTTATTTCATTCCCTTCCCCATCCCCTTCCCCATTCCCATCAAAGATTCCTTCCCATCCCAGGAAATATCTCCAACCCAATTCCCTTCGTCACTCCCTTCCCAACCATATCACTCATTTTTTATTGGTTTTTCCAACACCTCCATAACTACCATGTATTTCTACTATGTACACGTATACTTGAAATATGTATACCTGATGGGCCGTGTTTTGTACAAGCATTATGCGTTAAAAAAATAATGTAATAAAATAAAATGTTCGCAACAAAATAAGATACTTCAATTAATTATGAAAAAAAATGACACAGATGACAAAAACGGTGGGAATACAGATGTTGACGAAATTTATACTTAGTATAATATACTTCGTTTAATACAATAATTACATTCGAATAATATCTTAGTCTTCGGATCATATCTTGCAGTCTGATACAATGGTAATTTATTGGGAATCTTCCAAGACAAGAATCCGTAGCAGTGCATATGTGTCCTCACGGTAGCTTACTAGAGAAGGAAGCTGCCCGCTTTCCTTCCAGGAGAAGAATCGCATCTATGGCTATAAAAGGGTGGCTGGTTAGCTGATATCCACATCACTTGCACAATAGCTTTAGCACCCTCTCTTTTGTAGTTTTGGTAGGCAAGGACAACGATATGAGTGGGTGGAGTCATGGAGCCTCTTCAGATGATCACAACTCCTCATCGAGCGATGACGAGTTCGAAGAGGACGCACTTTTCATGCTTGCGGCGATAGAGGAAGAAGAAAATGCCGCCAAGAGTGGCAACAGAAGATGGGGTGGATCAGTATATGGGCATGCCACACTCGATCGTGGTCGAGATGAAGGTGCTGAAAGGTTATACCGTGATTACTTTGCTGATAACCCTGTGTATGGCCATGTATACTTCAGGCGTAGGTATGTTTAGTATCCTGCCCTTTTGCAAGTTTCCATCAAATCTGTGTGACTAACTTTTGCCCTATTGCATGCCGTGTTCGGGATGAGCCGCCTTTGTTCTTAAGCATTGCTTTGCATTGTGGAGGCCCATGACGATTGGTTCAAGCAAAAGACGGATGCACTACGGAAGCGTGGACTTCATCCCCTGCAAAAGATTACCGCAGCTATGCGTCAACTCGCATATGGGGTCCCCGCCGATAGTACCGATGAGTACGTTAGGATCGGCAAGAGCACAGCTTTGCTTGCTCTTAAGAAGTTTGTTGCCGCCATCGTCGAAGTGTACGAACCAGAGTATCTCCGGGCACCGACGGCAGAAGACACTGCTCGTCTCCTTGCCGTTGGGCAGCAGAGAGGCTTCCCTGGGATGCTCGACAGCATCGATTGCATATAATGGGAGTGGAGGAATTGCCCCAAGGCATGGCACGAGGCGTTTAGGGGCCACACAAAAAAACCCTCCATAGTCTTAGAAGCAGTAGCTTCTTACGACTTATGGATATGGCATGCCTTTTTCGGAATGCCTGGTAGCTTGAATGATATCAATGTGCTACATCGTTCTAACGTTTTTGACAGGCAGATGGAAGGTACCGCACCGGTGGTTAACTACACCATCAATGGCAACAACTACGGCATGGGATACTACCTGGCGGATGGAATCTACCCCGAATGGGCAACCCTTGTGAAGCCAATTCATGCCCCTCGGGGAAACAAGAGGACACTATACAGCGATGTCCACGCTGCCGTCAGAAAAGATGTCGAACGAGCATTTGGCGTCCTGCAAGCAAGGTTTGCAATTATATGTGGTCCCGGTCGATGTTGGCAGCAGGCAACGCTAGCTAACATAATGAAGGCTTGTATTATACTCCACAACATGATAGTTGAAGATGAGAGGGATGGTCCACCGCAAGGGGTCGACTATGAGCACATGCCACCTTCCGTTCGATGCACACGCGAAAGGGATGCGCAGGTCCTGCACTACATCCAGGCAACTCATCGGATCAGGGACCGTGCAACGCATCAGCGACTACAGGAGGACCTAGTCGAGCACCTTTGGACTCTATTCGGCGGCCACTAAGGGAATGTAACTGTGGTAATGGATTGTCATAGGTTACCTGTTCACGTGTGTTGTCACTAAGTTGATGTTGTCCTAGTTTTTTTATTATGTCGTTCGTGCTTCTAGTCATGCACTATTATTTATTCAAGAAGTATGTTTCCTTCTATATTCCGTCAAGTTGTTGTTCTACTACAATAATTGGCAAATATCGACACGGTAATATTGTTCTGCAACTTGACAAGATGTAGATGCAATAATATAGAAGTACATCATCTCAAAACTTGGTCCTTGCACAAAGAACATGGGTGCAAAGAACATCACTGAGTTTATTCAGCTATCCACTGAGGGTTTTTTCTGTCTGTGATGTAGGTCACCAGAAAATGGAACATGACATATACATAACATAATTGCGCACAATATAGAAAATAAAGACCTCTCAGTTTTGGAACAGAACAGTACGCATAATATAGTGCAGATAGTTGAGAGACCATTCCATTACACTTCATTCATTCAGCATTTCAGCACAGCTACTACATGCCACTACACTATCTACTAAATACGGCGACAATTTTCTCTAGCACATAATACTGAATACGGATACATTCAGCTCAATCTGACTATAGAAGCAGTACAGGAAACTGATACCCTGTAGTTTTCATGCATCTTTCTCACAAACTCGGATTATAACGAAGGTGCTGCTCATAGTAGCTTGTAAGCTGCAAAAAGAATATATGTATTGTGGTGTTAGTCAACTTTCCTTCATCAGTTAGCACGAGAAGAGATTAAGACATACCACCAAGGGGTTATTAGCTTTCCATTCTTTGTCATCCACTAAGATATCTTGCCCATCAGTCCTGTTGATCATATTAGTGACGAAAAATTTTGTCACATGCCATACTAACAATGGTAGCATGTATGTAGCATGTCAATGATATGTGGTCATCATCTGTGTACACAGTACTGACTAGAGAAGGACCAGGTCAGTAGCTGCTCATCAACTGTGTACTCTACATGAAAATCTAAGCAAAACTCTGTTTGGTCCAGATCATATACTTCATAAACAATGCATCAAATATCAGGTGAACAGCAACAGTATCAGAAATAACATGTCATAGTATCAGTCTGTAAACAGCAACATCAATGCTGAAGGAAATAGCATTAACAAAAGTGTTGGTCATATCATGAGGTAATATCACAAAGTAAACAGCAATGATGTGGCCTTCCATAATAAACACTAATTAGTTACTGTTTTCTACTGTGAACATTTTTTCTATGCTTTGTCAGCAATCTCTGTTATTGACTAGTAAAAGTTTTACCACTGACCACGCATTACCATGGCTGTCTGATGTGGAGTCTTGGTACCATGACATCTATAAGTATTTATTGCATTGACTCATAAGTTTGCTTATAAATAGAAATTATTGGATTCCTTCAAATAATTTTGATAGCCTGTCCTGCTCTTCTATAACGGCTAAAATCTAGCTGTCTCAACTAAAACATGAAAATTCATATTGTCAGAGAGAGAGATAGGTCACATTTTTATATTTGTTCTTTCCTTGTGAGTGATCAGGCAGACATCATTTGGGCGAAGAGGACAAATTTGACTTCTCAATTCTGTAACAGTAAATACAGCTGCAATCACTTACTATCAATGAAAATTGTACAGGTTTTTCCACTCCAACTTCAAGTAATATCAATGATGTGGAGTAACTATAAGTAAACAGTAACTAATTAGAGTTTATTATGGAAGGTACTATCAATAACAGTAACTATCATGATGGTCATAGCATAATGTAGTTCATAGATACACATGGAAGGTACTGACCCGTCAATGCTGAAGGGATGGGTCCAGGCCCCACTTACTAGCGATCTCAGACTGCCTCTTGAGGTAGTACTCCTTCAGCCAACCGGTGCATTCATTTGGGTCTATGCGCAGAATTCGCTCTTCCTCCTTGTTCTCCATCATGGTTTGCCTCCTCTCCTTAAGGCCAATGATCTTCTGCCTATCGTTGTGCAAGTCATCGAAATGACTAGCATACACCCCTTCAGTGCAAGTAGCACGGCTATACTTCGAAGAGCTAGCCTTGCTACCCCTTGCCGCCTTCGCAGCATCCCTCCTTATGGGCCTAGTAAGATGTGGGGTCGTCGGCGATGCAGACACATTCCCCTCCACCTCCACGGGTGTGTCACCAGGAGTAGGAGAAGGAGACATCTCAGGGGGATGGGAGGGGGTCTTCTGACGTTTGGTGCCCAACAACTCTGTCCACTTGGGATGATCAGCCAACATGACCCAGCAATGGCTGAATCCAAACGGCTTGCCCTCGATCTCCTTGTACATCTTTGCCGCCATTGCCATCTTAAGTTGGAAAACAAATAGAGTCATTACAACTATGAGCAGCCCTTAAACTAAGCATGGTACGAAGGGAACCTTTTCTTACCCTATCCCGCTCCGTGCTCCCACTCTGGTTCAGGTTGTCGAACTTCTTAAGGTATCCAGCAAACTTGCTTACAGACTCGCTGATGACAGCCCAGTGATTAGTCATTCCCTTATGGGATCTTGCAAGCATCCCCGTCTTCATGTACTTCTTGTAATAATCATCTATTCTCTCGCAGTATGTGCCCGCTGCCTGGTCCGTACCCACAATGGGGTCCTGGCTTACATTAAGCCAGGCAGACACAAGGAGCTCTTCCTCGTCTGCGGTCCACTTCGTCCTATCCGTCTTCGTGGTTGCCTTCTTCTTCTTTTTACTACCGCCGGGCTGTGTGCAAGGAACCTCCGATGAACCAGGGTTGAATGGAAGGGTGGGTTCACCGGGAGGGGCGGCGAAGGGGGAGAAGTCACCCACTCCCTCCTCTAGTCCTGCAAGAGCTGGATCGAGTCACTCTGAATTTGACCACGAGATACGCTGCCCACGCTAGTGCAGCAGGTTCTCTAGGAAAGGGTCCATGTCCTCCCTGCGACCATATGGATCAGTATATGACCATTTGTGTGAAAAATAAAAAAAAAGGTATGTCACTGGGCCCACAGGTGCATATGATAAGTTCATGGTACGCGGTACAAGGGAGGACATAATCATCTTGTTCACATTACGACATAGGAAGTACAAGACATACATAAATAGAGGTACGATAACAATGCCAGCACAACATGGCATCGACAAACCTACAACCAGTAATAGGACATAGGACATACAAATTGCACATAAAGAACACACCCTTCAGCAGCCCACTACCGTAGGACATTGACATACACAAGTTCATAATCCCTTCATTAGTAACCCTAGGTCAGGTGCCACGAACGATCCGACTCCCATCCATCTATGGAGTCACCACTGTCATCGGAGGAGTATTCCTGGCATGTCATGCGCTGAGGACCAAGGAAGTCCTCATCAGGATACAAGTCCTCGAGGTCGACGAGAAGGGTGGGGTCTTCATCTTCAAGATGGGGGGATTCACCTTCGTTTGACCAAGCGGTATATTCTGCATCCTACCCTCAACAGCAGCCACTTCTGCTTCCAGGGTGAGTTCCCCTAGCCTTATAGCGATGGAGTCGACCTCAAGAAGAGCCCGGTTCAAGTCATTGCCACTTTGCAAGCTTCCATGGATGAAGTTGTCATTGACAACCTTCCTCGGCGGCGCCTGTCGTCCACAAGCTTGATAAGCTTGGACAGAAATAGCCGATGAAGGACATGCAGCCATCTACACGCACGTACATGTACATCGGATTAATACTACAATGGATTAGAAGAAGATTATCCGGCCTTTCTAATATATGTCCATATGTTCATATTTTGTTGTCCACTGTAATGCAAGTAGTGTATGATTAAATGCCATGTTATTCCGGTTAGAGACATAGTTGCACTAAGAGACTCTATAGGAAGCATATTTGTTGTAGTTCCACTCTACCAGGTATACAGAGTTCCAATGAATGATAGGAAACATAATGCTCCACTACTAAAGTGAGTAAACAGGAAAGCATTGAATATATGCTCCTAATAACATAATTCAGTGGGTAAACTATATGTAAAGCAGTTCGGCAAACTCGGTAACACCTAATTTGATTATTAACATAGCTTGGAACTTGCACTATCACAATTGCAGCATGATATTGTTAATACCAATCTTGACTTCCATACAACAAGCTTATTGCGCAGAGTACACCTCTCAATTTCAATTTTAAGAAGTTTACTTTAGTGAAAAAACTCAACTTCTGAATTTCTACCCGGGCTTGTGGTGGTGGTGATCCATGGCATCTCCTCGGCCGGCAGTGGGGAAGGGTGGCAGTGAGGAGATCGATCGACGGAGGAGGAGCTGGGGATTTTGGGGAGGCGCCATGGCCATGATAGGGGAGGGGAGAGTGTGGCGAAGAAGAGAAATTGCATGGAAGCTCGGCAGGAACATGGGAGGGGAATTCCTCGACAAACCCTAGCAGAATGCAGTGGCCGGCGGTGAACCGTCCGGCCAAACCACCCCCCGCACTACCGCTCGGACCGAACTGACAAATCCCAGGGGGGGAAATCAAGAGGAACAATGAAAGCAGAAACCCTAAACCCGCGAGATCCACGGTGGCCGCCGCTCCGCCCGGGGCGCAGCCCTCCCCTCCTCCGACCACGGCGACGATGGGTTCGCGGGGGCCGAACGGCCACATCCACGGAACTCTACCCCGAAATCCCCCCAAATCCACTCTAAAATCCCCCCAAATCCACCCAAATCTCCCGAAATCGACCCAAATCCAGCTAAATCACCCAAATCCCTGAGAGAAATACAACTTTACCATCTCTCCGACGCCTGGTCGTCGTCATTGCGCCGCCGCTTGCTTGCCGGTTCCAGCGCTCCTGCAAGCGACGCGAGAAGCTCCTTCCGTCTGAAGCGCAAAAACCAACGGCTCTCCTCTTGCGGGAGCCGGGACGGGGATGTACAGAGCAACCCGGAGGCCTAGGTTTCTCTCTCATCTTCCCCGGGAATGGGGGCGGTGAAGGGGCCGGCGTTGGAGAAGTTTCGGTTCCCGTCGCGGCTGGGAATGGGCGGCTGAGGGGAACGGGGCACGGGAGGGGGCTCGCGTTAGACTTAGTCTAATGCTTGAGGGTAGTTATATGTGTTACCTCTTTTGCTAAGGGCATCTTCAGTAGAAACTCTAAAATCGGGCCTCTATATATCCCATCTAAATCACTATTCGCTCTCTATATTTCCATCCTCTCCAGCAGAGCCTCTATCCAGAAAAACTATAGAGATTGATATAGAGAGCCTCTAAATTTAGAGGCTAAGAGAGAGAAACTCTAAATTTAGAGGCTGAGATAGAGGCTCTGCTGGAGAGCGAGAGACTCTAAATATAGAGAAGATTCTGTTTTAGAGGCTCTGCTGGAGATGCTCTAAAGAGGACAAGATTCAGAACTTTCTCGAGGTGGGGTTTGCTTTTTGCGCCGTCAGTGGCAACGCAGGTTTTCCTGGGTCGCTAATTTCGGTGGTTGAGAGACCAACTTTGGGTTTCCTCAAAAAACTTTGTTGAAGCTCCTTCAGTGGTCTAGTTGCGTCTTGATGGTTATTGCTGCATTTACTTCAAAAAAGTCCTCGGATGAATAGAGAATTAGGTTCGGACAGCGTCGGTTTGCTCTTCTCGCCGGTGTGGCGATGGGAGGAGAAAGTGAATCTTGTATAAGGAATTTCGGGACGGTCATTAATCATGTCATGCCTTCTCACCTTCGATAATCGATCGCTAGCATGGATGCGAGTTTGGAGACCTGCGTGGCTGCGTGCTTACCTCATCGCATCACTTTAATCGGGGCAACGGGCCGAAACTAATCCATTGGACCTTACGATATTGGATAGATCCAGACTTCATGGGCCGTGAAGGTTTTTTTGAGCCAACCGGGCCAATGGTTTCACATGGACCGAACCAGGCCATACAAATATCTAATTCGTGGTCAAAATTACGTTTCCAAGAGTGTTCATTGCCAAAATAACTTTCTCACCTATCCCACTATGTATATAGGTTCTGATTGTTATGGGTTGTTTGGAAAAGCCGTAGCTGGAATGCTGAGCTTTAAGAGCTTCAAAATCTTTGAGAATCGATTTTGAGATTTTCGGTTTAATTTGGTTTGGCGAGAATGGGTCTTCTACCGTGCAAAAGCTTTAATTTGGTTGGAAGCTTAACATGTCGATGGTTATGCGATGGTTTTTTTTGTTACAATCTTATCGGATCAATGGTTCATTCAAATTCCGAATTTTTTGGATCTATATTTAATAATTGAAAGGTCGGCATTTGCAGGAATCTCGCGGTGGTTAAAAACCATGATCCATGTTTCCTCGGGTTCTCGCTCGCGCCCAGGGGATTTACCACGTGGTGCCACAGAACCACGGAGCCGACGAAACAACCAAGCATAGGATAGAAGCCGCTACGCCTAGGCGTAGAATAGCGCGACCGTGTGTGTATGAGAGTCCGGTGCTTTGCAAAGCACCGGAAACGCCGTGCTTTGCGTCTAGTTTATAAAATCCGAGACTCAAATGGATGATCCGAACCATCCATCTTAATCTTCTCGTTGAAATCTCTTACATGATCAAATTTCGTCTTTTTTTAATTTTTTTGTTATTCGTTTTGTATTTTTGAAAATCACTGATCTAATTAATTATGGAACGGTCAAATTTGCTGGTGGGAATGGCCAATCATGCACTCCATGGAAACAGACATATGCAGTTACCTACCTTATTTGACTTGGAACTATCGTGACGCATGCATGCGGCACACCACCACCCCGGCAACTAGCTGTGTCTTGTTAATTTTGTTACGAAGAGGAAAGCGCTGTGATCCTCCAATCAAGTTGTAGAACCATTGCATAATGAACCAGTGACGGACTAAATAACTCACCCTTTCTATAGAGCTTTAAAGACGTACGTGAACATGCAGCAATGAAATGTGGATCAATGATGTTGTTTTGTTTTGCATGCATGGTAATTACCATCGACCTACCTGTCAGGTGGAACATTAACCCAAGTAAGCAAGTAGAAGGAAACACATAATTAGCAAGACAAGAGATAGATTGTCAAGTCTGTAGACGAAAAAGGTAGCGAAATCTAATCAAGAAAAGAAAATTAAGAAGCGGATCGGAGCGGAGCGGCTGGTCTGTAAGCGAAAAAGTGACGCTGAATTAATTCCTCTTGCTTCAAGATCCATGCATCACATGAGGGAGGTGGTGTTGATGAGGCCCTGCCATGGATTTGCACCTGCAGCTCCGCTGTTCCAGTAGCAGCCACTTGCAGCCGAGACTGAGACTGAGCCTGGGCCGCCGACGTTAACGTTGTCCACGTCCATCATCGTCACGCCGCCCTGCTGCCCAGCTGCATCCATGGCCATGCCGGAGGCGGAGGTACCATTCACATGGAGTGCACCGCCAAGCCCGTTCTGCTGCATCATCAGATTCTGAGCGAACGCCGGCGGCCCATACAGGTGGTTGCCCTGAATCTGAATCTGATGGTTGCTGCCAGTGCCATCCACCAGCTGCCCTCCTCCTCGGGCTCTGAGCATGTTGAGAAGCCTCGCGGCGGGGGGTGGTACAGTGACCGCCTGGCTGGGCGGCGGCGCGGCGGCGACGGCGTAGGCCAAGGATCCGGAGAGGTTGTCTCGGGGGAGCTGGAAGCCTGTGGAGACGAAAGTGGGGAGCACGTTGGGGTAGCCCGAGCTGTGCAGCTGCGGGGGCACTAGCTGCTGCTTGGAGGAGCGCCTGTTCTTGCGGCTGCCGCCGCCGACGGGGACGTTGCGGAGGGTGCCGCCCTGGGTCCAGTAGCGGCGGCACTCCTTGCAGAAGTAGCGGGGCTGCGCGAGGCTGTAGTTGTTGTAGTAGCAGAACTTGGTGTTGGTGGCGTCGCAACGCGGGCACTTGAGCGCCCTGTCCGCCTGAGGCCGCGGCTTCCGCTCCACCCTCGCGCCCTGCTTCTCCGCCGCCGACTTCCGCCGCGGCTTGCTCCCCGCCGCCACCTCCTCCGCACCCGCCCCGGCGCCCATCAGCTTCTGCATGCAGCACAATTAGCTTCCTATATTTACCATCACACCACATTACTTGTCACCACTAATTAATTAGCCACCAACTGTATGTATAAGTCCATGCCATGATTCTACCAAATAATAAAATTGCCAACGATATGCTTAATTTGAGATTCGCACCGGCACAAGTTTCCAACAGATTTTCCCGTGGTATATGCGGCCACAGTCACCTTCATCATCGTCGGATTGACTTTAAGATTAGCGCTCTAGCCCACATAGCCCCCACGTGCATTTTTACAAAAACGTTCCTACAACTTTTTCCAAAAAACAATCCGATCTTTCTTCTTCCTTACCTCCTCTCTCTCTCTCCCCTTCACCCCCCAAGTCGTCACTCACCCGCGCAGCCCGCTGCTGGCGACCACCGCCGGGGCGACGCGAGACCACGCCGGTCTTGCGCTCGAAGCCGCCGCTTCCGCCGCCACGCGCCGAGCCGCGCCGCCGAGCCATCCGTCCCACGCCGTTCCTCACCGTGCAGCGCCGCCACCCGCCGCACTGCCGCCGGCGACCATGTCCGGCGCCGACACCGCGACCACGCCAGCGCCATCGCCGCCGCACCATCCTCGCCGCTTCACCATCGCCCGCCGAAGCCGTGTCGCCTGCCGAAGTCAAGCGTCACCGCGCCGCGCCAGCGGCGGCAGATGGTGGCGGCTCGGCGGAGGATGAAGAAGATGGACTGGATTGCTTTTTCAAAAAAGTTTCAGGGACATTTTCACAAAAAAAAACGCTTTGGGGCTATGTGGGGGCTGAGCACAAATCTCTGCACGGATTGGGTGGTCGCGGACGTGCCTGCGGCCACAGCTACATGCGGGAATGAATGTCCTGTTTCCTCTCCTATGTTTTTGTCAAAAAGACCCATATGAAATTTCTAATTCTTGCACAATGCTCCTTCTCCTATCTGGCTCATCCAACTCCTCCATGCTTCAAGCCAAAGATGAACGGGAGGTCGCCGGAGATGGACGAAAACCTCATTAGAAACCCCGAGTTTCCGCAGCAACGAAAACCCTGGGGTTTCCATCACCGTCGAGGTTTCCGACGATGACGATGGAAACCCCGCTGGCAACGGATACCACGGGGTTTCTAAGGTTTTTGGCGAGGTTTCCGTCGCTCGCAAGGTTTTCGGCAAGGTCTCTGTTACTGGCGAGGTTTCCGACAGGGTTTCCGTCCATCTCCGTCAAGCTGTTTCCGGCGAAATAGGGGATATCATGAGGCGAGCCATGGCACGGCTCCGTGGGCACAGGAGTAAGAACGGAGCTAGCGGCTTGGCACGGCCGTGAGAGCAGGGCTGAGCACAAAAGGTCGAGGAGCCGGTTCGAGGCGGAGCTAGGAATGCAGGAGCCGTGTCGAGATGGAGCCACCTAGGAATAGGACGTTGCGTGCTGCTTGCGGGAGAGTCGAGAGGTAGAAGAAGATGGACTGCGTAAAACAACATTGGATCGTGCATCACTTATCTCAATGCACATTCAATGGCCACCCGATTGTGCAAGGAAATGGTTTTATAAGTGTGAACGGTTTTTCGTCGTAAGAACGCGCACTTTTGTACCGTTCATGCATAATTTGGCAATGGTACAAAACAGGCCTTTTTCACTGCAAATGAAGAGTAATACATCCATCACATATGTTGATGTAGATGTAGTGATAGATATATATAATATAGGACTTCCTAGGTAGTACACCCTCACTTGAAATTTTTATTACCTGCAGCTCCAGCGTATTAGAATTAATTACAAACTATATATGTCTAGCTAGGGTTACCGTGGGCGATGATATATAGATGAATGAACATGGGATAATGAGGGCAAAGAAACAAACACTAGCCCATGAAGTTGCAGGGACTAGCCAATGGTCGATGAAGAGATCAGATGCGATGGAAGATCGAGTACGTACTAAAGTGCAAGGGTTGAATCAAATGCCAATTATGGAAATGTAATTTCGATAATTGGCATTTGATATAAAGCTAGGTTCATATAAAGCAAACACATTTTAGAAGAAAAAATGAAAGAGGCAGCCATGATGCATGGCTCGGTTGGCAGCAAGTGGTCCCGCCCACAGGTTCGAACCCCAACTTACGTCCAAAATTCTAGAAATTAAAGAAAAACTGTTCTTGATGACGTCAGATTTCCTCAAAGCATGGGAGTCAAGTACCCAAAGCTGAAAAAATGGAAGAAGTATATATATGTCTTGGACCTAGACAAAATAAAACCTAAAATTAATCGCTTATTTGGTGACCCAGTTGAACGCGAATCCAAATATAATGTTTACACACACATACAGTATATACCAAGACATGTACCTTACTAGCTAGCTAGACATCCACATCAAAATATATAATCGCATAAAATTAATTAAGATGGAGAACTAGCCATGAGTAGTATATACGTAGGCAATAATCAAAATAAAGATGAAGGGGGCCATAAGAGACAAGCACATGAAGTTGATTATGGAAAAGCTAGAAATTAAGAAAAGTGGAATTGCATGTATGGAATTTAGGCTTACCTGGTGAGGAGCAGCGCTGGCGGAGTTGTCCATGAATTAAGTACGTCAAGCTAGCAAATTAAGGCACACACAATTAGTAGCTAGTAAGCGATCGAGAGATGAATTAAGCATATATATATAGAGCAAAATCAGAGATGGAATTAATATATGGAGAAGAAACGCGATTAATTAAGATGAAATGGCACGTACGTACGTAGTTAGCTGCAGCAAGAATGAAGATGATCGAGCAGAGGCAGACTGGAGATCGATGATATATAGAGAGGCAGGAATAGGATCGATGGGGCCGGGTGCATATGCATGCATGGTGTGAGCAGTCCATATGAATCCTGTGGTAAAACAGAAACGCCCGACGGTGACGCGGCCGGATGCCTTGCAAGCCTCCTCCTTCCATCCGTTGCCAACAGAAAAGAGAGACAGGACAAGCGAATTCAAGGTACACCTAGCCCTCACTCCATCTTCTACTGCAAGCTTCCATCTCCTCTCCTTCCCAGCTTGCTTCCAATAGCTTGGCTGCAATGCAACAAAACCCCGCGGGCTTCAGTCCTCACCCGTGCCCTACCTACTTTTCATGTGTCATACAAGGGCCCGGCTGGACACGGTCGCGGACTTACAGTGCCAAAAATGCATTGGCACCCTAAAATTTTTTAATATTATCTACGCACCTAGCTAATTAATTGTTACTTATTGTCTCTATTAATGATTAGCCGCCTACTCTTGACGTGTCATAGCAGGGCTAGGACGGACATAGTCACGGACTTGCGGTACCAAAAATGCATTGGCACCTCAAAATTTTAATTATTATCTATGCACCTAGCTAATTAATTGTTACTTACTGTTTCTATTAACGATTGGTCGCTTACTCTTGATGTGTCATAGCAGGGCCAGGACGGACATAGTCGTGGACTTGCTGTGCCAAAAATGCATTGGCACCCCCAAACCCAAAATTTAAAATATTATCTATGCACCTAGCTAATTAATTGTTACTTACTGTTTCTATTAACGATTGGTCGCCTACTCTTGACGTGTCATAGTAGGCCCAGGGTGGACATAGTCGCGGACTTGCGGTGCCAAAAATACACTGGTACCCCAAAATTTAAAATATTATCTACGCACCTAGCTAATTAATTGTTACTTGCTATTTCTATTAACCAATTGGTCGCCTACTCTTGACGTGTCATAGCAGGCATGGGGTGGACATAGTCGCGAACTTGCGGTGCCAAAAATGCACTGGTACCCCAAAATTTAAAATATTATCTACGCACCTAGCTAATTAATTGTTACTTGCTATTTCTATTAACCGATTGGTCTATTTCGTTGAAATTCCATAATACATGATGAAGTACATTCAAATTATATTGCATGCCCTCAATTTATACTTTGTAGACATTGTAACATCCTGATTTTAAAGAAATGTACTATAGCTTTTACTTATTAGTTTATGAATTTAGAATAATTTTATGCATTTTAATGTCAAAAAGGCTTTTCATGATTTCTATATATTTTCATAAAATTTAAATACAAATAAAACATGAAAAATTAATCTAAGTTTCAAAGCACACCATAATTAACTGAGTGCACAAAAAAGCGGGATTTAGTTAGCCACATCCTAGCTACTGACCATGTCATATTATGGACGAATCTAGCTAGCTCGTGTACTCGGTATGCACCAACACCATAATTTTTTAGAAAAATGTCTAGTTATATGTGACTTCATTCCAATTACATAATGCTTAAGGGAAAAGGTACATTCAAATTATATTATACGCCCACAGTTCAAATTTTGTTCACAATTGTAACAACCCAAATTTTAATCAACAAAATTAAGGCAATAAATTAATTATTATTTGAATTTAAATATTTTTTCCTGCAATTTTTGAATCCCAAGTCTTCTTCTTGCTTTTTAGAAACTATACATAAAATTAAAGAGTAAAACTTGGAAATATTTTTCTGTTAGGTTCAAGGCACTCCATAATTAACTAAATTTGTCAATCCTTCTAGACTAATTTTGATTTTCTGCATTTTCTAAATTCAGAAACAAAATAAAAATATCTAAGTATGTACTTTTGGGCCAAAACTTCACGCTCCATCCTTTTTCTCCTCTCCTCTTTCCATCCTATGCTTTCTTTTTCCTCGGACGACACCCCATATATCCCTCTAGGCCCAACTTTCTTTTGCCTAATTCTTCTTCCAACGGCAATGGGCTACAATAGGATTTGCTGTTGATATACCGCTGCAAAGATGTGCATTTCAAGATTTACCAGAACCAACATGTCAGTAACGTACACATTAATCCTTCAAATGCACATGTTTGATTGTAATTAATAAATTCTCAAAACCTTTCCCTAGAATGTTGTGCTTCATCTTCTTCTAGCACCACCACCACCGACCATGTTACCTACAAACTAGAAACCTCGCCCAACGTCTCACCCCTCCTATATATATATATATGAAAAGTTCCTACTGTTTCTTTCTTCTCTTTGTTACGTCCTCTGGAACACCATAACCATGCAATTAATGTCTTCCCAAACTGGAACAAATTTACGTTTCTCCTCCTTCCTTTTTCCAACCATGCACCGCTAAATCAGCGAAAATTAAAAGCTGCAACGAAAAAAAGCCTGGTGGGTTTTAGTTGTTAGCTACACCGTAGTTACTTTTATGGTATGCATCATATTAAGGGTGGATCTATATGGGATGCAATATATATATATATATATGCGTAGACACCATAAAAACATTTAAATTTAAATTATGTATACACACTTTGTAGTTATAGGTTCTATTTATATTTGGACTTCGTTCCAATTATAGATTAATACAAAAGGGAAGGATATTCATATTGTATTATATGCCCTTGGTTCAAATTTTGTAGACAATTGTGCCTTGTTGAATTTAGTTCACAAAACAATGGTACATAGTAAAACTGTTGTTTTGTTGAACTTTCTGGATTGAAAATATTTTTTTCCAATTTTTCCAAATTCTAGAAAGGCTTTTCTTGCTTTATGGAATTTATGCATAAAATTGAAAAAATTTTAAAATTGAAATATTTTCCCTAAGTTCTAAAGCTCTCCAAAAATTAACTGAAATATTTCCATGATTTTCAGACTTCATTTGGTAATCTCTTCAAACCAATTATAATTTTTTCATTTTTCAGATTAGGAAACCAATTAAAAATCTCTAAGTAGTATCAGGCCGAAAATTCAATTTCTAGCATGTTTTCCTTCTCCTCTTTTCCAACTACCCAAGCCCAACTCATTTATTCTTTCTTTTTGCCCAGACAACCCAAATGCCACCAGATTTACCAAAAACCTCTCGGGGTTGAATTAAATGGGTTTGCTAACCTTAACTTATCTGGATTAGTTAAACAAGCTTAATCCAAGTTTTGTGTTTGACAACTAATTCAGTTAATCTGCATCGCTTGGCTCGGTTAGTGGAGTTAGTAAAGATGAATTAAATTATCCCACCCTCTGGTTGGGTTAGATAATCCTAAGTTAGTATTGACTGGATTAACTTCATCCCACTTAACTCAGAAGTGTTTGACGGATTAACCCTTAACCCACCTCTTAACTCTAACCAAATGTAGCCTTAGGCTCTCGTGCAAGTGGAAAAGGGGGTGCTACTTTCTTTTTTCTTCCTTTTTTTGTTTTGTGCATTGAGATATTACAAGGAAGATCGAAGGATCATGATTTAATTTTTACACCAAATATTTTCCCTATGTACTTATCCTAAGTACTCCATATATACGACTAGTGATGTTGATGACTGGCATCGACGTCATGTGGCAACAAGTCCATCAACAGGGACGGTGTGGACTTGGATGAGTTGCTCAAGCTCATATATACCATTTGTTGATTAGCTCTCTTAGAGAGAGAGAGGGGATGAATTCGCGCCCCTTTGAATTCTGTAGCACGTTGGCTGGGTTAGCTAATTCTGTAGCACTCCTTTGAATTCGCATTTGGCTCAATAGTATGAAACACATACATAATGACCACTAGTTAAAAGTTAACATATTAGCCATACCAAAGTGTATTATCACATGTTAATCCTCAACAAAGTTACTATAGGCACATTTATGTAACATAAGCATCCTATTGAGACAGAAGCGAATATAGAGTGCCCGGATATATGTCCCATGATAACTCCCAAGATCAATGGTTATCATGCATATAATTGATATTCAAGTGATATCACAACACACACAAAGACGATAATAATTTACATCCAAGTCATACATCGGATTGATGCTCGTACAAGGTCCAAAAGCTCAAATCAAAGTATCATAGTGGCAGCGGAAATAAAACAGTGGCATAAACATAGCAGCGGAAACATCATATAATTCCAAAAGGGCCAATGTGATATGCCTCCCCACAGGCAACCAACTGGAGGCAAGAATGCAAGCACTAGGCGCTAGCGTCGTCACCACCCGCTTGATAGAAGTAATCAAGCGTGTAGTCATCCTCACCTGAAAATTGCAGCACCCGGATTAAGTATAAAGATACTCGCACCATATAGGGTAATATAATCATGAAATAATTGACATCTAATCAATGGAAGGCTTAAATAATTAAGTTTCATCTTAAAGCAAGTTTTACATGATATAGACATATATATATGGTTGAAGGCCAATTTGCAGAAATCAATTGAATAAATATGAGCAATAGTATCTTATTATATTTTCATCATCGTCTCACAATTTAATTAAGCACACATTGGACTTCCTGTACATGAATAGCACCAGAGCAACCCATGTGCTCGGAAAATATAACCACATCTATAACAATCTTACCCAACGTAACCCATATGCTAACAAATAGCAGTTTAACAACTCAAATTTCGTTCTTAACCATGGACACGACTATGTGGATAGTTCAGACTCTGCAGAGATGTACGACATTACCCACACAACATAAAGATCCCACCATGTCGTGTTTGTCACGTGATACCATAGGTACCTGTTTGAGAGTTCATGACAAGACCTTTCAAAGATACATGCTAGCCCTTTAAGCCACTCGGATAAACACACATGCTAGATCCATCCTTTTCCCACCACTTGATCTGCACTAGTCCCTGAATCCGTACACTAGTGCACACTATTTATATATCCGAATCATTTCATACAAGCGGAAGACTTATGTTACATTAAGTACCTGTGTTAAGTCCAAAGGCTATTAAGTATTGCAACACAGCATATTAGCCCAAAATAGTCCAAGAACAACAAAAGATCAGAGTAGGATAAAAGATCCAAAAGATTCTCTTGCCAGCTATGCCTAAGCAATCGACTGGAGAGACACCCTAAGCCTCGACTTGATCGTCAGCGAACTCCTGAGCACTGTCTTCATGGCAGGTGTAGTGGTCTTGCTCATACTCAACATCTAAAAGAGTATATGTATGCGAGGTCAGTGTTATCCAAACACTGGCGAGTTAATACCCAACCTAATGCATTTAGTGATAGAGGCTTCAAAGAAAAGACTAGGTTTGTTTATTTGCAGAAAGCCAATTTTGGAAATCAAAGCCTATGACTTAGCAGTTTTAACCAAATTTTCTATATCAAGTTGAATATTCATCATAATTCCATTTCAATACTCATTCCCAATCCCATGGCCAATTATACGCACTCTGCCAAACGTTCTCCTCTACTCCTGCCATCGTCTTTGGGGTGTGGCGTACCTGTTGTGGATCACATTTCCAGTGAAGTGTCCAATCTTGTCCTAGCTGGGTTGCCTGCCCACGCTAGACTCATGGCTCCCTGCGAGTATGGACCTAGATCATCCTTCGGATGACGACATGAGATTGTCTTCACCTCAAGCATAGCAGCAGACAGGATACGCCCGCATGTCGTAACTACCCCTGAATCCCCAATACATGCAGTACCGCGAGATGGCCGGCGCGTTGTGGTATTAGGAACCATCCTCGATGGTTAGTGACATCACACTGTGCATCCCCGATGCACCTGTCTAGGGGAAACCTTGTTTCAGCCCAGCCTGTCCACAAAGGGCCTCACCCTTATGCACTTCCTTCTTCGACTAATCACACCCTCCGTGTGAATCACACACGATGTGGTAGAACCCTCCTCTTTCAGCACTACGTATGTGGGCGATTAGCTCCTCCATTCACGTAGCCCAGCTACTTCTTCTCTTACCCAAGGCCAGACCCAGTCTGCATTGTAACACATTCCAACCATACACACATTGGCATGCCAGGCCCAATATTCAGTTAACCATGTTCATATTGTCATCATGTCCGGTGAATATCGGTTCATCATTCTGAGGCGACTAAGCCTAAAATTAATAATTGGACCTAAGCAATGTCTAAGTAAGATTTTAACTAGGACTTAAGAATGTAAATCATTTTATTTAACCTAACCAGGCTATCAAGGGTAATCATCAAGGCAATCATTAATAAAGTCAAATGACATATGATTTAATCAAAGCAAGATCATCATGGTAAATCAATAACAAGTAATTAATAGGGTATGATATATCATGATTAAGCAATTAGGCATAATTACTTAAAAAGCATGCAATTTGATATTGTAAATAAAATACTTTGAAAAAGTAGGATTCAATATGATCTAATTGAATGTTAACTCGTCTGGACTGTGAAGGTGTGAGTCTTAGTCTTGTTCTTGAGCGTAGAGCTGATCCACTTGATCCTTTGTGCCTAATCGAGGGATAACCGCAATAAACAACCAAATGCGATAAAGATGATGCATAAATGCATGCGCACCTAAAGCGATCGCGATTATGGTCGCTAGTTTTGCTATGGTTTCAAGTGTCGTAGTGTCAAGAGATGCAATGCATAAATATGCGCTAATGTATCCTTATGGTAGATATAATTCCTAAGGTTGTTTTAGAGTCATCACTTAATTAATTAAATCTTTAATTAATTAGAGGAAATTTAGGAAATTCTAGCAAAAAGGGAATTCTAAGGTGACATGCTGAAATTATAATTTTCCTTGGTTTCAGAATGTTATTCTACATTTTCTAGGATTTTCTGGTGTGTTTCGGTCTTAGTGTTTTATCTAACTCCCAATTATTTTAATAGAAATAGGAAATTACTAAAAGAGGGTTTTAGTTACTCTAATTAGGAAATTATGTATAAATACCATGCTAAACTAAGTCTCAATATTTTAATAATTACCTTAATGGTTAACTATGTCCTTGCAAAAAGTTGAGATTTAATTTAAATTGTTTGATATTTAAATTAAATCAAATTCAGTTTCTGTTTTATTAATATTTAAGGAAAATGGTTAAACTGCTCAATTTAATTATCTAGAGAGCAATATTGATCCCAAAATTATGCAGTAAATTTATTAAATTTCTAAATCATAATTATGCTCCACTGGAACTTTATCATCATATTAGGAAAATAACTAATTAAATAAGGTGGAAATCCAGTTTTTAATTACTATTAAGAGGCTTTTCGTTTAAATAAATAACTCTAAAAATAAACTAATTATACTTGAAATGTTTAAACATTGTTTTACTGCTTAATTTTAGATACTTTTAACCCTTTTTAACTAGATATAAACAATTAAATCACTGTTTATAAATATTTTCTTATATCTAGAATATTGCAGAAAATAAAATATGCTCAGAAAATATGAAAAATTCATAGGATCTAGAATACGTCTCGATCTACCCATTTTAGCTTATTTCACAGCAATCGAACAATCGAGGAATGTTTGGTGGCCTTAGTGAGAAGACAATATGTTGCTCCTCCTGAATCCTCCAAGTGCTTGTGCTCGATTACACAGGAAGAGGGAGGGAAAAAGGAGGAGAGGAAGGGAATGGTGGTCAGGTTGGGGAAGAAACAGAGAAGGGGGGCATAGCAACCGGAAAGCAAAGCGATCGAAGAAGGAGGAAGGGGTGTGCAGGGAGGAGCAAGGGAGGAAGGCGAGGCTTTGCAGCTTGCGACCAAAGAACAAAGAAGAAGGAGGAGAGTCTTGGAGGTAGCAGAAGGGGACGCAGCAAGGGGATGGTGGCGTGGCCGGGGATTGTGGCGCGGCGGGGGACTGGAGGTGCCAGGAAGGGGAGGAAAGCTTACTGGGAACCGCGTCGGGGAGGAGGGAGCTCGCGCGGGAGGGGGCCGCGCCAGGGTAGTAGAGGACAGAGCACAAGGCATGGTGGCACTGGCCGGAGGAGGAGTAGAGGCGGCGCCGGCCAAAGGGAGGCCGGCGTGGAGGCTCGGGACGGCGGAGCTGAGGAAAGAGGTGGAGTGGTGCTGGATTGAGGAGAGCCGAGACAGTGTTGGATAGGTAGAAGCCAAGGTGGCGGCTACCGCGGCGGCAGTGCTGGGGAAGATAGATCTAGGTCGCGGCTCCGGTGAAGGAAGATGGAAAAGGGAGGAAGGGACAGCGCCGGTGGGGAAGAAGGTGACCTCGGGGCAGCACCCGCGGTTTGGAGGTGGTGAAGGCAGAGCTGCGTCGGCCGGTGGAGAAGACGAAGGAGAAAAGGCAGCATCGTGTGGAGCTTCCTATGGGGGTTCGGCTGGGAGATGGATGGGGATGGAATGGGTGTAGCAAATCTAGCCGAGGGAAGGAAAAAGAAGGCGGAGGCGTGGCAGGATCCAAGCGGTGCAGGCGTGCTACCAGCGACAAACATGCCACGGGGCATTTGGAGCAGGTCGAGGGTGCCACGGGGCGAGGCTAACCAGGGCCAGGGCGCCATGGGGGAGAGAGAGCGCTCGGTGAGAGCAGAGAGCGAGTGAGGAAGAGAGTGAGCAGGCTGCTCACTCAAGTAGGCTGGGCTGAGGGAGAGGGGCTGACCAGTGGGGCCCACCTAGCAGGTTGACCAGTCAAAAGGAATGTTTGATAATTTGATACTGCTAACATATATATATATAATATGTGTGCCCTTACTTATATAATGGCATTAATCTTGTCTGATCTTACAAATTGATTTGATTTAAGTTTCCCTAAGACGATAGGTATTAGTTTGAATTTGTAGATTCTATGTTGTTATTCATAAATCTGAAGATACTATTCCATGAATACATGTATGTTTAAGAATTATTTTAGCAAAGAGTAAAAGCAAACAATTAATCATTTTGAATATATTTATTTATACAAGAAAATATGAACTTTGCGCCAGTTTTAAATATATTTTGGTTTTATAATAAAACATGTAGTTCCTATACCAGGATATCTAATTATATCCATGCCAATGGATATTTAAAAAAAGAGTAAATGCAACTTCAAAACCCAAAAGGATTTTAAAATTATTTCTTAAATTCATGCATACTTTATGATTTCACAGATGCCCAAAATGGGGCTGTTACAACACCGTCGCAAGGCTCCAGATACGCGGACTAGAGAGTCCGTGGTAGGAAAGACCCATGACCCTCGTTGATCATAGAATTTCAATGGGTGGCGTCATCCCCACCCTTATGCTGCTCGTACCCAATGATCCTAGCATGTATTTAAATAAAGCTAAACATGTCCCATTCCACATATGTGGTCACACGTATAGTTAATTGAGAGAAGATACCAAATGTTCAGTCCTTAATCGATCCAAATGGGTCTACGTCTTCGAGAGTTCATCCCCATCATCGCCCTATCACCCGTTCAAGTCTAACCTAGCTCATAGCAATATTTCTATCATCCAAACATATCATGAATCCATATTAACATTTAGTATAAAGACAATAAACAATTCGAACCTTTGTGGCCAATGGACTAACTCCACCAATCGCTTTATATCATGGACCTAATCATGGATAAGCAATTCACCAAATATAGAACAAATGTAATATTACCCACTTAGGCTATAACAAGGAAATTGCAAGTGGAATATGGCATGTATTCACATGAATATAGAAGATAACTAAATTCTACCCATTAGTAAGGACTTATAAAATTAAGCATGCAAGCAATTCCTAGTTAAAAAAAACATTTTGGAAATGGTAGGAGCAATATGGTATAGAGAGGGATTATTAGTGCCTTGGGGTTGCTCAGCAAGGAAATGCTCGGGATGAAGATCGTCGTTCTCTTCCAAAGCTTCGAAACCTAATTGTGAAGATCAAAATTGAATAAGAGCCAAATAATTCCAAATATTACACAAAGCTCAAATCAACATCATCAAATATGCATGCACATTTTACCGGAGGTAATATTTTATTTTAAATGCATGTTAGTGAACTAACTAACTAGTATAACCAATTTTGGTTGTTTATGCCAATATTTGCATCGATCTCAAGTGTTATGATGCGATTCTCCTACCATGGCAAAGAGGCGAACCAGGAGTTTACTCTAAGATCAAGGAAAATGAAGAGGAGCCTTACCAAGACAAGGGTGGCCTTGCTTGCTGTGGAAGCTCGGATCGAAGATCGGGTTGATGATGGAAATGAAACAACTATAAGATGATCCCGACTCTTCTTCTTGCTGTTGGGAGAGCCTTCTCTTTGAGTTTGGGTTCTACCTCCTCTTCCCTAGCTTGTAAAGGAAGCTTCTAAACTTTATTTCAAGCTTGACCATGGAGGAGAAATAGAAAGAATGAGTAGAAAACGAACTCAAGCACATGTTGTCCAACACAGTGACAAAGATTGAGAAGAGTACCAAAAACTTACCCAAATCTTTGTTTATGGAGAAACCAATTTGATGGAAGCGAAGCTAGAGAGATGGGGAAGCTTCCCTATAATATGCACATGCTCATTTTCATCCTTAGTATGGATGTGGAGGGGAGAAAGAGAGGGGAAGCATGGTGTTCCTTTCTCAGAATTGAGCTGAGATGTGCGAGTGAGAAATGAAAGGAAGGAGAAGGAGAGAAGGTGGGAGAGGTCTTAAGCGGCTACCTCTCATCCTTCTCTTACATGTGGGGTCAGTCCCACATGTCATAGGACGCACAAAGGGGGGTAAGAAGTGAGTGGGGTAAGTGGAAACTCCTATGTAACAACTCAGTCCGAGCTGAACTCTTAGGTGCTGACCGTCAGTATATGCATTCGCGGACGAACTGATAGAGAAGAATTAGAGATCGTCCTCAATACACATGCTGACCATTCGCATATGTAACGCTGGTCTTTAGCACACGTGTTGCTGAAAAATTGGTAGGGAACCTATATTTTTCTCGGGTTTGCTCTTCAAATGTTGACCGTCCATGAATTAAGCACAAATTATCTGTGAATAACTAACCAACAAGACATATGAACTCTAAGACTTTCTAAAATTTTTGTGTGGCTTTATATTTAAATTATTTTGTTTTTCGATGCACTGCATGCAAGGCAAGATGTAATATTTTCATAAATTCATAATACATATGAATAGAAGAGTATGACATGCAAGGCCTAAAGTGTGAAGTTGCAGGGTTGTTGCATATATTTTCTCATGATAGCTATATATATTCTCTCATCAGCTGCAAGCAAAGTTTTTGGTCAGAGAACGACGATCTCATCTCTTGGAATACCAGTCGCTGGTCGCAAGAATATTATGGATTTGGTAGGTTGGTTTACCGATCGCTGGTACATCAATAGCAACCTTGCACATCTTATAGATTCATGCTTGTTTTTTATGGTTTATCTACTTATTTGTTTATTTTTGGTTTTGAAAATACACCCTTTTGTATTCTAAGACCATTCTTTTTTAGTATGTTTTAAACGTCTAAAAAAGTCAAACAAACTGGTTTGGACTCTCCAAGCTACTTGGAGAAGCTTTTAAAGTTCAACTTATCTTTGAATTATTAAAATGTCTCTAGTGGTGGTGGTGACAACCATACATCATCCATCTTCACCCTCCACCTTTCACCCAATGTAAGACATTGCAAGGGCACACCCATGCATCCTACTTAGTTGTTTCTTAAACGGTCACGTATAATGAATTTCTTAAACGGTCATGTATAATGAATTGTTGAAGTGGAGGGAAAATAACGAGGAGAGAGAGCATGATCGTTTCTTAAGAAACAGCCTCTATGTTTGAAACAAGGCTAAGAAATAAGTAAAAACCCCACTAAGTGGTAGGTTGTTTTTGTAAGGAGAATATATAGAAAGAGAGGAAATTGATGAAATTAATTGGTACAAATAATGTGTTGGGACGATTGTATATTTGGTTGTTTTTATATGATATAGCATTTTAAGAAACGACTCGTCGAAAACAATGCATTGGGAGTACCCTAAGGGTATTTTCTATTTAGAGTAATTGCACCGCATGTAAATGAAGTCATCTTGCGTTTTCGATTAGGTCCAAAGTAGAGATAATGTGTCAACGGTGGTAGAAGTAGCTCCCTGAGTAGGAATAGGCGCCCGCCTAAATGAAGGGGTTTCTGCAAAACATCGTATTTAGGTACACAAAGTTGTATGCACGTTTCAAGTTAGGTCCAAAATCTGCAAAACATCATATTTAGGTATATAAAGTTGTATGCGTGTTTCAAGTAAGGTCCAAAAACAGGTTCTCACTGTTGTTTCTTATGTGTTAAGCCCCCTTGTGAAAGAAACTATCTACCTAGGAGGTTCAAACTTTGTGAGATTTTAAATTTAAATTCAAAATTATATTTTTGCATGGCGCTCGGTTGGACCTCCTAGTGAGTATATAAGTTTAATTTTCTTTATATAATTGTATTTTTTTAAGATTTTAAATTTAAATTTAAAATTATGAATTTGCACTACACCCGTTTGGACCTCCTAACGTAAGAAGCAACGGTGAAAAATCGGTTTCGAACCTGACTTGAAACACGTATACAATTTTGGATAACTTCGTGTATCTAAAATGCAATTTACTTTTCTATTTATTAGACTTGCTTTATTAATTTAGTACATTGTACTCTACAAAATCTTTAATACATCAAATCATCCTATTTATCTAACTTCCTTATTTCAGTGCGTTGTATTTTGAAAACTTGCAATCAGCTTAAGATATATGAAATAGGAGTGTACGAAAGCAAGGCTAAGGTTACGAAAGCACAACAACGTAGTTGATTATAAAATTATTCTGATGAGCTTAAGATACACGAATTATACAGTAGGACGGCACAATGCAGTCAACCATGAAAGCAGGGCTAAGAATACAAAAGGAGTACAAAAGCACTGACGCAGTTGATTGTAAAATGCTAAAACCGGAACTGGTAGGCGTGAATCAAATAAATGAAACGTAGCAACGGTGGAAAGTAATGTGATAGATCAGCTGTAAAGAACAGCCCTAACGGGCTACAGATAACATTGCCCAGAATTCATGCCCTTGTGCTTCCAGTTCCACAGGCCTCCAATAGTAGGGGGCCAACGGGCCAAAGCGGGCCAGGCCGGTTCAGGCCCGGTTACTATACGAACCTGGCCAACCGGGCCAACGGGCCGAGGTCTAGACCAAGTTCGGTTTGCACAGTGAACCGAACCGAACCAGGCCAGCCTGGTTTTATATGGACTGGTTTATTTTAATTAAAAATATAAAATAAATTAAAAAAAACCACTATATTTCACACATATGCACTATAAATTGAATAAATACATTACACATTATAAAGAAATATATATAGAAATAAATATATTTAATTAAATAAATATGCTACAGTAGCAAACCGAACCGGGCTAAAACCAAACCGGGCTATGCAAACCAAACCGGGCTGGCCCGACAGGCCGAGGCCTCGACCCAGGTTCGGCTTAGTTTACCGAACCAGACCGGCCCAGTTTGGTAAACAGTATAGGCCAGCCCGGTTTGGCCCAGTTGCACCGGCCCATTTGGCCAGCTCCGACCAATACAAATATGTACACGACTGCTTACGTGGGGCTGCGATCGCAGCGCTAGTCTATACTCCGAAACGGCATCCTGCCAACATCTTGAAGCTAGCATAGCAGATGCTGGGAACAGGGCTGTCATGAATTATTATATGTATTTTTAACACGACTCTAAAGTACTCCCAACCTACTATAGTATAGTCTCACACCCACGAAATTGTCAATTGATCTATAGACTAGCAGCATACAGTGATTTCCTTTCGGTTCTGCAAACCCCACAACAAAACATCACCTGCAGCAAAACATTTACCAGGGGCAAGTTGCATGTACAAAAGAGTACTCATCCGGTTTCTCAAGGCGAGAATAAAATAAACCAAATGCTATATGGTCAATATCTTCCCAGAGCCAGCTTCCATCTCAACTGCAAGCACAAACCTACACATACTCTTCAAAGGCCACCTCTTCATGGATGCATCTTAGCCATGACTTCGCCTAAAAAGAAACCTTATGACCAAACAAGCGAACAACGGTCAGTAACTTGCTAGCGTGAGTTTGTGACAGCACATACATCAACTTCTACTACTCTTATGACACAAAAATTAAAATGGAACCGATGGACGAAGGATAAGTTTTTTTTCCCGAGTCCTATCAAAGACTAACTGATGTTCAAAGCAGATACAGAGACTTCAACAATTCACAAACAATGATTAGCAATAGACAAACAAATGAACAGAATAGCAATACACATACCTGGTGCTTGAAAGGGCTGGTTAAAAACCAGGCTCATGTCAGTCCATTTGAATCCACTAACTTCCAATAAAAGTCATGTACTAGCTCATAAGCACAACAATCAGACATCTGAGACTGCAAGTCTGCAACCATTTACATTCAGAACTTGAGACACGCCCAACTTAGACGGGGACAGGTCATAGTATCCTCTAAGACAATTACAATCCAAAGGCTTTGTTATATAGATCATTTGAACCAAGCATGTGAAAGTTATTCGCTTCAGTTGGATATAACATCCTCGACATGTCCGACATGGGAACATTATTCCTTGATCTCAAATCACTCCAGCCATCCCAGTGACCAGTTGTGTGTTGTGAGTTTCTAGGTTGTTGGGGTGGCATCTGTGCATAAGAGGATAGAGAACCGTGGTTCTGTGGTAAAAGTCGGGATGCCAGAAAATTATCATTCATAGGGTTGAACGAATCCTGAATATGATTTGTAAATCTGAGATTTTGATGAGAGGGCATGTTCTGTTGCATAAGTAACTGAAGCCTTGGGTCATTATTTGATGTCTGCAACTGCACTGGAAAAGTAGCATTTTTCAGGTCCAGCCTTGAATCACTAACTACAGGCATCCTCCCTTTGCCAACAGCCAATATAGCAGGATCAATAAATTCTATGTCACTCGTGTGTCTAACTGACTGTGGTTGACAATGATTGATGCCGCTTCCCAAAAGATTATCTTGTAGCTGAGTTTCTGCAAACAACCCAAAGTATAAGAACCTCAAATTGTCTATGAGAAGAAGTAAATAAGATAAAGAGGGATTAGACAAACCTGGGTATGTTGAGCCATACACCTGATTAGATACATTTTGAGATGAAAATCCAGTAGAAAATGCAGACGAAAATCCAGGAGGGGGATTAGACCCATCCTGAGAAGAAAATCCAGAACAAAATCTAGGAGGGGGGTTTAACCCATCCTGAGATGGAAATCCAGAAGAAAATCTAGGAGGGGGGTTTAACCCATCCTGAGATGGAAATCCAGAAGAAAATCCAGGAGGGGGATTCAGCCCATCTTGAGATGAAAACCCCGAAGGAAATCCAGGATGGGGGACTCTTGCAGCTGCTGGGGCTGAAAATCCAGGAGGCGCAGATATTTTCGACCTTGAAGTGCCTGAGAATGCAGATTTATCGTAAGTATACAAAAGTGCCAGTGTGCCACTGATGAAAAAACATCAGTTACTGAAACACTTCGCATGAAAATTGCCATTCACACAAGTTAGAAGATTTACAGTGCTCAATGAAAAAAGGATAAATTCAAAAATACGGTGCGCAAACATTGAATTTCCTTTTATATGCAAGAAAAACAATTTTCAGTCTTGTGACAAATTGAAGATCAAAGAGATAAAATATGAATCTTTAAAATACATTCAATTACAGTACTAAGACACATGTGACAGGTATTGTGACTCACCAGTAGTTGCCATATCCAATATAGTAAGAGGATTGCTCCTTGAAAAATCATTCTCTGGAGAATGGAATGTGGGGCCATTCTGATAAACATTTCCATGAGAATTCTGGGATAGCAAACTGAAATTCTGCTCACTACCACAGTTTTTGAAAGATGATTCTAGGAAGTTTCCTTGGTTATCCTGTCTAGCAAATGAAAATCTAGACTCGTTACTGCTGGATTTTGATTTCCATGAAGGCATGTTGAAAAGCACATCGTCATTTTCAGATTCACTAAGCATCTTCGCAAAATTGTTAGCAGTCAAATACGAGTCATCCCATGGATCAAACTCTGAAGACAATATATCAGAAATTATGCTGCTCTCATCCTTATTTACACTTGCAGCCTTGTCAAAACTGCCTATGCTACCATTTTGTACCGCACTAACGTGAGGTTTATCAGTGGCCATTGGAGAATACCATATATCATTTAACTGAGGAGTCACACCACAACCTTGCAGCTCTGGACTCCAATCAAGATCCTTATCACAGCTAGAATGATAAGAAAGTACAACGTCCTTATTTTCTGATGACAAATGCTCAGCAAGCTTCAAATGAGATTGCTCGTTGTTTGACTCTGGACTCAAAGGAACCACAGCTAAAGTACTTGGAATTGCACCCAGTAGTTGGTTACCTGCCATATTCTGAACGCCACCTTTGCTATCTAAAGTTACTGAAGATACCCCAACAGATAACTTCTCGATTTCTGTATCATCAGGTCTAACACCCTCCAGTACTTTCACACTAGCAGTGTGATTAAGTTGGATGTTTGTAACTTTCAAGGTAGGGCTTTGAGGAGCAATGTTGGTTACTTGGTGGTCATCATCACCATCCTTTACTTCTGAATAAGATATTGCTAAACTTGATACACAATCTGAAGGACTTTGCCAGGTATTGTTTACTGGTGTGTCTTCCTTTGGTGATGTTGATGACTTGTACACAAACTTGCCTGATTCGGTTGGCTTTGAAGACACAGAACAAATAATATTTTCGTTTCCATTGACAACTTGCTTTTCCTCACTTCCTTTCGATGTCCCATCTGATGCTACGACTTCATCATCATTCCAAGCTGAAGGTATTGTAGAAAAGTCTATGTCCAATGACGACTCCAATGATATTACAGCTTGGGTTTCCTTTGCAATACCAGGTTTATATGGCTTCAACGTTTTAGACAGACTATCTCGTTCTGATACTTGCTGTCCTTCAGTCATTTTTGTTATTGTGCTTGTATCATCATTCCATGAAGAAGGCAATCTTGCACTGGATTTTGTTGAAGAACTCGAAAATGAATTACCCTGTGGCTCTGATCTTGATTTTGTCAGAGACGAGGATGTGACCCCATTCGCTGTAGCCCTTGCATTTAGATCACGATGCCCCCTGCATATATTCAAAATTTAGCAACACACTGCGTTCTAATATTTAATGTAAGACTCCAATAGGAACCATACCATGAAGCAGCTGGTGGCAGCGTGGACCTCCCTGAACTACTGTTTGGTGGTGACAATCTGGACTGGCTTATGGTATTCTGCACAGAAGAAGGCCGGTAACATTATGTAAAACAACAAATAGTGAAATTATCAACAATTTAGCCTAGACCATAAAGCAGCATGAAATCAAACAAAATTGATTGTCTTCCAAAGGATTCAGTATTTAGAAAAAAGGCATACAGTTGTTCCATTCTTGACTGTATGTTTGGCTGAAACCACCGCACTGTAAGAGACATCATCTGCTGGTGGAGGTAATACAGTTCCTGCCCGTCTTTGCGAAACACTAGACGCCATTTGGGGAACCCTACTCCTGATAGCAACATAAGAGAATGAGTCAAAGGTATTGGCTAAAACTACTAGGAATTTTAGCAATTTATATCTCACAGAGACAAGATTTCACCAAAACAGTGCACCAATATTAGGCATGCACATTACGTCAGGCAACCCATTTTCTAAATCCAATTCCATGGAAAGTCAATAATGCTAAACTAGATGAACCAAGCAAGAAGTGCACGAAACCTTGATTCCACATCACATGTTAAAGATAGTTCGGTGTTACCTTGTATATGCTGAGATTATCTCATCTTTAGTGAAACTATCCTCCTGACTGCCAATGTCATGCAAATAGAGACAATCTGGATTTCCACATGTCTGAGAAAAATCAAGAAGCATTCAGAAAGATAACATTGGGAAGAATACTAGTAAATAAAGCTGTCAGAACGAAGCAACAGTTGTACCATGTTCCGTAGCCATGCGTGGCAGTACTTTGTAGTACCAAAGCATGCTCTGCAATAGTCAAGAAACATTTTGATAACATATTTATGCAAACCAGTGTTTTCGTTAGGTGCTAGTTAGGCGGTTGACTGGCGCCTGGTGCCTAATCCTGCCTAGGTGGGGCTAGGCAGCGCCTCGGCAGGAAACATCCCTTAGGCGGACAAGGCAAGAGGCCCCCAGGGCCTAACGCCTAGGCATGGTCTAGGTGCCCTAGGCGGTCATCTAGGGAAACAGTGCCTGCTAGAAGAGAATAAAGTATAGAAGCTCACCTTAACACCTTTCCTTCCAAGACAAAATTGTGTACAGCTTGAATACACCGGATGGCCTCTTCTTCTTTGGCATAAGTTATATAACTGAACATACATCACAGTAATAAGCCAGTCAGTTCCATGAAATTCCCATGCAAAATATGGAGTGCCAAAAGGTAAAAAAGGAACATTGCATTCCCAGGAGTACAAAGTAAAAGAGTGATTATTCATATAAAGACAAATTCTAAGAAATAACTTATATCTATATATGCAGGTACAGAGGTCAACTCAGATTGAACAAGGGAATGTTCTGTAATACCCCCTGGCCCAAATTTTGCTTTCGAGCCTAGCCCACCTAAAGGGCTGGCCCACGCATGCATACCACCGCTATTGGGCTTCGGCGTTGCTTCGCCCAAAAGGGCTAACCCGGGATGTGATGTTTGGGTCATAGTTGCTAGTACGACTTTCTCTAGACTAGAAAAGTGGTACTATTCCCACCACAACCAATCCACATGGGCCCCAACATCACGGGTCGGGATATAACATATTTACATGTCCCATCCATTAGAACATTAATAGTATACTAGGCCCTGTTTGATTGAGCTGAAAATCTGCAGTAGATTATAATCTGAGAAGTTGAGGGCTCTCGAAAAGAGGCTCGGAGAGGCTGAAAAATATATTAAAAATATTTTTGGGATCTTTGAGAAGAACCACTAAAAGCCCCGAAAAAATGGCTACAAAGTGCTAAAGCGTATGACTTGTACAAAAATGACAAATTTCAAGCTGTAGATTTTAATCTGATTTTAAGCTGGATAGAAGAGGGCCATATATCATTAGATGATGTTACCATCCATTAGAACATTAATAGTATACCATAGATGACGTAACAAACATGTCATGATTGAAATAGGCGCTTTTACATTTATCTGAAGTTCCCTGGAATTCACAGCACAAGAAAGTTGCATCTTTCAGGTACGCAATGTGGCCGTTGAATGCAAAATTTGCAAGCACAGCTATGGAAATCTAGGGGCCCTGAGTCACACCCAGGTCAGATTAGCCTGCAGTCAACTGTGCTAATTGCAGGAAAAAGGGCATGTCATGTTAGAATCGGCCATCTTTATCACGTAGTTTTGATAGAAAATCGCCTAATTGAACACGACCAGACTCCCAGTTTACTTTCTAGATCACCTAACTGTAAATGCTCTGCTGTTACGGAAGTACAAGCACAGCAGTACAGGAGAGAATATAATTTTTTTAAAAGTATAAATTGACAAAAGATAAGTGGATAATCACTCGATATATCCATGTTATTGTAGGACCAATACAAAAACAAATTAAAAAACAATGTTTATGCATACAAGAATATCATTAATGTGTGGGACGAGGTTCACATAGACATACACGCTGATACCGTTGTTTGTTGATGATTGCTGGGAAGGAGCCCCGGTCGGACGAGAAACTGAAACCTTGAGAACCTTCCCATACTGGCCAAAGTATTCCCTGTGCTCAAGTACCTAATAAAACAAAAGACAACAGAAATGTTGGCAAGAGGAGTACACTTTACACACACGTTCCTTGGTTCAAAAGAATGTAGATGCTAATAATATGGTGCTCACACTTTCATTGCACAAATTTGCAGGTAGGCCAACTACGTAGACCAGGTTTCTCTGGATAACCCTGACGCTAGCCAGATGCTTCTTAGCTTCCACAGTTACTGCCTTTGACTTAACCTTTTGTGTCTTGTGCTTCTTCTCCGCAGCATTTTTCTCTGTAACCATCCTGTAACCATCAAAACAAATGTAAGATGCAAATCAGTTGGTGCAATACACAGAGAAAAGATATATGCTGCATGTTTATGTAGTAAGATAAACAGCAGATAGCTAGCCGTGACTGCTATAGAGCGAAAATTTGATTGATTGAAGGTGCGGAGACGGTCAGACCTCTCACAAGTGGCAGCCATCTTGACAATGCGGTCCTTGTCGTAGCGGGTGCGGCATGCAGGGCAGCGGCCTTCGGCGTCCTCCTTCTCAGCCATATCCATGATGTGGTGCCAGCACCAGACACAAATCTGCAGAGAGTGAAGTGACGTGGGTGAGGTAGGAGAGGTGTTGCAGGGAGGGGGATGGTAGGTACCTGGTAGCCACATTTGCAGGGCTTGAGGTGCTGGTCGGTGATGTCCATGTCCTCGGCGCAGAGCGGGCAGGTGCGGTCTCCGTCGTCGCTCATGATCGTCATCCTGCATCGTGAGTGGCGAGGAGCAAATCCTAAGCTAAGCTAGCTGCTAGCTATGAAATCAAAGGCAGGCTTGAGATCCGAAATCATGAGGCGAGTGAACAGAATCTGCCCAGCCCCCGATTCAACCAAATCAGACATCCAACCTATCTATCCGTCTATCTATCGCTAAAAATCGAAGCGGGTTCCATCGGATTGGCAGATGCGCATCAGACCAGACGAGATTAAATTAAATTATAAAAGCAACACGCAAGGAGATCAAGATATATATAGTCGAAGAAAATTCCTTGTGTTGTGGAAGGGGACGATAGTAGAATTGGCAGAGGAGAGGAAGTACACACGTACATTGGAGTGGAGGTGGAGGTGGAGGTGGAGGAGGAGGATTGGAGGGAAGCCCTAGAGAGAGGTGAATCGAGCTCGGCGAAGACGACAGATTGGCGGTGGGACTCCGACTCGGCGGTGGAGGCGATGGATGCGCGCGCCGGCGTTGGAGTTGGCGTCGGCGTCGGCGTCGGCGTCGGGGGAAGACGAAGAGGGAGGAGGTAGCCGCAGCCGCAGCAAGACGAGGGATGGGATGGGAAGAGGAGAGAGAAGGGGTGCCACTCGCTCGGATCGCCTCTCCCCTCTAGCCCAACCATTTCGGTCCAAAAATAATCCGGCAAATTTAAAAACATATCTAAAATTTAAAATATAAATTATAAATTGAACAAATAAATTCTATATCATAATAAAATAGGTGTATAAATGCATATATATTGATATTAATTTTATACAAGCTGCTATAGCAGGGGCATTTAGCTGAATGACACTCTTTAAAATTCGCAGTTAGCTGTATGCATGCGAATTGAGTGTCATGTAACTAATTATTCTGCTATAATAGGACGAATCGAGTCGAGCCAGCCGACGGGCTAAGACGAAGGCCCAAATCCAGTTTTCTTCTATATTTTTCTCACAATGAATATTACATATGCACTTGGCTCAAAAAGGAAAAAACTTCTCAACGGCAAGTGAAATGACACGGGGCAAACTTGTTGAAGCTCCCTAAGTTTGGTAATTTTAGCAATTCAGTTCAACATGCCATAAATTGGCTGAAAAGGCTATAGATGAGGGCATCTATTCAACACAATGAGATAGAAAATTATAGGCGAGAAGGTTCATGCTAGTGTCAATGAGGATTGTAGAGCATCCGTAGCAGGCATTGTAAAACACTGTTTATCCGGATAGAGTAGTTGCTGGAGTAAAGGAATCTTTTAGAGTGTAATGTAAAGTGTGAAGAAATTTTAGATGGATGGATAGAGTGTGGAGTGAATAGCGTTATAGAGTGGAAGGATAGAGGACCAGCTGGAATGTTCTAAGGATGACAACATGGTTGGATAGAGCTTAGTATATATACTATATATTAAAGCCCTTAAAATAGGCACTTCTCACGCTGTCCACGTCACCAAAATTTTTTCGTCTGTCCGATCGCGAGACCGCCAGGATCCGCCCGTCCAGCGGGGACGATTTTACAAAGAAACCCCTATGATCTTGCTAATTAACCCGCGGTCCACTCCCAAACCCTACCCTGCTTTGCCCCCCATCCCCTGCCGCTGCGCAGTGGGAGAAGCCCCAGTCGCCGCCTCCCCGTCCTCTCCTTCTTGACTCCGCCGGCGCTGCCACTACGCCAATCGCCGCTCCTTTCTCCACCACGCACCACCCCTTCCTAAAACCCTCCCCTGCTCAATCTCTTTGTATCTCTTCCTCTGCATCTCCTCCCTGCTGCCTAGCCTCCGCCGCCGTCATCCCGTCTAGCCTCATTGCTGCTGCTGCCCTCTCTCCCCGCCTGCGCCGCCGTTTAGCCCAGCATGCGCTGCAGCCTGCCCCATCTCGCCTCCGTGGCCTCCCTGCCTCGCCTCCGCCGTCGTCGTCCCGTCTCGCCTTCGCCGCCTCCTTGTCCTGCGTTCGCCGTTTCGCAAAGACAGCGCCGTTCTTCTTTCGATCTCTTTGTGCATCTCTTCTCCCTAGCCTCCGCTGCCGCGTCCCCTCCCGCTCCGCTGCCCGCCCGCCCCGCTTTTCACACCGTGCCCTGCCCCACCTCCGTGGCCTTCCTGTCTCGCCTCCGCCGCCGCCGTCCCGTCTCGCCTTCGCCGCCTCTCTGTCCTGCGTCCGCCGTTCCTACCGTCACGGGCACCTTTGCGGTGCCAAGACGGCTGGATCCGGGGACGACAGACCCCAAGGCGGTCTGATCGGGCAACAACAAATCCTAGGGTGTCCGGATCTAGTGATGGCTGCCCCTGTGGCGGAGCAGAAGAGCATCGCGGCGACGGCGGGCGGACGGTCCGACTGATGGCGGCGGAGACCTCGAGCGGCGAAGGCGACGCGCGGAGCACCACTGGCAAACAGAGGTACATGTTTTAAGGTAAAATATAACGAATAAGGATATAGACATGCGTTCTCTATAGACATTTACTTGATAGGTTGTGGGGATTTCTTAGGTTGGGATTTCGATGCGATAGTTGTTCTTTTGCTAAAATTCGCCTAATCCTGCTGCGCGGGAGTAGGGCTATTTTGCCGCGAATGAACGAGGATTTTAGACAAACATGCGAGCGGAGGGTACCACGAACTAGTTTCATGTGAGGATTCACCCTCTAGCTTTGTCTTACAAAGTTTGTGAATTCTGGTCTATGCCATGATGGGTTTGGACTGGCTGATAGCTTTGTTTGATCCTTTGACTCACTAGCGTGTGGGTATGGGTTTGCGTAGAGACCTTCAAGGATGTCGACGCCTGCAAGGAAGAGGTTGATGAGGGACTTCAAGCAGTTGATGCAGGACCTTCCTGCGGGCATTAGCGGCGCACCACAGGATAACAACATAATGCCGTGGAATGCTGTGATTTTTGGGTATGCTGTTCGATTTTATGAATAGGCATTTCTTTTCTTTTCCCATTTTTTGGGCTTTGGTCACAATGAATGATCTCATGATGTATTTGTTTATGTTGAATTGCAGCCCTGATGACACTCCGTGGGATGGAGGTTAGTTGATTGAAGGAGTTCGCTACGAATGTCAATGTTCTAATATAAGATCGAGACGTTGTATTTTCTTGTTTTATGCTGGTTATTCTTAACCAAGCAAACTTATAGTTTGTTGCATTGCTTCAGGTGGCAAATCTGTTTGCACCTTTGTGCGCATGTGCATGCACTGCCATTGGTGACAACATAATAATATCGGACACACTAATATGATCAAGTGATACTTAAATCATAATCTCCTAGAAACACTTACAGGTGGCTACGACTAACAGAACAAAAATGTCCATCATGTGAATTTTGTCACCCACTGTCAATATCTTTCCACACTAGCAAGCACACTTACTGAACCATAGCTCCAAGTTAACATGGACACAGGAAATGGACTCAGTTTATATGCAAATACGTATGTACCCGCTGATATCAGTGATATTAAACTGCAATAATTAAAAAAAGGACACCCATTTTGGAGTTGACAAATTTGACATCATATATTGTCGGTCAATAGATTTAGTAAATGCCAAATATGAACATTTCTTTTCTGCCTTTCACTACTATGTCAAATCATATTTGATTTTGTTAGGTACGTTCAAGCTGACTCTCCAGTTTACTGAAGAATATCCCAACAAGCCACCAACTGTTCGATTTATTTCCCGGATGTTCCATGTACAACATTTTTGTGGGAGAGGTTGAGATTGTCCAACAGAAGCGGAGAAATATGGGCTATTTTAGTTCTAGAATTGAGATGGAAGAGTTTTTACCACATTCTCAGAGCTACAGAGACATAAACTTTTACTGATTTTACTTATCAGCGTGTTGTAAGGTATGGTAACTCTTCTTGAACGACAAAATTCCAAGGATATACTTTTCATGTATAATGTTCTTACTACTTTTACATATCCTACAATATATATTGTTCTAAATTTCTGCAATTTTTCAGGTTTTCATAAAATTTTAGCTCGGTTCTCTATTAGCTTTTTAAGAAAATTTCCCTCTAATTTTTTAATTCAATTGTTTCATTAAAAGTTTTTGCAAGATTCTACCAAAAAAAAATGAATAGGTTACTTAATCTGTATGACATGCCCCACGGACGCGTTTACTTTCCTAATTAATTACAAGTTTATGATCTTCAATAATAATACTCGCAGTCAATGTGTTGACGTGAAGTCGACAAGTTGTGCAGGAGAATGGTACCAGCATTGTTTTTCCATTTTAGATAATTTGAAAATACATTTAAAGGCATTAAACTAAAAGGAATTTTTGAAAGCTCGTCACATCACACTATGACTAAGGACATGTACAATAGTATAGACAGCTGACATGTTATTTATAGATACAATGGTATAAACAGCTTTTTCCAACACACAATCTATAGCTGATACATTGTACATGTTCTAATCAGAATTCATTACAAGTGAGAGGACGTTTTCGTTTTCGTCGCCCCTGCGCGCATCCTCCGCCTCCAGCTTGTTGGTGACTGAAATGGCGGCCTCCGACGGCGACGAGCGGGTGCTGAGCTACGGCGACGTCGTGCTGCTCCGCTCCGACCTCGCCATCCTCCGCGGCCCCCACTTCCTCAACGACCGCATCCTCGCCTTCTATTTCTCCCACCTCTCCTCCACCCTCCGCGCCGGCGACCTCCTCCTCCTGCCGCCCTCCATCCCCTACCTCCTCTCCAACCTGCCCGACCCTGCCTCCGTCGCCGCCGTCGTGGAGCCCCTCCGTCTCGCCTCCCGCCGCCTCGCGCTCCTCCCCATCAACGACAACCCCGACCCCTCCGTCCCCGAGGGCGGCTCCCACTGGACGCTCCTCGTCCTCGACAACGCCCATGCCTCCCGCCCTCGCTTCGTCCACCACGACAGCCTCGCCAGCGCCAACCTCCCCGCCGCGCGCCGCCTCGCCGCCGCGCTCCGCCCGCTGCTCCCCGCCCCTGCCACCAGGGTCCCACTCGTCGGGGGGCCCACCCCGATGCAGGCCAACCTCTACGACTGCGGCGTCTACGTCATGGCCATGGCCAGGGCCATCTGCCACTGGTGGACCAACACCAACCGTGGAGGGCAGCCGCAGCAGGAGCAGGGGGAAGGTGACTGGTTCGAGGCGGTGAGGAGGGAGGTGAACGCCGAGAGCGTCAGGGCTATGCGGGGGGAGGTGCTGCAGCTCATCGATCGCCTCATCCAAGACATACAGCACAAGGACAACAGTGCTGACTCTGCCTGAACATGCACACCATGGCTGTGGCTGTGAATTCCTCATGCTTTTGTGTTTTCAATAATTGGTTTTGGAGCTTGGAACAACATCAACGAGTAAAACAGGTCTTTTTCGTGTAAGTAATGTCTTGGCAGAATTTTGCGGTGAAACGTTAATTCCAGAGTATAGTTACGTTGATGCTGCAATGTTAGTGTGCTGATGTTTGCAAGTTGATCTAGCATGGATGAATCAAAACGACAAATATTATTGGAGTTCCTGGGCTTATGCTTTATGATCGACCTACTAATCCGTTAACATGAGACATATTCATTTTTTTGTGTCTTGTGCTTAATGGAATGTTGCAGTGAGCATGGCAGCATGAGCATTTGAGTTTGCAATCCATGATCTACAGTGCTCCTATTCCAAATTAATGGCTGTAACTAACTGCTACGAAATGCAGTCAGTTTGCTTACTTTTTATCTGATTTTCTCACCAAGTCTACCACCATTGTCCTGAGACCAGATTTTTCTTCTAGTTCCATCTTATCTCTTCTTGCACTTCTCTTGCTCTCTGTATAGATTCTCAGGAGATGCAGCTATGCCTGTTCATGTACAACTTTTTCTGCAATCAAATGTTACTTTCTGCCTTTCTTCTCCCGTTTTGTTCATCTTCTCAGATATGTCTCTTTGTACCTTTTTTGGCTACTGCGATCTGTGGAAATTTCAATATCCCAAAAAATGTTTTAACTTGTTAGGTCTGTTTTTTTAGGGATGTTAGGTCTGTTTTTTTAGGGATGTTAGGTCTGGTTGATGAGGTGAAGTGATGGTAGAGAAGCATATTTCAATTTGGGTCGTTTGATCGAAATTTGAATGAATGGGATTGATTGCTACAGAATATTTGCCTTAGTATCGTATCTCTTTCTGCTCTGTAATGCTTATTTTTCTCGCTATTTGGTGAACTGAAAATGGCAAACAGTGAGGAGGGCAGCTATCTGCCATCTACCTACCCCCTTGAGTCCAGACCTAACAGTCATGCATGCACCCCCAACTATCTTCCTTGTCATTCATCGCAACTCTTCCAACTCAAATTCCTTCTTACCCTTCCATTGCATCTACCAGTTCACGCCTGTACCATAGCACAGGGTTTAGGTATGTGATCCTTTCTATCTCCATGATTTTTCTTCCTTGCTCAATTTGTTACATACTTGCAAAAGGGAAAAAAAAAAGTTAACATGCTGAAGTTCAGCATGGTTACATCAGTATAATCAGCTTCTTTTGTTGGCTGCCTGATCTTAACCAGACTCCAATATTCAGCTATGACTGCATAATTTCACAATTTAGTCTGTTCACGCATGCTATTTGGTCTAGTACCTTTCTTCTCTCTTTTTTTGTGCCATTTACTCTTTACATCTTTTTCTGTAAGGGTTTCTTCTCATATTTCATTTTGATTGTTTCTCTCATATACCTATAGTTTCCAACAAAAGGACACACAACTCTAAATTGTTGTGCTCAAAACTCAGTGTGAATTTTGTTTTCTGCCTCCGTAGCACAGTTCATTTATTCTTGTGTTGTTTCTGATTTCCAGCACAAAATGTTTTGACACTAGCTGAAATATATATTGGTCAGCTACTTTCTATGTCATCTAGCTTCCTTTTATACTAACTTTGTTTCTCTTTTCAAAAAACATAGAAGTTGTTTGCTATAATGATTGATTACGTTTTAATGATTCATGTGTTATCCTCTATTTTTTGTCAGTCGAAGATGCAAAGTCACAATAAGATTACTGCTGTGAAGCCTGTGGCCTCCAGACCTTTCTACAGTCCCAGATCCTTCTCAAAGCTCCTGAAAGACTTCACTGCCACTGGCTCCCCATGGATCACCTCTCCAGAGGAGGCAATTATAATTAGGCGACCAAAGGCTGTGCGGTTCACACCACCACTAAGCGATCTATCGACTGAAATTGCTTCAATCATAGTGAGTTCTGCACCGAAATTCAGTTTATCCTTGTTCTGAATTTACCAAGACACTTCATGTTTTCTGAAAGTGTGAAACTCTATGTCTGTGACTTTCTGAAAGCTATACTTCAAATTCAAGTATAAGTTTGTCACCCATTAGATTATTTTGAAATTACCTGTGATATCATCATGTAATCATGTTCTGACAATGTGCCAAACTTTTCAGCGGCAGGATGGTGGCTCAGATGCCATACATGAGCAGATGGAAGTAGATAAAGAACATGTCGTCTCTTTTGACCACCTGACAATATGCCACAATGCCAGGAAACCAACTGACAGTGTGAAGAGCCGTTTGTCCTACGATGGATACAACTGGAGGAAGTATGGGCAGAAGCAAGTGAAAGGAAGTGAGTTCCCACGGAGCTACTACAAGTGCACTCATCCAACCTGCCCTGTCAAGAGGAAGGTGGAAACCACTCTAGATGGCCAGATCGCTGAGATTGTATACAACGGTGAGCACAACCACCCTAAGCCTCATCCCCCAAAGAAACCATTGCCATCAACAAGTACAGAGATTGTGGTTGTCGATGCCCATGGTACCAATGATGCTGGAGTAGCAAGCCTGTTAGGAGGATGCAACCAGGCTCTTGGTTCTGATATTGTTCCTGCAGCATTCAGAAACAGTTGTAATTGCTTGGATGAATTTGAAAAAACGAGTAAGCTTGGTGACTACAACAAAAGGTATTTTGTCTCTTGTGATTCAGTACTTTCTGTTGTTGCTTTGCATAACATGTGCAAGTGGTGGGTTTAGAATGGCAAGTAGCAGACTACAGTTGTGCTATCATGACACTACTAAATAAGGAGTAGGGACCATTAAAATTGTCGCCAATTTATAAGCCCATAATGACAAATCTGAATAAGATATGAACAGTGACATGCATACTCCATTGCATTACCCTTGCATGCGTTGAGCAGACTGCACTTTTACAGTAAATGGAAACAGAACCCCCCATCATCCCTGGTTGAGCAGACTGCACTTTTACAGTAAATGGAAACAGAACCCCCCATCATCCCTGGAAGCCATGGAGTTTCCATTTTAGAGAGAAATCTTGACTCTAATTCTTCGCATAAGATAATTATAACACAACATTATTATTATTTAATCTAAACATGGCAGATAAATGTGTTCAGGAAGAGCTATTGTTCAATTGGCACGGAAGAATTCATTCATTCTGTAACGAAAAAGGTGAACTTTAGAGCCTTGCTAACTAGTCCCTATGCAATGAAAAATGTTCAACTTCAGCAGAGCTGCCCCAAGACTGCCTCATCCGAGAATTGTTCTATCCCATTGTATTTCAAATTGATTTGTAGCGACAACCGCAAACTAGGAGATCCTATCTTTTTGCCTTCTTGATTAGGAAAAAAAAAGGAGATATGGGTCTGCCTATGTGTCTGGTCAACATTCCATATGCTGAAGAACATATACATGTCTTTGTTTGTGCCCATTTAAGTTGCTACATCTGAAACAACCAATGCTTCATTAGTTAATACATTGTCATTTCAGCACCAAGGACAAACAACCAGGTGGCCTGACAGCTTATGTTGAGCCTGCTCCTGGTCCTGAATCTTCAAGAGAATGTGGATCATCTGGGGATGCATTCCATTGGCGCAAGTACGGTCAGAAGGCTGTGAAGGGAAATTCATTTCCAAGGTACATCCTTATTCATCTATGGCTGAAACCTGAAACGTAATTGTCGCTTCCTTTTGTTTTCTGGGAGAAAATTGTAAGGCAATAGCATAGGTCTGATGAGTGCTGAAACGCGTCAGGTAATCTGCGGCTGCGGCTGCGGCTGAGCTAGTGTGAGAACAAAACAAGATACTGAAGTGTTCCCTTTTGATATGGAAAGTGCAGGAGTTACTACAGATGTAGCGCAGAGAGATGCAACGCGCGCAAGTACGTGGAGCGTGCGTCCGATGATTCAGCTGTAACCACATACGAGGGAGGCCACAATCACGTCACGACTGAATGACTCAAACAATTACAGTACTACCTGCTATATTTGTATTCTGCTGTGTGATGTTGAAACATTCAGAAACCGTTTCTCTCTCTAAAATAATGTCACTGAGTTGAGGGCTGCTGTTTTCATGCAACTGAGCCATCTCCAAACAAATCTACCATTCATTCTTCTGCCTACTAATCTACCGTTGATCAAATCAAATCGTCTTGTCTAGCACAATCAATATAAAATGAATCTTATCTCAGGTGCATAAACTAGCTGGATTACAACACACATGGTCATAAACAAACGAACGAACCATTTGGGTAGCCTGAAACACTCAGCGGCACCAGCATTCCTTGCCTTGTCTACACACATACACAAGCTCAATCTCGTAGCAATGCAAAGGGTACAAAAATCTCAAGGTCTACACAAAGCAAGCTAACAATGAGTTAGACTCGTTCCACCTTCAGATATTTTACTCTGCACCATCGCCAGGATGCCTACAAATAAATGCTGCCATAAGAAACAAACACCACGAAAGCAGAAAAAAAAAACAGTCCTATCCAGTATCCTACCTCCATGATGTCGTCAGATTGCGGGCTTTCCGATCTAATTGCATGTTTTCAAGAGCACTTGAGGCACGCAGTACTTCTTCAGAGATATCATCAGCATCATATCTCCAGTTGTACTCCTCCTTCCTTGTATTGGAAGCTGAAGAGCCTCCTCTCCGGTCTGGATATCGAAAATGCAAATCTGAGTGTTTAGGAGAGCAGCACCATAGCATGTGACAAACTGAAAGAGCTATATATCAAGTACCTGATGTCTGCGATGATGGCATTGGCCTAGCAAGTTCAAAGTAAAATGTTACCCACATTTACAGAAAAAAAAAAATCAAACAACTGCTGCACAATTAGGATGGCAGAATTACCTTCCCATTGGAGGCAGGACCCCTACTGAAGATGAAGATGCTGGCCTCCTCATGTTCCTATGCTCAGCATTTAACGTTGGATCAGAATCAGAATTAATTATTCTCCTGCCAGCCATCCTTGTTTGGGACAAATTCTGCTCAACAGGGCAACTTAGAGTAAACCAAACTATGCAGCGAAAACAGAAAAAGCTTTAAACTACATTTGCAAGGAGATATAGTTTGTTGACTGTATTTGGAGGATAACAATTGATAGCAGAAATCTTATTAATAAAAGATAGCACAGTTACTTTGAGCTCAACAACAGTGAAGACCAAGGTAAAAAAAATATTAAATTGCCCCATATGCCGTGAATTTTTATTCACAGGCTGACATGTCACTAATCACATGTAAAAATATTACAAATGTCAACCAAGAGTGCACTGAACTACTGATCTTTATATACGTATGTTCGGGGGTGTTGACAAATCACATGTAAACAGAGCGCATCAACAACAATTCATTGTAAATATAAATTCCAGCGCATTGTAAGCCAGCTAAATAAAGTCAGATAATTAAAATTTTTCTTCATACTTTTTATATAAACTTTTCTTTACATTATCCAGAGATTTCAACTTTCTTGCAACTTATAGAAGTGAACATGCACTTGATTTTGCTGATATATTGATATTTCATATCCACTAACCCTGAAATCCAAATTGACCACATCTAACTTGTTACAAGATAGAAACAATCACATATCATTGTTTGATGACATGAAACATGCATACAGATTTTAATGTTTAATCACTCTGGGTTAGCAAGAGGTAAACCTCATATTTGAGATATCCTTCAAGAACATCTAAAAGCATGGGACCACTCTCAGCACTCCTGCTCCCTTCAGCTCCACTTTTGTTAGAAAAATCCTTCAGTTCATTCTTCCAGAAGTCCTTGGGCTGATTTAGGAGCAAGAACACTCGTTATTGGATGTTGGCACAACCAAGATTCATAAAATATAACAGACCATTACCAGATTACATTCGGGCAAATAAACTTTCATCGTGTGACTTAGCTGGGCCCACTCCAAGTATTCACATACAAGTGCTGTTAATAATCTACCTGCAAGCAACAGAAATTTCAGAATGTAAACTACTCATGCTATGTAGCATGCAAAAACATAGCTACACTTAAATATTAGCTACTAAAAAAATTCCTTGCAAGGAAACCTTAAACATTCAAGATATCTGTGATGAGACTTAAAACAGCATTGATAAAGACAATATATTACATTATACAAATGTTTCCTTGAACTAACATGAGCGCAAGAACATCAAAGCCAAAGACTCAGTAGTCACCACTCAGGAGAGAGAAAAAGAGATCTTTCAGGCTGAAGTATAGAAAAGAAAGAAAGGATATGACACAAGCTTAATAAATTTCGGGTTCCTCTATTGCTGGCTAAAAAAAGTAGAGTATGCTAAAAGATGCCAGGATTATCCTGCAAGAAGGTATCAATCTGGTATACTTCTGAATTTGGGAACAGCACTATAAAAAATTCTACAGGGCTGTACAAAAAACTGCAGAAGCATCCCAAACAAGTTGTGGGTAACAGAGATGATAGTTTGTATTTATTTTTTTTGAGAGTAGATGATAGTTTGTATTGATCAAATGACAAACCACATTTGAAGCACGGACCTGACGGTGAAGCATGCAGCTGCTTAGCACGGTCATTGCAGCTACCAAGCAAAGCAGGATTCCCAGCGTCGTCATTCTCTACCACCCGATCCTCCTCTTCAATGGCCTCAAAGACACTCGCTCTCAGCTCAGCCTAGTCATGCAAGAGAAAGGATGACTTGCTTTATGCCAATAAGAGCCTTTTCATGCAAATGTAGTAGGTAAATAGACTATGCATCAACGGCCTTTTCATGACCAACGGAAGTATGTGGATAGAACTGAGCATAGAGAAACTGATTTGATCAGATCATAGCATGGGGATCGTTAAACCTACCATGGAGTGGAGTCATGCAGACACCCAGAAACTAGTGAAATGGTTTGCTTTACTGTTTGAAATGCAGGGGTGAATCTAACAGCTCTGCCCATAGGACCATCAGGTCTTTGTAAAGAAAATGAGCATTTCCGTTCCAATTAAAGAAAAGATGCAAAATTTGGAGCTGAAGGGAATGGTGGAAGAACCGGCAGGTGTTCAGATCCCCAATCCACATGGCAGGGGAGAGCTAGATCCGCGGGATGGTAGTGGCAACCGGGGGACCCTAGTCCTTAATCGCCTAATCGGGATGGAGAGAGAGGGAGGAAGAGACGAACCCTAATCTTGGCGAGGACACCCTTCTTCTCGAGGGTGCGCGTAACAAGCGTCTTGAGCTCCATCATCTCCCGCGCGTAGTCGTCCATCTTCTCCGAAGCTTCGAAGCTTCTTCTTCTCCTTGGAGGCAGAGGCGGAGGCGGAGGCGGAGAAGAGTGCGCCTGCGCTTCTCCTCCTCTTCGTCTTCCTCCCCTCGCCTTCTGCTTACCTCCGACTCCCACGATGCGATGCGAATGCGAATGCGAATGATGCGATGCAGGCTAAACGGGCCAACTAGAGGCAAACGTTCCAGCCCACTGCCACAGCCCAAAACCTAATTAGGGCGTTGACACGGCCCAACCGGTCGGATTGTGAATTTATATGTTCTTTTCCCTGGATGTGCTCGATCGATGCTACGCTTTTTCTGAAACATCAAGATATACTGCTGAAACATGTACAATGTAATACTGAAAGATAGTTAAAGCACTGATAAAATATAGGTAAAGTACTGATAAAACAATATGGTACATGGCAAAAAAACTTATACAACTCGGGTACCATTGGTGGGACCTATGTGAATAGAAAAAGAAAAAAAAGGCTAGTACCCAAATAATCCTTGTTTTTTTTCTTTAACATGGTATAACTCGGACGCACACAACTCACGTCACACTCACACCACACACCACATTCACGCACCCGTGCGCGTCTAGTGCACACATAGAAACCAGATCAGAGGCTCTAAGCCTCCTTACGCGGGCACGCATAGTCCCTGTGAACGTACACGCGTGTATCCTGGAATTCAATCCCGGGTACCAGTCCCAAAATTAAGTCCCCAGATAAGGTGAGAAAGCCAGGGGTTAAACCCCCAACCAGCTGCTCCCACGGTGGAAAGCTAGCCAACTAAGCTACGCTCAGTTCTGAAATAATCCTTACTTCTTGGTGGATCCACGACGCACGGCTTCTTCTGAAAAATGCTGCAGTGTTAGGACATGGATGCTCTTATACACTGCTTCTTCTCCCATCTGCTGTCAATTTATTTATTTTTTCTTTACAAAACGAAATGAAATAAATTGGTTTGCTGATATGTACAAAGGCCTGAATGGAAGAGCTGACATGCAAATTGAACTTTTTTGCGTCCTTAGTTTGAACTAGTCTTGCACAAAATATGCTGCTAGACTCCTTTATCTCACAACACAACCTGCTGCTGTGCTTCCATGTTTGTATTTCGGGTCATCAAGCTCTTCTTCCCGACGTATTTTGGTTGCATTTCTATAAACCCTTGTCAAATATCTTACAGAAGGTAACATGCATGATGCACACTCCAAATACTTAAATGAACTTAATTGATACTCCCTCCGGTTACTTATAGTAGTCGCTGAAGCATCTCACACTAAGTGCATGAAAAGATGACGTTTAAGGTTCTAACATGATTTTTAGCTGGTTTGGCCCTGTCTTGGGAGATGAGGTGACGGTTACTGCATGCAAGCTCATATTGATTAGTACTCCAGCTACCCATGCATGTGTTTGCTTTCACATTGATCAGGATTTTTTTGGTGCTCGTAACTTGCTTCTATACTTGCTTATATACATAGTACTAGTAGAACGTTGTTGCATGTAGAATAAAACACCAAATCAAAACTTGTTTACAGAGTACTAGTAGAACATTGCTGCATGTAAGCTTGATGTCGTCGCCAACTTCTTCACCGGCAAGGATGCCGTTGCTGCCTCAGTATGGTTAAATATGGTTAAATATGTAGGAGAGGATCCTAGTCTTCTTGTTTTCATCCATTATATATGGTTTTATACTATTCGATTGGCGTCTTATGAGGCCTTCTCGCTTCAATGCGAATAGCTTGCCTTTGCTCACATGTAATCGAGCACACACATCTTGCATTGTTCGACTTGAAAAATTTCTCTCCGTATAGCACTTGGAACATCTTTTTTGCCTATATGCTCACTAGCTCCCGAACCAACCGCACTATCCAAAGCATTCTCGTTACCTTTTAGAAAAAAACAGGTGGTTTCATAAAAAATGGTGCATATCAACGAAAAATAAAATTTACCTCAAAATTACAAAGCAATTAAGAGACTCTACCATTTTCTTCTACTCCATGGTTACCAACAATTTCTTCAGGTGGGTGCATATTATCATTACTGCCTAGAGGGACAATGTAGGTGGATTTAGAAAAAAAAGCATGTGGTGTGAGTGAAAGAAAAATCAAATGTACCTCAAAATGACAAAGCAAATAAGAGACGTTACCATTTTCTTCTACTCTATGATTAGAATCAATTTCTTCAAGTGGCTCCATATTCAAATCAAATCCATGATCATGAACAATTTCTTTATGTGTTTCCACACTCAACTCTATCTCACCTAGTGGCCTTCTACCAAAGGAATTGCCTGACATTTTTCTCTAGTGCCTTTGTGACGAACTGTGAGATGGAGTATACGGAGTACAGTCTTGGTGCTATGTATAGATAGGAGGTGAAAGGAACTGGCGCCATGCAGTTTGCACAAAAAAAAAACTAGTGCCAAATATTTTTGCTAATGGCGCCAGCACCCTACAAATCTTGCTAATGGTGCCAGCGGCCAGTAAAACATTGCTAATGCGCCAAAAATTGCTAATGGTGCCACCCATGTAGCAAGAAATGACGTGCATGCATGTAGAAGAAAAAAATTTCATGCATGCACACGTGCCATTGAGATTCGAACCCAGGAAGTGAGGGTGCTAGCAAAAGTGTCCAACCAACTGAGCTAGGCAACGTTAAAGCTTATGAGAAAGATATGACATTAATAAGGGTAAAACTAGAAGAATAGCCCCTAATAAACACCATCTTGGTATTGGAACTGCTGTCTAAAACGACTACTATAAACGACCGGAGGGAGTACTATTTTGTTCAAGTCATTAATAATTGATTGCATGCAACTTAATTATGATCCGCAGAGCTTACTACTCTTTCTTTTATTATTCCAATATTTCGTCTTAACAACACATGAGTTATTGGCATTGTCGTGATCTGGTAAAGCATAAACTCACTAAGCATACATATTGGTGTTATACTCCCTCCATATCACAATTAGTAGACGTTTTAGACAGCATTAGGATACCAAGGTAGTGTTAATTAGGGGGTCCATTTTACTTTTCTGCCCTTATTAAATATGAACCTCACAACAAGGAAACAACTGCCACGTGCTCAGTTGGTGGGAGCTTTTGCCTTGAGACAATATCTCCCAGGTTCGGATCCTGCCTGATCTTTTTTTTAAGCTTTGCACATTGGCTGTGATTAGAGCGCGCCAATGCTTTTGTTTGCTCCGTGTCTTTCAGCTTGAACTTTGGCGCTAATTGGAGAGGACCGTTCACCTACCGAACTAGTGCCAAAAATTTGCTCCATCTTTTTGGTTAAATAAAGACGGTGGCTCTTCTCTAATCACAGTACAAAAAATATGGCAAAAAGTTCTGGAGGTACAAAACCACTAGAAGAGATTGATTTGAATGTGGAGCCTCATGAAGAAATTATTTCTAGCTATGGAATAGAAATAAACAGGGAGCCACCGATAGAAAAGGGTAAGGTTTCTATTTGTTTTGCCTTTTTGAGGTAGCTTCGATTTTTTTTTGTCATGTAACATAATTTTTTCCTAAATTGAAATGCTATGTCTTTCTAGATGCCAACGAGAATATAGATTTGAATGTGGAGCCACCGAAAGAAATTATTTCAAGTCATGGGGTACATATAAACATGGAACCATCATAAGAAAGCAGTAAATTTTCTCATTTTGTTTGTCATTTCGGGATAACTTTGAATTTTTCTTCATGCAACATAATTTTCTAAATTTAAATGTTTTCTCTCTCTAGATGCGAATGAGAATATAGAGTTGGATGTAGACCTACAAGAAGAAATTATTCTCAGTCATGGGATAAATATAAACATGGAACCACCGGAGGAAAATGGTAAATTTTTTGTTTTCTTTGTCATTTCGGGATAGCTTTGATTCGTCATGCAACATGTTTTTTCTAAATTTAAATGCTTTGTCTCTCTAGATGCAAACGAGAATATAGAGTTGGATGTAGACCCACATGAAGAAATTATTCCAAATCATGGGATAGATATAAACATGGAACCACTAGAGAAAAATGGTAAATTTTCTTGTTTTCTTTGTTATTTTGGGATAGCTTTGATTTGTCATGCAACATGTTTTTTCTAAATTTAAATGCTTTGTCTCTCTAGATGCAAATGAGAATATAGAGTTGGATGTAGACCCACATGAAGAAATTATTTCAAATTATGGGATATATATAAACATGGAACCACCGGAGGAAAATGGTAAATTTTCTTGTTTTCTTTGTCATTTCGGGATAGCTTTGAATTTTTTTGTCATGCAACATATTTTTTTCTAAATTTAAATGCTTTGCCTCTGTAGATGCAAGTGAGAATATAGAGTTGGATGTAGACCCACATGAAGAAATTATTCCAAATCATGGGATAGATATAAACATGGAACCATCGGAGGAAAATGGAAAATTTTCTCTTTTTTTTTGTCATTTTGGGATAGCTTTGATTCGTCATGCAACATGTTTTTTTCTAAATTTAAATGCTTTGTCTCTCTAGATGCAAATGAGAATATGGAGTTGGATGTAGACCCACATGAAGAAATTATTCCAAATCATGTGATAGATATAAACATGGAACCATCGGAGGAAAATGGTAAATTTTCTATTTTTCTTTGTCATTTCGGGATAGCTTTGATTTTTTTTTGTCATGCAACATATTTTTTTTTCTAAATTTAAATGCTTTGTCTCTGTAGATGCAAGTGAGAATATAGGGTTGGATGTAGACCCACATGAAGAAATTATTCCAAATCATGGGATAGATATAAACACGGAACCACCGAAGAAAAATGGTAAATTTTCTTGTTTTCTTTGTCATTTTGGGGTAGCTTTGATTCGTCATGCAACATGTTTTTTTTTTCTAAATTTAAATGTTTTGTCTCTCTAGATGTAAATGAGAATATAGAGTTAGATGTAGACCCACATGAAGAAATTATTCCAAATCATGTGATAGATATAAACATGGAACCATCGGAGGAAAATGGTAAATTTCTTGTTTTCTTTGTCATTTCGGGATAGTTTTGAATTTTTTGCCATGCAACATATTTTTTTTCTAAATTTAAATGCTTTGTCTCTGTAGATGCAAATTAGAATATAGAGTTGGATGTAGACCCACATGAAGAAATTATTCCAAATCATGAGATAGATATAAACATGGAACCACCTGAAGAAAATGGTATGAGCTCTGGCTTGCTAGCTACTCGTATGAGAGCTTTGCAGTGTTGAAGCAAGTCCACGAAGCACGTACATAGGAGTATTTAGGAGCACTTATCCCGTTGGAGAAACCCAAAGAGAGCTGAAAGCTAATGTGAAAGCTACATGCAAGCAGCAAGCTCTTGCCCCCATGCAACTCGTCTCCTCAAATCCCACATCGCTAGAGTAAATAGGGGCAAAACGGACTGTTTATGGCTTATAATCTCTAAATGTCAAATTTTTTTGTCCTCTTATCAATCCTCAAAACGTCTACTATTTCAGATATGGAGAGAGTACTTCCTACATGCAGCCACAGGTTCGAAAGCATGTCGTGGCTCTTCTGTACGTCCCTTGAGAGCTAAAACTTCAGTTAGAGTGCGTTTGGTTTGAGGACAAGGGTGGATGGGACCACCCCATTTATGTATTTCTAGGATGGGACCATCTAAGCAGCCTGTTTGGTTGGGTGGAATAGGTCTGTTTTTTATTTGGTAGGTTGGATGAGTGAGGAGACGCACCAGATCTAGAGTGAGAAGAAGTTAGATGGCTATGTACGTGTCTTTTTTGCGTACCCCTCTATCCAGGATCTGAGAGGAATATTTCTGTGCTGGGATGGTTCCATCCACCCTTGTCTCCAAACCAAACAAAAAAAAATTGGATAGAATGGTCGCATTCACCCTCATCCACTCAGCCAAACAGATCCTTAGCTGACTTCTTCACAAAGACACATCCACTCAACCAAACAGATCCTTAGCTGACTTCTTCACAAAGGCATAAACTCGACAACATCACAATTTTATCTCTCCAAACTCAGTTTTGTTAATCCAACATAAATTTGAAGGTGGCGTAATGGGCTTTTCTATTATCTCCTTTGTATTGTACATGTATATATATTGGCCTATTGGCCCACATGAATACAATACAAATGAATACAATACAAATGCTATTCATAACCGCATGCATCTTAATTATGATCCACAGAACATATTACATTTTCTCTTCTTTTATTATTCCGCCTCATCTCCTACACAACAGCAATAATAACATAAAGGTGGGCTCGATGACAAAATTCTAGCTAGATCCCTCCATCCATGATCGAGCAGGCTCAACATGTTGATTACTCGCCTAAATAGTTGTTGCCTTGCATTGCACGAATAATATGTCGTCATCTTTCAGAACATATCGGTGTGGTTATCAGCAGCAGCATCGCTCAGCATTCCCGTCTTGTCAATGTCATCCGAGAACAGAGGAACCTCCAGCTTTGGAGGAGCCTGCATTGCATTTGCACGCCCAACAAAACACAAACATCAGCTAGGGATAGTAGCCAGTTGGATTCCGTTGTTATATATCCATCAGCAAACCTTATTCAGAGCATGAAAACAAACTTGACATGCTTGACAGCTAATTACCATGCCACGAAGGAGAGCCCAGTTGATACCGCGGAAGAAAGGGTGGTCCTTTATCTCATTCGCTCCCTCGCACGAGCCCAGTCTGTTTGCAGGATCCCTGTGTAGCAGCCTATATATCAGCTGCCTTGCCGGGAGGCTCACCTGCATCGCATGCTCACACGTATGTTACGTTCAACATTAATATGCAACTTCCCATGCAAATGCATGGCTTTTTCCACATAGAGCAGCCAAAAATTTATTCGTAAAGAAACGCTAGCTTCCTTGCTTACCGATATGCTTGCTGGAAATCTGATATCCTTATGCAGGATATTGGCAAAGGTCCTTTGTCTTGTTTTTCCTCTGAAGGGTGTGTAACCATACAACATTTCATACAGAAGGATTCCTGAATGGACAAACCAGTTCATCAGCATACCCATGGAACGAGTTTTTAAGCTACTAAGTCCTTGTTTTTCTACTTTATTATACGTATACAAACTACAAAGCCAAGTGGCATCTGTGTTGTTAGTGGAAGGAGACTTACCTAGAGCCCACCAATCAACAGCACTCGTATGGCCAGCTCCAGTGATAATCTCCTGCAAGACAAGGATGCAAGAACTGAATACCATAGATGAAAAAAAATACTGGGAACAAATGAAATGGGGGAAAACAAACAGTGCAGGATAAAGGACAGCAAGAGCATGTACATACAGGTGCAATGTACTCTTCTGTGCCAACAAATGAATTGGATGCTCGCATAGGTTCAGCAAAAAATATAGGAGAACTCCTGCTTTTCCTCCTCCTTTTCTTTTCAGCTTCTTCTGGAAGAAAGACCTACCAAATAACAGGCAAACACTTGCTTGATGTAACTAGGAAAATAACAAAATCACTAAATACATGCCACAATGTAAATGGAGTTACGAATGATACATTGCTGCTATCTCCTATCACTTGAAGGCTCGTTTAATACTATTACCAACATAATGCTTGTTACAGGTTCTATTCTGAGGACATGTACCGCACAACAATGACAAGAATCATTTCAGAACAATGCATCAGTAAAATGAACAAAGCGTATTCCAATCTAAGAACCTTCTCCTTTTTGTCTTTGTTCATCAACGGGTAAAAACAGGGACTGTTTTATGAATTTTTTGAAGCAGGAGGAGGTTCAGGAATGAAGAAGTGTTATAAAAAGAGATTTATTAATATTTTTACCTGTGGTCTGCAAGATGTCAGGCAAGACAAATCAAAGTCTGTCAGGGAGATGTGCCCATCTCTATGAAGTAAGATATTCTCTGGCTTTAGGTCTCTGTAGATTATACCTGAAGATAAAAAAAGGAAACAATTACAAGCAGTAGAAATCTCAACAGATTCAATAATTTGTGATGAATTATCAAACAGTGTTAGGCAGTTGTTAACTGGTATGGGAACACATTCCTTCCTTATATGATAGAACTTTACTGAAGACATGCTACTTGGCTAAATCAATACTAAAAAAAGCATACATTTCAAAGGTGAATAAATATTTTATGTTGGCCAAGTTAAAACATGAACAGCCATAAGTATGGTCATTGATTTATGCTGACAGGCACACCATTATACATCATATATGAGTGAATTTTGTGTACACAATAAGTTTTTTTAAAACCGAATGTACACAATATGTTAGATGTGTGGTGTATATATACCTTGACAATGAAGGTATTCAAGTGCAATGACCACTTCAGCAGCATAGAACCTGTACCAATCATGAAATAGTATCAAATTAATGCTTTGTCTTCTCCTACAGCAGATAGATTGAACAGATCTCAACCTAAGTAACGTGTCTGCAACCGTGATCAATTGAGCACATCAGTGGCCCATCAGATCTAAGTAAAAGGGAAAAGGTGTGAATTATGACCTCACTGCATCTTCCCGTAGAACCTTCAGAGGTTGCCTATCTAGGAGGAGAAAGAGCTCCCCGCCAGGGCAGTAATCAGTAATTAGGCATATATGTGTTTTTGTCTGCAACATTTCAGCAGAAAACAAGAGGTCAACTCTCCAAAAAAATAAACATGGAACTGGAATACTGGATGGAGTCACAACAATGGAAATAACCCATCCTCATAAAATTAAAAAAAAATAGAAAGCTTATCGAATAGCAACTAAGAGCTGCTTTGGGACAGTTTAAAGTTTAAACGAAGTTTACAAGTGGCTGTGTGTTATTTGAGAGTATCATCAGACATCAGATAAACTTAATTTAAATGTTAAAACTCAGCTTATTGATTTAGGGCCTTATGCAGAGTCTCAAACCCTTCAAAACATCAGCTTATAGGTTGCATATGAACGAAGACAGCAATATCTCTACATATGCTACTAGCATATATTTAACAAACCTGAAATGATGCATATAATGTTGGAAGGAATGGGTGGTCCAGCATATCAAGGATTTGGCGTTCAGCAGTAGCTCTATGGACCTAGAAGCATTAAAATGTTGTCAGAGACAGAAAGCAATAGCCATAGGTAGAACTGTACAGGAGAACGACATTTTTCTGTGTTGACAAAAGTTACTTTTCAAAAGGTGAAACAAGAATCCAACCTTATTGCGGTTAAGCATGATGTTTTTATCCATAGCTTTCATGGCAAAGTATTCACCTGTGTTTAGCAACTCCACCAAGTGCACACTACAATTCCAACAATAACGAACATGAATACATGATTCACTGTTTGAAACTGTTAATGCAAATGACACTTCAGAAGGAGCAAAATGCAATGCAAGTATGAAATTTAAGTTATTTTCACTGTAAACAAAAATGTGATAGGATTAACCTTCCAGTGTCACCAGATCCTAAAGGTTTTACAGGCCTGAAATGTTTTAAGTCAATGCTTTCTCCACTCTCAAGAACCTACAAGAGAAGTAGCGTGATATCACAGAGAAGTTTCAGAAAATGTCATTCTGTACTTGTCTCCAAAGGTCTCCAGGTCTTTAAGAATACAATACATTATACACATAACTAATATTCTGCAAAGGCTACTGTTTTCTATGGAAGAATGCTTGGTAAATCACTCCCTCCTTTGTCTACATATAATGCCATTTTCATCCAGTGACCTCAAAATGACATGTACCAAGCTGTGTAAACAATACTTAAACCATACTTTTTGGATGGCTCTCCATGATGCAGTATCCCTCATATGTGGCTTTGGCAGGACTATTTTTGAGTGGTTAGCCCACAGATCCTCCGGTCTCTGAATGTGACAATGGGTTACTGTCAGAACTGCATGCACATTCTTTTTTATGAGTTTTAAAAATAATGCTTCAGTCTTACCAAATTAGCATCTGGAAGTTCCTTCGCAGCCACATCAATATTATCTGCAGTTTTCTTAACCTGTTACATGGACAATTCAGGTTAGTTTGTAAACAGCTGTCTTTTCAGACAACGGAAAGTTGAAATTAAATGTCCATGAAGAAAATGAGAACCCCCAAAAAAGATTTATTAAGGAAATCACCGCAACATGTATAGCACAATATTCTAGTTGGTATCAACAAAATAAATAATTGTACAGCAAAGTCTTGGCATTGATATATTAGTAGTAATTTAAGGTCCCATATGATCTATTTCTGTCACTATTGATAGAATGCACATATAGGCTACTTGAGAGAGAGAGAGAGAAGGGGAGGAGGGTACAAACCAGCATGGCACCCTCTTTTGCAGCATCATCTCGAACACGTTCAGTTCCATCTAACTGGACCCCAATAAAGTACTGAACATCACCCTGATCCACAGGAAAATTTTGCCATCTCATTACATGCACAAAAATTGCATACCAATTATATGGAATAACTTAGCAAAAGAATAGCAAACTATTATTATATAGTACCTTCTGATCACGCATTGGTTGCAGGTGAAAGAGGTTCCAGAACTTTTTGCCTGTCCAAATGATGAACACTGATTAGTAATTTTAGCAGGATTCATTACCATAAAAAATTTATTTAAACATGTACAGCCTTTTTCTGTTAGTGATAGATACTAAGATGTTGCATCTCTCTCAAAGCATCTGGGGGGGTGGATGATCAGCAATTGCATGATGCACTTACATGAACATGAATATGCAAGAGAGTGAAGAGTAACATACCACTCTTTGTATAATTTATCAGTTGAACAGTGACCTCTGTTTGGTTATCTATGGCATCTCTTATTTTCCTTACTGTTGCACGATCAGTTTCAGGACCTTGGAGAAACCTGCAAGGACAGGCCAGGGAAGCATCAGGAAAGTGATACAGAAGTCTTTTGCATGAAACACTAACTTATACCAGTCTACAATATGAATATGCAGAGCAATAAAGATCCAATTTCAGGATTTTGCTACCCAGTGCAATCTTTAGTTTATGATCGTATGGCATTTGCTAAAACCTGAAAACCTTGCCAGTTAAATTGTGCAAAAAAAGGGGGGGCAAGACAAGGTTGTCAATTCACCTGCAGTTTCTTCCCAATATTTCTTCACGGCTATATTCTGTCAATTGTAGAAAGCTATCGGACGCAAATATCTGAAACATTGGCCAAAGAATAAAAACAGATTTATGAAAAGTTTGATATCTATACCAACAAAAAGAACAGTGGATTCAGAGGTATAAGATGTCCCAGTTGAATCTTACAATGGGATTATCAGGCAATCTTGGGTCAGTGATGACAAAATTCTTCTCAATGCGTTCAAGTGTAGTAGCCAAGTCTATACCCCTTCTCATTTCTTTCCTCCTTAGCTCATCATCAAAGCTCTCAGGCCTTTCATCATCACTGTCAAGTAGTGGATCTTCATCTCTTGGTTTGAGAATGTTCTTCTCCACATTTCCATGGCCCATACCAAGAAAACTGCACACACAGATTGGACAAGACGAAATAAGATCAAGGAACAGGAATTGTGCAAGGAAATCAAGAAATAAGATGTTGTAATTCTATCATTTGACTTGTATGTACTTCCATACCCCATAAATGAACGCAGACCAGATTTTCTAGCCTTGTTCTCTCCTTCAGGAACTTCACTGATCTTCTGCAGCGAGCTCCTCATTCCAGTACGAGAGTTACGACGTGATCCACTTTCAGAGCTTCTCTTGCCAGGAACTTCACCCGTTAACATGCCTACTGATTCCTGTGATTTTCTTTTTAAGGTGCTATTTCTTGATTCTGACAATGACCGCGGATTCTTGAGAGCCAACACAAGCTCCGATACTGAGCTACGGGCCTGATCCTTCTGCCTGGCTGCAAACATAACATATGCATTTTTCAGTTTGAAACCAAACTTGTGAACATTTAAAGATCTGCTAGTTAGTTACAACTCTTTTAAAGGATAAGCTTAATAAACAGAAGAGTACCGTCATATTTGATGAGTGATTCTGGCAGGCCATTTGGACGGACAACCGTATCCTTGTTACCTTCGGTGTATTTACTCACTTCCACTTGCATCCTGAATAGAAGTCGCAAGCGGTCAGTATGGCGCAATTTGTCTCCACAATGATCATATATATATATATTATTATGATGGTGGTAAGAAGAATATATTTTTTTGAATATTTGGTGCTGGTAAGAAGAAGGGGTTAAGAGAAGGAACCCGATGAACTTGAGGACCCTGCCGTCCTCGTCCTTGATGGGGGCGATGGTCAAGAGGTTCCAGAATGGCGTGCCGTCCTTCTTGTAGTTGAGGACTCGGCCGCAGTAGTTGGAACCAGCAGCGAGAGCTTCTCTGATCTTGGCGATCTCTGCGGGGTCCGTGCCGGAGCCTTGGAGGAAGCGGCTGCATGACGACGCGTTCGTTCCATTACCATTACCATTAGGGGAAGGAGGAGGAGGCATTGCAGGTGTTACCAGTTCCTTCCTACGACCTCCTTGGAGGTGTAGCCGGTCATGTTGAAGAAGCCGGCGCTGGCGTACATGATGGGGTGCTCCGGCCGGCTCGCGTCCGACACTACGAACGTCTGCTGGAACGCCGACAGCGCCGCCCGGAGCTCCTCCGACACCCGCGGGAGCGCCACCCCGCCGCCGCTCTTGTCCTCGGAGCTGCTGCGGGCCGACCCGCCGGCCCCGGAGGTGCGGGCGGCCACGCCCTGGGGGCGCCCCGTCTGCTCGTCGGTCTGGAGCACGAGGCCCCACTCGGCCGCACGCTGCGCCGCCTTCCCCACATCCGCAGTCTCCACGGCATCCTCCCTTTCCTTGGCGGCGGCGGGGGGGATGAAGGGGGAGGTGGACTTAGCAGCGGCAGCGGGGGCGGGGGCGGGGGCGGGGCGGAATGCGGAGTCGGCGGCGGGTGGCGAGGGGTTGAAGACCTCGAGGGATCCCCGGGAGTCGCGAGGCAGGTGGTGCTGGTGGTGGTACGCCCGCTCCTCCACGCCGTCTCCGCCTGCATCATGCAGCTCTTCACCGTGACCAAAACGAAATTATTTGCAAATTTTATTTTCTCGGGGCTAGTCAACCGTGCTTTGCTACATGCAAATTCCACGTTACTTTTCATCGCGTTATATTTGATCTTTTTTGACTCCCAATCTTATCTCTGTTTTCGGCCTTTCATGCTCGACTGCGTCGTGCTTCCGCACTCAACTATGTTATATCTTAAGATGACCGAGAGTTTTCTAAAATACAATGTGTTAAAATAAGAAAGCTAAATAAACATGATGATTTGATATATCTTAAACTGATCAAAAACTTTCTAAAATACAATACACATAAATAAGAAAGCAATTCAAATAGATAGAAAGTGTTATATATTGGCTTGACCATTGGATAAAGGATGGATAATAGAGATGGATCCGCCACCGCCGGATACTTTTAATAGTAGAGATTATTTTAACCTACGCCAACTAGATAGAATCCCACGCTAAATTTACCACAATGGACACATGTTTTATAGCCATCTTCCTCGGATGGAAACATATGGTACAGTTTGCATTTGTACTCACTTGTAAGTTTAATTTTTCACATTTTTTTTACCAATTTGGGTTTTAAGTGCATCCCAATATACCTATCAATTCCACAAAGAACCTATGTAAAGATATAAATTTTTATAGGGATCTCATGAAATTCCAATGTTTTCAGAGAGAACACATAGTAGATTACTCATTTCTACAACATGTACCACCAAATTGCAAATGAGGCAGTATACTGTGTAACACCTTTTGTTCTCTATAGCATGTTCATGTATGTCTGTCTCTAACCATGCTAGTCCACAAAGTGATGCAATGCCAGGTAAAATAATGCTTGTTTGGTTTGTAATCTTGAGATGTCGAGTGTTTTTGCGTAACTTGCTATGACCAATTATTCTATCTACCTATGATGTGTAGGACCTAACGGAAAGGGTTGACACGTCTAGGCCATGTTCTTTAGGGTTTATCTACTTATTTACTTATCTCCGAATTCAAAAACGTAGACGCTTTGATATTTTCAATCCATTTTTTTATTTGGAAGGTGCATCCCAAAGCTCTAAAATGCAAGTCAAACAAAATATGCTGAACTCTGCAAGCCGCTTCGAGAAGCTCTCGAAATTTAGCTTATCAGCAAATAAGATCAGATGAAAAGAACAACCCCTAGCTCATGATTAGGAACCAAACATTAGGCTAACCTGATTTGAAGGTAGCATTCGTGGTCCTCTTAGCATATAAGCTGCCTATGAGTCTACTGTAAAAGATAAAATCTAGTGTTAGCCCGCAGCAGCGACCCAATGTCTAACTTGTGAATAGGAACCAAACATCAGCCTATCCTGATTTAACTTGCATAAGGCTCTCTTCTCGTCAATTTATCTTATTTGACTTTTTTTCTAACTTCGAGAGCTTTCCGAGTTAACCTCGAGAGTCGGATCTACTTCGTTCGACTTATGTTTTAAAAGTTTTAGACAAGTCTTTGAGATAGAAAAAAAAGATTCAAAAAAACAAATCGTTTTTATTTCAAACGAAAATAAACTCTAACCTCAAATAAGACAAATAAACTGACAGGAACACGACCTCCTAGGTCACTTGTGCACAAAGTATGGCAACCTTTGTCTTTAGGATCGAATCTAAAGTGCTACTGTGGAGGTCAAGTGACCCAGTGACTTTCAAGACAGTACACATCACGAATCTCCATAAAACCTTATGTATTATTCTTATATATATATACACACGTACGTATACGTACGTACGTATAAGCATATGTTTATAATTGTTAAAGGTAAAATCTAGGGTTAGCCCGTAGCGACACGATGACGTCTTTCTCGATCCTGTCCGCAGCTATGGCTTCGTTACAGATGGAATATGATCTTATCTATTATGAAGGTTATCTTTACTAGTTAGAAAGATTATAGTATTAGATTAGATCATTAAGAGGGTCAATAAATGTGTAAGAGGAGTCGCATACTCACATGCTACCTCATCAACTAAATAATAGTAATAAGAAGATTTAATCCAGTTAATGTTGTATGATTGTAGTCACTGGTCTCATCCTCTTTCTTCTAATTAAGATCCCGGTCCCTCTTAACTGTGTCGTAAAAAAAATACCCCTAGTAGAATCTGCGAATGACAGGCAAAGCCGAAATGGAAAGAGAAGCTCAACCGAGACAAATTAAGGATTCTGAGGAAATAAATGCCAAATGCCATGCATCATAGTGCCCTCATGAGGAGACATAGGGGAAAGCTAGCAGATTTGCTAGAGGCATTGATCCCACTTAATAGCCAATTTTTGCTAATGAAGACATGGATCTCTCTTTGCAAGTAGTAGCTTAATTAGAGTTGCATGAGAGAGAACAAGTGTTGATTGGTGCAACAGCAAGCAATCGAGTTTAAGGTTGGTCAGTAAATTAATGCAGCTAGGAGTTGAAAACCATCAAGATAGGAATGAAATGGATAAAGGAGGTGATCGAGGATTTGAACTACTTGGCGAGAGAAAAAAAAAGTATGGAACCTCACAAATTAAGTCATGGAATTCGATTCTAAATGTGTGTGTGTGTGTATCATTTTTGGATCCAGAGTTTGAGAGACATACGATACACTTAGCTAGTGATGCTTTTTTCTGTGATAATCCAACCAACCAGACTGCACGGGATGAGATGTACTAGCTAGTCATGCTGGCATACATACATATAAGCAAGCAGCAAGCACACAGTCATGTAGGTCTCTCACACATTCATCCAACCAATGAAGGATAAGCAAGGAATTGAAAACCTCAACCTCAGCTCATCACTTGCTGCATGCAACTCAACTCTAGTTATTAGTGTATGCGGCTACTATTATATTAATTCATTAAACGCAGTCAGATGGACACACCAGCTGCTGTGTGCATGCTTGCATTTTGAGGGCTCAGCAATCAGAAATCAATCCCCTCTTCACTGCCTCTCACCTTCAGTCTGAATCTGAGCCGCTGCTTACTACGATCCGATACATATATCGAGGTTTAATTTCTGGGAGCTGATGCTCATCGATCTTCTCTCGCTAGCAAAAGAATATTATTTTATTTTATAAATATAATATCTGCTCAGATTGACGTGATCCCAAACTGACTAACAAAGGGAGAAATCAGCAAGGAGAATCGAATCGAATCGATCATAAGGTTCAATTGCTAGCACTAGCTACAAAGTAGCATGCATGTCTGTTTCGCCATCGGAAACAGTAATCGTTTCATCGAGAGGGGGACACATACCTTTGGAAGCCATTACCAGCGCTGCTGCTGCTTCTTCTTCCCCCTCCTCCTCCTCCTGCTGGCTAATTAACTAGCCTCCTGTGCTGCTCTTTTAAAATTTTATTGGGCGTTTCAAATTTCATGCGTCTTGAGCTGAAATGAATCCAGCGCATCAAACATACATACATACATACATAGGGACCGTGGAATTTGGACACAAGATATAGAGATCATATATACAATGAGGACGAGCAGGTGTGGGTATATACTCCTACACTGTAGAGCTGGAGGGAGGCATGGCATTCTGTTGCATGTCCACCTCCCAAACCAAGCTGAATAAAGCACTGCAACACCGCACACTAATATAATCAACCTCCTGCATTAGCTACCTAGCTTCATTCCATTGTGTTATTTGTTAAATGATATACTAATATAATCTTTTCATAGAATAAAATAAGAGTGAATAAGACGGCGTACGGCAAGAGCCCCTGTCTCCTAACAATGCAGTGCAGTAGCAATACATCATGGCCATCGATTGCACCGACGCTTAGCTGTGATTTTCTTCCCACCTCCTGTTTTCACAAAGAATTATGGCACCTTCTTCGGTGTACAAAATGGCACCACTTTACTTTCGCCTTATGACACCAACAGCTAGCATCCGGTTAGCTAATACGAATAAAAAGATATCATATTACTTTTCACCACATAAGATTTAATATGCATGGTACATACACTCAGTTCGTATAATGAGCGCAATAGAGACAAGAGTGTGGAAGCACCACAAAGCGCACAAGCAGTTTTAAGAGCGTAAGTTAGTCACATCGAAGATAATGTGGTGAAAAGTAATATTAGCCCACTCGATGACATTATCTTTTTACTGTAGCAAAGTAGAGACACTCGGTGATTGAATATCATGTGGTATAAAGAAACAAGTTACTCTTTTTTTTTATCAAAATTGCTTCCCGACGGTCGTCTGGGACGAAGCCAAATGTCAGACACATCTCACTCCGAGCCACTTAGCAGTTAGTTATCTCCCTCTCTCTCTGTGTCCTTATCCTCTCTACTTCTCATCCCCTTCCACACCAACACCTATGTCCTAACCATTCTTTCTTCACCTATCTAGATCTCTCCATAGCTTGGAATCACCCTTCCTCCCTCAAGCTCTCAATCCCACCAGATCTCTATCTGTCTCGAGCATGGAATCTCCATTCCTCCCTCAAGCTCGCAATCTGTCTCCCTCCATCCCCCCTCTCTCTCTCTCTCTCGTGTGGCACACCCACCTTTCCTCCTCCGTCTCACTCCTGCCCCCCTCTTGCAACGGTTTGGTGGATGTGGTGGCCGCTAGGCTCGGCCTCGCCGACGGTGAGCTTGATTGACGGCGAGAGCAGGTGGCCGTGTTGACCTCGAGCTCCACACTACCTTAACCCAGCCCGAGGTGCTCCACGGTGGTGGTGAGAAGGCCAAACTCCATAGTGGCATCAAAGAAGAGAAGAATGCATAGTCAAATTTAGCTTGAAACATTACCCATATACATATGAAACATCATTATTAAATATATGAAAGATTTTGTTTGATCTTGTGAAACATTTATAAACAATATCTGGAACATTCTATTTGCTCTTGTGTATCATATAAAACATTTTGTTTGCTCTTACGAAACATTGTGTTTACTATTACGAAACATCACGTGAAAACATGGCTCGTTTAGCTTGAAAGATCCTTGAATAGCATTTATGCTCCAAGTGAAGCGTTCGATTATTTTTACAAAGAATGGGACATCGAAGCAAAGGACGGGAATATCTCCAAGTCCAAATCTGAATAATTCATGTGGGAGGTTGAAGAGTTTTTGAGGGGTCCCCGGAGTCCCTTATCCAAGCTGATAGAGATAGAGATAGAGATAGAGATAGGGAGGAGGCAGCCCATCTGATTGTGTCTATCGTTTTCGATGGCTCCCTACTTATTATGCTGCTTGCAGCCAAATTCGACGAGATGCCGTCCAATGCAATGCAATGCCCCATACAATGCATGCATCTCTTCTCACACACCCATCCATATCCATGTTCATGTTGATTCTTCATGTTGGAGCCATAACTCACATTCTTCTTCTTCCCACGAAACGAATTGACATGCATAAGGAGGCGGCACAAGTCCATTCTTACCGCCTCCGCATCTTCATGGCAATGCTTGCTCGCTTCCATGCTCAAAATATTATATAGAGACATACACAACATGCATACAACCAAGCACTACACTCACACTAACCAACTCAAAACAGTCGTCATTTTCTACACATTGGCCCTTCATATAAAATTCAACTGGCAAACATGTCATCTTTCAAATCTATTTGGAGTTCACATTTATCATTACATCTTGAGGGGCATCACAATCCATGCGCATATCATACTTGCATTCCATATCAGATTGCAGGCAGTCAAGGATATCCAGGACATTGTTTACCTGGTGGCTCCTTGACCTGTCTACTGCCGTGAAAGTGTAAACCTTACCACCCACTTCTATCCAGCTGCACCCCGTGTTCGTCTTCAGCCCTCTCTCCTTCATCACCTTCCTCACTCTGGCCACATCGCTCCAGCAACCAATGCTCGCGTACAGATTTGCGAGCTGTACGTGAGTTGCAGCACAACCTGGCTCCAGCTTAAGGCGGTGCTCCGCAGCATGGATGCCAATCGGAACGCTTCTGTGCACCCTACAGGCAGCCAGTAGAGAGCCCCATATGACGGCGTTTGGAGGCATGGACATTGTCTGGATCAAATCCCATGCTTCATCAAGCAGCCCTGCACGGCCCAGAAGGTCGACCATACATGAGTAGTGATCCAGCTCGGGTTCTACCCCACACCTGATCATTGTATTGAAGCAGTGCCGCCCTTCCTCTACGAGGCATGCGTGCCTGCATGAAGAAAGGATGCCAAGGAAGGAGATTGCATCGGGTACTACACACTGCTCCTCCATTTCTTTCAGCAGGTTTAGGCAATGTTTAGCAAGGCCATACTGTGAATACCCAAAGATCATGGAGTTCCAAGAAACCAGGTCTTTGCAGGCAATGCCCTCAAATATGGACAGGGCTTCTTCTATATTCCCACACTTTGCATACATTGATATCAGTGCATTCGAAACATGCACACACAGGCCAAAACCCATTCTCATTTCCAGACCATGAACACTCTTACCAAGCGCAAGAAAAGCGTGGCTCGTGCACACGCTGAAGAGAGTGGCAAATGTGATGTCATTAGGCTTGCACGCTGACTGCCTCATCAGTTGAAAGACATGGAGACATGCCTCAACCTGGTTATCCTGAGCGTAACCAGAAATGAGTGCCGTCCAGGACACAGTATTTTTGACTAGCATGTTCTGAAAAACCCGGCGAGCACTTTCCAATCGACAACATCTTGCGTATAAGCTGATGAGTGAGGTACCAGCAAGGACAGACGACATGTCATAACCAACTTTCACCATTAGAGCGTGAAGCTGCGCCCCTCCCCTGAGGGATTGCTTAACAGCACAAGAACTCAGGGCAGATGCTAACATAGATACATCTGCACTTATTCCTCCCTTGTGCAGCTCCACAAGTAGCACAAATTTGTCGCCCCTCGCGAACTTATTCATGGAGTGGCAGGCTGAAATATCAGGTGAATCAGTGGTATTGGGTGAGGTTTGTGGTGGATTAGGATTACTTCTTGAGTTTGCAAAGTCTGCCTTTGCCTCGGGCGTGACACACCTTGTTGATCCCAAGATGTCATGCATACAGTCGTCAATAAGGCGGCGATGGGATGGAACCTGCTCTTGGGGCTTTGTTGGTAGGAGGTGCAGAAGAGTGAGCGCATTGGGGATGCTGCGAGCCCCTTGCTGTGTTGATCTCTTGGATGTGCCAAATTTTGCCACAAGCTGATGAAGTGGTGGTAAAACAGGAACAGCGTGGTTGCTGAAAGAGCAGCAGATGTGCATGACCGAAGCAGTCCATGAGTAGAGTGGTGATGTCCAAGCGGGCAAGAGCATATCTAAGCTTGTGCTAAGTTGCACTCACCAGACTCAGGCATTGCATTGTTGGTGATGAGAGGAGGAGCAGCAGCTGCAGCTGCAGGGGAGCACCGAGACAAGACGAGTAAAGTTAGCGTGTTTTTGGTTGGAGCATGAATGACCATCCTGGATGGGATGGTGAGAGGGATAAGGTGATTATGGATAGATCCATCCTATGTCTCATGTTTGGTTAGTATTTTTTGTGCTGGATGGGTCCGTCTAGTTTCTTGTTTGGTAGCATGGATGAGATGGTCTAATGCTGTGTTGTGATGTTGTTTGTATGTAATCGTATGGGACTATGAATAATGATATGTTGTGCTGCAATGTCGCACTGCACTACACTACACTAAATGAAAATGATTAAAGCAAAATATTCCTAATTACGAAATCAAATTATCCAGAATTCAGTACAGCAAAAGCTCAGCTGAAGCAGTTACAAGAGTAGTTAGTTCCTGTAATGCCATATGAGAGCTACGGTACAAAAATGTAGGCATGCATATGATTAATACTATTACACGAAAGATCAGACTATTTTACTCATCTGCATAGTTTCTTCTTCCTGTTCAGACTGGCATGTATGCAATTTTCCCTTCAGATTATTATTACCATTGCATGATTAATACTAGGAAATGAGTTTTAAATTGCTAAAAACAACATTCCACATTGCTAGCACTTGTGCATGAAAGATATTGATGTTGCAAGAAAAGTGTAAAGATTTCAGCAAGAAAGGAACAGATTGTTGGCTGAAGTTGAAAGCCTAAATGCAAATGGTCAGACACATAAGCTGTGAGATGCTCAACTGCAAAAAAAGTGAAAACCCTTGAAGCACAGATGAATAGCCCTTTCTGAATATGTTGAAATAATTTTCTCATAAGTGGTGATTAGATGAACCCATACTCACCCGGTCTTTCACTTGTTTATTTCCAGATCTATAGAGGCGGATGGCTAAGGTGAACCAGCGCTGGGGGAGAATGCCTGAGGCGGCGCTGCGGGTGAAGATTGAAGGGTGAAAATGGAACAGAGGGGCAGAGACGGCACAGGAGGAGAAGGGGGCATGGGGCAGGACGGCGCTGCGCTAGGGCATAGTGGAGGCAGAGCAGGCCGGGGAGGCGGCGCTGAGGGAAAAGGAGGAGGAGGCGGCGGCGGCGAGCTAGGTCATGGCGGAGGACTGGAGGCGGAGCGGTGAGAGATGCGTCCTGGCCGCTGGGCCTTGCCGCTAGGCAGGGAGACGGGGACGCCGAGGAAGACGGCGGGGCACTCCGAGGTCGGGGGCTGGCCGGCTGGGGGCGGCGGCGACGGAGGCGAACTGGCGCTTGCGGTCGGTCGACGGCGGACGGCGCCGACGCGAGCTACCCTAGCGGCTAGGGTTTGTTCGCCCGAGAGTTGGGCCTTGGAGCGGTGGACCTGTGGTGCTGGACTGCTCACTGCTCTGCTAGCGCTTGCCGCTTGGGTTGGAGTTGCTCGGGCTGGAATGCTGGACACCAGTGCTGGGCTGCTCCATTTAAAATCCGTGCGCAGTGCACAGCCGCAAACGGCCCAGACTAACGAGCTGCAGGCCAATGGTTCAGTGTATTCGGTTCTTTGGTTTCTGGGCTCCGAAAACCGAGCCGAAACCGATAAACCGAATAGCACTGAACAAAAAACCGAATCTAAAAGCAAAAACCGAAAAAACCAAAAGTTTCGGTTTTGGTTTTATTCCCCCCCCCCCCCCCTGGCAGGCAGATATTGCTACGGTCAAACCAAGGGCATGTTTAACTCTTTCCATTGTAAAATAGGATTAGAATATAAATTGTAAAAATAGAGTTAGAAGTAAAGTATAAAAAAGAAATATGAAATAGAGCCAAGATAAAGTCAGCGTTATGTTGAGAATAAAATATGATCAGCGTTACCTGACAACAGTGTGTCAGGTAAAATATACAAAACAAATTGAAAACAAATAAAAAGAAACCCAAAGCATGGGGTGTAAACAGATCGAACATAGGCGAATATCATTTCCTGTATCCACCCCATTTATTTTTACCTAAATTTATCCGAATCGAGATACCCTAGATACAAATACGGATATGGATATAGGGGCTCCGTTCCTTTTTGCAAACCGCCCGTGATCGTGGCCGGTTTTCTCTGATAAAAATTTTATAGTTTTTTTTTGAATTATTTAAAAAAAATTTCAAAGACTTATAAATTTGCTACAGTAAAACCGCCAACCGCCAGAAGAAACTGAGCCAGGATGGGTACAAATCGGGCTCGGATTGGTCGTGGATAACTTAATTATAACAGCCTAGGAATCCGCATACTCGGATGCTACCCAACAACCACCTATTGCATACCAAGGCTAGAAATTTATGAAATATTTTGTCAGGCTCCCCTATACACATAGACATCACCATATGTAATTCATAATATAAATAAGGCATAAACAAATAAGTAGTGTATAACCATCATACGACAACAAATGACCATAGAATCGAACTCAACGATCTACAATTCTTATTTACATTGAGTGCTCAATTATTTAAGTAAATCTCACAAGAAATCTATGTTCACTAAATTTAATGTGAAAGCCAGTGAGCGCTTAGAACAACGTGCTACTTTCCAAAGTCACATAAATGTTGTTGTCACTTGTTACTACAAATCAAATAAAAAGTAAGGGTGAGTATACAAAATACTCAGTAAAGCGCAATTATAAACTATATCCATGAACACCAAAAAATATGAAATCATGATTGACGCTCAAAATCACAATTATCTAAACAAGCATCATGCATGAGCATTTCGGGCTAGTCACTTTTGGCATTCTCATTGACCTCACTAGACTAGTTGCTTTTGATTTTCTCACCGACCTCACCGGACTAGCCAGGCAACTTTCTCACCAACCTGGCTATTGAATCATAACCATACGAACAAGAACAGAAACATACCTTAGCACCATAGTCACATATTACCATAAGGAAACCTCAATGGAAAACATATAACAACCACTCTACATAGTTGTTTGAAACTGTCATTAGACTCAACATGCAACACCCCCGTATGCCACTTTCATCACAAAGATTCATTAACTGTCATAGGAAATCAACCACCGACACAAGAATTTATTAGTTATCATAGACAATTAACCATCATCATAGGAAGTTATCAACTATTATAAGAGTTAAAACATAAACTTGCCTCCTTTACTCAACGATGCGGCTTGATGCTTAGATGATACCAATACCAAAGCAACACTTCCTACAGTATAAATTTCCACATCTAAAATACACAGTATAAATTTCCAGATCTAAAATACGAACATTTGCCATCATAAGCATCAACTAGAACTAGACTATGGCCATCTAGGTCTAATTAATCTACTCAATAACACATCTTTAATTCCCAAACCCCCCCAAATTCCATAATTTAGCAGCTTTAAATAGCCATAACTTCCAAACCATTTGTTTGTTTTTCGCGTCCTTGTACTCAAAATAAAGCTAAAACAGAGACACACAACTTTCATAGTAGGAAGAAAGTCTAATTCATAAGATAAATAGCCCAAATCCATTATTTGAACCTACCGCACGTGTAATTGATTCACTAAAACTCTAATCTCTACATCTATTACACATGAATTCACAAAAAACTAGCATCGAAACAAGGAAAAACAAGGGAATTCATCTAAAATTCGTTACCACAAGAATCGACGAAGATACCCTAGTTCAAGCAGGGGATCCTTCTTCCTTCTATTCTTTCCTTTCTCTTCTTCTTCTTTTTCTTCTTCTTCTTCTTCTTCTTTTTCTCTGGTCAATGCACTCCCTCTTCTTTTCCGTTCTTCATGTGTCGGGCTCTCCTCCGAGCGGCTCCCTCCCTGGTTGGTGCAGCATGAGATGGTAGGAGGTTGGCACATAGCGACAACGTTTTGACTACCAATAGCGGTAACCCTAGGCAGAGGGGAAGCAGATAGGGAAGATGACGGCTGGGAGGTGAGTTTCTAAGGTTAAACTTTGCTCCTTCTCCTTCCCGTAATAAAAACAACAAGATGGGCCAAGCTAGGCTTGAAGTGTTGGACGGGGTATTACATTAACAAGTAACACATATCCAAAAAAGATATAAGTTTATCATCAAAATTGTGTACATAATCACACTTATCATACTTAACAATATATACATAATCAAATATTAAATCATATTATATATTAGTCGATGGCTATCAAACATAAAGAGTGTTTATGTTTATCAGATATCTATTTTTCTTATTTACATCGATATCTTTCGAGTATCTAGGAAAAACGAATACAGGTTGGATACGGATCAGATATAACCTGATATAGTCGGATCCGGATTCAAATATAATCTGATAACATTTTTCAGAATTCAAATCGGGTTTTAAACGAATGCAGGCTTGGATCGAGCGGGATTTTCCTGTCCTGTTTGCACCCGTAATACATACATATGTATTAAGCTCCTCAAATTGTGAACTTCATAATTTAGTATTTAAAATACCAAAACTAAATGAATTTAAAAACTTTAGAAATAATTCAAAAAATACAGAACAATGAAAAATCATAATTTTTTTGAGGTGCTAAATACACTTGCATTCATCACTTCAAATTCTGAACTCTACAATTCAACATATGAAATTCCAAATTCAAACTAATTTTTTAAACTAGGAAATTTTGATATCTACAATTTAACATATGAAATTAATTTTTATGAAGGATGAGGAAGAAGAAAAAGAGAGGAGGAAGGGTAGAGGGGGTAATAGTTATAAGTTGGAGAAAGTTAGAGGGGCAAAAATACTATAGAGAGCGGTGTATCGCTAATTTTGTAACTTTACAATGTTGTGTACCTATTTTTCGACTTTAGCATTTCCCTAAAGCCACCAGTTTGCAGCGGCATGAATCTTTCAAAATAACTATCTACCCGTGAACAAAAAGGCTCTCAAAGTATTTTTAACATTACATTTCATCGGTATAACAAATCTAATGGTGTTCCTCCCAATTTACCGGTACTTTTTAGTTTATTTTTTGAAATGGGAGGGAGCGTCGTGGGTCCCACAAGTCCGACCACGACGCTGTTTTGTGTAACGGCTTCCCTTCCTTGTACATAAGCCTCCCTCCCACTTCATTTCAATTCAATTCAAATCTATAATCGAATCCTTCCTGCGATCCCGACCGCGCCGCCGCTCGCCGCTCGCCGCCGCCGACAGCTCCTCCTCCCTTGGTTCAGGTACGTCCCATTCCGTTCGCTCCTTTTTGGGTTGGGTTGGGTTGTCAGTCGGTTTTCTTCGGTTCAATCCCTAGCTAATCTTGTCGCAGGCAGCTGCGCGCGTCCGCCGGCGCCGATGGAGACCACCACCACTCCGCGCAGAGCAGACGCAGCGTCCTCCTACGTCTCCATGTCCCCCTCTCCCTCCCCATCCCCATCCCACACGCCGCGCTCCAAGCCCAAGCGCCTGCTATCCAACGCTGCCGCTTCCGCGAACCCCAGCGCCATCGACTCCGCCAAGGGCGGCGGCGGCGTCGGCGTCAACATCCACGTCCTCCTCAGATGCAGGTATACGGATCTCTCCTTCCGATTGCAACCCCGTCTCCTACTGCTTCGTTTTGTTTCAACTTATTGGATCATGTTTGCTGCCAACGCAGGCCTCTAAGCCAGGAGGAGCAGCGTGCCGGCACTCCTGTGGTGATCACCTGCAATGAGCAGCGGCGAGAGGTTTCTGTTGCCCAGAACGTCGCCAACAAGCAGATCGACCGAACGTTTCAGTTCGACAAGGTTTGCAAAATCTTCACTCAAAACTCTTAATCTCCATTCCAGATCAGGCATCTCTGTGTGTGTGCGCGTGTGACGAGTCCACTCCCCGCACCGCACCGCAGGTGTTCGGCCCAAAGTCTAGGCAGCAGGATGTGTTCAACCATGCTGTTGTGCCACTTGTGAATGAGGTTCTGGATGGCTACAACTGCACCATATTTGCTTATGGCCAGACTGGAACTGGCAAGACATACACAATGGAAGGAGGAGGGGGCAAAACGCAGGTGATTTTATTTTCACAAGCTACCCATGTCTTTGCTGATGCGACGCCTTGTTGTGCTCACTCATAGCTGCATCTGTGTTTGTGTAGAATGGCGAGCTGCCATCCGATGCCGGTGTCATTCCGAGGGCTGTCAAGCGGATATTCGACATTCTCGAGGCGCAGAGTTCAGAATATAGCATGAAGGTCTCGTTTCTCGAATTGTATAACGAGGAACTCACTGATCTTTTAGCTCCAGAGGAGTCCAAATTCTCGGATGACAAGTCCAAGAAGCCCATGGCGCTCATGGAGGATGGCAAGGGAGGGGTTTTTGTCAGGGGACTGGAGGAAGAGCTAGTTTCTTCAGCTGGTGAGATATACAAGATACTAGAGAGAGGCTCTGCCAAGAGAAGAACAGCTGAAACTCTCCTCAACAAGCAAAGTAGTCGATCACACTCTATTTTCTCCATTACCATCCATATTAAGGAATGCACACCAGAGGGCGAGGAAATGATCAAGTGTGGAAAGCTTAATCTCGTTGATCTCGCCGGTTCAGAAAACATATCTCGGTCGGGTGCTAGAGATGTGAGTTTTGCTCTTGGGGCATTCCTTTTTTCCCCTACTAGTATGATTAAGCTACACCTGTGATCAACACTTACACTGTTGTCATCTGTTATAGGGGCGAGCTCGGGAGGCAGGAGAAATTAACAAGAGTCTGCTTACACTTGGGCGTGTCATTAATACTCTTGTGGAACACTCTGGTCATATACCATACAGGTAAAACTAGCACTAGTGACTAGCCTTTTCTATGCTTCCTTATGAGTCTCCTCAATGTTTTGACATTTAATTTTCATCATGCAGGGATAGCAAGTTGACGAGATTGTTAAGAGATTCCTTGGGAGGAAAGACAAAGACTTGCATCATAGCAACCATTGCACCTTCAGTACATTGCCTTGAAGAGACATTAAGCACGCTAGATTATGCGCATCGTGCGAAACATATCAAGAACAAACCAGAGGTTGGGCGCTTGGATCTGTCAAATTACCACCAGTGACAGTATTGTTTCCTCTTGGATGATTGAAATTAATTACCTGCATGGCTGTACTTGATTTCCAGGTTAACCAGAAGATGATGAAATCTGCACTGATCAAAGATTTGTACATTGAAATGGACCGCCTCAAGCAAGGTATGCCTTTTCCACAAGTATGCTTGAATATTTGCCATTCATGATTTCACCAAAATATGATGCAACCATTTCTTGTTTAAAGCATGTGGTAAAGTTAATATTGTTATCCTGAAATAAAGCACAAGGTGAATAATACTACAATTCTCTGAAACAGAGTTACACTGGATGGAAGTTTCTTACTAGGGAATTTCAAATGTGGTTACTTTTAGGTTTTCCCATTTCTTAGTAAACTCCTTTAACATTATGATATTTAAGACCACATGCCTAACCATCTTTAACTAGTGACAGGAATTATAGAAACACATCTGCAAATGCTAGGCCAGTTTTGATCATGTTGCCCAATAATGTATCATAAGGTTCCAGTCCTTTGGTCAACACGGGAATTATGGAAACACATCTGCAAATGCTAGGCCTAGTGACAGATGGTGCTTGGTTCCCCCTTGAAAATACACTATTTTCTGTAATCATTCTCTTCAGCGTTCTAATTCAATCGAATTTAAAAGATACGAAAATCCATATAATTTAAGTTGCTGCAATTATTAAATATGATTCTCTATGGGCAGAACTATATGCTGCTAGGGAGAAGAATGGTATTTATATTCCAAGGGAACAACACTTGGCTGATGAAGCTGAAAAGAAGGTACTATACTCTTTATGTGTAATCATTACACACATACTAGGCTGTACATATTCTGCTTTTGTATGACGAAGAATAATTTCAGGCTATGTCAGAGAAGCTGGACCGTTTAGAGCTTGGTTTGGAATCAAAAGATAAGGTATACCTTCAGTCCTGGTGAAGGATTTGCAACATACTGAGAAAATGATATAATTCTGGATTTATAATTGTAACAGCAAATAGATGAACTCCAAGGGCTGTGTGAATCTCAGAAAGTTTTAAGTGTGGATTTAAGCGATAAGCTTCAGAGATTACAGGTACATGTGTTGTCTTATCATATGCTTGTCAAATGACTTGATAATCATGCTCGTATTTATGTATTCCTATCATTTTTGTAGAAAAAGATGCACGAAGCCGAGTGCGCCCTTGCGGACCTTGAAGAGAGATATACGCAGGCAAACAATACAATAAAGGAGAAGGAATATGTGATAGAAAATCTTCTTAAATCAGGTTAGAAAAAAGTTTGTGCCTTCAAAGCTGAAGCTTCTTTTATTAATGAAGACTGATATGTCGGTTTCTATGTGTTTTCTCATGTGAACTGGGATCTGTATGTTTTTTAATCAAGCATATGATAGATTATAGATTGCTTGTATAGAATATGATTAAGTGTTAATTCTTGTACATAATATCATATTATAAATTTATCATGTATTAAGGTACTGTTCTCATTCAGAGATGACCATCTTATTTGTTAGTCTGCATATCTCAATGGGAAGAATTTTAGATGGGGCAAATACCTATACTGTGCATGCACAAAGGCCAACGCTGGGAATTGGGAACAGAACTGCAGCTCTTTTTGTGTTACATTGTCCTTGTTAGCTCTTGCTACATTACATTTTGCCTTGGGATATTTTCTTGTAGTTGGCTCAAGTTGGCTCTCTTTACCAGTTTGTCTTTTCCTTCTTTTTGTAATCTTTTCAGAAAAAGTTCTTATTGATGAAGCGCACACACTTCGATCTGAGCTGGAGAATACAGCAGACGACCTATCTGGCCTCTTTTCCAAATTAGGTTTGTTTCCCTTTCTCCCCCTCCCCCTTGTTCTTCTTGTCACTTTAGATACTATGATACATGATATATATGTATGCATGCATGCTGATTTTCAGAAAGGAAGGACAAGATTGAAGATAGAAACAAAAACATAGTTCAGCATTTCCATTCCGAGCTAACTCAAGACATGAAAGTCTTTCATAGAACTATCTCAACTTCAGTCTCCCAACAGGAGAGCCAATTAAAAGCACTTGAAGAAAAGATGCAATCTTTTCTCTCCTCAAAGGGCAAGGTGTGCAGCAAGAAAACATGTCTTTATCAGTGTATTTTCTATATGTATAACCATTGCAAACTTGTTTAGGTTGCTGGAGGACTTGAAGAACATGTAAGAAAAATGAAAGAGAGCTTCACTTATAGGATAGCAGAACTGCATGGCTTTGTAAATGAACTCAACCTCAGATCTCAATTAAGCTTTGAGAAGCTTAATTCACAAGTCAGCACACACACGTCTGCTCTGGAGGATGTAAGTATACTTCATTAGCCTGTTGCTCTCCTAGACTACATTGAGTTGACTATCTTGATCCATAATTCCTTTGCTAATTTATTTGTAAACCTTTTCTTATTTGGTTGCTGCAGTGTTTGAATGGCCTCTTGGCTGACGCTGACCAATTGCTCACTGAGCTACAGAATGGGCTTTCTCAGCAAGAAGAGAGTGTTACTACATTTGTTGAGCACCAGCATGAGGTTTGTGACATTTTTTCCCAAAATGATCATTCTTGCATTGTTGATTACAGCGCTTTAAGAAAAATTGTTGCACTCAAACAGGGCCTCTCTAGAAATGTTGGGAGAACAAAATCTATCTCATCAACTGCAATGAATTTCTTCAGTACAATAGATGCTCATGCATTGGAACTCAAAAGGATTTTGGAAGAATCACATGTGGCACATCAAAAGCAACTCTTCCAGCTCCAAATGAAGTTTGAGGTAATCTCTGTTTCAGATTATGTAAATTCTCCACTGGCCTATAAATCTCTTTAAAAGTTTACTCGGTTACAATTCAACGGCTGCTGAAGCATAAAAATGTGGATTCAGGTCTATGCTGCTGATGAAGAGAAGTACCTGATGGAGAAGGTAGCAGGACTCTTAGCAGAATCAAATGCTAGAAAGAAAAATATGGTATGCACATTCCACCTTGTCAGGATCACCATACAATTTCTAAAAATCAATGAATATCTGGATGATATTATGAAGGCTACTACTGTGTGCAACTTATGGTTTTAAGGCAATATATTTGTGCATATTACTACTTGTGACTGTCAGGCTCAAAACCAAGTATTGATCAGATTGTTTGTTATATGTGGTCACTTCACTAGGTTCGAGATGATATAAACGGCCTAAATAAGACTGCTTCTGAGTGTTCCAATAATTTACAAACTGAAACCATCAAGCTTCATGATTTTACATCTTCTATGAGAGAGCAATGGGAAGCCTACATGGAGACAACTGAAGAGGCATTCCACCAAAACATATCTTCTATCGAACAAAAGAGTTCTTGCTTGATGGAGAATCTTCAGCAATGGTAAGTGCATCTCTTTTTCCAGTAAGTAGTTGAGTTTTGAGTTTGTTTAACACACACCAATTACATATTCCTTAATCTGCAGCAAGACATGGACAAAGTTATGCTCTGAACAATGGAGTAATGCTCAAAATTCAGTATTGGTACTCGGAAGAAGCAACACGGAAGCCATAGGTTCAGCCATAAGGTAATGACTATTATATTTGAGATATATGTTTGAATAGAGAAAACGTGTTGTATGCTAAATATGTCTCCCTTTGAACGAAGTGATGGGAATGAGGCGAGCAACCAACTTCGTACTAAATTTTCATCTGCTGTCACTACTGCACTCGAAGATAATGATATTTCAAGCAAAGCTCTTCTTTGCTCTATTGACGGTACTACTATTTCTTTCCCTTCTTAGCTGTGTTGCTCCATTTTGTGCTTGGAAGTATGGCTTTTCGATGTGGTGGTAACGTTTCCAACTAATGGTTTCTTTTACAGATTCACTGACGTTGGACCACGGCGTCTGTGAGAACGTGAAACCTATCATCACTGCATCACAAACAGAGCTCCGCAACATGCAAAGTAGGCACCACGAGAAGACGCTGGAAATATCAGGGAATGCCAACAGATCGCTCAGGGATGATTACAAGGTGAGCAATAATATATTCCTGTCAGTTTTCTCATCTGGTAAACATGTTTTTGTTAGTTGTCTAATGAGCTCGATGGGTTGATCCAGGTGGATGAAGCAACTTGTTCAACGCCAAGAAGGCGGGAGATTAACATCCCAAGCAGCAAATCGATTGAGGGATTGGTAACTCCACTGGAAGAGCTCGTTAAGTCATTCTGGGACAGTAGAAGGGCGTCGAAACTGGTGAATGGAAATGGGACGAAGCACTTGGATTCCACACCGGAAACCCAGAGAGTTCCTCTCACTACAATTAACTAGAGGAACCAGCCTACTGCATGTATGTATGTATACTATGCAAATCTACATGTTGTTCAGTGGTGGGGTTAATTTCTGTAGTTTGATTGAAGGTCAAACTGAGTAATCAACCAAGGACATTGATATTGGTCTACAATCTATGCGATTGCAATGAAGACGCATAAGTGTGAATCAAAGACCCAAGCATACATATAAATATATGATCGTTGTTGGTCGACCCATGCCTGTGAAGATGCTCAACATGTAATGGTTGGATGATGCATACATAATTGTAGCCACAGATATGATAGAACAAACCTAGAGGCTGGGCATACATATATATATATACTAAAACCTAGCTAGAATTAAGCAGCAACAACACTAGCTTGAGGCTAGCTAGCAATATACATGCAAGCACTAGTTAGCTAATTGATCCAATAAGTAGTAATCAAGCAAGCATTTCAGTTGGTGGATGTGGAGCAGGACTTGGTGGGGAAGAGCTCCAAGGTCTTGAGCGGCCGCCGCTGGAACGGCTACTGCTGCTGCATCCTGCTGGACATGCATCAATACTATATATGTACTATTATATATATAGAGACTGCATCCATGCACAATTAAAGAAAAATTAAGCTACCTAGCTTATTATTAATTTCAGGTAGAGTTTATGCATATTAATGTATGAAGGTCCCAATTAGCATTCCTCGGTGGCAAACAAAGTAACATGCATATCTTAGTTTCAAACATCTCTGCACAGATTAAGCTGGCTGCAGGAGTTCCAGCTAGCTAGGGTTATATTTGTAGTGTCATGATCTAGTGTGGTCGATGGCGAAATTAAGTAGAGCTATAGCAAGCAACATATATACCTGCGGCATGAAGCTGGCAGCGTATCACAGCGGGATGCAAAAGAGCGTGTGGTTCTGGAACCAGTACAAGTTCTTGCGTTGGGCGTCTCCTCCAGGATCATCAGCTGCTCCGATCCGACGTACTTGATTAGTTATGTATACTGATCGACGATCAGCCACTACCTACCGTACGTCCAAGCAACCTAAGGGTGTGTCTCTCTTAATTATCTTATATATAAAGTGGGATGCAGCCCGGCTCAGCCGGATCCTCCACGTCGCCCGGAAAATAACAGCCGTCCGATCTGCCCGTCGGCCTCGATCCGTCCGTCGGCTCGCTGCCCAGCCCACACAAATTATATATATAGAGCTATATATCTCTGGGCATCTGAGTGGTGAAGTGATGGAACCCGAGCATGCGCCTAGCGAGTGAGAAAGCAAAGGAGAGAGTCAACTAGCCAGTGGATCCTCGATCTGCATGATGTTCGAACAAATTTAGGGTTAGGTTAGCTAGCTAGCTCGATTTTCCGTGGAAAACTTGGTACCAGTTGGCAGAGGCAAATCTAGACACCGCCGAGGTACACGACCCTTGCCGTATTACGCTATGGGCCACACGCATAGGGCTGGAACTTTAGCTCGGGGCTCGCTCGGTTTTTAGCTCGGCTCGGCTCGGGCTCGTTCCCGAACGAGCCCAGCTCGAGCCTGCTTTGTAGCTCGTGAGCATTTGCGAGCCCGAGCCGAGCCAAGGCCAGCTCGCTCGTGGCTCGCTATTTATATGTTGCTGCTGCTATTGTCTTTAAATTAAGACTTGAACATTGAGAAAAACATGGACTGATGCTAGTATTTATTTCAAAATGTTATTGACTGATTGTATATTTGTATGGCATTGTGAAGTTGTGATGAAAGTTCATTGATTGATTGTATATTTGATTGGTTGTATGGAACTATGAAAGTCCATTCTCTTATTTGTGACCGTATATGATTAAATTAGGATTTTGGCTATTTATGTACAACCTTTTATAGCGGCGCAACGCAATAATCTGGTCTGATCGAACCTGCACTCACGAGCTCACGAGCTCACGAGCCGAGTCGAGCCGAGCCAAGCCAAGCTTCCAGCTCGTACGTTTTTACGAGCCGAGCCGAACTGGCTCGTGAGGCCAAACGAGCCCGAGCCGAGCCAGGCCTGGCTCGCTCGAGCTCGGCTCGTTTCCACCCCTACACACGCACATGCAGCCTGTAGCGAGGGTGATGCTCTGATACCATTTGTAACAAATTGATCCAAAATTTGGTTAAAGCCAGCCCACCATAGGGGCTGGTCCACACATACATAGCATTTCACTTGGTCTTCGACCTTGCTCGTCCAAAAACGTTATTCTGGGATGCTATGATTTAGGCCGCCAGGGGTTATAAGCTAGTGAAACGCGATGTCAACTGAAAATGTGGTACTATAATAGAGAAGGCTAGAATGGAAGAGAAGAGGGACAAGATGGGAGGATACGTAATTGCACACCTCACGTACGTTATCCTTTGTGGCATTCAAGGGGAAGTTGAATGCATCAATGCATGCCTTTGAATTCTCTTCCATCGATCTCCCCCTTTTGCTATGGACACAAGAGGATGTGCACTGCCTTTAAATTAATGTTTGCTGCCTGCTAGCCAGTGCGAGAAAGAGAGGCGGAATCTGTAAGTGTACGTGCATACCGTTTGCCTGTGGATGCGGGGGGCGTCCGATGGGCATCAGACCCAGCCCCGTCTGACGCCGCATCCGTCCGTTCGCGCAGCGTGGTCCAGCCGTCCGATCCTTCCTCTCGTCCCACTTCCCATCCGAGCCCAGCCTCTTCCTAGCGCGGTGACGCCGTCTCCCTCCTATTCACAATGAAAAAGCTCCGATTTGTTGCAGCCCTAAGACTCTCGAGCGAGTGCGCGCGCGCCTCTCTGCCTCATGGACCAAGGTCACACGTCTTCCCCTCTTTCTTCGCTGTGATCCTAGGCCTTGTCAGTCCGTTGCCATCTTCAATGGAGGATCCTCATCCACCAATAGGTTAGGGTTTCTCATCATCCGCAATGGGCAGAATTGGCTATGTTTTGATTAGGATTTTTGGCTTAGTTTTGATTAGGCCTTTCGGATGAGTTTTAGTTAGGTTATTTTTGTAACATTTTCTTGTTAGATGATGTGGAAGATTCAAGTCAAACCGATGGAAATATTGAAATAGAAGAATTTCCCTCACCAAAATTTGGAATGGAATTTGGCAGTGTAGATGATGCATACAAGTTCTCTAATGACTATGCATTTCATATTGGGTTTAGCATAAGAAAGCATCTTGATAGAAAGAACAAGGCAAAGGTTACCACAATGAAGACTTTTACTTGTTCTAGAGAGGGTTCACAAAGACCAAGAGCTTTTAGCGAAAACCCGCCAAAATTTGGAAGAATGGAGCAAAGAATTAGATGCAATGCACATATGAAAATCAACCTTTGCAACAACGGACTTTACAAGATATCTTCTTTTGACCTAGAACATAATCATGTCACCACAACTCCATCTAAAACAAGGATGTTAAAGTCCCACTGAGTCATAAGTAAGGCACAACAAACAATGGGTGATTTTGCTGATGCATCAGGGCTCCGACCAAAAGAAACTTATGAGCTTTTATCTAAACATGTTGGAGGGAAACGTCATCTAACGTTTCTTCCAGATGACTACAAAAATTATTTGAGGAAAAAGCGATACCAAGACATGGCATTGGGAGATGCTGGGGCACTTATGCAGTACCTTCAAGATCGCCAGAAAGAAGACCCATCATTCTATTATGCAATTCAACTTGATGCTGAAGATCAAATCACCAACATCTTTTAGACTGATGGAAGATCATTGTTAGACTATGAGTTCTTTGGGGATGCCATTTGCTTTGACACGACTTACAAAACAAATAGCTATGGTAGACCTTTTGCTATTTTTGTTGGTGTTAATCATCATAGACAAACTGTTATTTTTGGTGTTGCACTGTTATATGATGAGTCAGTACAGTCATTTGAATGGTTATTTAGAACTCTTTTAGAAGCCACAAGTGAAAAAGCTCCTAAGGTGAGGTCATTGTTTACTCTCAAGCTCATTTATAACTGTGCATCTTGAAACGCCCATATCTAATTAACAATCTTCTTTCAGGTAATTCTTACCGATTAAGATGCGGCCATGAGTAAGACAACTAAGAACATTTTGCCAAACACTACTCATAGACTATGTGTTTGGCACATGTATCAAAATGCTGCGAAGCATCTAAGTCATGTTTTCAATGCTTCAATAGATTTCAAGCGTGATTTTAGCTACTGTGTGTATGACTGTGAGAATGAAGAAGAATTCATGGGTGCTTGGAAAGACATGCTTCAGAAGTACAATCTTTGTGATAACAAATGGTTGTCTGACATGTATGCAATTTGTGAAAAATGGGCACTTGTGTACGGTCGCCAATTCTTTTGTGCTAATATGAAGTCAACCCAGAGGAGTGAGAGCATTAATAATGTGATTAAAAAAATACTTGGACCCAAAAAGAAGATTGCTGGATTTTTTCAATCATTAGGAGCGAATTGTGGAAGATCGTCGGAATGCAGAATTGGTCGCAGATTCTCGGGCAAGTCAAGGTACTCCAAAAGTTTCATTTTCTGGTATGCTCCAACAAGTCTCACAAATATACACTCCAAGTATGTACAAAGAATTTGAAGTGGAATATGGTAGATTCCTCAATTGTAAGATAGAAGATTATGGTCTTACTGAAAATATGCATTGCTATGTTGTCACCGATGGGCGTCGACAACGAACAGTCCATTATGACATCTGTAATGATCACATGAGTTGTTCCTGCCTTAAGTTTGAATTTGTGGGAATTCAATGTTGCCATGTCCTTAAGGCTCTAGACTTCAATAATGTCAAAGAACTTCCTACAAAATACCTTTTAAAAAGGTGGCAAAGGAATGCTAAGACAGGGAAAATAATATGTACTATTGATGTTGATTCCACATTTGAAACCAATATGGCCAGCCGCTACAGTTCATGGATGAGAACATATAATTGTGTACTTTCTACTGCATCACAAAGTGCTGCAGCATATAGGTATGCTTTGGATCATGTAATAGAAATTATGCATAAATTGGAAGACCTTGTTCTGCAAGATACCAATGGCCAAACACAGATTTTGGATGTTAGAGCATCCAACATTAATGTTGGAGCACCATGTAAAAACCCAACTGGTGTGAGGAAAAAAGATGGAGGACGAGGAAGACGCCGTTACCCAAGTTCTCTCGAAAAGAAGATCAAAGGGCAAAAGAAAGGGAACACAAACTCTGATTTTGTTCCACCTTTGCATGATCTCAGAAATGAAAATAATGTATGTTTATCTTCAATATGTTGCTTTATAATAGTTGAGTGGGTTATTTTGCTTATTGACAACAATTCCTTTTTTTTTACCAAGACTTGTGCAAATTCTTTTGGCGCTGCCCCTCCTTATGGAACACTTTCTTATGGCTCTGCAATGGACCTATTAAATTCAATGAGTTTTTCTAATATAGGAGGTAATAAGAATAGATGTACCAGTATTATGTGTGACTAATAATAATAGCATTGTACTGTAATAAGTTTTTTCCTTGGTTTTTCAGGTTCAAGCAAGGGACAGTTCATGTGAGGATGCTTGGGAGCAGGGACAAATTTTGTAAATGACAAGCAATGATCAATATTTTGTATTTAGGAATGACAAGCTAATGAGCAGCACTTAAAACAAAGTAGGAAGGACATATTTTGTATTTAGGAATGCTTGTCAGCCAATATTGTGGTAGATGACAAGCAACGACCAATGCTTTTGTAAATGACAAGCAATGATCAATATTTTGTATTTAGGAATGACAAGCTAATGAGTAGCATTTAAAACAAAGTAGGAAGGACATATTTTGTATTTAGAAATGCTTGTCAGCCAATATTGTAGTAGATAACAAGCAATGACCAATACTTTTGTAAATGACAAGCAATGATCGATGATCGATGCTTTTGTAAATGACGAGCAATATATATGGCTCAATTTCTACCACGTTTTGCTGCTGTTTTGAAATGTTCATGCCATGAGAATTGAGTGGAAGCATACAAAATTTCATACATCAGGCTTTCACAAAATTTCATCATGCCATGCCATGAGAATTGTGTTCTTAGAACCAGTTGAAGCAATGAACATTACATCAGGCTTTCACTCACAGTGGAAGCATACAATTCATAAATATACACAATGGTCACCTTCAACAGTTCTCGATTCAAAATAGAACACTGAGCATGTTCCTGAGCACAAGCTGAGTAAACAAATCACATTAGAATTGAGTCAGAGCAGGTCACTTGTGACACCAAATTTTCTCCAGTAAGTTGTTCACTGTGCTGTCAACTAACTGCAATGCAGCACCACTGCTACTTCTAAATGCACCCGCTGCAAACGAATCACATTAGAATCGAGTCAGAGCATATCGCCCAGAATTGCATCGTAGATGTTTATTCCCTGCCTTGCAAGTAGCACAAACTTTGCTCCACAAGAGAAGATAATGCAATTCACAGAAAATTCATGGCTTCCAAATTTAAAATTCTGCAGTCTATTTCCCAAACAAAAGATTACACACTTCAATTCATAAATTTGTTTCTACATCGTTCAAACAAGCACCCAACAATCTGTTCACGAAAATTAAAATCAAATCACGAATCAAAATTGTACTGCAGCTTCTTCCTCTTCAGTTCAGGTGTTAAAATTCTATCACATCTTGTTCATCTCCAGTTCCAGGCAGGTTGGGGAGGCGCGCTAGGGAGGAGCTTGGCCTAGGCGGCCACTCGGTGGAGGCGGCATCAGTGAGCCGCGGTGCTTGTTCATCTCCAGTTCCAGGCAGAAGCCCACCGGTCGACGATTAGGGGCGAGCCAGTGAGGTGTGCCTGAAAGGACGTCGCGTGCGGCCGGGCAGGTTGAGGAGGCGCGCTAGGGAGGAGCTCGGCCTGGGCGGCTACTCGGTGGAGGCGGTGTCGGCGAGCGCCTCTTGCAGGACGACGATTGGGGGCGAGCCAGCGAGGCGCAGCTAGGAGGACGTCCGTGAGGTCGAGGTAGGTTGGGGAGGCGCGCTAGGGAAGAGCTCGGCCTAGGCGGCTACTTGGTGGAGGCGGCGCCGGCGAGCTGCTAGGGATTTGGAGGGGCCGCGATGGAGGCGGCGCCGGCGAGTTGCTAGGGATTTGGAGGGGCCGTGAGGGGAACCGTTGAGTTGGGGAAGATGGTGTCACCATGCTGGGAAGAGGCTGGGCTCGGATGGGAAGTGGGACGAGAGGAAGGATCAGACGGCTGGGCCATGCTGCGCGAACGGACGGATGTGGCGTCGGACGGCCCCTGCGTCCTCTGCCTGTTGGGTGAGAGAGACTCCATCACCGGTCGGCCAGCTTCCTTCGCTTTCCATTCTCTCTTCTCCTTTTTGTTCTTTTCCTACGTACTACTCGATCTGCTAGCTATGGCCGGCAATTTAATTAATAGGAATAATGCATGTTATCTGAGTTCATATATATAGCTACAGTTAGGTTTTTCATGCAGCCATGCGTGCATGCTAGCTTGTGAAAAGATTGGGTTCTTAGTTTGCTAGGCAATTAATTTCCTTTACTCACCACCGAGCTATATATCTTTTGTTGCATGCCAGCCATGGAAGCGGAAGCAGCTAGCTTGATTAATTGATCGGGACGTACGTGGCCACAAGCACAACACATCGATCGATGCATGCAAGCAAGGGCTTATATATTTACAACGTACGTACAGCACATTGATTTCATGCATGCCCTAGCTACGTAAAAAGATTCGATCCATGAGCAGTGATCGATAGATCGACGATTCAAGCTGGCTGCTGCAGGGCCCGAGCCTGAGGTAAACTTTGAGCTGCAGACGCCTTTCATCTCTTCCCTCCTTATTCAAAATCTAATTTGCGAGTGCTGCCATGCATGGGTACGTACCACCGGCCTTATTGCACGCTAGTGCAGAATACGTTATCACTAGCGGTTCTGAACCCACATCACTGGCGGTTCTCGAACCAACAGTGATTATGTGACAGCGATAATTAGGGATTATCACTGACAATTCTTGAACCGCCAGTGATAGTAGTATCACTGACGTTTCTTAAGTGAACCGCCAGCAATGACGATGTTTGAAAATACAATTTTAGGCAGTAAAATTTGACTAAAAAATATTATTTTGATCCGAATAGCACCCCTACACCATCTACCACCACGTATGTAGCCTTACTGCCTTTTTTCATACGAAATTTAAACCCACATAACTAGGATTCAAACTTCAGACCTTTTGCCTCTAACCCAGCCCTCCTAACCATCTCGCCCATTAGCACCTTTTGACATATATAGGATATGCATATCATTTAAGCCTTTTTCTAAATTTTTTTATAACTTTTGACTATACAAATGACGTTAAATATAAAAGTTTTCAACTACAAAGTTGTATATCTTGTTGAAGGCTACAGTTTTCATGTAAAGATTGTTTCTATCCGACTTCATTTGAATAAGTTATAAATTTTTTAAATGTGTAATGATTATTTAGGTATCTATATTACTTCAAATGGAAAACATATCAACTACAAAGTTTTAGATCTTGTCGAGAGCTACAATTTACATATAAAGTTTATTTTTATCCGATCTTGTATGAAAAAGTTATAAAACTCAAAAGTTTTAGAAATTCTAAAAATTACTTTTCACTGGCGGTTCTAAGATTGAACCGCCAGTGATACTTTTACCGACGGTTTGTTATAGAACTGCCAGTGATAGTGAAAATATCACTGGCGATTCTACACTATCCCTGGCGGTTCAATCCGGATTGAACCGCCAGTGATACTTTTACTGGCGGTTTTCTTATAGAACCTCCAGTGATAGATTCATTATCACCGACGGTTCAGTATCACTGGCGGTTTTTTCGGGTTTCTGGGCTAGACGGAGCGAGGCAGGTCATATCACTGGTAGTTCTAGATGAATCTGTCAGTGATGAAGGGTCAGGGATGAGCATTTCTGCAGTAGTGGCACCACTTCAATGCAAATTTTCTCATCGATTCCATCTCGATCGATCAATCTTCTTTAATTAATTTGGAGTATCTAAACCATGCGTGCTAGCTGGAAAACCCATAACCCATCTCGAGCGTACAGCACATTAAGAAGTAGGCAAGGGGAGCATGTGCTGCGTGCATATCGATAGCCGGAGGATATTCATTTTATCTATTTAATTTAAAGTAGTTAATATGGTGTTTAAGAGTTGGAGTTGGCAAAATTAGAAGTTTCTTTGGTTGCTAACCCTATCTGCGTGCTGCTCATCGGATTGGAGTATATCTCTATACTCATCACACTAGTACAGAATGAGTAATATAAGACGCACAATTTGAGACGGTTTCAGCCTTCTTAAACTAGAAGTGTCTCTTATTGTGGTAGAAATAAGGAAAAGGACGTTTTCAAATCATAACCGTCTTATATGATTGATACATTTAGGACGGTTGAAATTAAGAACCGACTTATATAAGGAATAAGACGTTTTCAGATCATAACCGTCTTATGTGATTGATGTATTTGGGACGGTTGAAATTAAGAACCGAGTTATATAAGGAAAAGACGTTTTTCAAATCATAACCATCTTATATGATTGATGCATTTGTGACGGTTGAAATTAAAAACCGACTTATATAAGGTTAGAGTAGAAGAGTTATTTCCTTACATTTTAGCATCGTTAATGTGTACGTAATGTAAGGCGGTTTGAAAGGACAAAATGTCTTTTCTGATGAATCAATAGGATGACACTCCTATTTTAGAAAGCAATTATTTTAAATCTAGGATCATATGCGACGGTTGTATTATGTAAATAACCTATATATATATTGTATATAGTAATTTGCACTGTTAGTCCCTAAACTTGTCCCGTTGTTGCACATAAGTCCATAACTATCGAAACCGCTCACTTAGTTACCTAAAGCTGTGAAACCAACACAGTTAGGTTCAAAGGGTGGTTTTTGAATTTTAAAATTTTATTTTAAAATCAATTTTGGATTTTTAAAATTTTAAAATGAATTTTAAAATTATTATTTGTTAATAAAAAACTATTTTAAATTTCAAAAATGAAGTTAGAAATTTTAATTCCTAAAAATCAAAATTTTATTTTATAATTTTGAATTTTACATTTTTTGGAAATATTTTTTAAAAAATCAAAATTCTAAAAAACAATTTTTACATTTGTATATGTATATTGTAGCTCTTGAGGGGATTTACAACTTTTTAATTGATATCTTTTTTATTTGAAGCAATATAGATGTCTAAATAATCATAACACGGATTAAGACATTTATAGGTCGTACAAAAATAAAAATTATATGAAATTGTAGGCTTCAATGAGGTGTACAACTTTGTAGTTGAAAAGTTTTCTATTTGGTGTCAGTTAGATGTCTAAAAAGTTGTTGAAAGATTCACAAAACTAATGTTAAAAGGTATATATATCCTATTGTGTTCAGAACATGGTATGAGGTAGGATGGTTAGAAGGATCACGTTAGAATTAATAGGTCTTAGGTTTAAGTCTTGGGATATGCAATGTTTGTATTATATGCATGAATTGTGTTAATGTGTATAGATGGGTGGTAGGTGGTAGGAATATAGGTTTCTGATTCAAAAAAAATATTTTTCCTATTTTTTCACCAATATTTATGCCTAAAATCGTATTTGAAAAATCTTATTTGAGACGGTTTAGTAAGGAAGTGACTTCTATAACAGGACATATAAGACGGTTCCATACATAAATTGTCTTATATACTTACTCACATGAGACGGTTCATAACCGTCTCAAATGAACATTTTCTTTTACGACACGACTTATTTAAGACACATTAAAACCATCTCAAAAGGCTCAAAATAACCGTCTCATAAATACCTTTCTGTAGTAGTGTCAGCTCTATATAAATAACCCTGTCCATCAAAACTACTATGCCACAAATTAAAAATACAGAAGGGGATGCCCACACAACTGCATATTGAAACACACTATTGATCAGAAGACAGGGAGATGACTCAGGGGTGGCAAGAATCGGGATTCCGAATCGGGTTTGAAGGCCCATTCTCCAGTAGTGGTACCACCGGTCTTGCTTTTCCTGCTGACAATATCTATTGCACCACTTCAATGCAAATTTTCTCATCGATTCCATCTTGATCGATCGATCTTCTTTAATTAATTTGGAGTATCTAAACCATGCGTGCTAGCTGGAATACCCATAACCCATCTCGACAGGTACACAAGTCATCCACTCCCTTACCGACTCATCTTTTGGACCGACATGTGTAATTCATTCCTACACCAACCACACAGCATGCGTCAACTTGCTACACCGCAGAGCATGTGCAATTCATTACCGGAAGACTGCGTTGCACTTTGTTGCCTGCCTAACGCCACCTAGTCGCTAATCGGAGCAAAGATTCAACTCATATATGCTGCTTCATGTATACAAGTATGGCTAGTACTTACCCACGTTATGTGGGCAAACTGTCTATGTCTTTGAACATGATTCACTTCCTATTCAGAAATGGACATCCATGGCAAAGACTGGAGTTCGTATAGGACCGATTTCTAGAGCTTACCTTATGCTCAGGCCTTGTCTGTGGTATATGGGTATGCATTTCCCTTTTGCTATTACAAATTACTAGGTTATATTTTCACTTCCGCTGTAAAATAATTTGTAACATGTAATAAAGATAAGCAGATTGTACTATTTCTGAATGTAACTGAAATCCTGGACAGTTGACATTCGAGACATTTTTTGATAAATTCTTATCGGGATTTGGTCCCACAGCTTCGAAGATTAATAGCCTAGAGAGCAAATGACTCAGGTGGCAAGAACCGGTCAATAGAGAAAACGACTTGGACACGATGAGAAGTAGAGCATAGGGATATATAGGAAACGTGTGCCTGCATGTATCCATGGAATAACAATAAAAAAGGAAAAAAACGCAAGAGTTCCAAAGGTATAGTCAAAGTGTTTGTCACGTAAAAAAGAACAAATAGTCGGTCATAGTTAATCTCAATTTAAGCTGAAATGGGATGATGATACGCTTATTTTCAGGAGGTTCCGTGTTCGATCTACGTACTTTCCCGCTAACTCGCTTGTACATTTTCTTCACTTTTGACTTGTGGCTGTTTGCTTCTCTCTCGTACTGGTAAAACTTCAATTGCTTCTCTCTGACCGTTAACACCTGTAAATTTTCTTTCTTTTTCCCCGGTCATGGTTATTTGACTCGTACATGACTATTCTTGGCTTATAGGTTCCATGCTTTCTCTAGTTTCCCCCCAGCACTTACCGTTTGGTCCTTTGTTCTGACTAACTATTACAACAATATAAGTTTGTAATAACCAGCTAATTTTCTAGTCTTGTTTTACCCATCGGAATACCGCCAACTAATCTTCGCACCTCTAGTTTGACCATGCATAGCAACACGGTGAGTTGGTCGCTAACACAAAGAATTAAGTGGCATACTGCATTTGCAACAATGAAATCCTGAATCTGCCATTGCTCTAACTTCACGCCCCCTTCCTCCGCCATCTCCATGTGCCGCCAGAGCTTACACGGAGAAGAGATGCATACACGGTGGTACAATTCATTATGCTCCAAAGATTACAAGCCCCAAGAGCATATGACTGGCAGGTTATGAGAAGCGGTTGACGGGAGCACATGCATGGAGAAGACGTGTCCATGCTATTGCTTTGCATTTGACTAAGAAAAAGGATTTATAGTGGGAAAAAAGAAAGATTTAATGCAATTACAGATTTATAGTGCACTACCAGGGAACAGGGATTTTATCCCTGTTGGGAACGGGCTACGGTCCCGGTTTCCAAACCAGGATAATCCCAGGGGACTGATGGCAGGGGCCTGCAGTCCCGGTTAGCCACCAACCGGGACCGAGGCCTCAAAAGCCTGGGGAGCTAAGGCGCCGAGGCGGCTTATCCGTCCGGTTGGAACTACCAACCGGACCGAGGTCGACTTATCGATCTCGGTTGGTTCTACCAACCGGGACTAAAGGTGTTTTAATATTTTTAGTTGCCCGTTGGATGACTTATCGGTCGGTTGGTAGAACCAACCGGGACTAAAATGTTGTCATTTTTATTTTTTGTCCATTGGATGACATTTAATTGAAACTCATATAATTAATTGAAACTTAAGTATATGTATATATTTGTGTTAAATCACAATTAATTGAAACTCATATAATTATTCATACACGCTTAACTCGTTATTAAATGAAAGGACATTCATTAAAATTTAACTACAGCTGATTTAATTATAAGTAATTAATAAGTACTACAATTGCTAACTAACTAGGCTATATATACAAGTATCACAAGTACACATTGTTGTACACATAATTACAAGTACACATGTTTTTGTTCATCGAGATCATCTACGTGGATTGCTCTTGGTAGACCTAGATGTTGACCCCGACGGTTGATCGGTTCCTCTCGAACGGTCGGGCTCCGGAATCTTATTGAAAAAAGGGTGATGATGCTCGCCCATTGGAGCCACGACCTCAGCTAATATAAAGTCGGCGAGTTGCTTTTGTATTGCTTTCACCCGCACCGCCGAGAGTTCCGGACCTTGTTCCAAACCTTTCTTCGCCAATTTTAGAGGGATCTGTCATTAATTAGGGAATTAACTAATCAATCCTTGGATCTATAGAGGTGTCCGGAATAGTTAGGCATTATTAAGGTAGAAATTAACTCACCCCAAAAGGTTCTCCTTTTCTCGTAGAGGTAGCAGAGCCTCCGATGAAGTGATGCATCATCTCGCATACATAGTAGCCGCACAAATTATTTCCCGGTGCTTGATGCAAGACCTGTGGTGAAAAAGTTGTAGAACGTGAAATAAGCGCATAGAAATTTAGTGAACTAACTACAAAGCTAGCATTACGATATACTTACATATTTAGCGAGGTGCAACTCAAATTTTTCTTAAATTCTCCAACGTTTTCCTTTTGGAATCTTGCGAAGGCACTACACAAGTGATTATGAGTTATACAGATTAGAGTTGGCTTCAAACTGAGAGAAAGAAAACAAGTGTGATAATGAAAGGAACGACAATGTACCGGTTGAGCATGGCCAAGAAGTCTTTGTATTTTGCAGAGGGTTTTCTTCTTGAGTCCATAACCGTGGTATCGTATACGATCTACCTCGATAATAAAAAGGGCAAAGTGAAAGTTGCACATATATATGTCAGCATAGTAGTTAGTACTTTTAACATCATGGTAAGAAAAAAATTATAACGAGGCGGTAAGAAAACACATACTCAAAATCATAAGCTAGAAGTATCTTTGACTTGTATCTTTGTCCCATGAGCCTGTTGTATATGTGCTGCTCTGTCTCTTCTCTTCTGGTTTATCTCTAACCAGTTTCTCATTGATCACTACTGGGTCGAGAAAGCCAAACTCATAATTAATTCTCTCGGTTTGGCATCGTTTTAGCTCCATTCTACACAACAAGAAATCAGTTAGGTTTGGAGATTGTTACAGCATATGGGCGTGCACGACAAAATTTATGAATAAGACACTTACAGAGTCCAGCAACTCAACATGCTCACGTCCAGGGCCCTACCCTAGTATAGATCAAATAGAGGTTCCCATTCGATGAAGAACTCGTTGTCCCCACGGAAGTAATGAGTTTCCTTGAACCTGACGGCAATCGCATCTAAACCATGGTTAGCCACGGCCAAATACCATTCATGGAGTTGCCGCATCTTCGTTGTTAGCTGGGGGAGCTCCTCACGTCTCATAAATGACGCACCATGTACAAATTTCCATGCTATCTCCGCAACCGGGATGTCCTTGAGGCCCAATACCTGATCTGCATCAAGGCCAGTATCATCGTAGAAACTATTCATCCCCTGTGCAACCTCTTCCGCCGTCCGCTCCGGTGGCGTCTCCTTGTCGGCTGTCTTACTCAAGACGCGCTCGTAGTCTGACACGGGCGGCCTTTCTGGTTTATCGATGATGTCCTTCAACGATAGGATAGCCCTCCTAGCTTTGTGCCATTCGTCCGTACCGGGCTGGACCCTCGGTGGAGATGGCTTCTTCGCGAAGAATGAGGTGACCTCGGCTCTTACAAACTGCGAGGTCTCCTCATCATCATATCGCACGCCAACCGGAGGTGATTTCCTTTTGGATTTTGTTGGCGTGGGCGTGGACCGTGTCTTTTAAGAAGTCTTGGCCCCTATCCGACCTGGTTGGTACATTACTTGGAGTTGTTTGTGATTGGGGGCTGTCTTGGCCGATGTGGGAGTTGGAGTTTACAGTGCGGGGCTTAGGCGAGAGACGGGCTTCTTCGGGGCGTCTTATTCAAGGTGAAGGTTGTGGAGGTGACGCCGGAGACCGTGGAGAGGAAATGCGACGTTGTCTTTAAAATTATGAACCGCTTATGCCCACGCGATGAAACGTATACAAGATCTAATAGTTTCGTGCTCCGTCACCTCCTTCAATGTCGAGGTCAAGATCCTCGTACCACAGGCATACCTCGTCCACCGAGACCTTCGCGTAGCCTAGCGGTATGGCGAGACCATGGATGAGCTGCCCTGGCTCCACCGGGAAAGCCATGCCTTCAGCCGCCTTTAATGAGAGGTTCCGTGCTTGCACGTGCAACTCACATGGTGTCGGTTGCGTGATGTCCTTCACTGCATAGGGGCCCAAGTAAGCTTCAGCCAGCCCACCGGAAGCGCAGCTGCTCCGCCGCGTCGAGGGACTGATGATGTCTGGATTTCTGGGAGGTTCCTGCTGAGTTGTCTCCCGATGTTGGCTCAAGGCTAGTTGCAGCTCTTTTCGGACCAAATCGGGTATGCTGGCCTTTGTTGCTCTCAGTTCGTCTTGAAGGTCCTTGATATGTTGTGCGTGTCGACCCTTGGATCTCGACCGACTCCTGTAGGTCTCCGCATCATGGGCGAAACCGACCTTCCACGAGACGACGCCAACGCCCCGTGTACGTCCAGGGTGCTCCGGGTTCTGTAGAGCCCTTGTTAGCTCGTCGTCCTCCCTGTTTGGCACGAAGGTGCCTTGGGCCGACTGGTGTGCGCCTCCGAAGCTTCTTGACGACTTCTCTCATCGTATCACCAAACACCGCCCTGCCGTCATCGTCAAGGCTGCCGTTATGACCGAAGAACCAATTTCTCGATCTGTCGGACCAATCCAATGTGGCGGGTGGACACCCTTAACCAACAAGTCACGTTCCTCTTCTCCCATTTGGGTAGGGCCTTGCGGTAACCACCAGTCCGAGGTGATGGTGGTATTTCTTCTTCATTGCGATTCGCTTGTTCCTTTCAGCCAAGTTCGACCTAGTCGTGAATTTTGTACCCCACAAATTCATCCCGGTGATCTTGTAGCTTTGGGTACTTGTTGAAGTCGGGGACTAAATTCTTCTTGACGTACTCGTTGTTCGACTTCTTTTTGTACGTCCGAAAAGCCATTGCCATCTTCTTTAATGTGTACCTTTTCACCTTATCTTGGTCCCTTCGGAAGGTGAACGTTTCCTTCATATCATCCATAGGGTGTTCTTGATTCTGCGGTACCTCGTCCCATTTCGCAAAGCTAATAGGCACGTGGTCCGGCGATCACGCCGAACGTCGATCTGAACGGCCCAATCGCATTTTCTGGCTTTAGAGGCTCGCCTTCCTCACTGACTTCAGTGAATATGTGTCTTGCCCTCGGCTTCTTGCTTTGACCTCGCTGACATGACTGGCTACTCGTTTGACCGGTCTCGGTGGCTTCGGCGGCCTCACGGCTTGGGTGGCTTCGACGGCCTCACCGGTTTGGGTGGCTACGGCCGTCTCTGGTGCTTGGGTAGCGTGGGCCGCCTCTTGTCCGAACAACTCGCTCAAAAACTCATCGTCACCAAGAAAATCCATTCGACTGCATAGAATTGAATAGAAACATTCAATTGGGATTTCAAGTAGAATTGCATAGTATCATGTAACGTTATTCTTGTATAAGTTATTTTCTATGAAGAATTGAATAGTAACATGGAACTTTTTCTCTAAGTAAGATATGATTACACATACATTTCACATAATGTGCGGATAAGAATAGCATACATATGCACAATAGAACTTGATTACAGGACCACTTAGGAAAAAAATCATTTCACAGGTGTTGATAATTAGAGCACATAGACTTGCAGTCATCTCCTACACAACGATGTTTTCAACGTTTTTCCCTAGCTAGTCTCACGTTTCACCGTCTAAATACACAAGCAGGCATTACTTCATCTTTCTTTGGATTTCGATCTATCAATGCATATTAGTAGAAATTATTATATTGGAAAACAACCTCGAGCGCACTGGAATTCCCTGTAGAAGGTAAAAAAGCAGATAGATGAAAGATACATATAGGCCACACAGATATTAAAACAACTAAATAGCAAGGAAAATGACATGATAACATGTTGTAATTTATAACAATTAAACAACAACAGAGCTCAGTTTAGTTTGTTATAAATTGCTCTCAAATTTAATATGTTGGGTTGCTAAGAATAGCCTTCCAATGACATACACCATATATATATATATCTTTGCTTCATCGATCTCTAATACTTTTGTTGACCTGTGCTTAGTATTATTTCTACCGTTGATCAGTTGGTTATGTATATTTTTTCAACACAAATAGTTATTCAGTTGGCTTAGGTGATTCGATAACGAAGGTGTGCATATACGTAAATTTCATTCATATGACTAGCTAGTCACATAATGTAGAACTATTCATATATATGTGTTAACTTGTGTGATACCTCTATTTGGTGTGTCGACCAGTTAAACAGATGTTTTTTTTTGAAACTGTAAAACGGATGTAATGTAACATGAGTGAATAACCGATTTACTGTCATTTGTTTCTTTTCAGTCATAGAGATAGATTTCCAAGGTAACTGAACACAAACAAATTAACGACAGCAGGGGCGCTGATTGAGTCCAAGAAAATCATCTCCAGACACCGAAATTCAGCATCCAATAACGGATGAGAGGCTATGTGACAATGCACAAAGTCATTTCATGAAGAGAGAAAATTATTTGTGAAACGCAAAGAGAGGCACATCAGAACTAGCAGGCCATGCAAGATCAACAGAAGGAACGTACTTCACTAGGCCCTACCTGCAATGTAATGTAATTGATGTCTTTATGCACCTGCAGGCCATAATCAGGTATACTAGGTCCATGATATATGAAAACCATGATATAGCTATTACATATCAGGGCTAAGTTAAACAAGAGGAGCAAGGATTTTCATTGTCAATCACGGGGCAAAACAATGCAAAATCGTTGTGTAGAGACAAGAAACTCAGAGCTATAGTTGAGGATTTTGTAAGGGTAAAAGTTACAGGTGAAATATATGCTACTGCATTATTCTTGTTTGAGTTGTCAAGTGCTATATATATAGCACCACAAAAAATTTTGATAATAGTAGAATTCACATTATGCTAAGATGCAAATGATATAGGAATTGACCCGCCATACATGTTTTCTGCATACTCAAGTTAACACGCTGAATTTTTATTACCAAAATTGTGGTGATGCAAGATACAAAAGACAGATAAAGAAAAGAAGGTAAAAGGAAAAATAAAGGTGGCTGTCTGGAGCCTTGAATACTTTGCTAAGTAGTTTCTGATTAAACATACAAAAGATAATACATATATAGCCATGATGAATTAAAAGAACATATATGTTTTTCTGCATGGTCATTCCCAAGATATATATATACCTTGGATGAAGAATGAACGATGGATGATGATGGAGCCTAGGCTCACCGGGCGTGTGGCGGCGTTGGAGGCGGGGAGGAGGGGATTGGCGGCGTCACGGGCAGCGACGGCGAGGAGGGGAGTGGCGTCGTCACGGGCGGTGACGGCGAGGAGGTGCACGGCGGCGAGGAGGGGCGGCGTCGCACGGCGGCGACGGCGAGGAGGGGCGGCGGCGTCCACGGCGGCGGCGAGGAGGTGCACGGCGGCGAGGAGGGGAGTGGCGGCGTCACGGGCGGCGACGATCTAGGGTTGGAGCAGCGAGGAGGGCACGGTGTGGCAACTGGTGGGAAGATTGGAGGACTAAAGTGTCGCGAAATTTGTTTTGACCTTCAATCCGGTTGAAGACAACAACCGAGATTGATGGACCTTCATCCCGGGCTGTGTCTCCAACCGGGATTGGCAGCGGTGCTAGCCCCACACGTCAGATGCGAGCGTAGGGGTGGTTGACCTTCAATCCCGGTTCAAAACAACAACCGAGATTGAAGGAAGCTTCAGTCCCGGGCTGTCTCTCCAACCGGGATTGCTAGTGGTGCTGGCCCCACCCAGATGCGTAGGAGGTGGTGGACCTTCAATCCCGGTTGGTATCTCCAACCGGGATCCATAGAAGATCTTCAGTCCGGGTGGGTTTTCTCAACCGGGATTGATTGGTGAGCTGCCCCACACGTCAGATGCGAACGGGACCAACGCCCGAGTGCTAGGGACTATCAGTCCCGGTTTATTATACAAACCGGGACTGATACCCAAAAATAAAAGGAAGCAGTGGCACGAGCGCGGGCTCGAACCCGTGATCGCAAGGCCGGGGAGCCCGCGCTCAAGCGTACGCTGCTAGCCAGGGGAGAGGGGGGAGAGATGTTCTCCTTTGTTAGGAGCGAATTATTTTTGTACCTTTCTTGGTCTTTAGTGGAGGGAAAGGGAATTTGTTTAATTGTATTTTAATTCCTTATTTGTATTTTAAATCCATTTTCCCATTATATTTCCTTTTTTTAAATGTATTTTAATTCGTTTATTGTGGAGAAAGTCATGTTTTCCTTGACATGTGGTCCCATATATGGTGGGTCCCATATGTGAGTGGTAGTAATTTGCCATAAATTTCTTCAAAATTATAGAAAATTGTTGGGAGCCTATTAAAATTAAATAAAAATTTCACAAAATTCATAGCAAATGTGCAAAAATTGACATATATAAAAATGAGTTGGGAACCTTGAAATTTCTCATTAGTTTATAAATGAGATGGGAATAATCTACTTATACATAAACGATGGGAATTTCTCATAATTGGCGAGCACGAACGGTTCTTTCCGGATCAATATGAATTTAGGGACAAATATCTAAAATATTACATGACTACTTTATTTTTACAAGTGATCCTTCGTTATGATCGTGGCGTCGTGCGAGCTTCCTCATCATCGCTAAGGACACTAATGTCTCGTCCACGAGAAAGGCGGCAATTGTCGAACCGATTATACTCTTCTTCGTCTGTGGCGCCTCAACTCAACAATCCTTCTTTTACCGTAAAGAACCACGTGGTGCCTTGCTTGATCACTTCCGGTAGTCTTGTTCTTCTCTTTTTATAGTTTTACCCTTATGAACTTTTGGTTTGTTGTCCATGTCCATCACATAGAATATCTGTGTCACATCATTGGCGAGCATGAACGGTTCATCCCTGTAGGCCACTTGCTTGAGGTCCACGATTGTCATACCATAGTCATCGATCTCCACGGCTGTCAGTTTCACCCATTGGCACCTAAACAGAGGGACTTTCAAAGGTCCATACTCGAGCTCCCAGATCTCCTCTATGAAACCATAGTAGGTGTCCATCTTTCCATTTTTGTCCAAGGCATCTATACGGACGGCGCTGTTTTGGTTGGTGCTCTTCCTATCCTGGGCTGTCGTGTAAAATGTGTACCCATTTATCTCATACCCTTGCCATGATACGATTGTTATGGATGGTCCCCGAGCTAAGAGCTGCAACTGTTCATGGACTCCCTCCTTGCCTAACAGATGCTTTTGTAGCCAACCACCAAAGTTCTCCACTTGCTTGTTCGCGATCCACTTATCTGACTTATCTGGGTATTAGTCTCGTAAAATCCTCTCGTGATCAAGTACATACGGAGCCACTGAAGATGCTTGTTTCAGTACCGTGAAATGTGCTTGTTAAAATGAGAGTAGATCGTCACAGGAGGATTCTTTTCTCCCTAGGGTCCCTTTTCCCGTAGCCTCCCTCATAGCGTGATACTGAGGGGCCAATCGGATTCAGATCATCAATGTAGTCGACACAAAACTCAATCACCTCCTCTGTGCCAACACCGAGGGCAATGCAACCTTCGGGCGAGAACGTTACTGAACATACTTCTTTAGTACACCCATGTACCTCTTGAAAGCGAACATCTTGTGCGGAAGATCGGTCCGAGAATTTCTATCTGTTTGACCATGTGAACCATGAGATGAACCATCATATCAAAGAAGGATGGAGGGAAGATCATCTCAAGGTTGACCATACTAGCGACAATGTTATCCTGCAGATTAGATAACTTATCCGGATCTATGACCTTTTGTCATATCGCGTTGAAGAACGAACACACCTTTATGATTGTACCTCGTACCATGTCTGGTAGAATACCTCGCACCATCACTGAGAGCAACTGGGTCATCAACACATAACAATCATGGGATTTCAAGTTTACGATTTTATTCTCTTTTGTGTTTATGAGTCTTCTTATGTTCGACGAGTACCCAGAAGGGATCTTAACACTGTTCAACAACTGAATCATGCTTTTTTTCTCTTCTTTGCTTGGTGTGTAGCTCGCGGGACAGAGGTAATGCCCTTTGTCTCTCTCTTGTGGATGTAGTTTTTCCCTGAGACCCAACAATTGTAGGTCCTTTCGTGCTTGAAATGTATCTTTTGATTTGTCATACATATCTATGAAGCCTAGCAGGCTCACGCATACATTCTTTGTGACATGCATGAAGTCCAGGGAGTGACGGACCTCTAAGTCTTTCCAGTAAGGCAAGTCCCAAATATTGACTTCTTCTTCCAGCTAGGCTTCTTCCTAGATTCTTCAGCCGGGAGTGGCGGGACGGGTTTGCTACCAGGACCCTTTCCAAATACTACGTCTAGATCCTTTACCATAGAAAATACTTCCGCCCCACTGCGATGCTTGGGCTTCTTACGTTTCTCTTCGGTCCCATCAAAATTAACACGGTTATTCCGTAACGGGTGCTTCAAATTGAGTAACCTACGATAGCCCATATAAACAACCTTCCAAGAGTTTGTTAGGTACTTGTCTTCCGTATCATCCAAGCACTGGATGCAGGCTTTATATCCCTTTATAGATAGGCCCGACAAGTTACCAAGTGCAGGCCAGTCGTTGATGGTTACAAATAGCAATGCACGTAAGCTGAAATACTCTCTTTTGTACTCATCCCATACACGTACACCATCATTCCATAGCGTTAGCAGATCTTCAACCAACGGTTTGAGATACACGTCGATGTCGTTACCAGGTTGCTTAGGGCCTTGGATAAGCAATGGCATCGTAATGTATTTCCGCTTCTGACATAGCCAAGGAGGAAGGTTGTAGATACATAGAGTAACGGGCCAAGTGCTGTGACTACTGTTCATGTCACCGAACGGGTTCATCCCATCCGTACTCAATGCAAACCTTATGTTCCTCGCATCGTTCGCGAAGTCCGGATATTTTCTATCGAGTTTCCTCCACTGCGAGCCATCTGCTGGGTGTCTTAGCTTTCCGTCGACTTTACGATCATCTTTATGCCAACGCATCATCTTCACATGCTTTTTGTTCGCAAACAAACGCTTCAACCGAGGGATTATAGGGAAGTACCACACCACCTTAGCAGGTGCTCTCTTCTTCTTATGCCCCCCCTCTACCTCATATGGGTCATCACGCTTGGTCTTATACCGTGATGTTTTGCACACCGGACATTCTTCCAAATCCTTGTACTCATTACGATAGAGGATACAATCGTTTGGACATGCATGTATCTTCTGTACCTCCAACCCCAAAGGGCAGAGAACTTGCTTGGCTTCATACGTAGTTTCAGGCAGCGTGTTACCCTCTGGAAGCAACTTCTTCATGAGGCCTAACAACTCATCAAATCCCTTATCAGATACTCCATTAGTAGCCTTCCATTGCATCAATTCTAGTGTGGTACGTAACTTTTTGTGGCCCTGCCCACAGTTTGGATACAATAATGTTCCTTGGTCCTCCCGCAGGCGCTGAAACTTTTCGTAATGTCTTTCATCGGTGTATTCTCCCTCTCCATCATGCAACATCTGTTCGAAATCATCGTCGTCAAACTCCCCTAGTATATGTTCAATAGAACCGTGTTGGCCAACATCGGCCATATAATCTGCCACATCTTCTTTGTCACCATCTTCTTCTTCACCGTCTTCTCGTATAATCTCTTCTTCACCGTGTTTGGTCCAACAGGTATAGTTTTCCACGAAACCTCTTGAGATCAAATAGAAGTGAATTTGCTCAGAGTTTGACCACTCCTTGTGATTCTTGCAGTCTATGCATGGACAACATATGTAGCTCGATCTTGTGCGAGCACTTGCTCGACGATAAAGTTTCCAAACCCTCCACAAACTGTGAGGAGCGCGGTCCATGTATATCCATCGCCGATTCATCTACATTAAGTTACATCAAGGTAGTTGTTAGTTTATTTTCCAATAATGAATTAATTTCTAAAACCAAAATTAAAGTACTGCTTAATTTATTATACATTTATTTAATTTTTTAGGTCAATACTTCAATTTTAGGTTAAATACATTTTTAAAAGAATTATTTTTAAGCTGATAATATTTTATCACAATCGAATCAAATTCTAAGGTAATGCAACAAAGTATTTGGCAACCCACTTAAAATGATATATCTAGATCTACCAACTTATAATTTTACATCAATGAAGTGAGTAGAGATCAATGAAGTTATAATATTTTATCACATATTAATTAATATATAATGTTAATTTTTAAACAATCAAAATCTATGCAAAATCTACTTTAAACTCTACTCCCAAAATTTCTCCTTGAATCGATGAAACCAAAATTCTAAATTTGAGTCACGTCCACGCATTCAATGTGTGCTACATCACAATCCAAGTAAATTCTAAGCTAATGCAACAAGATTTTACAATCCACTTCAAAATTTGGTCCACGAAAGTTAAGATTCAAAATCATAGATCCATGAAACCATCATCTAAATTTAATTAGCTACAACTACAAATTCAAAATGAACTACGTCTTAATCCAAGCAAAATCTAAGATTACACAACAAGTTTTCGCCAACCCTTTCAAAGATCGAGCTATATCTACCAATTTATAACATTTCATCAAAGATGGGGAATAGAGACCAAATTTTTTCATATTAAATTTAAAGCAAATATAGAAACTACATTTCATATACAAGTAGTGAGAAATGAAGTTACTAACCTTGGTTAACTTGGATTGAAGTGAAATGATCGAATTACAAAAAGTTTGAGCAGCACCTCCCCTCAAATCCCGTAATGGCGGCCGAGCTCCTCCTGTCGGGTTACAGTGGCTGGGGAAGGTTACGGTAGCTCAGGGAGGAAGAAAGGTTAAATACGCTAACCAATCCCGATTGGTGTTACCAACCGGGATTGATATCCCCACCTCGTCCCGACTGGTGTTACCAGCGGGGACTGAAATTCCAATTTAGTCCCGGTTAGTATTACCAACCGGGACGGATATCCCACGCTGCCACCTGCCTTTTTTGAGGTGATACCCGTCCCGGTTGGTAACACCAACTGTTACCAACCGGGACTAAATGGTCCCCGCGCCCATGCCCAAGTTAGCCGTTCAACCGGATCAGCAGCCTTCTTGAGTCCCTTGGTGGCTAACCGAGATTGATGGGCCGGTATGGAAGGCCTGTTCCCTGGTAGTGGTGGGTTTTGATTTTTTTTTTTTTGCAAAAAGGGACCTCCCCTATTTCCATTACTAAGAACGGAAACCAAACAACCAAGTTCTCAGAGACAGATTACAGCCAACGACATATCGCTCAGCGAACCAACCTCAAACCTGACAACCCACCAATCTAACACGCACAAAATAACCAGCTGTTCACACCAACAGCAAACCCAACTAGAGAGAGCCAACACAACCATCTATAGTTCAAACCCACAACAGAAGAATTACATCAAGCAAAATCAGTGTAGGTAACACAAAGCCGCCAGCTCCTGTCCTCAACGAGCTAAGCATTGTCGATGCTTCCCTTCTCCTTCCCATCCTCACACAGCGATTTGGCAATAGCAAAGATCTTCTCCACACCCAGCTCCACCAACGTTCGGTCATCAGCCCTCAGAAGACCTGCCCAGCACCGGAGCCAAACACACATATCATACACGAAAGCAAAAGGGTTAGTAACATGGCTATTATCAAAACAGCAACGATTCGTCTTAAGCCAAATCGCCCACACCACCGCAGCTAGGCCAAAAAACCAAATACCAACATTTTGGGGGTACAATCCTCCTTATCCAGCAGAAAAATTGAGAGAAATTCTTTGGAATATCTGTCAAACCCAAACAAGAAGCAACACACCCCCAGACTATCTTTGCCACCCCACAAGTAAAGAATAAGTGATCACACGTTTCTACCTCCGTACAAAACATACAAGTCATATCCCCTAGCCAACCCCTTCTGGACAAGTTATATTTAGTCAGAATTGCATCTTTCATCGTTAGCCAAACAAACAGCTTAACTTTTAGCGGAATTCTGGCTTTCCAAATTGGAGATGTAACATTCCCCACTCCATTCCAGCACAAACCATACATATTTGCAACAGTAAACTTTCCTGACTTCCCCCCCTTCCACCGCACTTGATCCTTCCCAGCCTCCCCCAACAAATTTGGAATAGAACTCAAAAATTCCCTCCAACTAGCTAGCTGAACAGGATTGATATATCTTCTCATCACCAGATTCCAGTTTTTATGAGCTCAAGACGCCACCGAGAAGTCTTGCTCCATACAGATTTGAAAAATGTCAGGAAATCTCTGTTTCACAGTGTTCACTCCCATCCATTGATCATGCCAAAAACTTACTAGTTCTCCATTCCCCACCACAAAATCCCTTTTGTCAATATAATACTGTTTGATCTTTAACAAATCCGTCCACACGTGAGAATCATTATAACGGGGTTTTATTGTACTAACGAGACAAATTTTCAAATATCTATTTTTCATCAAAGTTTGCCACACCCCCTCATCATGCTCAAGCTTCCACCATCACTTGCACATCAAGCTAATATTAAAGTAGCGAAGATTCTTAAGCCCCATTCCTCCTTTACACTTAGGTTTAGTCACAATGTCCCACTTGATTAAATGATATCTTTTCTTATCCGCACTTCCTCCCCACAAAAATTTCCTTCTAACCATATCAATTTTCCGAATAACCGTTCACGGCAAAAGATACATCGACATATGATATAAAGGCACACTAGATAAACAAGCATTAATGAGGGTAACCCGACCCCCTAACGACATCACCTTACCCTTCCAAGCACTTAATTTCTTTCTTATCTTTTCCAACAAAGGATCCCATTCTTTCACCAAAATTCTCCTTGGGCTAACAGGAACCCCTAGATATTTGATAGGAAATCTACCCACAGAGCAAGTGAACATATCCGCATACCATTCCTCTTTTTCAGGCGAACCATTGATTAACACCACTTCACTCTTATCGAAATTTATTTTCAGACCAGACATTCGTTCAAAAAAAGCTAACAAAATTTTCACATTTAAAGCATAATCCTCTTTATCTTGGATACACAAAATAGTGTCATCCGCATACTGTAGGATAGCAATGTCGTTCTGTATCAAATCAGGTGCCAAACCCCCCACCAGTCCATTGATCTGAGCTGTCCCCATCATTTTGCTTAAACAATCAGCCACAATGTTAAACAGAAAAGGGGATAAAGGATCTCCTTGCCTTACCCCTCTCTTACTCACAAAGTATCTTCCCTTAGAATCGTTCAAACACACATTCAACGTACCCCCAGTGAGAATTTTTACAATCCACTCACACCACTTTTCACCAAACCCCCTCCACTTGAGGCAATTCAACAAAAAATTCCAATTTACCATATCATAGGCCTTTTCAAAATCGAGCTTCAACACCACTCCTACTCCCCCAGAAGACTTAGCATGATTCAACAACTCATGCAAGGTCATCACCCTTCCATAATGTTCCTTCCGGAATAAAAGCATTTTATGACTTATTAATCGGTTTATTCATCACCACTCCATTCAATTGTCAAAGTTTTAGTGATGAGCTTATAAATGCTATTCAGCAGACAAATAGGCCTAAATTTTTTAATGATGTCCGCCTCATTACATTTAGGCAACAAGACAATCAAACCATAATTCAATCTACTCAAATCCAGAACACCATCATGCAACAATTAGAAAACCCCCATGATATTCCCTTTTAAAAAGTCCCAACAGTTCTGAAAGAATTCAATGGGAAAACAATCTGGGCCAGTAGCCTTACCAGTGGCCATACTAAAAAGAGCCTTTTTAACTTCATCCTCCTCAAAAGCTCTCTCTAAAACGCTTCTTTCCTGACTATTCACTTTTTCATCATCACTCCAAACATCGCCCTTCAAACCAAAATTACACTGTTGGTGTCCCCCGAACAGACTTTTATAATATTCAGTGGCATGATTTACCATGTCCTCATCTTTATCTAAAATTTCATCTCCATTTTTCAGATAAGGAATCAATTTTTTCCTCCTTTTGCCATTGGCTACCAGATGAAAATTTTTTGTATTATTGTCTCCCTCCAATAACCATTTAATCTGAACTTTTTGTTTTCACAACAACTCTTCATCTAATAAGATCTTATTTAATTTTGAAATAATATCCACCTTGGCTCTCAAATCATCTGAATTCAGTTGATGTTCCTCTTCTTTATCTTCCAGACTACTAAGAGCTAATTGTAGCTCTTGCCTCATTTTCCTATGCTCACCAACCAAATGAGCCCCCCAGCCTTTCAGTTTTTTCTTAACACGGATCATTTTTATCAACATTGATTCCAAGGCATTTAAGCCGAAAGTGGGCTGACTCCACACTTTCTTCACCAAAGACAGAAAATTTTCCTCATTAAACCAAGACATTTGAAACTTGAATGCAATCGTCCTCTTATGAATATTGCTTAAACCATCACACAGCACCAAAGGGTTGTGATCTGACAAAACTCTAGGTAATTTCTTTAAACTAGCCAAAGGATGTAAATACTCCCAACCGGTAGATACTAGAACTCTATCCAACTTCTCTAAAGTTGGGTCCACATGATTATTACTCCAGGTATACTGACTGCCAACTAATTCAATTTCTTTAAGCGCAAAGCTATTAATAAACTGATTGAAAAGCTGAGACCCTCTACCACTTTTCCACCTCTTGTTTTTATCTTTCTCATTTCTTAACATATTGAAATCCCCTCCTATTACAATAGGCCACTGCGCCACAGCACAAACCCCAGACAATTCACTCATGAATTCTAGTTTTTTCTCTTCCGTTTGGGGACCATAAACCACAATTAAAATCCAATTTTTGTTAATTGTTTTATCCCAAAGTGAAACACTAACTGAATGAGCCCCAATTTTAGAGCCAACCACATCAAAAGAATTCTTGTTTAAACCAACCAAGATCCCTCCTGACAGACCACAAGCGGGAAGATAAATCCAGAAAAAACTATTATCAGGATCAATTCCTCTAAAAACAGCATCAGTAAAATTGGTCTTTTTTGTTTCCATCAACCCCACAAATTGAAGCTTAAAATCCTTGATAAGGTTTTTGCAAATGGTATTAAAACCTTTTTCCCCATACCCCTGCAGTTCCAAAAGAGACCTTTCATGATAAACTATTTTTTAGACTTAAGAACAGATTTGCTCCTAGTAACAATGGTCTCCCTCACATTGTTACTAGAGCAATTACTAGTTAGCCCTCTAAACTGGGATTGTTTACTCTTCTTCTTTTTATTTTTTTTTACTCACCATAGGACTAAACCCATCCTCGTCCTCCGATGACTCATGTTGCCAATCCAACAATAATATCTCACTGTTATGATGATGAATAATCTCTTTATCAGCTACTTGATTCTTTTCTCCATTGAACGACTGTTTGTTTTTAAGAAAAAGGTTTTTTCGAGTTATTTCCACTTCTTTCATCAACTTAATCACATCGAATTCATCCTCCGCTACATGTATCCCCATACTACCAGCCAAGGATACAATTTTCCCCGAATCGAGTAATGCAAAAGAATTTGAGTTTCTATTAGATGAAGTATGGAAGTTACCTTCTAGATTTTTCTTCATCTTCAAATTGATTGCCTGTTCCAACACATGCTTCGAAGTATCATGTAGCCGTGGACTTCTCCTAACCGGCAAACACCCATATGTGCTTTGAACCAAATTCTCAGAATTTTTGCTCCAGCCCCCCTGCACATCCTTACCCACCTGACCAGCACCAGACTTAACATTATCCTGCAATTCCTCTAAAACAATAGTGGGTTTTGATTATAACGGTATATACTGAAATATGTTTTTAGATATATCTACCGCGCAAGTGAGCGGGTGAGCATACCAGTTAGCATTAATTTATAACGAGTGCATGATTGTGCGGAGGGCGTTGCTTGCTTGGCTGCGAGGGTGCTTAACAACCGAATTAACCGCGCAGCGACAGGGACGGACTGTATAATTTTTGGTTATATGTTTGGGTTGAAATGAGTTTGAAGGAAATTAACAACGCTAGCTTGGTACGTGCAAGAGGTCGTGCAGGTGTGATTAATTTGTCTTGTTTGCTTACATAGGTTAGTCAACTTCCGGAACATACATTATCATATTTCGAAAGAAATGCTTCATTGAATTGTTTTCCCTCTGATGAGAGAAACGTACAGAAGCAGAGATCGATATATATATCGATGCAATTAACAGTATACGTTGACTATTTCAAAGAGAGAGGAGAGGCGGTAGCTTTGACTCGACTTGTTTCAGCGCTTGACTACTCGATCTACTACGTACTCCCTGGCGTGTGGTTGTGAGTACCTAGTCCACTTCCACTTCCACGACCAAGTCCCCATCCATCTGAACCGCCTCGGCTCTTTACATCGATTTTTTTTATTATTCAGAGAAAAAGATCCGCGATCGAGTAAAAATACCAGAAGCGTTATTTTGTACACGCTCTCAATTACGTTATGTTTTGAAGGGATCTACTTCAATGCCTCCATAAAAAAATTCATTAACACCATAGCAGAAGCACATCCATCGATCATTACTCCTCCGTACGTAGCTTAGTAACCAGTATAAGGTTGTGGTTATGGCGAACTATGCTACGTTATAAGTTTAGGAGCCATAGGATTATCATATCATATATAAGTGCAGCTTTTACACTTGTTATAAAAGTAACTCCACACACTATCTAGGCCCTTCATTGTGCACCAATCTTGACCCACTCATTTTCAAAGAAAACTCTACTTCTTCTTCTCCCTTCCCCTCCTTCCTATCCCTCCTCTCTGTCTCCTAACCAAAGCAAGGCTCCAGCTCGAGTCACGCGTCAGAGATGGACGAAAACCTTGTTGGAAACCCTAGATTTCCATCGCCCACTGGAAACCTCAATGAAAACGGAAACCCCCTGAGGTTTGCGTCAAAGTTTCCGTCACCAGCAACAGAAGCCCTGGGGTTTCCGACGAGGTTCCCATCCTATTTTCGGTGGGGTTTCCATCGAGCCATGGCGCGGCATGGGCAAACCGACCGTGCTAGGTGAGTATAAGTGTTGGAGAAGGCCAGCTAGCCAAAGCTACTGTGCTCGAGCCAAGCCAGCGAGAAGCGTGGCTGGGAGTGGCAAGAGCGCGACATGGGTTCAAGAAAGTAGCATGGGGGCAAGCTGGGACGTGCGGTTGCCAGAGTTGTGCTGGGGCTATGGAGAGAAACGAGGAGAGAGAGGAAGAAGAGGGATCGTGAAGGGGAGAAGAAAGAGAAAAATGAGGAGTCTTTTGAAAAATGACTGAAAAATCGCAATGTATGTTGGGTGGCTCGGATCGTCCTAGGAACTCCTTTTGCATTTTCATATCTGATTTTCTAGTCATCCGTCACCTGATTTTTTAAAACTTTTCAGTCGATTCGTTGGCCACACGATTTGCTTTGAGATGTGGGTGAAGGTTTGCCGTGATTAATGGGCATGATCGCCTTTTTTTGTACCCTACTATCTGATATTGTTGATATGCATCAGAAAGCTCCACATGGAGAAACGCTGCACTCACATCGAGTTCAGGCCGGTCGACGTGGTGTCATATATTCGTTGCAACCACTCTAAATTCACTCGCATCTAGGTAATCTTCTTCATGGATAAACACACGTCCATCTTCTCGGTAAGCTCTCTACATATAGATGTGTGCATACATGCATCCCAGTTTATTTATGCACAACTCTTCACGTGTAACAATTGGGCATTTTTGTTTAAGAAATGTCTAAAACCCCGTTGTTTGAATATTTTTTTTATTATGATCACCTTAAATTGCACACTAGTAATACATTGATGTGCAATTTTAGTATGGTTATATTGCAATTCGTAGTTTGTTTGTCTTCAGATTATTAGGGTTGCTACAGATATTATGAACTTTTTTTTTGTATTTTGTAGGGATACACTAAAGTTAAACTTTTTGTATAGGTTATAATTTTTTTGGGATCACTAGAGTTAACCTTTTACCCATCCTATATTTTTTTATTATGTAAGTTAACCTTTTACCCATCCTATAATTTTTTTATTATGTAAGAATTAGCTATCCCGTTCATTTCAATTCTAAATAAAGCAAGGGGTGTGATGCTTTGGACTGTTAACAAGTAAAATCATTATTTTTAGCGGTTTTGCTAGTTCACAGGGCAGCGACTTAAATTTTCTTTGCTCTAGTCACCTAAATTTGCACCATAGCAAACCAAATATTGCAGTCCTGTTTCATGTGTAATTTTAGTATAGTTATACTGTAATTTTTATTTATTTTATTTTTATTGGTAGGATAGGTCACATATGTTATAAATTTTTTATTTTTAGATTGTTTAGGTTCACCAAATTTAATTTTGTATAAGTTTTACTTACCTTTTTTTGTGTAAGTTATATTTTTTTGTATTTTGTGGGGTATCACCAAAGCTAAACCTTTTGTCTAGTTATTTTTTTTTATTTTGTAAGGGTTCAAAGCTAAACATTTTCTCTATGCTATACTTTTTTTTGTTTTTCTTTTGTGTTTTGAATGTGGCATAAAAGAAACAGTTGCTACTCAAACAGATGATTTGTTGTTGAGTTTTGCATACTGTAAATATGTAATAACTATGGAAGTAGCGCCGATCTCAGTATTGGCCATAACAGCATCGCGCAGTCAGTCATGAATGCACTAGCTAACTCAGACAGAAATCGACTGATCTGTAATGAAATTTCTAGTCAACTGTGGACTAGATGCTCCCATATAAACACACACGTGCATCAATGCATGGACGCGCGTTGCTATTCTTGGCAACAAAGACAGACGATGTCCATCAAACACTACACGATCGATCATGCATGACGTAATATATTTATTCCCAACAAAGATGGAAGCTGCGGTGTGAAATGGCTTGGCGGGCGGCGGCCTCTAGCTCTAGCTTCCCTATAAAACCCAACGTCGGAGCCGGCCGGAAACGAAAACGCCCAGCCCCAGCCCCAGCCCCAGCCATGCCGCGCGCGCTCGCCTCCCCGCAACGCCAACGCCGCACGCTCACCACCACCGTCGTCGACCACACCGTCGCCGCCGCCGCCGCCATCGTCCATAGGTGGCATCCGGACGACGGCAGCTCGCTCTTCCTCGACTGCACCTACGACGAGGCCAGGGCCTTCCTGCAGGCCGCCGCCGACCTCCACCGCGCCATGCTCTTCTTCGCCTCGGACGCCACCAAACTCGACACCGCCGGCCATGACCTCGTCCATGCCCAGGCGCTTCTCGACACCGCCATGCGCAGGCTCCAACTCGAGCTCCAGCTCCTCCTCTCACTAGTCACCTCCTCCCTCCCCAACGCCAAGCTCGATTTCGATTACGATGATGTTGAAGACCAGCTGGCCAGCATCGCCCTGCACGACCACAAGACCATCACCCATCATATCCGCGCCGTCGCCCAGGCCATGCTGGCCGCCGGCTATGGCAAGGAGTGCGTCTCCACCTTCAAGGCACGCCGCCGGGCCGCGCTGGCCGCCACGCTGCACCGCCTGCTCGGCTTCTCGCCTTCCCTGAACCTCCATAAGCTCAGCTGGGACCAAGTGGAAGCCAAGTTACAGTCATGGCTCGCCGCCGCAACCGTCGCGTTCGAATCCGTCTTCTCCGAGGAGAGAGAGCTCTGCGACAGTGTCTTCGCCGGTGACGCGGCTGTCGCTGACGCCGTGTTCGCGGCCATAGCCAACGACCAGGCAACGAGCCTCATCTCTGTCGCTGAGGCCGCCGTGGCACGAGCACGCCGCGCCCCGGAGCGTCTCTTCCGCGTGCTTGACGTCCACGACGCTCTCACCGGCACCATACTGCCGGCGATCGTGTCCTCGTTTGGGGACAGATCCGAGGTCGCGACGCGGGCCTGCGCTGCTCTCGGCAGAGTCGGCGAGGCTGCACGCGGTGCGGTGGCCGGCTTCGAGGCGGCAATCCAGAAGGAGGCGTCCAAGGCCAGCGCAGCCGGCGGCGCAGTGCACCCCCTGACGCGCTACGTGATGAACTACCTCGTCTTCCTCGCCGACTACGAGGACGCGCTTGCTCATATATACCGACAAGGCGCAGACAGCCCTTCACCTTCAGTGGCCTCGCCGGATTTGTCGTCGTCGTTGAGCCTGTCGCCCTCGCCGAACCCGATCGGTTGGCTGGTGTTGGCCCTGCTGCGGAAGGTGGGGGCCAAGGCCGGGAGGTACCGAGAAGCGGCGGAGAGCTACCTGTTCCTGGCGAACAACACGCACTACGTGGCGAAGAAGGCGCGCGGCAGCAGCAAGATGGAGGGGATCCTCGGCGAGGAGTGGGTGGAGGCGCAGCGGGCGAAGGTGCGCGGGTACGTGGACGCGTACGTGCGCGCGGCGTGGGGCAGCAAGGTGGTGAGCGCGATGGCGGCGGCTCGTGGCGTGGAGGCGGCGGTGACGGAGGCGGTGGCGGTGCAGGACAAGTGGGTGGCGGCGGACGAGGAGATGAGGGAGGCGCTGAGGGCGGCGGCGGCGGCGGCGGCGGGGGTGGTGCCGGCGTACAGGGTGTTCTACCGACGGCACGGGGCGGCGGTGAGGCTGACGCCGGGGGACGTGGACGCCATGATCACCGGGCTGTTTGCAGGGGGAGGGTAGAGGCCGGATCGATTGTTCATTGTAGTATATGTAAATGAATGTGCAGTGCGGCGGCATCATTCATCGAGATGCATGCATGCTGTCCCAAATATTTGTAAAATTTGTAAAATTAAGTGCATCTTCTTCCTAGTACTCCGGCGAGTTTGTTTTTTCCATCATGACAGGATTTATGCATGCTGCAAATTAAGGAATCATATATATCCTTGTGTATATACTCTACTTAGTACTTGCTTGTTGTATCGCCTTGCCGGCCGGCTGTGCTATTCACGCACTCGTCATTCTTAATTCTAGACACACAACGCCGGTCCGGTTGTTCGATTTAATTAAACATAGACAAATTAAACTCCTAAGCAGCTAGCCGGCGCAACAAGATTAAGAGCTACGTTACGTAACCACACGATGACCTTGATTCGAGCCTTCTTGTCTTATTCAGAACCCACCTGGCCTGACCTTAAGCCTGTTTCACATCACCAATTAATGCCGAATATAATCAACCTAGCTACGCTAATGTGTGTTTCCAACTATATATCTATCCAAGGAGAATTAATCATCAGTGAGTACTGTACGGCTTGCCATTGCCGGCCGGCTTTGCTCTTAATTCAATGGTCGATCTAGACATAGACAGCCTAATTACATGCAAGGAAGTTACACCACACACGTCTGAGCTACTTGTCTTATTCTATCAAACATGACCAGAACATCTAACTAATTTGTCAATGAAAAGATTTTCCAGCCTTTTCGCTAAAAAAATATTTTTCAATCAAACCTGCAGTTATTGTTGATCGATTGACATCTAAAGGTGTGTATATATATGCCATGACCCAATTTATCCATATGCTCCTGGCTAAAATCCTGAGCAGTAATAAAATATTGACAGATTAATCAAAGAGTTAACACTAGGCAGTACTAGTAGTAGAATAACTTACAGTAATATATACCACCCATTACCAAATACTACTCGTACGTATTGCCTACCATGTAAATTAAACTAGGCCCCCAAAGACCTGTGCCACTCGATCTTCAAACCATGCAGCAACAATTCCAAGCTCTTTCTCAGCATTTAGAATCAGATTAGGTCTGATTTCAACTTTTATTAGACGTCCGACATTGTAGAAATCAACGAGGCAGCGTAGAGCAGCACATATAGCGCTTCAACCAGGGAGCCCAGTCTACAGACCAAAAAAGTAGGTGATATAGGATCTCCAGTTGCAGCATGTGAAGAAAATGTTACAGCTAGGATAAATGTACACCACTTCAGCAACAAAAAAGAGACGTACGATATTCAAAGAATATCACCAAATCACATGGTATATCAGAGATTGGTCACATGGCATAGCAAATTAGCAGTGGCCCATGGGAGTTAAAGAGGGAAATGTAGGAATATTGAGATGCTGATTACCAACCTGCCAAGGAATATTAGTATCGTATGACAAGGTGAAATTTTGGTCCTTGAGGGTGATATTATGTTGGATACAGTGGTTGTAGAAAACTTTACATATGGCCATGAGCAGATGAACACCTCCGTAATATCCTTCATTTTGCAAACAATTCACCCAGACAAAAAGGAAAATATTAATATGAACCATAAGTTAGTTGTTTCAATGACTGAAAAGGTAGACACTATAAAGTGATGCCATAAATATTCAAGCGTATCTATGTTTAACTCAGACCATCTGTCTCCGAAGAACATATATATTTCCTGGTCAAAAAGGGAAGCCAATTCATGTTTTTTTTTCTTGTGCCACACTTGAAAAATAATAACCGGGGGAGGAATTAATTCAGAAGCGGAAATGCTTTAGCTAGGACGTCCGATGGTTACGCATCCATCAGACGCTGCTACTTCAGGACCAGTAACAGGCCCATCACACTTACGTGAACTCAAAATGCTAAAAAATGTTTAAAAATTATTAAAATCACTAAAGTTTCGAACCCTCTAAAAGTATCTTAATTAGAAATATTAAAATATATTAAAAATAGTTTTGAGATCTTTGAGAAGAACTACTAAAAACCCCATAAAAATCATTACAAAATGTTACAACATATGACTTGTACAAAAATGACAAAATTTCAAATTGTGGCACAATGTACATGTTCCAGCAGCATACGTGCATGTTCCAATAGTATATCGAAATTGCTTAGGGCCAGACGTCCGACGCTAGCCCAAAAATCGGATGCCGCTCAACATTATCCTTTTGCTTTATGCTCTGTTGTTCGATGTTTTCTCATAGTCAAATGCTTTTCCAGCCACACACGCTGCCGATGCCCACACGCTGCTCAGCTTAGCACGTAGTGAGACGACGTTTTTCAGGCCGCTGTGTGAGCGTCGTTGCCGCCACGTAAAGCTCATCGGAATCGAGTGACGGCGACGTCTCCGGCAACGGCGTCGAGCTTGGAAAAGCCTAAGACCAGCTCATAGCTCACCGGATTTGAAGAGCTTGAGCTCGAGCGACGGCACTGAGCTCCAAGAGGGCTAACGGCGCCATCAGGCGAGTTTGATGGCTGGATCCGACGAGCACAACATCGATAGATAGCAGAGCCTCGCCGGATTTGGAGAAAAAGATCGCTAGATTTGAAGAAGGAGTATCTTTAATTTGGAGAAGAAATGCCAATTTGGCCTCACGTTACCAGCTATTATTGAATGTTTTAGTGCTTACTTTTTAATGTTTTAGTGCTTTAATTCAAATGTTTCAGTGCACTAATTCAAATGTTTCAGCAACTACTTTTCAAGGTTTCAGTGGTTTAATTCAAATGTTTCAGTAGTTAGCTTCAAAGTTTCGATGCTTTAATCTAAATGTTTCAGTACCTTAAATCTCATGTTTCAACGTTGTCTAAGTCATGTTTTAGCGATTTCATTCAAAATGTTTCAGCAATTTACTTCCAATATTTCAACACTGTCTAAGTCATGTTTCAATGCTTTACTTCAAATGTTTCAGTAATTTACTTTCAATGTTTCAACACTGTTTACGGCATGTTTTAGTGTTTTAATTCAAATGTTTCAACAATTCACGTTAAATGTTTCAATGTTTTTAATTCAATTGTTTTATTAGCTTTGTTTCAAATCTTTTTGTAGCACCAGACATTATTTTTTAAATATTTCATTGCTTTTGTTTCTGGTGTGTTTGGGGGGAGTTTTTGAGTGCGATGCACTTTGTTTCAGCAAGCTCAGTGCATTGTTTCAGTAGGCATAGAAGCATGTTTCAGTGGAAACAAGAGCTGGAGAGAGCGGAGACCGGCGCTACAAATCAGACGGTCAGCGCAATCGTCCGACAGAATGTCTTGTTTTTGTTGTGTGCGACATGCAATATTGTGAGCGTGGTATATATGTTGCACGATTGGTAAACGATTTTATTTTGGTGTAGTAAAACGAATCAATGGCTAAATACCGACGCAGCACATTAAACGACTCATGCTAGTGTCCGATGCGATGGCCTTGCGCCGGACGTCCGAGCCGTAGATGCTCCCATTGTATTGTCATCACATTTCCATAAGTTTTCTATGACATTTTTTTTTGCCGACGTACTTCAAACTAAGCTCATTCTATAACCCTCCAACAACAATGATTTTAACCATCTTGCATTTTAAAAATAAAAAATGCCGAGCGTCGGGCGTCCGAGCGTGACGGCCCAGCCCAGCAAGTCGTCGAGCACGTGAGGTCACGGGACGGCATCAGTCCTATAGTGTTTTTATTTGATTTTTCTTCTTTTGCGTTGTTGGCGATATCAGCGAATATCGAGAATTCCATGAGCCATGGCCCTGTTTGCCTGTGTAGCAGTTTGCTCTGTTGAAACATTTTTCTGGTTTTTTTGCTCTATTGAAACATGTGTTTTTCTCTTTTGAAACATTTGGTTTTGCTTACTGAAATATCTTTTAATAATTGCAACATACTAACTGAAACATGGGTTTGTACTAACTGAAACATTATATTAGCTTAACTGAAACATAGGGTTGTATTAACTGGAACATAGTGTTTTATACTAACGGAAACATTGTGCCTAACCGAAACAATGGATTTGTACTAACTGAAACATTTGTCATGTAGTAACTAAAACATAGGGTTCTACCTGCTGAAACATCCTCTAATACCTTGTTGAAACGTTCATGTTTTGTTTACAGAAACATTTGTTTTGCCTTACAGAAACATTTAGTTCTGTCTGCTGAAATATTCTCTAATACGTACCAAACATTTTCTCTACTGAAACATGTGTTTTGTCTTGTTTGAAACATTCGGTATAACTTACTGAAACAAGCGTCCGATTTTTTTAATTTAGATCGGACGTCCAATCTGTAGTTGCTCCCATTCAGAAGGGCATGAGTTGTTGCGATTATGCAGAGTTTCTTCTTGTGAGAACACTGTTACCTTTGACATCTTCAGTGGTCACGCAGGTATTCAGAGTTTTTTAAAGATTCTTCTCTTCTCTAGTCCGCTCCTTTCTAGAACAAAATCAAATCCCACAATACAAGCAATTAGCTTACTCCGTCCACTCAAAGATCGAAACAAAGCAGATGCTTACCTTAGGCCAAAAAGGAGACTTTAGTGTCAGTCCTCCAGAAGATGCTTCGCAACCAAGTGACGATGCATTGCGACGGTATCATACGATACGTACGTGATTGTCTCAATGAAAGCACTCCGATATCTGACTATCAGTACAGTGGGCTGTGTTTTTTGGGAGCTGAAAAACCAACTAGCTATTTGGAAGCTGAGATAGAAGCTTGCTGGAGACAAGCAATGCAAGAGGAAATCAAGTCCATTGAGAGTAATGGAACTTGGGAATTAGTAGATGCTTCAGCTGATCAAAAGCCTGTAGGATTGAAGTGGGTTTACAAGATCAAAAAGGATGCAGCCGGTGTGATTGTTAAGCATAAAGCTAGGCTAGTTGCTAAAGGATATGTGCAGCAAAAGGGGGTTGATGTTGGAGAGGTATTTGCTCCTGTGGCTCGTCCAGAGACTGTGCGATTACTAATCGCGTTAGCAGCTCATGAGGGATGGGAGGTCCATCATATGGATGTAAGGTCTACATTTCTCAACGGTGAACTGAAGGAAGAGGTGTATGTGGTGCAGCCACCCAGTTTTGAGGATGAGAAGCAACCCTATAAGGTGTTGAAGCTGAAAAAGGCGCTGTATGGACTTCGACAAGCTTCGAGAGCTTGGAACTCAAAACTGGACAGCAGCTTGCAGTCACTTGGTTTCAGCAGGAGCCAAACTGAGCATGCTGTTTATAGAAGAGGGATGGAGAGTCATATCTTCTTGTAGGAGTCTATGTGAATGATCTTGTCATCACTGGAATCAGCTCATGTGAGATTGCAAAATTCAAGAAGGAGATGAAAGAACTTTTCAGTATGATTGATCTGGGTTTGTTGAGCTACTACCTTGGGATGGAGGTCAAGCAAAACTCTGAAGGTATTACTCTCACTCAAGCAGCATATGCCAAGAAAATTTTGGAGAAGTGTGGAATGTCAGATTGCAATCCTTGTTCTGTTCCATTGGATGGAAGGCTCAAGTTAAGCAAGGTTAGTGACAAACCACCTGTTGATCCTACTCTCTACAGGAGTGTGGTGGGTAGCCTAGGATATTTGGTTAACACTCGACCGGATTTGGCTTATTCTGTTGGTTATGTAAGTCGTTTCATGGAAGCCTCCACCACCGAGCATTTTAATGCGGTGAAGCAAATACTTAGATATATTGCAGGTAGCCTCAACTTTGGTTGCTGGTTTGAGAGGAAGAAGGAAGAACCATCACTGATTGCCTATAGTGATAGTGACATGGCCGGTGATTTAGACGATCGGAAGAGTACCACAGGTGTGCTTTACAAGTTTGGAAGCAGTTTGATTAGCCGGCAATCAGTGAAGTAGAAAGTGGTAGCCTTATCCTCTTGTGAAGCTGAATACATAGCTGCTACAACAGCAGCATGTCAAGGAATTTGGCTTCGGTGGTTACTCGGAGAACTGCTTGACAAGCCTCCAGTTTGTGCCAGCTTGAAGATAGATAACAAGTCTGCGATTTCTCTCTGCAAGAATCCAGTGCTACATGACAGAAGTAAGCACATAGATGTCTATTTTCACTTCATCAGAAAGTGTGTAGAGGAAGGAAGTATCAATGTTGAGCACATTCAGTCAGAGAACCAGCTCGCAGATATATTGACAAAGCCATTGGGGCGTATCAAATTTCTGGAGATGAGGAACAAGATTGGGATGGTGGATGTCAGTAGCATGCAACAAGATTAAGGGGGCGATTTGTGTGTTAATCATGCTGCATAATAAACATGGTCACGTTAATTAGTTTTTTCTTTTGCACCGGTCGAAGAGCTTTCCTGCGTGATATGCTCTGGCCGTAGCTTTGCATTTGCATGGTCATTAGCTGTACGCGAGTCATTAGGAAGGATACAGTAGTGGTCAGCTGAGATTTCGCGGACGTGGGATGGCGCGGCCGATGCGGAAGATTAGCACATAGATAGGCCATTAACTTGTAACCGTTTTTTTGCTTATCTTTCTCAGTGGAATAAGAAAGAGAACAGAAAAGTCGCAGGCAGTTGCGCGGCGCAAAATCCTCTGCTTTCAGCTTGTCTTCGTTGTTGTGTTCTTGAGTTTCAAGTGCTTGCGTGAGTCTTGTTAGCCAGACCGCTACGCTTAGCGCGTCCGGACCCCAGGCTGTTGGCTGCAGTACCGTCGCAGGCCCAATGCTGAGCAGCGGGTCGAAGGTCTTTTAGCCCAAAAGACTTTCGATCCGCTGCTCAGCATTGGGCCTGCGACAGTACTGCAGTCTAAAGGCCTGGGGTCCGGACGTGCTAAGCGTAGTGGTCCGGCTAACATTTGGTATCAGAGCGGTGTGATCGCTCCTGTGATTCATGTTGCGAGTGCCGGACCCTTCGAGAACTCTGCCATGGCAAGAGCGTCGCCGGTCACCGTCGCCGGTGTGGGGGCAGCGCCGACCGCGACATCATGATGGAGCTGGCTGTGACATCGTCGTCGAGCGCGTCAAGGAGGCCGGAGTGCAGATTCGATACCCCACACTCACACGGTTGAACTACGCGGAGTGGGCGGTGTTGATGAGGATGAACATGCAGGCGCAAGGAGTTTGGGAGGCAATTGAGCCCGGTGACGCCAAGTATCGCGTCGACCGGATGGCTCTCGCCGCCATTCTGCAGGCTGTCCCGCCGAAGATGGTGGTGACGCTTGCGGCGAAGGATTCCGCGCAGGAGGCGTGGAATGCGGTGAAGGCCATGAGGATGGGGGCGGAGCGAGCTCGCGAGGCGAAGGCGTAAACGCTGCGGCGCGACTTCGAGGTGATCCATATGAAGGATGGTGAGTCCGTCGATGACTTTGCCATGAGGATCACAGGCCTTGTCGGCAGTCTCGCGGCTCTCGGCGACCCGGTCGAGGAGGACAAGGTCGTGAAGAAATTCCTGCGGGTGGTGTCGCCAAGGTTGATACATGTCACCATCGCCATCGAGTCCACTGTTGATCTTTCAACGCTCACAGTGGAGGAGCTCACCGGTCGTCTGCGGTCCGCCGAGGAGTGGTATGGACTGAGCGAGACCGGCGAGAATAGTGGGCAGCTACTTCTCACGGAGGAGCAGTGGAAGGCTCGCATGAAGCGGCAAGGCCAGGAGGGCTCGTCGTCGATCAAAGGCGGGGGCAGCGGCAAGCAGAAGCCTACGGGTGCGAAGCCAACCTCGTCGAACAAGGCTGACAAGTGGTATCAGAGCCCAGGTGGTTTCCGGACAAGTCTCGGCCCAATGTGTGAGGGGGAGATTGCTAGGAATAGTTCCACATTGAGAGTTGGGGGAGGGGGCCTGAGTATGGTTTAAAAGGGTGAGGGTGCAACCCCTCATTGAGCTAGCTTTTGAGGGAAGATGGCCCAAGAGACCTTCGATACGCTGCTTTGCATTGGGCCTGTGATGGTACTGCAGCTCAACAGTCTGGGGTCGGGACGCGCTAGGTGTGGCGGTCCGGCTGACAAATGCAAAGCTACGACCAGAGCATATCACGCAGGAAAGCTCTTCGACCAGTGCAAAAGAAAAAACTAATTAACGTGACCATGTTTATTATGCAACATGATTAACACTGAGCTGAGCTACAGAGGAAGAAGAAGTAACAAACACAACATTTAGGTGATGTGATTGTAATGCCATGTTTGGGGTTGGCGTAGAGCACCCTTATTTGATCCGACAACCACAAATTCACAATTAAGGAAATTAACGGGACAAGTCTGTCCTAAGCATTGTGCACTAAACGACTAAGAACTGCGGCTCGTTCCGTTCCTAATCCTTCAGATGGTTGCCTCTGCTATTCTTCTACACTTTGTTTTTTTTTCCTTGTGAACGATGTGTATTTTAGGGATTTGGAAGGCCATGGGGTGATGGGGTTGATATACACTTGAATTTGTAGTGTCAGTCTTGGATGCATCTATTCTACTACCTTGGAGGTTCCTATTAGTCCTTGATAGTCTAATTTGTAGTGACAGTAACCGGCAGGCCAAAAGCGCTGTGCCTGTGATGGAAGGAATGATTTAAGATATAGAAAGAAAGAAGGAAAGAAGGGTGCTGTGCGGATGCGGCTGGATGGTGAAGGAGATCGCCCTGCCGCCGTACAGGAGCCCCAACCGAGCGTACACCCGGTGCTCCGCTTAGATTGGTCTAGCTGCCGCTTCTCCTACACCCAATTGGAGGGACCAGAAAAAATTAACACCTAATTAAAGTCACTTTCTGCTAGCGATACTGTGGCAACGAATTGCTTTGGCTAGTGATATTTTCACCATTTTCTAGTGATTTTCCTTTTTATCTTCACTTTTGCCCTTTTAGCTGTGCACCGGACCGAATTGCCCCTGGAGCCGCTGGCTGGCTGGTTTAAGTTGGATAGAGCCGCTGGCTGGACCGAGCCGCTGGACCCAAGCCGAAGCTGAGCTTAGGACCGAGCCGAAGCAATTGCGCTGGACTGAGCCAAAGCAATGCGCCGAAAATGAATTCATGGCTCTGTCCCAAGTCACAATCATGGCGCTGCAACTGAAACATCACCTGGATTGAAATCACAATTCTTGCACTAAATCTGAAAGTAAAATTACAATCATAGTCTTTAACTAAACAATAGATGCAACATATATCAACTATCTTGCATTATATCAAGTACCGTTGTTAAAACCATTGGCTCGGTCAAACCAGGGGCACAACAGTCCAAAACTCACTCAAATGGAACTGAAATGGGAGAAAAATAGGAAACATTACTAGAAAATATCGCTAGCAGAAAATTACTTCAATTATGTGTCAATTTTCCCCGTCCCTCCAATTGGGTGTCACTCAGCTAAAGAGCCGGCCCCCGCTGCAATTAATGCCTCTGCTAGATTTTAGCCATTACCAAAATACCCCCAGCAACCTCTACTCTACGCATGCTAAGAGGGGTGAGATCCATACCTTCAGCCGAGCCCTCCAAAGAAAATCCAGGGCGGCGCGATAGCAGCTCGAGCAGGGGCAGCATCTCGGAAGAAGATGTAGGGGCGGCACGGCCAAAGCTGGTGCAGCGCGGCGAGAGTAGGAGCAGGAGCAGGGGCGAATAGGCTATCTAACTGGCAGGTGTCAGAGGTGCGCCGCACAAGGAAAAGAAAAGAGAGGAGGTCTAGACACTGCTGCTCTCCGTCGTCGTTCTCTTTGTCAGCGATATTTAGGCAGTCGACAGGGGAGGCGATGCTAAATCTTTCTCTCGTCGACAAGGAGCTAGATCAGGCGGTTTTGGTTTTCTTCGGCAATCTGTGGCAAGATGTTTTTTCATGAAGTGTTCACGAGAGGTTGGATCCTCGGTGCTAGATCTAATAGTAGCATTGTTGCGATGGCGCGGATTAGATCTACTCACCAGAGAGCCAGATCCCGACCGGAAGGGCACATAGAGCTTTTTTTTTTAATGTTTTTTGATAGCTTTATGAGTTGGATGTGTCAAGAACCGGATGCACGAATCTTAGATTTTATCCCGCGGTTCGTCAGCAGGCCCGTGGAGAAGCATACGTCGAGTGATCATATTTTCTTGTCTTTGAGAAGTTTACCTCTGATATCGGTGTTAAAATTTCTTGTAGTGCTCTTTTACAAGAGGAGAGGACAAGGTGTTGGAATGCTTTTTCTAGCTAGCAGATTGCAAGACCATACTCTTTGTATTGTTTCTTATAGGAGTTGACAGTTCTTATCGCTAAGATTCATTAGTTTTTGTTTTAGTTTGCTTTCTAAATTTTATTATAGGGTAATGAAGGTTATTTAGTTTGTTCTGAAAAAGGAGGCAAACAGTGAGATGAGTGGGCTAGGGAAGGAAGAAAGAAGATGAGAGGGAAGAGGGAGGGAAAGAGAGAAAGAAGGGGAGAAAGGAAGAAGATGAGAGGTAGAAGATAAGGGCAAAAATGTCAATTACGTAAATACAAGCTTCATATACGTGTAAAAGATGCTTTAAGATTCGCATAGTGGCATAGATCTAATTTTTGTGGTTTCATAATGGCAAATTTACAAATTCAAAAGGAACAGTGGCAGATCTTGAATTTTGAAGTTGTGCAGTGGCATCTATCCAATTAACCCTATTATATATTGCACGTCACCTCCGCATTGGCCCTTGACCTTGATCCTATCCTGTCGCATCGTCATCACGCAAAGGAAAAGAAAAGGGTTAATCAGAGAAATGCCATTACAAAATGCGTATTTGTAAATTTATCATAATGAAACTAGTGAAATTGGATCTATGCCACTGTGCGAATTTTAAAGCACCTTTTAGCTTATATACAGCCCGTATTTGTGTACTATAACATTATTCCCCGTGCCCTCTTCATCCTTCTCCATTATCTTTCTCTTTCCCCTCTCTCTCCTAGTTGCACAGATCTCGCTTCTCTCTGCTTTGCCCCTCTCTCATAGTAGGAGTGGGAGCTGACGGGCCTTGACATCGCCACCAACAAGATACCCCTCGCCGACCGTCGTGACATCTCGCACCACCTACTTGGCGCCGTCTACCCGGAGGCCAACGAGCTCCCATCATTTGCCTTTCGATCTATCTCTTCTGCCATAGCCATGTCGATTGCAGTGAGGCGCATGGTGGGTGTCTGTCGTTGCCCGTGGGTTTAACTCCCTCATCCATGGTGTCCTCGCCGACCGCCTCGACGCCCTTGCCAAGAGATCTCTTCATCTATCATCACCAGGGCTCTGAATCCCGTGCTTAGGGTGAAAAACGGAACGGGTAATACTCATTTGATATCCATACTTAATATCCGGTTTACTAAAACAAAAGCTATATTTTAGTATCCAACGGATATGGATACGGGTAGTACCGTACCATTTTTTTGTTGCAGATACGGGTTGGATATGGGATGGCTAGTACCCAATATTTCTCAATGGATACAGATAGGATACAGGTATTTGGTAAATTAATTAAAACAGGTACCGGTTTTATCCATGTCCAATAATCAGCCCCCTAGGAATGGCGCACCCAGCTCATTTTATAGCTGCACCAGGGATCGCAAACCCGTTGAAAAGCCGCAAAAACCGGCGGTTTCTCGCCGACCCGCTGCCGGCCGGCTTCGGAAACCGCCAGTTTTTGCCCGACCAAATTCGCAATTTCAAATTTGAATTTCTAAAAATGTAAAAATTCAGAAAAAATTGTAAAAAAAATAGGAATTTTTTAGAACAACTTGTACAAAGCAAAATTTCAAATTTACATCATTTTCATGCTTAAATTTCAAATCAAAGATGTGGTGAAACTTTTATGTGTTTAAAAATATGAATTACCATGACATATATAAAAACTTTTTATGTCATATATAAAATATAAAACACTTTTTATATGACATATATAAAATATAAAAACTTTTATGTGTTTAAAAATCATGAATTACCATGACATATATAAAATATAAAAACTTTTTATGTGTTTACAAAGCAAAAATTTTTCTACATTTATACAAATTACCATGACATATATCCTAGGCATATATGATTTTTCCATATTTTTTGAAACTTCTTTCCTGCATCTTTTCAAATTCTCCAATTTCCAGTTTTTCTACTGGTTTCTCGCCAAAAACCGTCGGGAAACCGGTAAACCTGCTCGGGAAACCGGTAAAACCCGCCCGCAACCCGCCCGGCCGGCCCAGTTCATTCAAATTCAAATTCGTCCGGTTTTTGCCGGTTTCCACCAGGTTTTACCGGTTACCCGGCCTGGTGGGAACGCGGTTTCGGGACCGAAACCAGGTTTTTAATTCGTCCGGTTTTTGCCGGTTTCCACCAGGTTTTACCGGTTACCCGGCCTGGTGGGAACGCGGTTTCGGGACCGAAACTAGGTTTTTGATCCCTGAGCTGCACAGATACTCACATTGTGCTTGAAACTATCGGACTAAATACATGGTTATGCGATATTGTGGTGTGCTATGTGTGTTATTTGAACTTTGAGTGTTAAACATTGCTATATATGTTGAGAATATGAGTTGTTGCTTATGCTTAATGCTTATGTTATATTATTTTCACCACATGTTTTGATCTATGTAATTTACGTACTATCAGACTAAATACCCGTTACGTTCGTAAATACCCGCCCATTTTCTACTCGCTCATAAATACCTATATTCGTATTTGTATCCTACCCGATTTTTGCACTACCCGTACCCGCACCGGTATCCGAGAAAAAAATAGGGTAGGATACCGGATGACTTATTACTAGACCATATCCGACCCGGTTTCACCCCTACCTGTGTTGCCTCCTCTGGGTCGACATTGAGGAGACACTCCTCGCATAGTCCCTCAACCGCTGCATGGATGACATGGTGGACGCCTGACCACCGCTACCGAGCATGTGGTGCATTCCGGTCTCGGCAAGGTCATCGACGTCCTCGAGCTCAGTAGCAAGGTAGGAGTCGACGGGTGGCGTGGTGAGCCGGGCAGCATTGACGTGGGCATGTAGGGCGCAGGGCCGGCGGGCGGTGGCGAACTACATTAGGGAGGAAGGAGAGAAGGCAGAGAGAGGGATAGAGGAAGCGAGGAAGAAGAATAATGAGGGCGATGACAATTTTAACGTAAATAGGGTACAAACGATGGTAAAATGGTCCAATCTCAAAAAAGGTACGACATGACATATATAGTGGCATTTTTCCAATTTCTCTAGTTTCATAATGGCAAATTTATTACGCATTTTGCAGTGACATTTCTTTGATTCCCAAACTATGCAGTAGCATATATCCAATTAACCCAAAAGAAAATTTCCAATATTTTCTTTCCCTTTTGCGTTGAACTGCACAGGAAGATGAAGAAATAGAGGCCGGCAATGGAGGAAGATTCGCACTGGCTTGGCTTGTAGGTGGAAGGCCTCGATCTAGTCGCAATTGGAGGCATATTTTGCTTGATCTGATCCTTCCACTCGCCCTTTTTCTGGATTGGTCTCTTTCCTAGCTCACACTGACTCAGGTAATCAAATGCTTCTTCCTTTCTTCCTTTGTCCTTTTGTTCCTTAATTCTTCTCCAAAGGAAAACATACCAAATCCGCCTAAACAAAACCTCTCAAATAAACCAATATGTCAGTTTTTTTGGTCTCCTTGGCAATCATAATAAAGTCACCCAACATTTGATTTCGCTCTTATTTTATTCCTCTTTTCTTTATGCAATGGAATGGGGAAGTTCGTTCTTTCTTGCTAGCCAGGTTCCATCTACTTCTTGACATCATATCAAATATATACATGCATGGGCTAGATTGTAGGACTACTTGTTTTATATTTCTTAGATAACCTGGATCTAGGAATACCTTATGGAAATTAATTTCATATCCCAATTAGTTAGGAGTAAGTAATGAAGCTCAGAAATTGTCTCCTTCTACTCTATTAATTTGATGGACTATAGCACCCCCTGGATTGTTGCTGGTCATGTCAACAAACATACAAAGAAGAAACATATGCCACCATTTTTATGTTATTCCTCAATAAAATATTAGTACCAAAAACTAAAAAGTTAAGTTTTCAACCTAATTGTTCGATGATCTATGATGTCTTGCTGATGAACAAAACTCCTCTTGTGCTATATCATAACTTGGCATTGCTAATGACATAAATGGATTTAGTAATCCTCAATGTTTTCACCTAAAAAATTTACAGCCAATATAATACATAATTTTATGACACTAGTGGCTATAGGCTATAGCTACTAACTTGTTGTTTAAGGTCCTAGCCCAGGCTCACCCAGTGTTTCCCGTTTTAATATAGTAGCAGGACAATCTTACTCACTTTCTTGTACATTGTAATCTTTGAAGTTAAGTATGCTACTTTGTCTCATCGTCTGTGCAATTCCAGTGGTTAACAAAATGTATATGCAGCCTTAATGTAGAAACATGGGAGGTGGAAAGGCCAATCATATCAACAAAGGATGAAACTCATACCGTTCATTGGCGGGGTAGTAGTAGCCGTCGCCGCCTATAGTGTGCATCACTTGACCCAAGGGCATCACCATGGCCATCATTTAGGTCATTATGGCTAGTTCAAGCACCACCACCATGGACACTATGGAAAGTTTGGGAAGCACATGCACTTTGGAGGGAAGCATAGTTTATTTAGAGGGAAACACGACCTCTTGCGGTGGAAGCACTGCCGCTATGGATTCTTTGGAGAAAAATTCAAGATGTGGAAATAGCTATAGAGGAGGGCACTTGGATAAAGTTTGTAGTATGATGACCCTATGATATACTGCCACCTAAATGGGCTGATTCGGTCTGACTTTGTTAGAATGTGTCAAACTTATATAAGCTACCTATTGTTTGCTATATGCCATTAGTTTACAATTAACATACAAAATTTGGTGAAGGCCTAAGGTGATGTGTACAACTTTTTGTCATATTATTTGCATACGTTTTTACTTATTAACACTATTGCTCTTATCAATAAATACACTACATTGCTTTGGATGTTGTCAATGTGCAAATTTTTGTGTGATTTTAAATCATCACAAAGTTTAATGAAGGATGACACTATTAGAATTCGGAAGTGGTTATTTGCATATGTGATTTGGTAGCCTATATGCGAAGAAGGGAAGCATGCATGCAGCTGACTCAAAGGAGATGTAATCATGGATGGAAGGGTGTCGAGTGCTTCACCACTAAGGGCCCTTGGTGGCTTGGAGTGAGTGGAATTTTAAGTACTCAATGCTAAAGACTGCTTGTAGGATCCAGTTTGGTGCACATGAATTGATGGGGCATGGTATTATCCTTGCAAGCTACGATGATGGAGCAATTTGAAAAGGCTTGTCATTTCAATCATCATGGATGTGTATAAGGCTGAGAAAGATACTTAGTGTTTTTGAGAGTTGGAAGGTGTTGCCTATATATAAATATATTTTAAACATGTCAATATTGACTTGAAACTGATGAGTCTAGTTTTGAAGGTGTCTTCATATTCAACAACCTTTGCATAATTGACCTATACATTTTGTTGCAATGCTAAATAACTTTCTACGGATAATCCAATTGGGATTGAGAATAAGCTGGACAGGGAGTAGGGACTGCTCTCAACTATTTTGAGTTTAGACTATAGAATAAGGTTTGGTCTAGAGGTTAACCTTACCTCTTACTGTAATGATGAACAATTTATGAATTGTCTATGGAGTCTCTGCTGGTAATGGTATCCAATTGTTATACACAATCCATTATATCAATGGGTACCTTTTGTAATTTGTTCTTAGAGTCAACATGCTGGTGCTTGTGCAAATGAGAGAGAGGATTAATCGGCCGAGCTCAATCAGAACAAATGTCTAGGCAATACAAAAGCACTGGACATATAGAAATCATTCAGCCGCTTCAGATTTGAGATGTTCTCCATTTTCTAATACACCAGTTATATATATTGATTATTTTAGGTAAGAATTGAAGCTCCATCATCCTACACATCGGTTGTGTCGAAGAAATCCGGTTCTTGTATGAAGTTTTTACTTGTTAATACCAAAGATGTGCCTTCTGAATAAACATAAAGTGAAACGAATTAATGGATACACATTTAGTTAAATATATGTAGAATAGGAGGTTTGCATATGTGGGTGTTATAGTGTTGGAAGAATAGCTAGATTTACTTGGACGCCTGCCAGTGCTTGGTTGGATTTGTTACTATTTTCTAATACTGAGAAACCCACCATTTGCATTAATTGCACTACATCACACCTCTATAGCTCCAACCCATACAGTTATCATCTTTAGCTAGTGCTCTTTTATTTCAGGTTAGAACTTATAAGTATTGAGTCATATATATCATTATCATTTATAGACATGGATGGATCAAGGATGGGCTCACCCCTCCTTCAAAACGGGACACCATGGAGATTGCCTGACCGCCCAATAATAAAATAACAACACATATCTAAAATTGATCTTATGCAATAAATAGCAAAACAACCACCGGTTATTTATAAGCTGCTAGGTAATTCAAGTTAAATTTAGCATAGTAGAAGTTGGTTACTCCTTAACCACACATTCCACAATCCCATGCATTCATGCAAAGGACACCACACACAAAAGGCGCAGCTTGAAAAGCTGTCCACACACCTAGATATATAACTACTGCTCTTTGACCATTTCCTTAATATTTGGCTTGCATACATATACATATTTTTCTTGCCATGAAGTCATCACTTCATTTGAAGAGAAAATGACCAACAATGATATCAAATATGAAGAGGTTAGTAACTTTTCTAGAGTAGAATCCTCCTTTTTAAAATTAGAATGCAACTTATTTTTTAAATAGTTGATGTCTCAATACCATGTTGAACAAATTAATTCAATTTTGCATACACATCCATCATTCAACTTTTAATTTGCATATGATCGAATGATCTGTTGACAAATTTATTTGGTTGCAGGAATATATTTCGAATACACGAGGGATGAAACTCTTTACATGCCAATGGAGCCCTTTAAACTATGAACCAAAAGCTTTGATCTTCTTGTGCCATGGTAAATTTATTTTTTGATATGGGGTTTCTTTCAAATTTCAAATACAATGGTATTTAAGAAAGAGATTATTTGATTTTTCAAACTAGCACTAGTTAATTATCCTTTTTTGTTTCTTATTATGTTTTCAGGATATGCCATGGAGTGCAGCATTTCAATGAGAGGTAAACATCATAGTTTTGTGACTTTGGAGTGCTTTTGCTTAATTAAAAAGTGTAGCAATATACCTATGTGCTAATTCAAATGAATGGTACAAAGTAAAATATATATGTCGGACTAGACAATAAATTGAGACTATCTCGGTGTTGGTTTGTTCATGTTTTCATTCATGTAATTATAATATCGTTAGCCTTAATATCTTTTTTAGAAACATGAAAGCAAAACAAAATTCTGATGAATATAAATTAATGGTCTACCAATTTCAGGCACAGCCATACGATTAGCGAAGGCAGGATTTGCAGTGCATGGAGTGGATTATGAGGGCCACGGAAAGTCCTCAGGACTTCAAGGCTATATTAACAGTTTCAATGATGTTGTGGATGACTGCTCTAAGTACTTTGCTAGTGTTTGTGGTAGGCTCAACATATTTTAATTAACTATTATTATATATTTTATTGCTTGTTTATTCTATAAGTGTTTTTAAGTCTCAGATGCTTCATCATTTAGACTTTTCAATCCAACCAAGAAAGTACATCACATGAATATATGCAGCATATTCATATTTTAGATCGCAATATTGGTGAAAAGGGTAGGTAAGTTTTTGCATGTTCAAATAAAAGCACAAAACTAGTCATGATCATTTTGAGCAAATCTGATCATATCTATAGAAACTGATAGAGTAGAATTTAATTTTAAAACTAACTCTATCTACTTACATGTCACTCACTAAGTAGTTCATATATTATGTAAAGTTGAGTGACATGCATGGATAATTTTTAATTGTACACACAATTTTACTAAAATAAAAAACTTAATTTCAGATGTCACGTGTCAAGCAAAATTCAAATTAGATCATTGATTCTCCATTGAAAAAAGCTTTATCTCCTTTGCAGAAATGAATCTCTTGTGATCTACATTTAGTTTATATATTGAGGACTAGAACTAGCAAGCAACAAAAAATAAAATACATGTTTCATTTCTTCTCAAAGATTACATGCAAACTATACTCCAAATCTCCATATATATTGTGTTGTTAACATTGTAAAGTCATTCTCTTCCTAAATTAGAAATTCTTAAACAGTAAAAAGTCCCTTTGTAATTTCTTATACTTATTATACTTACTGCCAATCAATGTGATTTGTCTATGACTAGAAAATTAAACCATCAAAAAATTAATATTTTGTCCCCCTTATTATAGAGAAAGAAGATTGCCAGAGAAAGAAGAAGTTCTTGCTTGGTGAGTCTATGGGAGGAGCTATTGTGTTGATGCTTCATAGGAATAAACCTACTTACTGGGATGGGGCCATTTTAGTTGCCCCGATGTGCAAGGTTACTTACCTACGGTTCTTAATCATTTTTATAGCCACAATTAACCTTTATTGTCCTTTTCGTTATTGTTTTGATATTTTAGATATATTTAACATCTTGATATGTTGTCCATAGCTATTTGGCAGTTGCCACCATGTATTATATATGTCATTGTTTTTTTGACATGATTGATCTTATATATTGATATGGTAATGTGCATGCAGATTGTAGAAGATATGAAACCTAGTCCCATCGTTATTACAATTTTAAGCAAGCTCAGTAATGTGATCCCTACCTGGAAAATTATCCCTAATGGAGATATTATTGATAAGGCAATTAAAAGTGAGGAATGGCGTGAAGAGGTACGAAACATAATGAAGCCTCATATTCTCTAATTAAGAACTTAAAAAATCTTATATTATCTTATTCTTAATTGAAATGGCAAAACTCTAGCCATTTTGTTAAAAAAATATAAAAGAAACATGTTATAACTACTTTTTGTGTCACTAAATGGTTACATTGTTATTTATATTTAGGTAAGAAAAAATCCATATTGCTACAAGGGAAGGCCTAGGCTAAAGACCGGTTATGAACTTTTTATGGCAAGCTTGGATATTGAGAGCAATCTTGACAAGGTACGAGCTAGGTTGGATGTGAACTAGTTATGGAAAGATTGTTTCTTGAATTTTGATTGATCATAACACTAATAGCAACCAATCCTATATTTGTAACAAATTGAACAATATTCTGACAATATTTTCCTTAATTACCATAATATTTTAAGAGTCAAGGAATAGTGTTAACTCTTATTGGAAGAGTTAAGACTTAGTTGAGGGTACTAAAATATTACTATCATCTTTAGAAAATCATTAACCGTCATGAACCAAATGCTCCTTTTAAAAATATTGTGAGCTTCTACATATATACACAATTCAATTACAAAAAGCTTGACCATACCAAAGTAATATACAATTTGATACATCTTTAATATTGCCCTTATCAAGAAAACTAGTTACACTTTGAGAAATAACTTAAACTTCCTGCTAATTTAAGTTGGGCTTATATTGCATTATTTCCTTGAAATTATTTGTAAATATGTTTTCAATTTAAATAGTTCATAATTTTCAACTAGGTTACTCTTCCGTTCATTATAGTCCACGGTGGTGATGATGCTGTGACTGACCCATCAGTAAGTGAGGCACTGTATACACTTGCTGAGAGCAAAGACAAGACATTGAAGTTGTACCCAGGAATGTGCCATGCCTTGACTTCTGGTGAACCTGAGGGTAACATTGACATTGTATTTTTGGACATCATTAAATGGCTTTATGAGAGGGCATCAGTTTCATAAGATCCAACAACCCAAGAGTAACATTGACATTGTATTTTTGGTAGACTTGTTGTAATGTGGAATTTAGAGTTGGAAAAGTGGAAGAAAGATTAAGAGAGAGGCATTCTTTCTAGTGTGATGCATGGAAGAATCAATGAAGATTGGTTAATTTGCATAAGTGGGATGAGATGTTTGTGAATTGGTTGCGATGGTAGATTTGTTGGCACTTGGTTGGATAATCCTACTGTGTAAGACGCGAACCGGTTATCCGCGAACCGGTAGTGATAGTTGCATCACTACTGGTTTGAGCCATGAACCGATAGTGATGGATAGACATCACTACCGGTTTGAGCCACGAACCGATAGTGATGTCTCGTTTCTGAAAAGTTTAAAAGAAATGCATATTCTATCTATATTAGTACGCGATAGTGGTTGGGTTGACTAGAAAGGTGAGGCTGGAGTCACGAGGTCTCTGGTTCGAGTCTTGCTTCTCCCAATATATTTCTAACATATTTTAAAATATTTCTAATACTATCACTATCGGTTCATTCAACCGGTAGTGATACCCTGGAGTATCACTCCCGGTTAGGTACGGTTTCAAATCCGATAGTGGAACCGGTCTGGAACCGGCAGTGAAGAGACAAAATTCAGTAGTGACGGTGACATTCGTGGAAGGCAGTGCGTAGCGGCCGACATGTTTGAGCTAGCTAGCAGTTTGTAGCTGGTATGTATCTGTGTTGTGATCATCCTTTTTGTATTGGAAAAAAATATAAATGAAGCTCCTTATTTTGTTTGATATTTAGAGGGCAAATAAATGATCAGAGTCCACACGAGTTTTTATAGATAATGAAAGTATAACTCTTGGCCTCGATGTACACAACCAAAAGCTAAACACTTATTACAATCCAAATGCTAAAGATAAAAAAGTTAGATACTGATTTGTTGTTGAAAAGATCCATCCATATATATCTGACGACTCTATCTCTAGCGCGACCGATCTTCTAGTTTATTTAAATTTAAAGGATTCGATATGTTACTAATTAGTTTGATTATCTTTCTGTCTCTCGACCGCAGAATATGGATTAAATGATATATATATAGTTGCCATCTTTGTGGTTACCTCCTCTGCTCCTGGGCGTGCACGTCTCATCTTCCTCCTCTTGCTGCGTTGGAAGAGTGTCGAGCTAGCTAGGGTTTAGGGTTTAGCGAGATGAGTAGCGGCTAGGAGTATGCGGAATTCGTACGTGGAGAGATGGCGGGGGATGAACCTGCAGAACATCGATCAGGGGCCTCGATCGTCTTCATGCGTTGTATGTCCTTGTATTCCTTGCAGTACGTCCTTCCTTCTTCCAACTCCTAAGCATATCCAACAAATGCAGGCCAGGCTGCGGTGGTGTTCCATGCAGGTGACGATCGTCGATCGATGCACGGCCGCGGCATGGTGGTCCGGCTGGCCACGGCAAGTCGGAGGCTACGTTTGATGGCCTCTTCCCCATGCATCTGTATGCGATGCGATCGACCACATGATCTTCTTCCATGCGCCAGGTAGTTGTAGGCTGATCGAGGCCTCAGGGCTCAGGTTCCTGATCCACCGCCAACTGGACCGACGTACGCCGTCCTCGTCGCCCCAGTGTCCAAGGTTAGGGTATATAGTCGCATCGATTCATACGTGTGTGCATGATTATAATATCTTCTAAAGTTGCCTCTCCTCTATCATATCCTTGCCAAACAACATACTTCGTTTTGACCATTTGGTTAAACATGTGTATGAGGCTATGGGCGATGTTATTTGGTCAAATACCTGACGAAAATTTTCTATTTTACTTTCAGTAAGGCAAGAGATCGAGATTCTTATTAATTCCACAAGAACGAAAGCAAGTATTTCATTCTTTCCTATATATACTAGGGGGTTCCGGGTTTTAATTGAAAAAGACAATGTTCCATACCAAAGAATTTAGACCCATAACCACTTTTTGAAGTGTACTAGATCTTGTAACACTTAGCAACAAGGCCCTGTTTATTAGTATTGAGATAGAACTTTGTGTGTCATTGCACATGATCGAGCCTAATTCTATCTCTAGCATCACATACTGGCCTCAACCTTCAATGCTATCGCAATTCCTCCATTATTGTCTTACGTGTCATTCGCAAAAATTTATCTTTCTTGTTTAACCTGAGTAAACATTTCAAAATTAATCCTCAAAAAAATCATGAAGCTATCAATTATGAAATAATTTGAATGTACATTTTTTTTTGTATTTTGAGATCTTGTATGTGAAAATGTTTCTAAGCATAAATTGAATATAAAAACTTTTGAAAAAAATACAAAAATATGGATTAAAAGTATTAATTGCATATGGATAACACTGATTTTTTTGAAGATTTTTACATGTTTATACAACTTAAACAAAAATGTATGTTTTTGTCAATGGCATGTACATAGGGCAATAGTTGAGCAATTGTGATGACAAATAGGCTGGGAGAGGTTATTGAACGAAGGAAGGCATGTAAGGGAGAATCAGACTTAGCTCTCCAGTGCCATATAAAAAATTTTCTGTTAGTATTCCCAAAGTCTTTAAATTATATGGAGGGGACCAACCGCCGTCGTGACGAGCTGTCGGAGCCCCCCTCCTCCTCATCAGTCGGTGCAACCCCCTAGCGGTTGCCGCTGCTCCTTCTTTGCCATCCCTACTGTTGATGCATGCTCCTCCACGTACGCCTCAGCAGCATCGAATCGATCATATATATCTATCTCTGCCGGCCCTGCGGTACGTAGCTGCATCTCCGGCCGCTTTGGATGGACGCCGGTGTCAGACCCCATTTTCCAGGGACCTCCGTACATCTGCGCTAGCCCAGGATCTGTCTTGCTAGCGCCGTACGAGTTACAAAATACTGGAACCATCTCATACAAGCACGTTCAATTAAACATTTGTAAAGGTTCAAATACATAGTGGCTCAAGTTGGTAGGGCCGAGTTGGCCAAATATTACAATACCAAAATTAAGCTCTTTAATCAGAGTTCGGAAATGTGGAAACAAAGATAAATTTGGGTTCCAAGGGCTATGCCATCCACCCTGACAGGCAAGCGACTGGAGTCCCGCCTAACACCCTGCCTACGCATCAGCTCCACAAGCTTCCTCGTCCTCATAGCAGTCGTAGGGATCATCATCCTCTCCGTCTTGACCTAAAAGAGTGAGTGAGTGCGAGAGTGAGCGCGCAATCCAACCGCGTTCGCGAGCCAATACCCAACCTAATGCAGTATAATGATACAGGCTGTTTGGTGGAGGTTGGGTTGATTTTATTTGCTTAAAGCCAGAGTTGCAATAATCTATATTAAAAGCCTATGACTTAGCCATTTACCAAATAAAAGACGTACTGGGCTATATATGCCAACAATATTCATGACTGGGGTGTTTATCTCTATTCATGTCACCTAAGACCAAACCAAATGAACCGACACATAGCCTAGACCAAATACGCTCCGTCACAAACGACACATAGCCAGACGACACATAGCCAGACGACACATAGCCAAGTGACACATAGCCAGACGACACATAGCCAAATGACACACAGCCAAACGACACATAGTCTATCACTAAGATACCAAACACGTCACCTAAGACCAACCCAGACGACACATAGCCTAAACCAAATCTGCTCCGTCACGTAGACCCCAAAATAATCCATTTAGTAATGCATGGCTCACATCAAGAATCCCATGCCAAAACACACATAGATTATAGTGGGTTTCACGGGACGTCACAGGGACGCACATAAACGCACTTAGCCTATCACTTAGACACCAAAACCCGATCACCTAGACCAAATCACCTAGATGCTTATGCCACACAAATCTTTATATCAAGGGGTGAATACAAGTTCGGCGGATTATTCATCCACCCTTCCAGGACATTTTGGGTCCTGGGTAAAATTGACTAGACCTAAGCTCTGTCTAAGCATTCTTTTCCCAAGACTTTAAAGAGTCCAAAATTATTTATTAATTATTCTAGGGTGATGCCACGGATTTGATATTCAAGGAAATCAAGGCGTGGTAGTAACAATCATCAAGGAATGAGGCATGTATACAACATGATTAAATGAACAGAGCATAACTACCACATTTAGTTCAACACAACATAGTCAACATAATATAAAGCATGCATTTCATAATTTAAATCAACATAGATTTAAGTAAAACTGGGTTAGAAGAATGTTCTAGAGATATTGGCTCGCCTGGGCCAAATGTGTTGGGGTCCTGATCTTCACACTGTCCTTCCGGGCCTTCCGGATCTATCGTGAATAATCCAGATAGCACAAATACAATTAGAAATATGCTAGAGCATGATGCATGATGTGCAGTGATTCTACAAACATTATGGACATTTTTAACGAGATCCATAATCTACTTGTTCTATTAAAAGAGCCTTTATGCTATAATAATTCTAATGCAAATATAAATATATATGCATGATATAAGATATCTACCCAGAATAACTCTAACAAATGGATAGCATTCACAAAATCAGTTCAAAAACCAAGCATGACAGATATATAATTATATCTTATATGGAAAAAGCTTAATACAAACAATTCTATATTCATTTATTGCCTATTCTATTATTTAGAGAAATAATATATGGGTGCATGAGAAAATAATAATTTTTCTAAGTTACAGACACTTTAAAGTGTCTCCAGAAATATTTTCATGATTTTTGGAGGTCATCTAGTATTTTTAATAAAGGAAAACCTATTTCGGATTTTTCGCTCAAAGGAAATAGCTAGAAAAGGCTATTAATACTTTACAGAGAAATATCTTATTTTAATATGCTAAGTAATATTTTTCCTAGGTTCCAAAAGCATTCTAGTATTTTACCTAATTGTTCCAAGATTTTACAAGGTCACTAACTATTTTTAATAATCAAAACCATTTTCGAATTAAATCAAGTGAGAAATCACCGGGAAAAAGCTATAAACAGTAATGGGCCAGCGAAGGTGCGGCCCAAGACAGCCCACGCGGGTCGGCTGCTTGGCACTGGCTTGCCCGAAGGGGACGGCCGGTGCGACCCAGTGCAAAGGCGTGCTTTGGAAGTGCGCCCACTAAATGACAGTGGGGCGAAGGGCCCACATGTCGGCCTCAAGACGTGGTGCCCCGGAGATATTTAAATCCCGGGTCCCACCTGTGGGCGAGCACTTTGTGATCGAAAGATGACGTCGTGGCGGCTTCTCTGGTCGAGAACTCCGCGACGCTTCGGCGAGCTCTCGGCGAGCTATGGGGCACCAAAATCCGCGCCAATGGTCCCTACGGGTTCGTAAGTAGAACTAGGATGTCCTCTCGAATTTGCCGGCGGCGCCATGAGGAGAGGCGGAGATGGCCTCGGCAAGCAACGGCAACCGCGATTTATGGGGGTTTTGCCACAGAGCAAGGGATTAGGGAGGAACTAGGGGCTCCTAGAGTTACTACCTTGGTGTTATCGGAGGTCGGGGAGGACGGAGAGGGCGGCGACGTGGAGCTGGCCGAGCCGAAACAGGGAAGCGGCTGGAGCTCGTCGGTGGTTCTCGCGCCGATTCTTCCGGAGGAGGAAGGAGGTGGTGCGAGGTGCTTTGGTCCGAAGGGGAGGCGAAGGTGCTCCGGCGAGCAATCGAAAAGGGGCGGTCGCGGCGGCGGCGGCAATGGAGCTCGTTCGCGAGCTACAAGCAACAAAAATCAATTAAGGCGGATGGGAGCAAGAATGGGTGAGGAACCGGTCCAAAGCGTCGGAAATGGCCGGAGCTCACGGGTTGGGCCCGACGACGCGCGATGTTTGGGTGGCGGCGCGCGAACGAGGAGGAAGGGGGTTCGCCGGGTTTTGATAGGCGGGGAGGGCAAGGAGGACATGCTTGAGTGAATGCGCGCATGACGACGCAAGGGCGGCCATCCCGGAGAGGCAAAGCGGGATTCCGGGAGGAAGTCAAAGTCGACGGGGCATGGCATGGCGCCAGAGGAGGTCGTGCCAATGGCGAGGCGGACGGACGGTGGGGGCGGCGAGTCACGCGCCACGGTGAAGGGCGGGGCATGGGCAGAGCACGGCAGAGCACGGCGAGAGCAAGAGCAGGGAGCCAGGGGCGGGGGAGCTCATTGGCTGGATGGGCATGCCGGGAGATGGGGAAGCGAAGAGGCCGATAGGCGGATGGGCCTCATTTGGGCGAAAGCAGGGGAGGAAGAGGCCCAATGCGGTTGAGCCCAAAACAGGGGAGAAAAAGGGAAATTTGGGCTGAGGGCAAAGAGGTCACTTCACTGGGCAAATTCAAATTTGATTTCAAATTTGAAACAGAGAGTAGAAATAAGGAAGGTAGAATAAGCAAATGGCAAAAGAGGGAAAAAGAATTTGAGAAAGACATTAGTTTACTATTTACCAACATGAAAACACTATTCATGGTATGAAAATACCATTTTCCAAACAATTTTAATAAATATATATATTCATATTAAATATATTCCAAGCAACATTTTGAAAATCTAGTTTTGGGTGAAATTATTTCTCATGATGGGAGAATATGGTTGTACCAAAAATAATATTTACACACATATATATATACATATATATATGTATACTTCGCTTCATGGAGTCAAAACAATATATTGTAGACAAAATCTTTCCAAAATATCATTAGCTTTATTAATGATTTTAAAATTTTCAAAATTTTACGAACGCCCAAAAATGGGATGTTACAGCCGGCCGGCCGGCCGTTGCCCACAACATGCCACGTGCTGCTCGAACGCTCCGTATATGTATATATAGATGTACATGCATTATTGTAACCTATATATATAAAGTGCTAAGCAATGCTGCAAATTGCTTAATTCTGGTTCATCCGTCTTAGTTACGCTCGGTTTTGATTTTGCCACGTACGCCCATTTCACCTAACGGCCTGTGTCTTTGTTGCGTCCCTGCTCCATCAGTTTCTCCGGCCTTCCCCATGTCTCGGCCTGCTGGTAAGTTTGGCCCTCCTTTTTGTTCTTATTTCCTTTCCGCCCCCTGCCTCCATGTCTTCGGCTTTGGGGGCCGTATCGCTGCCTTCGCCGGCCCACTGTTTGTCTGCGCCTTTCGCCGTTCTCTGCCTAATATCAAGCTGGCTTTGCTGTCAGCTCCGATTGCGTTTGAGGTGCGCATCTATGTGCGCCGCTACGCCCGCCTCCGCTTCTTTGGCTGCTCGCCGCCGTGGTTCACTGCGTTGTCTTGCCGCCACGCCGCTGGCCGCTACTGCGTCCCCTGCCGCTCCCGTCGCTCATGCTGGTACCGGTTCTGTCGCTGATCCAGGTGGCCTGCCACGCTATCCCGTCGGCCCTGTCCGTGATGCTTCGTTGCGTCTTCTGCGGATGAAGGAGCCGCATTGTCTGCTCTGCACCAAATATGATGGCTCATGGTGCACGCCGCCCACCCGTTCATGAACATTAGTAATTACGGTTTCGCTTTTCTACTTGCTATTTACGAAATTATAGTATCCATGCTGAAACTTTTCCTTTCTTGGTCCTTTTCATGTGCAGTGTATTCTTCACCAACTCAACTGATCTCAAGACCAAAGCCCTCACAGGACTTACTCGTCTCGGCTGCAACACAGCAAGACGCTTAACCACACTGTTTTCTCATTTTGCTATGTCACCAGCTGTCTCATATAGAGCTCTTCCCTTCAGTCTATCTGCTTTTTCGTGTAATGATGGATGATATATGTACACCAGCCTGTTTGTGTTGTAACCTGATAATGCCATGCCCATGAATTGCTTTTGTCCACAATGATTCTGTATTTCACATATCAAAGTGTACTGGGTCTTGGCTGTACTGAGTACCTAAAAACAAACCTTCCAGAAATAAATAAAAAACCTGTGATGGCTTTCTTATCTACAGTGTCAGACTTTATGTTGAGCATCCGAAATAATCTGTGAAACCATTTTTGTTTTCCCATGAATAATGGCTATCTACGATGTTAAGGCTGTTCGATGTTGTCGGATTTGATTTCAGAGATACAGTGGATCTTCATGGTTTCAGCATTCACAGCATGGTTTAATTTGTTCAGGTTATGTTAGCCACTGCATATATGCTCCTTTAAGTCCAGTTTTCATCCACCATGTTTAGGTCAAACTGATTCTTTTGTTTAATTCGTGAGCATTCCAATCAAAGTCAAACTGATTGTTTTGTTTGATTTGTGAGCATTCTGATTATACTTTTAGGTTTGTGTTCCAGGCATTTCAACCAATTTTGTCTGCTTCATCTTTATCTTCACTCATCAGATAACAGACCAAGCTCCACATTAATAGATCGAAACAATCATATCACCAATTCAAACTGTACATATCAACAGAACATCATCACAAAATATTGGTTTAGCTTATTGCCATCGCCAATATAATATTGTGTCTGTATTGTGCAGCCGTTTCTGCGCACATCCTGATGATAGAATCTCCTAGGGACATCAACCTAGCCATCCAAATCAGCATGGACACAGAGGATGAATCTGGATATACTCAAATCGGTCTTCACGTCTACTTCAAATTTGGTGACCTGCTAGGTACTTCCTATTCTCTGTCATTGTTTTCTCTTTGAATTTGATCAGTTATTACGTCCTCCTTTGATTTACGTTCAGGATTACATTGATGAATGCTCGCATAATTAGCTAGCATATTCATCTGGTCGTATAATTCGTTATTTTTCTAAGCAGTCATGCAATCTCGCATGCTCTGTTTTAATTTTTTCTAGGTGTTCGTACAAGCATAGAAGCTTTGTTTGATGGTGTATCACGAATAGCGCACAGTATCTATAGGGATTACACTTTAGCTAAATCTATTAATATGAAATTCTTGGATGTATTCTCAATTAGTCCTTGCTTTTAACCTCTAATTAGTTATCAGAGGTTTGGATGTGTTATTACTGTAATGCATATCTCATTGCTCCTGCCTCCATGTCTTTGGTTTTGGGGGTCAGTATCGCTTCACCTCCTTTGTTAAATCTGCGCTAGCCACGTCTCTCAGGCACGCGTCCAGCATGCCGTTTGCCTCTATGTGTGGTATCCAGCTGTCCTTGACTCCCTGTTATTCACTAAGACAAAAGTACCATTCACTGAGACAAAATTACCATTTCATCCATTCAGTACCAGCACAACGTTACCCTTGGTGCTTTCTACGGTTCCTCCCTCTTTATTACTGCCTCTGTACACGGTGTCCTCCAATTCTACTCCTTGCGCGGAAACTTTCCCCATTTCCATCTTCGTCGTGCTGGGGCCGTTCGCCCATCACCGCCGCAGCATCGTTCTATTCGTTGGGCCAGCTCCTTCAGCAAAAGACCAGGTATGCCTGCATGCGCTCGCTCTTTCAGCACCCAAACATGCATTTGCTCATATCGTCTTTCCGAAATTGCTTCCTCATCGAACTAAATCGATCGATCTACAGATGGAGTACTCGCTCCTAAAAGATGTCACCAAACAGCATCATAAATGGTGCGTGAAGGTCAGGCTAACACGTTTCACTACGTACAATGCTCTTGTGGATCTCTCCAAGGATCAGAAACTAGATTTCGTCATGATCGACGAACAAGTAAATCCAGCACAGATATTGAAACCTTGCTTACCTTAGAGTAATGAGTTCTTTTATTCATGATCGCCTTTATTTGATGCGTATGCTCTTACAGGGAACAACCATGGATGCTCAGCTTCCTTCCAAGCATGCGCGTGGCCTCCGGACCAAAATTGATGAAGACCGCCTCTATTATGTGAGCTCCTTTCAGGTAGCTGATGCAAGGCCAGCGTATAGGGCAGTGGACGCCCCACTTATGGCCAGATTTACGCCCTTTACTCAAGTCAGTCGTGTCTCCATTATTCCGCCTTCGTTTCCTTTATACGCATGCAGCGTCAGCACATTCAGTGAGCTTGCCTCCAAAGCAGGCAGCAAGCTAATATTATCAGGCACCCATCTTATCACTACCTCATAATATCCGTTCTCGGTAATATTTTCTATCTTCTTGATCTTCCTTTGTGACTCTCATAGTGTCGTTTTCAATAACAGATGTGGTTGCGGCCATTCAGTCTGTTGAACCACTGAAGCCTGCCGGCACTAGAGGAGCTCCAACCGATCTTAGAAATATTATCGTTACAGATGGAAGGTTCGTCCCATAACTCACATTTATACGGACCTTTTTTTGTTATAATTGGCATTCTCCTTCCGTATCACTCATAAAAATAATATCATATATACACTCGACAGCCAACAGATGTCGTTGACGCTATGGGATCCAAAGGTCCATGAATTTAATGCACAGGCGGTTCTTGAAGAATCCGAACGAGGAACCGTTGAAAGAAATGGTATTGGTTTGGTTCCTCTTTTCGAATATTTTTGTTCAGATTTGACGTCGTATTTTCTACTGCCTAATAGGTCAGCTCACCCTGCATTCCACAAGCATCACCAGATGGTACATAAATCCTACACTCCCACAGGCAACCACACTTCGAAACATGTATGACCTCATACAACTGTATATGCATGTTGTTTCCATAACGATCTCATTGATGGTGTTCCTTCTAACCATTTTTCTTTGTGCTCTCTACCATAGCTACGTTGGGGCTAATCAGCCATTGAAAATGGCTGCACCCCATCAACATGTGCAACCCAACCCTGCTCCTACAACTGTAGCACAATTATCTACTCTCAACCCACATGATGTTGTGGTAAACGTCTTTCAACTCCAGCCCAACATTTTCCAGCTATTACTACAACTGACATCTCTGTAATCGCAAGCGTTTCCCTCACAAATACTCCTTCCATGACATTCATAGCACAATTTCTACATATTCAAGGAAACAGATACGTATTACGTATTGCCATCAGAGGGCTGTCAGCCGAGCAACCATGGTGGTACGATTCCTGTGATCGATGTCGCAAGAGAGTGCACCTAGACAATGACTCCTTCCGTTGCCAAACATGTGGTACTACTACGGCGCAGCCACGGTAAATTATATGTTATTGCCACATTTTTTCAGCTTCCTTTATGCATTCCAAATTGTTTACTGCAACTTCTATCACACTTACTTACCCATTTATTCTACAGGTACAGGATAACCGAGCATGGTATTGACCCACAAGACATTAACAAACAAAATGTACCAGAGGCAGAGTTCATCTTTTTCGGGAACATAGGTGAACAGCTCATCGGATCTCCAGCAATAGCTCTTATCGACGCAGAAAGTGCTATGCACAACGGCGCTCCATCGCAGATAAGCAGCCTCTTCAGGAAACAATATGATATAGCAACTACCGTAACAAAGAAGGCGCTCCAGCAAGCGATGATATCCTGCTCGGTGAATTCCTTTACTCCTGTCCTTATACAATTGGATCCAAAGATTTGCTGTTCAAAATATCGACATCTCCAAAGAGCAAAGCAATACAATGTCAAGAACCGTGATCACTCTTCCTGACAAAGATTTGCACCCAACGCATGCTAACCCCACCAGCCAAACAACCGACACAACTCCATTGACAATTACTGCCACCATAGAGAAAACAATTCCCGTCTCTGCTGACACCATCGATGATATGCTTACAAGCAGCCCTGCCACCAGCCCACCTAAATTACAGGTAAACCAAATTTCATTGCACATAAAACACTAACTCATACCGTCACTAACAGGTTCTCTCTAAACATATTGTTTCTGTGCACAGGCAGCTCCACTCTCACATGAACTGGCCAACAGCAAGACCATCGACCAGTCCAACAAAGGAAAAAGGTGTATTCTCTGCTCTTAATATACATTGATGCAAACAAGATTATATTATTCTTCTCAATGATTTCTTTGGCTGCACAACTGCTTCCAGGTTAGCTACTGATGGTTTGCAAGGACGTAAACGGCATACAAAAAGGAAGCTCTTCGACGATGACACAACGGACACGATGTAGGCTACTAGCTCCAGCAGCTAATAGACAAAGTACGTGTGTGAAGGCTACAGGACATCCATCTGCCCTTTTTCTGCTTCGGCTACAACGTTTTCCTCTTTTGGACATTATGCGGCCTTGGTGCCCTGTATGCTACCCATGATAATATGTATACCTAAACTCTTTTGACCAACATATATATGGACGATGGCATGTGCGATGACGCACGCGCTCTGCGCGCGGTCCCCACTAGTATGTATATATACATGGTACCGAAATGACGGCATTTGCGTATAATAGCCAAAATTAATGCACCACGGCATTTTTGTAAAGGAAAGCACCGTTAACGACAAGCCAAAAGAAACCGAGAACAATATCCTTAATGTTCTTATGGGACAATAATATAAAAACTTTATATTTTTACCCTACAACTTTGGGTATGTGTTTTCATACCTTCTCGTTTTAAATTTTTTTTCCCGTGACATGTAGTTAGGCCTAATTACATATGTTGACATATGTACAGATTTCACTGGGCCTCCTTATTATCTACTTAGATCCCAACTAGATTATTGTTTACGACTCATAAAGGAGATCCGTATAAAATTTGGAACATATCATACGCTTGCTTAACATGTAATATTGTCCCTTTCATTATTATTCTAGTAATATTTCTTTCAAGTGAATCGAACTCTAATAATTACAATCTGTAATCATGCGCAGTGCATTCGCACGATTCCGTGCACAGAGTCGTGGTGAATTCAAGGAGGCACTTGATGTTATAACCGACTTTTCAGTATGTAGTGAATATTTATGTGTCGTACCATTTTTTCATACCAATAACGTCATCTTTCCATGCCAATAATGTTTTGCAACTTCTCTCACCGCAGTGTGTCCTTCGATAAGGACTAGCAAACTAACGGGCTCAACTTCAGTTACAAAAAGTGATAAACGAAAAAAATAAACTCTTGTATTTTAAATTGTAAACTTGAGTTCCCTCATGTGTACTTGATGTGAATATGTGTGAAATTAATTTGATGTGAATATTATTTGAATGTGAATATGTACTTTGTTGAATTAATTAGTATTATGAATGAATTAGTTGTGTTGTGAATGAATTAGTTGTGGATTTTGAAATCTGGTATGCAAATCTGTGAATTATTAATTTGATTGAAATGTGGATTGCAATTAAACCTAAATTGAAAATAAATTGTGGCCGGTTGTCGGATGGACAATAAGAGCTCTACTACCGGTTTGTAATACAAACCTGGTTTGTAATACAAGCCGATAGTGAATCCCCTATTGTCGAATGGACAATAGGGGCTCTACTACCGGTTTGTAATACAAACTGGTAGTAAATCCTCTGTTGGTGCTAAACGAGCCATCCTTTTCTGGCAAGGTTCACTACCGGTTTGTAATAATACCTTGTAGTGCCAAACGTGCCCTCTTTTCTGTCAAGCTCTACCGGTTAGGTCAATTGGTAGTGTAACTCCTTAGGCATCACTCCCGGATGTCTACAGCCGGTTCCAAAATGGGTACTAGAACCGGTTTAAAAGCGGTAGTGTAGGTCCCATGCCCAGTAGTGCGAGTGTAAATGACGAAGTTAACACCAATTAGGCTAGGTATGATGGAGTGGTGAAGATATATCAATTAGTGGAACACGAGGAGCAATGCATCCGCGGCGTCAAACTAAGTTCGAGTGCATGTGCGTCATTGCTTAATTAATGAGCTACGAAATTGAAACTGAAAACTGATCGTGTCAAAGTCAAATCCGATGCTTGGAAGCAACATATATGATCGATCGATCGATCTGGGGGCTGCCACACAGTATTCCTTTTATTTTAAAAAAAGAAGGTCAAATGCATCTACTAATTACTGCTAGTGTTTTGAGGTGTCGTTTGCAGAGAAGAGAAGAGGTCTTTCTTTTCGAGAATGCTGCCGCGCAGTATCGGACTTGGCTCGCACGGCCCGCGCGCGTGGCCCACGCCATCCTAAGATATTTTTTTATGAGATTCCTTTTATTCTCACAATGATTCCACGCGGAGGCCCTACAGCCACATGCTTCTATCTTATCTGTTCCACCCCATCCTTTGTATTTTATTTTTGTCTTTCTTCCTTCTCGGTGTCTCTCTCACACAGCAGCGTGGTCACAAGGGGATGATGCCCTCGTCCATGCCAGTCTCCTCTTTCCCTATCTTCTAGGCCGAGGTAGTACTGGTGGTAGTGCTGCTCTGCGCGAGGACGTGGACGGCGTCGCCCCAAGCGCGTGGAGCATGCTCTCACCGCCGATGTGCTCTACAAGCAGATGCAGAGCACTGCTGGTCTGACCAAGCACGCCGTCGTGAGGACCAATCCATGCATGGGAATGGAGCTGGCGAGCACGGTGCTAGCCATGGAGAACCTCTATTTCTTCCTCTCTCTCCCTCTCCATTTTTCCATCTCTATCCTCTTGATGGGCTCATTTGGGGAGCTCGGTGGGTAGATTCTGTGGGGGCTCGCTGATTTAGAGAAGATGATGGCTGTATTTGGAGAAGAGGCTGGAGGTTGAAGAAGACAAGCTTTTTTTGGGATGAAATATTAGCTTGGTACGTATGGAACATTAGGGTTTGACTGGTGAAACATATTGTTTGTTTTGATGAAACACTTTATTTTCTTGTGAAACATCAGGTTTATTCCGTTAAAACATGATGTTTGTGCTTGTGAAACACCTCTGTTTGCTCATTTGAAATATTTTTTCATCATGTTTTTACTGAAACATCATGTGTTTCTCTTACCTTATTTTAATGTTTCAGTAGCTTTGTTTCAATATTTTAGTAGGCTAATTAATTTGAATGTTTCACCATGTTAGCATATAAATGTTTTGGTGTACATTTTCTGTGTTTTCATTATTCAAACATGTGTTTTGTCCTTCTGAAACATTAGGTTATGTCTGCTGAAACATTCTTTAGTAACTGTCGAAACATTTCGCGTTTTGTCCTTCTGAAATATTTCTATTCTTCCTGGTGAAACATTCTTTAGTAACTGTCGAAACATTTCACGTTTTGCCCTTCTGAAACATTTCTTTCTTCGGGGTAAAACATTTGGTCTAATCCATTGCAAGAGCGTTCGATTTTTTTTCATGCGATCGGATCGGACGCTGATCCGTAGTCCTGTCCTTTTCTTTTTGATGGATAACGAAATGACGGCATCGCCCGTGTATGTATATACAGATGTATATGTGTACATGGTAACGAAATGACGGCATTTGCGTATAATAGCCAAAATTAATGCACATGTATTATATTATACGCAAATGCAAAGGACACGGTGGTCGTCTCGTCTCGTGGGATGAAATGCAAGCTAGGATCATGTGGAGCAACCATTTTCCTATTTTTATACTCCATAAACTAGTACTAGTACTAGTAGAACCAGCTGCTGGCGTCGTCGGCATCTGCTGCTTGCATGTTGTGCGACTGTGCACCCATCCGATCCATACCATAGCTGGTTGTTTGCCCTGCCCAGTAGTAGTTTTTTGGGTTAAACAATTTAATTAGGGCTAAGCCGTGTTGAACTCCAAATTAAGTTGGAACCAACCATGGCCTCCTGCATCATTACGTTTAATTTGAACATGAAAAATGGCAGTGGCACGATCGATGATGGCCGCTCATCATCATCTCGGCGCCGGCACACAAGGGCCTGAGAAGGAAGTAGTTACGTTCCACAGATAAATTAAGCCATGCATGCACATAGCTGTAACCTCAGAGGCTGTTGCTAGCCAGCATAGCAGAATTTCACCATGGCAATTGCCTTCACAGAAATAATTTATGCTGCAATCACATACACACTTTGCTTGGACGGCTCCTCTCGGCATTTAATGAAGTTAGGCGCAATATGTTGACCAAAGCCTTTCCGCTCCCGTTAGCTTCGGCCATCGCGTATTAATTTGCATATACTTATACAGCATCACTAGCATCAGAGTCTATAAAACAGAATCTTCTCTGTATTTAGAGTCTTTATCCTTTAGCAGAGCCTCTATCTCAGTCTGTAAATTTAGAATCTCTCTCTATAAATTTGAAGGTTCTCTATATATGTCAATCTCTATAGTTTTTCTGGATAGAGGTTCTGCTGGAGAGAATAGAACTATAGAGAACGAATAGTGATTTAGAGAGATGCACAGAGAACCTCCAAATTTAGACCATCTGCTAAAGGTACTCTTAACGGTCATCGATCTTATCCCGTTGGGCAAGCATCAGCTGATGCCGATCCTCGCGATGCTGTTAGGCGCGCAAGTACAAAAGTCTAGGAGTACCGATCGAGTACTTGACAACCGGCTAATTCGTGGCTGCAGCCTACAAAAATGATGATGGGCTGTGTGCCATTGATTGTCATGAAGAAACTCCGGAATGCTGCGTTTGTCGTCTAGGCATGCATGCAGCATCAGCATCAGGTTTACCAAACCGTTAATTTTATCCCTAGAAATTAACCGTTGCATCTGCTCTGCCGGCTTGCAGCCTGCCGCCCGGCTTTCTGTCTCTCTGCACGTCCGTCCGTCTTTCGATGCTCCGTGACCGTGGTGAAAAGCGTTTCGGAGCGAAGGCAGGCAGGTCAAAAGTGCCAGCCTTATGTGCGGTTCTTTTCAGCTTATTATATATGTTTTTTTATCTCGTTTGTTTATTTGCTTTTGGAGATGGACTCGAGAGTCGGATTCCACCCATTCGACTTGCGTTGAAAAGCTTTTAGACACGTCTTTCAGATAGAAAAAATGAAATCCAAAAATTTTAAAAATCCTAATAAGACAAGGAGATAAGCAAATAAGTACTGCGCCTATCACCAGTACCTGCCTAGCGCCTTGTGGACGGACCAGAGCGATCCTTTTTCCATTAGAGCAGGTAACATTGTCATGATGGGTACCCCGACTGATTGTGTGTGGCTAATGGCGGATGCATGCAGTACATGTACATGGTGTTCGCGTGCTCCGATCGACTCGCGCATCTGTGACGCCTTCACCGTCCGCAACATCGCCAGCACTGACGTACGTATGGCTGCCTTAATTTGCTCGCCCTCTTTTGTCAACTGCAGACCAAGTACACCGGCGTTGGGTCGGCCATCGAGTACGCCGTCTGCGCCCTCAAGGTCAACGCTCTCTCTCTCTCAAATGTCAAAAAAAGAAAAAGGACAAAAAGAAATCTAAAACAAAAGATAATTTAATTAAAAATATTTTGTTGATCTTGATCTCATCTAGGCATTTAACTGCAAAATTGTTTATAAAATTAGTTAATTCTTAGGTGATTTCACATGTAGATTTAACGAATTACTTTGGCAATACGTCGTTAAGTTGGTCGATTCGAAGTGCTACAGCATGCAGAAACAACAAAACGGGTGGACAAGGAGGAGAGGTTCGAGAGGATGTTAACATTGAGATTAGGGTCGGAGATACACACATAAAAGGAATAATAAGGAATGATAAAGGTATATAGAAACATTGATTTTGCCATGCCATAATTTTTTTCGTGCTCCGCCACTGCAGGAGGCCGTCAATGTGCCCCTGGAGAACCTCAAGACCTACCCGTTCATGAAGGAGGGGCTAGCCAATGGGACCCTCAAGCTCGTCAGTGGTCACTACGACTTCGTCAATGGCAAGTTCGATACATGGGAGATCTAAGGGTGTGTTTGCTTGACCACTAACTTTGCCACACCTAACTTTACTAACTAGCCACAATTATGGCATGACTAACTTGTTGGCAATAACAACGTGTTTGGTTGCTAGCCACACCTAATATTAGGCATGACTAAGATTTTTGTGGCAAGCGTTTTTGGTTCATAGCCAACAAATGTTTGTCTAGTCCCTCTTCAAAGCAATTAACAAATGTTTGTCTAGTCCCAACAAACTTTTTGGGCAGAAAATTTTCACACGCGATTGTTATTCTGCAACCTGCAAATTCTAGTCCCTCTTCAAAGTAATTAAGAAAACCTCAGCAGATGTGTGCTGCAGGGCAGGAATGTGTGCTGCAATTACAGTCTCAAATTAAGAAAGCCATCACGACTTAACAGTCCATCACGATTTACAAAACAGTAGCAGTAAATTCCAGTCCATCATGATTTAACATCTACAAATTCCTTACATTAAGCATTTCAAGTAAAGACAACATAACCGTCCAAAAAAACCAGAAAGTTCGACCTAATACACGTCTCATATCCCACCATCTCTCTTGCTTAAGTACTTGGATACCCAGGTTTGCAGAACCATGTCACTAGCACGACATAAGAATCCACAGAAACCTATGTTCTCATTGCGAGCTAAGTACTCACCAACAGCAATCTTTTCATCAATACTTATTGTCAATGCATCTATCCTTCCCCACAAATCATCATGAGGGTCACCTTGAGGAGGAGCCGTGTTTGCAAGGGATTCCTGAAGTGCTTTCAATGTTACGTCGATTTCTTTAGTTGACTGTGCTATTTGGTTCTTCGTCTTTGATGCCTTTTGCTTAGGTGACTTGATGCTTTTTGGTTTTGGGTACTTCATGCCAGAGGTTGAAGAGGTATTATCCCCACTTGCAGCATGAGATGTTGCATCTTTGAAACTGCTATTGCCCTGACTTCCACCAATGGACTTTGCACCTTTATGACTTGAATTTGTTGGCAAAGTATTAGAATCATAGCCAAGATGATCTTCAGGTTGTGCATAGCAAGCTATGTCATTGCATTCTTGCGAATCATCATCATATTGGTCATTCTCATCCATGCATGTTCGTTGGTCCATGGCCAATGAACCATGAGCATATGTTCCTGTGAAAAGCTCTTGCATTTCATGGTAAAACTTAATAGGTTTACAAAGCAGGCGTCTTGCCCTATCCTGCAATTAATGAAGAAACTATTAGTTTCCACAATTCATTGAATATGAAACATGAAACATGAAAAAAAAAATAAAACATATTGTTAGAGATGCTTTCTCAGAATCTGAAATTGTTAGCAGGCATCTAGTTGCATCAAAAGCGTTGCCACTGTTGCTTAATGCTGTCGCCACATACTTCCAGTTTTCTTTGTAATGCCCATAGTGACGATCCACTTGAGCTACTGTTACCCCCATGGCAAATTGTTTATTTAAAGCATTAGCACACTTCATGTGATGTTGCTTCTTGAATTTAAACCCTGCATGCTGCTCTTTTGAGTATTCAATGAATCAATCTAGCATAAACTTTGTCTAACCATCATCCCAATTAATAGTCCTCTCATGAGATGGCCCATCTGTAGTCTCAACCTTCCCCTTCCCCTTCCCCTTGGTCATTGCTTCTTCTCTTTGCATAAGATAGATATTTAGCAAGTATACAAGATAAACTAGAGTGAATGCAGCAAGGTAAATAAAAAAAATAGTTGGACTTTAATAGATATAGGAGGCAATAATCTTCCATGCAATCAACAAAATTATACATGTTTCTAGCCATTGATGATATGGAGTAGCAACCAACTGGTAGCAGTAGCACACATGTGTCTAGTCATTCTCACCATAAAATAGAATTAAATCAATAGTTCATATCTCTTGTAGATTGTCCTACTTTGTCATCCCACATTTTTTGTGCGAGCTCATCTCTTTTTCATGCCCATGCTATACTGTCCTGATGCAAGTCCACATGGACTCGTCTACTCCTTGGAAGGGTTGTGAACCACGCCACATCATCATATACGTATTCATCGGGACCGTCTTTGAACAGTTGTTCTAAGAGAGAAGTGACGATGATTGAATATCTCTTTTGGGTTTTCTGGTTGTCTAGTGCCATGATATTCTTTAAGGTGATACCGAACCCCACAATATGGGGGTAGTATACCTGGTCTTGCTGCATATCCAGCATTAGCTAGAAAAAAATTACCTACATCACGATAGCGCACTATGATTAGCTTATGGTATTTTTAAGGCCATGATATGATATATGTGTAATAATCCTACCTTCTGGTATTTTAAGACCACTTGAATGAGATAGTGCATCTTGAAGCACATAGGAATCATGGGCCGAATCCTCCCATCCAGCTAGCACATAAACAAAATGAAGGTCAAAGTCCACAGCGGATAGAACATTTTGGGTAGGAATTAATTTTCTACCTCTAAACCTGTCCTGCATATGGACAGGTACAGAGGCAGGTATGTGTGTGTCATCCAATGCTCCTATGCATCTCTACAGAAAAGATAATATTAAATTAAATTTACTTAATTGTCAGAACCAATCAAAATCAATGTATTCATTTTGAGTCATACCTCAAAACAAGGGTGAAATCTTCCTGGACTACTTGTTATCTTGGAATGTGTTTTGAGTGGTTCTGATTGTAATGAGATCACCCGCAAGGATGCAAAGAGCATGCAACACAACATGGAAGTACCTAGTAACTGTTTCCCTAGATCAGTTAAACTCAAAGCCAATTATCTGTTCGACCATTTCTTTCCAACAACATGGATGAATATTGCAACTTATTCCTCTATAGTGACATGTAAGGTATCCACTAGTAGACTACGTGACCTAAGATTACCACGCAACCTATGGAAAACCACTTTTCACATGTGCAGCTCGTTGATACAGTGGGCTTCAGTTCCATTGTATAAACGTTTTAGCCACGACTCTATACAAATCTCTATCCAATAAAGGAGCATATCTCACAGGTTTCCTCTTGCTTCTCTGCAAATGAGTCTTATACCAAAGAAGTGCTAAACATATCGCAATGGAGACAACCGTCCTTCTCCTCCGCAAGTAGTAGCGCTAACTATCATGATATTGTTGGAATAAATTCATTTGATCCATCTATGCAAGTATTTCATTAATATTTGTATTAGTATGACAAATTTAAAATAAAAATATACTATATGTACATATTTCTGAACAATATAGTTTAATTATGAAGCATGAAATAGGGAATCTCACTGTTTTCAGACTCAACCAAATTCATGCTACAAAACTGAACTAAACAGTAGCAGCAACCCAAACTCTAAAGCCTTAAGTTGCCGCTACTGTGGACATTTCTTAACTTGCTGTGTATTCATATCATGAGGAACTTAAAGTAGCATCAACTTAAGGCTTAAGGCTTATGATATGAACCAAACAGTAGCAGCGAGTTACAAAACTAAACTGAACCAAACTGAACTAGTACAGGCCAAACTGAACCAAAATTTCACTGTAGCAGCAAACAACAAATTAAAGGAAATAAGCAACAACTATTTTATCATCCTATAAAACTGAACCATTCTATCAAGCTTCAGATATAACTTTTTTAAGTTACTAAGTACCTCTTGTCGATGGTTGGAAGCACGGAGCTCCCACGTGCCGAGCTTATTTGTTGAATGTGAGGATCAACGGGCCTCATTCCTATAGCCTCGGAGTTGTTCGAGAGGACGAACCTAATCAGACAATCGGAATGGAGAGCGGATTTTTAGCTTGGTTCAGGCCCCTCGGAGAGAGGTAACAGCCCTACGTCCAGTGATCTGTATTCAAAGGGATACAAGAAAAGACTACAACGGCGCTCCCGAGCGTTCCGAGCAAGGGATGCTCAAATTTCTCAGGAGCGAATGGGGGCTCCGGCCAGCGCTGGGCGCGACCGAAGGTCTTGCTGGTTGAGGGGTGTATACTGTGTTTTTAGCTCCTCTCTCTATGCCTATCTCCTTTTGTATGTACAGTGGTGTAACCTATTTATACATGGGTGCGATCCCTGTGCTAATAGATGTACAGCCTAATATTCTGCGGTCCGAAGGCTGCCTTTGGGTGTGCCGTACGAGAACAGTCTTCTCCGTCATTTGTGGTGACGGAAAAAGGGAACGAAATAGTAGAACAAGACCCGGGCAGGTAGCCACGGTCTTTGATATCTGTGACGAGACGTAATAGTCGTGCGGACATCAGAACATTTATTACAGGAGGCGAAAAGCAAGGCACTCGCGGGGTTGCCGCGTGCCCCCTTGTAATCGGTGTTTGGCCCGAAAGGGAGTGACCCGCGTGAGTCCTTCTCCCGAGCGAGGTAGACCCTTGCTCGGGCCCCGAGCTAAGATAGTTTGCTCGCGGAGGTAACCGGGGCCAAGCCACGAGAGAGAAAGGAAGGAGGGGGAATTACGAAAATGCCCCCAACCCCCGTCACCTCTATAGTTAATAGTTTTCTATTTTTTGGCTTCAGAATTTATTGGATTCATCCTTTTTTTATGAAAAAATGGCATCGTTAAAAGTGACGACTCTCAGCAGTTTAGTAGTGACAATATAAACAAACACCTTAGATACAAGCCAAAGTTGCAGTGATAGACCTATAAATATTACTACAGTTTTCATTCATAATTTGAATGTCAGATACTGAGAAGAGATGCCCTTGTTCTAATGTTCTTGTTCTCCCCTTGTGGGATTAGGAAGAAATGCAAAGTGATAGTACAAACAAGATAGAGGAATATGCAATCAAGAAATCATCCTGCTGACAAAACCGAGACATACAAATCAATAAGCAGGCAAGAGGAAGAGGCTTACCAATCTGCTGTTCTTGTAGATCACTTTAAATCAACTGAGACATACAAATCATCAATCAATAAACATATTCATCTTGTGGTAGGACTTGAGCAAGAAAAACAAATCAGGCCATTCAACAGAGCAAGATGAATGCAGATCTACAAGAACAACAAATCAAGAGGTGAGGATGAGAAGAGAGGTTGGGGATGGATGAAAGGATAAATGGACTCACCAATGGGGGGATTGCAGGCAGGATTGTGGCGCACGAATGGAAGCGGTGGCAGCCCGTCGGAAGCAGCGAGGATTGCTGCGCAAAGAAGAACGACACCAGCCCGCGGATCCCAAGAGACGTGGCTCGCTTCCTTACCGGAGGAGACGCCGGAGAATAGGCAGGCGGTGCCGTCCTCTTGCTCTTTCTGCCGCCAAACCCTAGGCGCTATCCGCTCGTGAGCGAGGGCACACGAGACGTCGTCCAAGTTGTGGCGATCGTTTTCCATGCCATGGATTGGCGAAAAATATCTGCGGAACTAGGGAAAGCCGCCTAACTAGTTGTGGCACGTCTATATTTAGCTATGAACCAAACAGCAACCTAACCAACTGTGACACACTTAGGCCACGAACCAAACAGCCCCTAAGTCCGCCCATCAGTTGACTCTTGCAGATATAATATGTACTAGTTAGGTGCCCATGCGTTGCAAGGGAATCATGCAATACAGGGTATAGCAGTATAGCAACAGTGTAATATTCATTATACAGTGTAATATACAGGGTATAGCATTTGTACATGCGAACATATTTATGCAATACAGGGTATATAAACAGTATATGCTCTCCTAGGTGACCTTCAAAACAAACATGATTAAATAGCTGCTGAATGGACAATGAGGTTTGCAAGATAGGAAGTTCTGCAGGCAACTAAGCATTCATCCAAATAGTATATTTATCCAAAATAGAACATACCAACCTTTCAGTCCACAAAAAAAAATAACATCGAAACTTGTTCACAACACGTCTCGCAGTACAACCCTTCAATGCGACAAAATACTACTAACACTTTGTAGTTTTATCGAGAGATAACAAAAGGATGTCTTAAAAGACAATTCTTAAAATACAGATGATTCGTCCTCTTCTCCCAATTTGATGGCCCCCAACAGTCAGTTGAGCTCGTTCTCGATTCTACAAAATGTTAATGAACAATTAATAACCACTTATTAAGTGTATAATTAAGCAGTAGTCATGGTAAGAGCATCATGGATTAAATTTAATGAAAATTTTTTGTATCTCTGTCTCAGTTCATTGTCACTGGTGTTGTTCAAAAGCACGTTGTTTCTACCATGTACATGAAGTCAAGATTACATTTGACCTATGACGTAAGGACTTCTTTGTACACAATGTTCCTTGTGAATTCGTCATTGGTATTCCTTGCGTTGTGATGCTTCATTTTATGCTTATCCGAGATGGCTAGCACCTTAATATTGTTCCTTGATGTAGCTCTAGACAACGCAACATAAAGTTGGCCATGAGAGAACACCGGGTCAGGTAGGTAGATGCCGACGTTCGGGATGGTCTGACCCTGAGCCTTATTGATGGTCATTGCAAAGCTGAGCCTTATCGGAAACTGCTTTCTCTTAAATCGAAATGGGAACATTTCATCATCGGATGGACATAATGGTATTCGCGGTAGGAACACTCTCTTTCTAGCATGCTGCCCTAGCACAATCTCTGCATCAATGGTGTTCCGATGGAATCCACGAACTACCAACCTTGTGCCATTGCAAAGACCATTGGCGGGATCGATGTTCCGGAGAAGTATAACCGGACAATTCACCTTGAGCTTTAGCACGTGAGGAGGAAGACCGTTTGGTGTAAGAGTGTTAAGGAACTCAAAAGGATAGTATCCATTTGGACCATCCTCTGCACGATCAAAGCTATGATACAACATCTCCTCCCATGAAATCGCTCGATCATCTTCATGTTGATCATGTCGACGTTCTCATTTCGTGTAGACAGGATGGCACGAGATGTGATATAGTTTGGGTCCTAAATATTGTCCAAAAGCATTGGGAAGATATATTCTATCAGTCTGTCTAGGTCAGCCTCCTTTCCATTAGATGGGATGCATATCTCAGCAGGAAGCCTTACAAAACCTTCCTCGTCAGTATCCTCAGATCCACTACCGATTCGTAAAAGGTACTTAGCGAATTCGGGATCGCTTTGGGCCCTCATGTTGTGTACGAGCCTAAGTTGTTGCATGCATTCCCATAGGTAGGACTTGCGTAATGTCGCATTTGTTATCTGTGGTCGTGTTCCTTTTCGAACAACAGGGAGTACTTGTCTGAAGTCTCCTCCAAACACAACGGTTTTCCCCCCGAATGGCATATCATGATTACCCATGATATCTCGCATGCTTTTGTCAAGGGCCTCGACAGCTTGGCGCTTCGTCATCGACGCTTCATCCCATATGATGAGTGATAACATTTGAAGAAGTTTAGCGATACCACTCTGCTTTGTAAAGCTACATACCCCACCATCTTGAACCTCGAATGTGCGGTCCTTCCTCCAGGCATGATAGAGGCTGCAACACTAGATGTTGCAGTTGCCACAGCTATGTTCCCCTGGGAACGGACCGTGGCAAGTAATGCCTTGTATAGAAAAGTCTTCCCCGTGCCTCCTGGACCATCCACAAAGAATACACCTCCTTGGTCACTATTCACAGATGCTAGTATTCAATCATAAGCGAATCTCTGTTCAGAGTTCAGAGAGTCTGAAATACTAATGTGCTCTTGATCAACCGCAATGCTCAACTCCTCAGTGATCTCTTGAGGATCGCATCCTGCGGTGTCGTGAGACTCATCGATCGCAGGCAGAGGGAATGATGTTATCTCCTTACCCATCGACTGGAGCATATTCCTGATATCCAGGAGAACCATCTGCTCGATCATGTGTGGAATGGAGTGGGAACGACGAAAGTCCTCTGACATAGCCTCTAGATGACTATTCCAAAGCCCACGCACATCGCTAGGCTCACAGAATACCAATATTGTAGCAAACAGCCTACGAAGCGATGATGGCATCTTGAACAACTCAGCTTCAGTTAGACAATCATGCAGGGTGTCGTCACCCTCGATTAGTCCTCTATTTTCTGCTGCTTCACGGAAGGACGAGCATACCACGCCATCCGCTGTCCTCAAGTCCTCAAATGAAGTTGCACCGGCAACATGGTTTAGTAGGACTCTTAAGTAGTATCGTTCCTTCACCGGATTGGTGACACGATTCTCGCCAACTCAGTGCCTCTCTCTCTCCTTTTCCAATATTTTCCACCCGACTGCCATGTAAAATGTGCAGGGAAATCTCTGGAAAGGATGCCTCGAGTGCATTTGTGTATTCTATTCACTTCAAAGTATGAAGTCAACATAGTTTTCTCAGCATCATGTCGGTCAACAACATTATAAAGATCTTGTCCCGCGTGGAATGAGACCATGTGCATGTTAGGGAGATGCAATTGAAGCTGCTTTACAGGCGGCGAGATCTTGCTTAGATCAAACCCATATATCCTCCAAAGAGCTTCTGGAGGGGTAACCCACCTGGCATCTCGGTACTGTCTGATCTCATCAATTGGTTCATTGCTATCACCTTCATTAAGAGAAATGTATACGATCGTGACCCTTGTATATGTATTTGAAAAGGTATTTGACAGCCTTTATGCTTGAACAAACCTCTACGTTGATGTGACAGTTGTATAGCCTCAAAAGAAAGGGATTATAAGGTACAACCCATCGGTTGTTAAGATTTTCTCCCCTGACTTGTTTGGAACGACCATTATCACGTCTCCTATACATAGGGTAAGAATCTTTTCCCTGAACTGTCTCCGCGTTAAATGGGCGCGGGTAATGGCATTTGCATGCACCATTATTCATGCATATATTATTTGGGTTTAGTTCTCCACAAGGGCCATGCATCATGTGTTTCACAACCATCTGGTACAACTCTGGGTACTTTTGTTTGTCAGGTAGTTCAGCAGAGATAATGCAGTCATACTGCTCTGGGCTTGTTAGTTTATATCTCCCTTGCATGATGAGAAAGAAATGTGCGTGTGGAAGACCCCGCTTCTGGAACTCAACGACATATACATATGCAGCTACTTTGCCAAGCATGTGCTTCTCAAATAGTTGCTTCTTGAGGTCCTCCAACTTTGACCTGAATACACGGACAACAAGATCAGGGTGATCTTGTGCAGTCTGACCAGGTTGTAACTCAGACATTATCTCCTGCCAGTTCGGGTTGCAAGTCATTATGAGAAAGATATCTGGTTTTCCGTCTGCCATATAGTATGGGATTGAATATTCCGGGACGCATCTGAAATTTGTAGCAATAATATTCCCTGATAGAGACACATAACCTGCTATTTGATCCTATATAAACAAATAGGATTGCATATCAGGATAATGAAAACACAAAACAAATAAGCTATAAAATAGTTTCTAACCTTCTTCATCGTTATTATCTCTATGAGTTACGAACACCTGGTCCGATGACACACCTACATTTGGTATTTGTGGATGCCAGCCAAGCTCGCCTTGTGGGAAGAACAGCGGATATGACAATGGGTCATAGCAACCGTGGTGCGCCTTTATAGTATGTTTGGTATTGTTGTTGCCATATAAGATCACACTGCGGCCAAGTTGAGATTGTGGCTCATTACCCTCAACCCAAATTGCGGCAACTTCGGATGTTATAGGCACATTATATGTCCTCTGATCTAATCTACTATCAAGATTGAGAGTGACACGATATTCTTCAAGGTCGTCAGCTTGTCCCATACTCCTAAAGGTTTGGGAATATGGATTGTCACGAAGTATATTTACCAACTTCCTTATTACCTCACGATCGAGGTTAGGAGATTGACAAAAACGATGGTTTAGATTGTTGTTGTCATCATAAAAGTAGAGCTCTAAATGCGCTGGGCCAGAATCCCTTGGACCGAACGAATGAATGTTATGATATATTTGACCATGTGCCCGAAATGTGTACACGCCCGACCTCATGTTGGTGTAGTTGTCGTCAAGGCTGACACCGAGGGTAGTGAAGGAGAAGTGTCCGTTGAAGAATCTTATGTTTTCTTAGAAATGTCGGGCATCAGAGTCCGAACTGGACCAAAGCCTCATAAGTTCGAGGGGTGGGCCCGTATGAGTTAGCTTGATTTTTCCATCACGGCAACAAAAACCCTTTGGCTCATACCGGAATTTCATTGCACCACATTTTCCACAGTCTGCCTCAGTCTTTAGCACATGAGTATTCTGTGGTATGTTGCTATAGACATGATCATATGGGTCGATGATGTTAGGGGTAACGTTAAATGGATCATCTGATGCTGCATGAGTTACTGGATCAGAATATGGTTCGATATTAATTATATAAAATGATAAGAAATACTCATTTATGAGTTGCGAGTATTACCTATCCTCACATTTGCTGATTGCATTGAGGGTTCTTCACATGGGATAGGTTGTGGTGTAGGTGGATCCGTCACCATCGAAGACATAGATTCTGAACATGGTTTGGCAAGAGATTGGGTGTCGAGAATATCTTGTGCAGCTGCGTATGATGCATTACGACGATCTTGTAGCGACCGCCTTTCATTGGGTGTTAACATTTGCCTACGTGCTCGTTGACGAGCATTCATCTCTTCCCTCTGCTCTGTCGGTAAATTTTGTTTGCTTGATCGACGATGAGCATTCACGCATTCTCTCTCTTGTATTGTTAAGTTTTGTCTACGTGCTCGTCGACGAGCATGTGCCTCTTCCCTTTGTTCGGTAGTTAAGCCTTGCCTACGTTCCCGTTGACGAAATGCCTCCGCTTCCTTTTGTTCTATAGTTAAATTCTGCCTACGTACTCTACGTCGAGAATTCACCCGTTCTCTTTGTTCCGATGTTAGACGACGTGCTCTATCACTGTCTCTTCTTACTTGATTTTTTCCTGTAGTACAAGTTGCCAAAAACATCATGCAGTTATCTCATGGAGTATACGACGAATACAGGAAACATCAATATCACCATTTGAAAAAGGACTTATTTAGAGTTACAAACATTGAGCTTAATACGACAAAAAATGAGAATTTTAAAAATTTATATTACATACCCAATTATACCATTTAAAATGTTGCAATCAACTTAGAAAAGGCACACATGGAAGTGGATGGAGAACATTCTAAACCAAGACGATACAAATATATTACAGGGTACAAATAGTTGCGATCGATACTCCTAAACCAAGATGATAAATTTTGCAAACACAACATCATTACGCATCCATCGACGTGGATGGAGAACATCCTTACCATTAGAACTTTCACCTTGGTCCAACATTCCGAATGTCGGGAATATACTATTGGACACCAATAAGGATGGGTCTATTTGTGTCGAGTGATCTTCATCGTCATCGGAGGATAAATCGGCATGATTAATCACCCCCGTTGGCTCTCTTATAGAAATGCATGTAGGAGCTCGTGGTATGGAATCGGAACGACATCTCTTTGGTGCCCTTTGCTCTTCTACAAACACTAAAAGTAGCATAATGTATTAGAATTTATGATAGATGCAGGTAATCAAAATAATGTAAAATAGGTAGAAAGGTAACCTCGTTTTCCCTTTGTGGACTGATTGTTAGGTGACATTTTTCCAAGCCGAGTGATGTCTTTCTTATTCAGTCCACAATGGGTGAGAAGGTAAGTTCGTAAACTGAACCTTCTTAATACAAGGCTCAAACAACCTAGTCATTCTTGTAACAAATAAGACAAGAGATAATTAATATCCAAAGAAATTTGGCACACTTTTAAATGTCATCTTTCCTAGGTGGCAAACATTTCTCTAATTCTTCCCAAATGATGCACCACGAGCACATATACATGCATAATAATTTCTTAGAAAGCATAAACGCCAGAATCTCTAAAAAAATATTTAGAGTGCAAATTTAATTTTGTCAATATTAGAGACACATGGAGTAATAGACAAAAAATAAGCTCCTCTACACAACATCTTGAAAGAACTATACATAATACCAGCATAGTACCATTCAGATTTGCACATAATACAAAGTTAGATTTGATAACATTCAGCATTGAAGCAACTGGGACAATTGGTGCCCGTGCGTTGCTATGAAATATAAATGAACAAGATATACATTTATATGGTACAAAACCATGACCAAAGAATTCACTAATCAAACTTTTCATATGAATTTTGTTCTTACAAAATGCAAAAAATGTTGATATTAGTCAACGCTCACATATGTGTGTCACCAGTTTCTTCTTATGGTGAACCAAGATTCAGAGCAAAAAGGTGAAGTAAGATCACTCGGTGTGTGGACATATCGTCACTTCTTCAACAACGTTGCACATTAGTTTCAACATATTGCCATCTAGCAAGAAAATAGGACATTAAAGTGAATCAGTTTTCTCTTTTCACATTGAACTTCTTGGATTCATCATAGAGAAAACATCATCTTGTCCTCCCATTAACATAATCCAACTGCGACAATGATGACTGGGTGGGGGAACTACAGCGAAGAACAGAAACAATGCCAGTCCAAAATAATCTCAACTTGGTCATAGTTGAAGTTAGCTGGTGCCCACCTTTGCTTGTGTCACACTACACTCTTCCAAATTTCTGCGCTAACCATTGTAGCTTCCACTCTCGGTTGGCTGTTCCGTACAACAAATCAATAATAAAAATGAATATATGCAGAACATGACTAAAAAAGCAGCGTCAGGATACATGGAAGATATCAGCTTTCTCAAGCCTAGCAATGGTAGTGTACATTCAACTTTTATACAAACCCAATTCAAAGGCATACATGGATTCTCTTGGCAGCGCCTACCATAAACAAAAAGGTAAGCCCTGGGCGAATAATATTAAGAAAAAAATTAAGCGTAAAATGTCACCGTGAGAGTGAAACCAGTAGCATCTTAGGAGTAAGATCTCACTATAAAAAAACTGAAATTAAGTGATGAACAAACTCTTGACTCTTATATATGCTTTTTCCAAAAAATATTGTAGACTAAATTAACTAAGAAAACAAAAATATTCAGAGCATTGCATCAATCTACCAAGAAATAGGAGACCAACACGTTGAAGCAGTGCTAAGCCATCCACAATAGATATTTAACTCATGTCAAAACGTGGGGCTGCAATATATTCATATGCCCTTATAGCGCAACAATATACAAAGTTGCAAACTGAATCAACCCAAAGCATAGCAGGTAAGCTGCACAAGTAGAGCATAATAGCATAGCAGAATTATCCGAAGCGTGCAAACTGCTAAGTCACTCTCAATCGACAATAAGCTACGACAAAAGGAGAGGCTCGGATCGATCATGTACATGATATAATTTTCAGTCCACAGACATTTAACTAAGCTATAGATTGATTAATGGCTATTAAAAAAATTGTTACTCATTACATGATGCCTGGAAAAAATCAGATATGTACTTAAGACTAAACTGCTGAAGGAGTTGATGGTTTCTTTACATATAGGTTTGATGGAGCAATGAAACAAGGTGACGTCGGGAGACAATACCTTGGAGGCAGGCGACGCAGGGAGGAAGGCGAAGCGGCGACGGCGTTCCGGGCTCCGCTCTCCAGTCTACCTTGGAGGTAGGCGACGCCGGGAGGAAGGTGACGCGGCGACGGCGACGGCGTTCCGGGCTCTGCTCTCCTGTATGAGATCTGGAGCAGGACGCCGATGGGGACGGCGAGCCGTCGCTCCGGCCGCAGAACCCCGTAGGAGGAGGGAGGCGGTGGCCGAGGTGAGGAGGAGGCGGCGGCGGCGAGGCGACTGGGGGAAGGGAGGAGGCGCAATGGAGGTGAGGAGGAGGAAGCGGCGGCGGCGGCTTGGGGAGGCGGAGGCGGAGGAGGAGGTGGCGGCGGCGGCTAGGGGAGGAGGAGGAGGGGGAGGCAGCGCAGAACCCCGTGGGGAGGAGGGGGGCGAGACGACTGGGGAGGGAGGAGGCGCGGGGAGGGAGGTGAGGAGGAGGAAGGGGCGAGGCGGCTGGGAGGCGGAGGCGAGGAGGAGGAGGCGGCGAGGCGGGGGGAGCGAAGGGGGAGGAGGCGGAGGCGGCGGCAAGGCGACCTGGGAGGGGGGAGCGCAGGGAGGCGAGGAGGAGGGAGGGCGGCGAGGCGGCTGGGGAGGCGGCGGGCGGCTAGGGGAGGAGGAGGCGCGGGGCGAGGAGGAGAGAGGATGCGCAGGAAGAAGGGCATGAGACGTTGGACGCTGCCTCGGTCGGAGCTCGCCGAAATAAAAGCGCTCGGTGGGGCGCGCTCCGCGATTGGAGGATGCGGAGGTGGGATTCAAAATTTGAACAGCCAGGTTCATGGGAAGGCTACCGATGGTGGAGCCATTGGATGGCTGATAGACGGTCTAGATTGCATATGCGTACCAGTCACCATCATTACCACTACAGCCTTTTAAGTAGTAGAGATTAAAAAAAAGGAGAGGAAGCGGTAGTTGCAGTTGCATGTATTTATACGCAAATGCAAAGGACACGGTGGTCGTCTCGTCTCGTGGGAAATGCAAGCTAGGATCACATGGTGTCATCTGTCATGTGGAGCAACCATTTTCTTATTTTTATACTCCTATTAAAAAAAGAAGAAGGAGAGAGTTGCAGTTGCAGTTGCATTTGAGCTGAGCAGTGAGTCGCCGGTGACGAGCAGGGAGAAGATGGCGGGCATTGGCATTGATCCTGAGCTGGAGCTCGCTGATGAGTCGACCGGCGAGGGGAAGGCGTCGGCGTCGCTGCACTCACTCCTGCAATCCTCCTTGCGGGCCGCTGCGCTCAGCTTCAGGGAGAGCCTTTCCCTCTCCCTCTCCTTGAGCGGGCGCGAGCGCGAGCGCGGTGAAGACGACGAGCAGGCGGAGCTGAGATGGGCGGCCATCGAGAGGCTGCCCACCTACGACAGGCTGCACACCTCACTGCTCTGCCTTCGCGACGGAGACGGAGCGGAGGTGGTGGACGTGCGGAGGCTGGGGGCGGCGCAGCGCCGCCTGCTGGTGGAGACCCTCATCGCCAACATCCACCAAGACAACCTCCGCCTTCTCCGCAAGCAGCGCGACAGGATGGACAGGCAAGCAGAAGCAGTGCTCCTAATCCTAGCCGTCGCCTGCCGATGCGATGATGACGATCTGCGCTGCGCTGCAGGGTGGGCGTGCGGCAGCCGACGGTGGAGGTGCGGTGGCGGGACGTGTGCGTGGAGGCCGAATGCCAGGTCGTCCACGGCAAGCCGCTCCCCACCATCCTCAACTCCGCGCTCTCCTACCTAGAGGTAAGCCCAGCTCCACCCCCATAATCATTCCCACCGCCACCACCGCCTGCTCAGATGCCGCCTGCCACCAGCTTCTCGCCGCCATGCTCGGCCTCGGCCGTCAGCGAGCAAGGATCCACATTCTCAACAATGTCACCGGCGTCGTCAAGCCTTCCAGGATGACCCTCCTCCTCGGGCCCCCGGGCTGCGGCAAAACCACCCTCCTGCTCGCGCTCGCAGGAAAGCTCAACACCAATCTCACGGTGACGGGAGAGATGGAGTACAATGGCGTCCAGCTGCACGGCTTTGTTCCGGAGAAGACGTCAGCTTACATCGGCCAGTACGATCTCCACGTCCCTGAGATGACCGTCCGGGAGACGCTCGACTTCTCTGCAAGATTTCAGGGCGTCGGCGCCAGAGCTGGTGATCGAAGCAACCCAACCCAACCTAGCTCCAAAGTAACAGCAATTAATTAAGGACCTCTCTACTTCTTGTGTGAATCAGAACTCATCAAGGAAGTCATCGCAAGGGAGAAGGAGGCTGGGATCACCCCTGACCCTGACATAGATACATATATGAAGGTAAGGAACCATAATATATGTCATGTGTGTACGTACAACTTAGTAACTTAGCTACATCTTCTTATAGGCAATATCTGCACAAGGTTTAGAGAGGAGCATGCAGACGGACTACATCATGAAGGTATGTAATATATAGGAGAGTAGTGTTCTGGATCAACAGCAAAATTTTCCCCTGTGCTGTGCATCAATATCGATCTCTTTCCTGCCTCATAGATCATGGGACTTGACATATGCGCCGACATAATAGTGGGAGATGCCATGAGAAGAGGTATTTCAGGCGGTGAGAAGAAAAGGCTAACCACAGGTGATTTTACAATATAAGTATATACCATTACTTCAGAATTCCTTTATCTCATCTATAAATAATCTTGTAATGAACGATTATTGGCCAAAATTCCGGCCATAAAGGTGTACTGGAAGCTCTAGACCTTTCCGTTTGCAATGCTATTCATTTTGTCAGTACTGCTTTCATTACTTTTTATTAACACACACTATTATAAAACCTTCCTGTGTGACGAAAACGTGCAAGACCCCCAGATTGATGTATAGGTTGGCATGTTTTTCCCCCAACAAGACTCTGAATATTGCTAGTAAAGTAATATATTTGGTTTAATGCTCCAAACTCGATTTGGTTTTAATATAAGACAACAAAAATAAGTTAGTTTCACTTTGGATGCTTATTATCCTTTCTTTTTTTGCTTGTAAAATTTACCTTACAATCAGGAGAGATGATAGTTGGACCATCAAAAGCTCTCTTCATGGATGAAATATCAACTGGGCTGGACAGCTCTACAACCTTCCAAATTATTTCTTGCCTCCAACAGCTGGCTCATATCTCAGAGTCTACAATACTGGTCTCACTCCTTCAACCAGCACCAGAGACTTATGAACTTTTTGATGATATTATCTTAATGGCCCAAGGAAAAATTGTATACCATGGCCCTAAGAGTTGTATTATGAGTTTCTTTGAATCATGTGGATTCAAGTGCCCAGAAAGAAAAGGAGCCGCTGACTTTCTTCAAGAGGTATTAATTTAACAGAGGCACTGATTTACACAGTCTAACTAATTACTGAAGTGTATGTGAAAAACAAGCACCAACCGTGTCTACAAGTTCGTAAAAGCCATGGTGCTCGGACTTCATGGGACTTGCTGCTTAAAATTTGGGAAAACATATCCAAGACACCTAAACATCGACACAGTATCAAAAAAAAGTGAAGATTTGAGCCTCCCTAGTTCTTGTGGAATCTAATCGAATCTTTCTGTTGGTCTAGCTAGACAGAACGGCAAACTATCATGTCAAAATTTGTTTATCACATTTTTTTGGGTACAATGTGCATTTAGTTTCCTAGAGCAGTCTAATTAGCAAATGTTCTGAAGAAACATATTTCGAGTTTCGTTTTTTGTGTAATATATATAGTAGTTTTACCTATAATTTTGCTATACATTCAAGGTAAAATACAGCTTGTTAATATGGAGTGATTGGGCATCGATTAGGTTAACTTGCTGATTACAATCGATCTTGCTTACAACTAGGATGTAGGAATTGATCGGTCTTCCAAACATGTGTAGGTCATGTCAAAAAAAGATCAACAGCAATACTGGAGCCGTATCGAAGAAAGATACAATTTTGTTACAGTTGACCAATTCTGCGAGAAATTCAAAGCATCTCAAGTTGGTCAGAATCTTGCTGAGGAGCTTTCAAAGCCTTATGACAAATCAAACGGACATAGGAATGCCTTGTCCTTCAGTATGTACTCATTATCCAAGTGGGGTCTCCTCAATGCATGTTTTGCAAGGGAACTCCTCCTCATGAAAAGGAATGCCTTCATCTACATTACAAAAGCTGTTCAGGTAAGCAACAAAGCTAACTTTTAGCCAAAAAGTGCGTCAATAAACTCAACCTTTTGAGTATCGATGAATACATTATGTATTACAAAAACATTCATTTTTGCACCTTCTATTAGAATGCTTCACCTGATGTCACAGATCTAGGTGTTAATGAATATATGTTTCATTATAATTTGTATGCACAATCTAAAAGCTACATGTGCCATGCGTTAATACCTAGAAGTAATGTATTGTGGTTTCTCTATTTTCTGAGTACAACAATACATTAATAAAGTTCATCCATTACTATGCAAGTCGCAATTAAGCCTTTGCACTAAAGATTGCAGACTTTAAGCTGTTACACTAATTGCAATATGCATTTGAGTCTCTTTCAACTTTGAAGTGAACTATAGCATAGTAGCATTAATATAGTTCAGTTAAGGGAATGTAGTATATAGGTTCAGGTGTGCTCAAATGCTTAATATTGCAGGGATTAGGGATTGAATTGCTTAACACTCTGTAACAGTGAACACCTGGGCCATATCTAAATTACACTAAACTCCCATCGTTACAAAAAAAGTAACAACACAATTGAAGTGTTTTTGCATATTTTTGTGAAAGAGTATGTCCTGCAGATTTTATAATAAAATTTGATGGAACCTACAATCTAGTGTAAATTTGCATATTTCGTATCATGACCACCAGAAATTAACGGAGTACATATTTTTATCGCAGCTTGGACTACTCGCTGTTATTACTGGGACAATATTTTTGCGCACACATATGGATGTTGATAGATTACATTCGAACTATTACATGGGCTCACTCTTCTGTGCACTCCTTCTGCTCATGGTGAATGGATTCCCTGAGCTAGCCATGACAGTCAACAGACTACCGGTCTTCTACAAACAAAGAGATTACTACTTCTATCCTGCGTGGGCTTATGCAATACCTGCTTTTATCCTAAAGATTCCGCTGTCTTTAGTAGAGTCAATAGCATGGACATCAATATCTTACTACCTCATTGGCTATACTCCTGAAGCATCCAGGTAAAATTACAACTGTAGTGTAATATAAAACCTAAGAAGGTAGTGAATCACAAGAAGATTGATCGAGTCATTGAGACGTGTCAGATAATCACACAAGTAAAAATAGTAATAATTAATGATAACATGAACTACCATTTATACTTACTAACATGAACTGAACGGATGTTGTGTTTAGATTCTTCCGCCATCTGCTGGTGCTCTTCCTCATCCACACGGTAGCATTGTCATTGTTTCGGTGTGCCGCATCATATTTCCAAACAATGGTGGCTGGTTCAGTTGGCGGAACCATGATACTTATGGGCATCCTTCTATTCGGAGGTTTCATCATTCCTCGACGTAAGACACATCACATATATGTACTTACTTTCATAAAATTTTATATTGCTATAACACGCCCTTATTTCTCATAATGGTTTACTTTATGTTGCTACAGCGTCTATGCCTAATTGGCTTAAATGGGGATTTTGGCTCTCTCCATTGTCGTATGCTGAGATAGGCTTAACTAGTAACGAGTTCTTGGCACCAAGATGGCTAAAGGTACTCTTTTGACATAGCGAATATGAATTAATTATAAGACCATATAAAACTATACTAATTTCTCTATGTTGATAGATCACAGTATCTGGTGTAACACTTGGAAGGAGGGTCCTAATGGATAGAGGGCTAGACTTCTCCTACTACTTCTACTGGATCTCAGTTGGAGCATTGATCGGCTTTATTTTCTTGCCCAATGCAGGTTTTGCCATTGGCTTGACTATAAAAAAACGTAAGTGCTGAATGGCTGAAATTTCCTTGAGCCGAACAACCGAAACACTTCATTCTCTTTCCCATTCTAAGGGTATCTTATTCATTGTAAACACAATCAAAGCATATGCTGGCAGTAACAACAAAAATGGAGCAAAATAGATATTACCATATTTATTCTAACCTCCCATGGACGTCTCAGCTCCAGGAACTTGTCGAGCTATTATCTCTCGTGATAAGCTTACCACATTTCAAGGAAGAGATCAAGATATGTCCAAGGACATGAAGAATGGGATGGCTAACTCACAGGCCCAAACTGCTTCGACGGACAATAGGACTGGTTAGTTGAATTCTACACTACGCGACTAAACACGGCTCATACTCAGTGGAGTAGAATTAGGACTGACATATCAATAATCAAATCTTGTGCAGGGAGGATGGTATTGCCTTTCATACCCCTTACAATATCATTCCAGGAAGTCAACTACTATGTAGACACCCCTGCGGTAATTCTTATCAAACTCTCCAGAATGGAAGAAAGTTATGGCTGATGCATGAATGCATCAGCACATGGCAGGCACTGTTCTTGCCAGTGAAATAAAAAAAAACCGATAAATTGAGAAAGCAATATCCAAAATTTCCAATCTACTAATGCTGCATGGATATTCCCAAACTATATATGCATGCTTGGGGGCATATATAACAGGAGTTGATCAATAATAACTAAAATTTGTTATATGATTTCAGGAAATGAGGGAGCAAGGTTACATGGAGAGAAAACTTCAACTGCTCCACAACATCACAGGAGGCTTCCAGCCAGGGGTTCTGTCAGCACTCATGGGGGTTACCGGAGCAGGGAAAACAACCCTCCTTGATGTTCTTGCTGGAAGAAAAACCGGTGGTGTCATTGAAGGGGATATAAGAATAGGAGGCTATCCTAAAGTCCAGAAAACCTTTGCTAGGATATCAGGCTACTGTGAACAGACCGATGTTCACTCCCCACAGATCACAGTCGATGAGTCCGTTGCATATTCTGCCTGGTTGCGCCTTCCAACAGAAATTGATGCAAAAACAAGAAATGTGGGTTATATTTTCTTGTTGCTGAAACGAAATACCATACAACTAATAAAATAAGTTGAACAAATGGCATGGTGAGCTCACCCTTACTGTTTCCCTTTACAGGAATTTGTCAATCAAGTTCTTGAAACAATTGAGTTGGATGAAATTAGAGATGCTCTGGTTGGAATACCTGGGGTAAATGGACTCTCTACAGAGCAACGGAAACGGCTCACTATTGCAGTTGAGCTCGTGTCTAATCCTTCAATCATATTCATGGATGAGCCGACTTCAGGCTTGGATGCAAGGGCAGCTGCTATTGTCATGCGTGCAGTGAAGAATGTCGCGGACACAGGTCGAACAGTTGTCTGCACCATTCACCAACCAAGTATTGAAATATTTGAGGCATTTGATGAGGTACTTACTACATAAATATAGAGGCTTCTCCAAGATTCTCACTATGAGTAGTAAGGGCGGTTTTCGAGGCATTAAAAAATCTGGTGAAAATGCATCATATATCGTACTTTTTGTGTGAGGATGAAAAATAGTACTTATAAGGTAATTATATTTTATTAAAAAAACAAGGTGATTATATTGAAAAAAATTAGGAACCAGTTTTGATCAAATCAAACATGTCATGACCAGGCAACTTATAAGACTGAAACTATGATGAAGCATTGGTTGGCCTTCCTGGAACAATAGGAAGTAACCAGGTCCTAACATTAATTAGTTATTAGACTGGCAAGAAGTTGCATGCTAGCTAGCTCGGAAAAAACTCTTCAACATTTTAATCTATCAGAACCAAAAGTTATCCAGCCATACGAGCTGGGTACTTAAAGAACCCCAAGCCAAAAGTTCTACACAGAACCTGTCTCAACCTCCTTTTCGTTGCTTTAACTGTTCAAGAAGGTAAGGGTGAAATTACCTTCTTAACTTTATGGAAGAACGAGAGATGATATCAATTATATTATTAAAATTGTATCAAAAGGAGCTTATGCATTTGCTCTAAGAGGCTAGAAATTCCCACATTAATGTGATAAAAATGAGAAAGATCTACACTGCTTATTTCGATAGGGTCTAAATTATAATGGTGCAGATTAATCATAGGTATATGAGAATTCTTACAGTTTTATATATTTCAATCATAAGCATTTAAGTTGCAAAACAGTACAATTATATTTTTAAGAATAAAAATATGTACTTTAATATCTACCCATGCAAACAATTTGATTAGTTCAATGTAGTTTATTTAATACACATTATTGGTCTTAAATTTCTTTCACACACAATTCATTTGGAAGTGCCATGCATTACAAATTAGTATATGTGTATATGTAGCTGATGCTGATGAAAAGGGGAGGAGAATTGATCTATGCTGGGCCACTAGGACACCATTCGTGTAAGGTCATCAAATATTTCCAGGTAATTAACAATCTGAACTAATCCTTGATATATTTAACAATCCTTATATAACAGACTAACTTAATACACGTAAGTGTGTTGTATCTTCCATTTATATTTATTCTAAACCAACTTGAAGCTAAACAAACCTAACTAGCTTTGTGCTTCCATTTGTTCTTCTGTATTTTCAAGAGGTTATGTATGTACAGCACACTGTTCTTCTAAACCCATTCTCCGGTCCAAATGATTTCCAATGTACATGGAGGGGCGGCCAATATTAATCATAGTTGCACCCTGTTTTAATTATAGGAAATTAAAAATATATTCAATTCACCATCACAAGCTAACATAATGGTGAAATTAATATTTGCTTTTGTAGGAAATACCTGGGGTACCCAAGATCAACGACAACTACAACCCATCAACGTGGATGCTAGAAGTTACTTCTACATCTATGGAAGCTCAACTGGGTGTCGATTTTGCCCAAATTTACAGGGAATCGTCAATGTGCAAGTACGTTTCGGCTGCTTTGGAAAACCATCACAGTTAGCTCTATTTTCATCTAAAGAAAGAACTTTTGGGAATATTTGTGTTAATTCTAATAAGCAAGTACTTTTGGTGATTGAAGGGACAAGGAAGTGTTAGTAAAGCGCTTGAGCATACCACCTCCTGGTACGAATGATCTCCATTTTCCAACACAGTACCCACAGAAGTTTGGGGAACAGTTGAAAGCTTGCCTCTGGAAGCAGTGTTTGTCATATTGGAGAAGCCCTTCATACAACCTGGTGAGAATTGTGTTTATAGCAATCGCCAGTGTAGTCTTCGGTGCATTATTCTGGCAACAAGGCAACATAAACCACATGTATGTGAAACATCTCTTATAAAACTTTCCTATTAACTCATGGATAGATGATATAATACATATGATCCATTGAACCTGTGTTTATTCTTCTTGTTTGATGGTAGAGATGACCAGCAAGGTCTGTTCACCATGTTGGGGTGCATGTATGGCACCACTCTGTTTGCTGGCATCAACAACTGCCAATCAGTGATGCCGTTTGTCTCCATCGAGCGTTCCGTCGTGTATAGGGAGAGGTTTGCGGGGATGTACTCTCCTTGGGCCTACTCCTTTGCACAGGTTGTACTGATCATATACAGACAGATTCTAACCAATTGCTACTAGTTTCAGATAGATGATATATATTTTACTGGTGTGGGATAGGTTGCCATGGAGATTCCTTATGCGCTGGTGCAGATAATGTTGTTCATGTTCATAGCATACCCGATGATAGGATATGCGTGGACAGCAGCCAAGTTGTTCTGGTTCCTGTACACCATGCTGTGCACACTGCTCTACTTCCTCTACATGGGAATGATGATGGTGTCGCTCACCCCCAACATGCAACTGGCCTCAATAATGGCATCCATGTTCTACACCCTACAAAACCTCATGTCAGGCTTCATCGTGCCTGCACCAGTAAGTCAAGCTACCATTAGAGATCATGCATCAAAAGGATGAATGCTGATTGGAAATAATAAGTATATACATGGTTGTTGATATATGGCAGCAAATACCAAAATGGTGGATTTGGCTGTACTACATCTCTCCAATGTCATGGACGCTCAATGTCTTCTTCACCACGCAGTTCGGGGATGACGATGACAGCAAGATTGTGGTGTTTGGAGAGACCAAATCCGTCGCTATCTTTGTGAGGGACTACTTTGGTTTCCACCGTGACCTTCTGCCACTGGCGGCTGTGGTTCTGGCAGCATTCCCCGTCCTCTTCGCCGTCCTCTTCGGTTACAGCATCTCAAAGCTCAACTTCCAGAGGAGATAGATATTCAGCCATGGTACAGAATACATTTTTCTTTTTGCACATATGTGTATGAATTTGAAGATTATCGTGCTCGATTGGCAATGTTTGTAGTTCAATTTGATGTGTAGGTGAACAGAGATGAAACAACTGCTTGGTAGCAGTATCAATTTCAAACATGAACAGTAACTTTTTTTTTCATCACAGGTAGATCGATGCAGCCATGAGTCCACATACACGAATGGCGTCCAAGGTGCCTTCCTAATCCTTGGGATAGAGGAAAGGCTGCTCCTTGAGCATCTCAGAAACCTAACGATGATGATTCCATTCTTCTTAAAGAATCCCAATTTTCGTCATGGTGGATTGCAATTTGCAAAGTACCTGGAGCGCCTCTAGCCAGTTGGCGGCGTGGATGCGACCCGTCGGCGAGGGCCTCCAGCCGCTTCTTCACTCTCTTGACGACCTCTGGCTCTGCCCCCACGCCATTCCATTCCTACAAGGTGAGATGGATTTGGGGCTCCGGCGGTGCGCGTCAGAGAAGGCGGCGGCGGCGGCGGCGGCGGCAATTACTACTGGTTCGTACGCCCGTTGGCAATTGCTGAACCACCCCTAGGATACTAAAGTCATTTTTAGACTTTTCATAAGCTCAAGAACATGGCATAATTTAATTTTTGCCACAGTAAAGAATGTCATTCTAATATTTGCCACTCCCTGCCACTCCCTGTATCAATAACATGTGGGTCATGGAACCACATGTCATTGACTTATAAGTGACAAATATTAGATTGACACATCTTTGAGAGTGGCAAATAATAGAATGCCCTCAAGAATATCTCTAACCATATTCTCTTTCCTTTGTTCCCTCCCCACCCTGGAGAGATTCTCTTCCCAAATTTGTTCCCTTGCCAAAAATAGACTCCAACAACATTTTCTTCTCTTCACAAACTCCATGTTTTAAACCATTCGTCCTAACCGCCATAGTATACATGATCTTATTATATCGTGTATTATGTATGGTTCCGTATGTGTACAACATATAGTTTCAGAAATATTTTGCATGTTAGAACATTTTGAAGATCAGAAAATGTAAACAATTATGAGGTATTTGATGTCGTATATGTGTCGAATTTTGTACCGTGTGCAGTGCAATACTATCACAAGCAATTCAAAGTCTTGTACTACAAGATTCTTGCAGGAGGCTTCCACGAGAAGAAACCATGCAAGGAAGATCGCTTTGAAGAGAAGGTACCGTGTGTAGGCCTATAAATGTATGGGGTCGTCCTCATTTTAATTTCATCCTATGCATCAACCACATTTAGAACCATGACATAGGCCCCTCTATTTATAGAGGGGAACTTTACACAAGGAGGACAAAAACGCCCTTTCAGGTCTATAGAACAAGGGGCATAATAGACTTTTAAACCAAATGACCAAGCTACCCCGCCAAAGAGCTAAAGCAAGGGTGAAAATGTCTATGGAATCCTATTTTAGAGGCATCTTGACGAGAGTGCCCTCCGACCGCCATACTAAAGTAGGGGCATATAGGAGATTCTCTCGACACAAACGATTACATATGGTCTCCTCTTAGAGAGATCCAATGATGCTTACCCTGACATGGGCGTGGGCTCTTCTTATACTATTTGTCCCCAGGTTGCCTTGGCCGCCAAGTTGGTCCTCTCTCCATTAGGCCTTGCTGGTTCGGACAGGATGAAGCCTGCGACCCTTGTCTCTGGGGGCCGTAGGTGAAGGTCCGGTGGAGCTTCCACACTGTATCGCCTTAGAAACTGAATAGGGACGGCCTCGTCTTACTTCGGCATCCTGGGTGAAGCTAGGCGAAGGTCGGACAAAGCTTCCGTATTGCTTCGTCTTAGAGACCGGACAGGGACTGCTCCGTCTTGCTTCGATAGCCCCGACAAAGCTAGACGGAGGTCAGGTGAAGCTTCTACACTACTTCCCCTCGTTGATGATCCCGGGTCCCTAGATTTGTTAATCATAGGGATGGATGTACTATCCCCACAACAGAGTTGTGTGCAGGGTTTCCACAACCTGGATGGAGTTTCCCATACAGACTTCGGACCAAGCCTCTTCAATTTGTTATGCCTTTTGAAGATCTAAACCCCAGTGAAAGCTGAAACAACCACAGAGTTGGCGATTGGTCCACCAGCTCCGATGACGGTGGGTAACCCTCCAAATCTGAGGAGACAAAGAGCCTATCCGACGAATCAAACAAACCTTAGAGGAGAGCTCATGCCTGGGGCTACATACGAGCAATCATGTATGCAAGATTATAACCAAGCCTAGACAAGCCTAAAATCATCATATCTCAATATTCCATATAATTTAATAAAAAAATAGACGCTCGTCGCCTTTTGGTTGGACGAGACTGAAATCCCGTCCGATCAAAGGACAGGTTTTGTATAATCCGTTCAAGCAAAGGGAGGATAGGACATGTTTCTATGTGGTCGGGCTAGTAAGATAAATCCGGCCGTTGGTTGGACGAAAATGAAATCCCACTCAATCAAAGGGTGCGTTTTCTATCTCATCCAACCGACGGGGAATTCTGTCCTGTCCAATCAAATGGGTTTTTGATACGATATAGAGAAATTTTTCATGTTACTCAAAAAGATAGCGTTGAAAAAATATATAATGATAATCAGATAATAATTAATCTTATTTTTAATTTAAACGAAATTAATATTTATCTAAAAAAGAATTCAAAAAATAAGAGATAGAGTTTGTTACAAACAGCTATCTAAATACGGTCCCTATCTCCTCACCCCCTGTAAAAGCAAGGCTCTCCCTCGCGCATATACGGAGATAGCATACGACGGACGGATTGCGCAGGGGAAAACAAATTGCAACGGACGGAGGAGTAGGTTGCATCACAAGGAGGTCAGATTGGACGTACACAGCAGCAGGAACAAGGACGCGAAAGAAGCATAGATCGGAGACTCACGAAGACGAAGCAAACTGACACACACGCAAGGAGGAATCACATCGGAAGAAGCAAAAGGTAAAAAAAGAGGGGCCAGGTTATGGCTGCCATCTCCATTACTTCTATCTTTTCTCTCGTTCTTTGCTTCTCTGACTTCCTTGATCTCCCTCTACTCTGCGCTGCTCTGCTTCTGTTTTTTTTTTACTTTTGCTTCCTGCGCTCCATCTCTTTCTTGCTTCGTGCTACTGCGTGTTCCTTTCATCTGGCCTTACAGCTCGTGAAACGCCCATACCGTTTCACGTCGTCGACCTCGTGCTACGGCGGCTGTGCTGCTGCCTGGCCTGACACCTCGCCGCTCGTTTGCGTCACCAAGCCGCGTCGTTTCTCGCCTGGCCGCGTCGTTTTCTGCCGTGCATCCCGTGTCGCCCCGGCACGCGCCTCGCCGCCTCGGCCCGTGCCGGCGCCGTCCTGGCCGCCGCTCGCCGTCCCGACCACCGCACGACTGCCCGATCGCCGCCGTCCCGACCGCTGCTGTCAGGACCCGCAAAACGGAGTCGAATCCTTCTGCTCTTTCCTGCACTTTACCCTCAGATCAAGTAGGTAAGACGCGCAGATTCCAGATCTTTGGATCATCGCCATTACATTCGAACAAATATTACATCGAGTGCGTTATAAGACGCTAAATCGAAGACAAAATTCAAGACGCAGCCTTACACAATGAAGTTAACACCTTCCATAACTCCAAATAGAAGAGGCAAAATACAACAATCAATCCCACAAAGCGAAGTTGTAGTAGCGCCCTAGGCGTCCGAGAAATCTTCGCCTTGAACCCCAAAGAAGAAATCTTCATCTTGGTACATCTCCTCCTCGGGATAGGGGTAGTCCGATCCGACACCTTTCGTTGGAATGAGCGACCAAAGATAAAAAGGCGAAAGTGAGTATACATTATACTCAACAAGCAAGGCTGACTAGATGTATCTAAGGTTTACAAGGGGGAGGATAGGGTTCTTTTGCATAAAGCCAGTTTTACAAGTTTGCTTAAGATTTTATAAAACGGTTTGAAAAGTGTTGAGGGAAAAACAAATATTTGAATTGTTTTCTTTGAAATTCCGGCCTTAACCGGTTTTGTCCAACTCGCTACTCACGGCACTCCACCGCATAACACTCTCATCGCCACAAAGACCCGGCATGTGAGGAGAAAAACAAAACACACGACGGCGATCGTGGTTTTCCTTTAAAACACCATTTTGAAAACAAATAGATAAGAAATACCATGAGGCAGCTCCCCGTCATCCGTCCTTGACCGTGGGCACGGCTATCATGATAGTTTTACACTCTACAGAGGTTGCACGCTTTACCCATGCGAGGTGATTCTTCTTAGGGTGCCCCCAAGGAAAAATGATCACCACAAGGCCTTTCTCCAACATCCTCCTAGTTAAGACATTCCCGCTAAGGTTTTCACTGCAATGCCCCTCTTGCACCGATAGAACAACACCAATTGTCTACTCCACCGACTGGAATGCCAAAACCAAGAGTCCGAAGGATACTCAACCAGGGCCCGCCCATACAGGCACACATGGTCGCACTGTTGTACTTAGCTCGTCTACCTCAAGGAATCGGTCCTTAGGGACCGGGTGGTTCCTCAGATCGACCCAAGTCTCGTCTTATCGCACCAACCTTGCAACCATCCACCCCGATCAGATTTTATAAAAACATTTTTACCCGATAACACCCACTATCCCGACTACACCCATTTGCAAACATGACAAGTACTAACCGCCCTTTAAAATCCACGTTAAACAAGCATTTGATATTATCATCATGTATCCAATTTTAATATGATTGCAATCGAGCATAGCTAATATGATCAAAACCTAATTCAGGATGTTGTCATTATTTTAACAATATTATAATAACCTAGGGCAAACAAGGAATGACTTTATAACGGTATCTTTAATTGGGGATTCTTAGCTAACAACTAATCAATTAGCATTTTAGATTTTAACATAGCATGCAAGTTATAAAGTCTAGGAAAAACATTTTATACACATAGGAAGCAATGTTCAAGACTTGCCCGGTCCGCAAAAAACCCTAAGTCTTCCACGTGTTGTCGCTCACGAATCCGAGTCGCACGATCCTAATCGCGGAAATAACGGTAAAGGAAACAATAAACACTATGCATAAAAATATGGGTGCACATGTATGCAATGGTCAAGTATAGTGTACAGAGCAGGAAAAGGTAGTTTAAAACTAAATAAGCTACTGTACATATTTACGAGTTTTAATAAAAGGGTTATACACTTAAGATCAATTGAATTTCTAGTGAAAAATTTAAAACAGTGAGTATAATTACACCAACAATCCTATAAAAATTACAGATGCAAGTTTATCATTTTAAAGTTATTTTAAAATTTGTTTGACAATTTTTGGACAAGTAAATCACCCTAAACAATTTAAACGATGTTTATTAACATTTAAATATTTCAAAATAATTTATAACAGTGACAGAAATAAAATGGCAAAGTTAAATAGGCTGCAATTTGTGAGTCTAACAAAATTGGTTTGGGGATTTTGGAGTTTTCTACAGGAGTTATGATTTTTGGAAGTTATGGCTCAAATTTGGAAAGGAAAAAAAAAATTGGAGGCGGCTCGGCTTGGGCATGCGGCTCGGCTTGGGCATGAGCTAGGCCCACCGACAAGAAGGGGAAACAGGAGGTGGCGGCTCGGGTAAGCGGCGGCGCTTGGCGCAGGCGGGCGGCTCCGGCGGCGAGGTAGAGAGGAGAGGAGGCGCGGGTGATTTGGCAAGATGGTCGCCGAGGTCTGGCATCGGCGGCGGGTCATGGCGTGGAGGGCGGCGGCAGCACGGCTCATGGTGGCGCACCACCGGCACATGAGTGAGGTGGGCGAGGAGGTCGGGAGGTTCACCGACGAGAGGAGGCGGCGGGGGTCGGGTCAGGCACGGGGCGACAAGTCGGCAAGAACGACGCGGCCGGAGACGAGGTAGATATAGGCGGCACCGGCAAGCTGCATGGCCAGGATGGGCGGCGATCGTGGAGACAGGCGACTGGGTGGTCAGACGACGAGGCCAGTCTGGCAAGCACGTGGGGCTCGTCCGTAGAAAGCGGAGGAGGCGGCACGACAATGGCCGGCAGAGGAAAGAAGAAGGAACGGCGGGGGCTTCCGGCGGTGCTCGCCACAATGGTCACCGGGGTCTTAGGTCATCTAGGTATGCTAGGGGCGAAAAGGAGAGAGGATTACCGGCGGCGAGAGAATTCGCCGATTTCGACGAAACGGGTCATCGGCAGATTCCGTGAGACCTTCGCTCGCGATCGGGCGACGATTCCCGAGCTCTTTGATGGGTTGGATTTGCAACGAAGATAGCAAGGATGTCCTCGGACGGTTTTGTCAAATTCGCGTTGAACCGTGAGCCGAGGCGAGGAAGAGTAGAGTGGCCAAGAATTAAGTGGCCGAGCTTGGCGTTAGATTGTCGGAGCTACTTAACCTCGGATCTCGAGTTCTGGGCAAAATAGAACCGTGAGAAGATTATGTACGATGTCCCGAGCGCTTTTGAAAGAGGAGACTTACTTGTGGCAAAATCAAAGAAAAACCAAAGGAGGAATGAGAGGGCTCACTGGGAGATTAGAGAGAGACAGTGAGGCGAAGGGAAGATTAGTGGCACAATTAGCAATAACGGAGTGGTAACTCGACTCCATTTAGGAAGATTAGTGGGAATTCAAGGCTTAATGGGGAGATGAGAGAGAAGGAAGAGTTCTGCGTGAGCAGGAAAAGAGGAGAGAGAAAGAGGTAGAGGGTGAGAATGACAAGTGGGACCAAGGAGGAGAGGAAGGGTTTTTAAATTATTTTCATTTCTGATTTTCTTTTGAAAATCAATTTACAAATAAAATTTTATTTTCTCTTTTCCAATTTAAATACTTATGCCTTAATTACCACCTAAAATTATTTGTAAACAACTCTATTAGTTTTAAAGTTTTATTAAACAAGTAACATACTCATTTTTAAATATTTTTATATTTTCAAAATTTTCATGCTATGCAATGCATATGGTTTTGGTTTTTGAAAATGAGAATGTTACAGCTGTGGGCCGTCCTGGCCACCACCGTCCTGACCGTCGCCGTCAACCGTCGCGCGCTTAGCGCCGCCTCCTGCTCCACTCTCTCGCGCCCACATGCTTGCGGCTCGGCCCACCAAGACCGACGCCGCTCGGCCAAGCCTCGCCGCGCGCCCTCGTTGCCGAGCCAGGCTGCTTCCACGTCGCCAGCCGCCTCGGCGCCAGCCTCGCTACCTCGGTCTCACGCCTCGGCCACGCCTCGCCACCTCGGTCCCGAGCCGCCGCTGCCACCTTGGCCCTGCGCCGACGCTATCCTGGCTCGCACCACGCCACCTCCGCCTCGGCCCGTGCCTTCGGAAGCACGATGGATTTGAGTGGACGAAAGAGGCCAATAATGCCTTCGAGGAGCTTAAGAGATATCTCTCAGAGCCACCCGTGCTGACCACGCCCTGGGAAGGGGAGGTTTTGCTTCTTTACCTTGAGGCTACTCTGGGCGCAGTCAATGTGGTCTTGGTGGCCGAACATGAAGGAATGCAGAAGTCGATCTACTATATGAGAGAGGCCCTTAATGGTCCAAAGGAGAGCTACCCCGAGGTCTAGAAAGTCCTTTATGCCTTACTCATGGCCTCCAAGAAACTTCGGCATTATTTTCAGACTCACAAGGTCATGGTGCCCACCACTTTTCCCCTAAGGGAGATCCTCGGGAGTCCAGACGTCAGCGCCCGCATCGCCAAGTGGGCCCTCAAACTATCCGGGTTCGACATTGAGTTCAAAGCCCGGAATGCTATCAAATCCTAGGTCCCAACCGACTTCAGAGCGGAATGGACCAACCCGAGCCCTCCCGAACCAAGCGGCGAAGATCCAAGGGATGGGCAATGGACCATGTACTTTGATGGGTCTCGAGCTTACGAGCGCTCAGGGGCTGGGGTCGTCATCATATCCTCTCATGGTGACAAGATCCAGTATTCCATCCAGCTACACTTTGACGTGATAAATAATGCGGCAGAGTACGAAGGCCTCTTGGCCGGGCTCCAAGCATGTTGTGCGCTCAGGGTCCAACGACTGACCGTGAAGGAGGATTCATAGTTGGTCGTCAGTCAGTATAACAAGGAGTTCGAGTGTACAGATGACTCAATGGCGCGTTATCTGGTTGAGGTGAGGAAGCTGGAACAGTACTTCAGGCATTTCAAGGTGTTGTATGTTTGCAGGAAGTACAATTCTCTTGCAGACCAACTCGCCGGCCTGGCAACCTCACTAGAGCCCGTTCCACTGGGCGTGCACGTCGAGCACATCTTAAAGCCCTCTATTACCTTTGGAGAAGAGGCACAAAAGACGAACAGCAATGTCTCCTTGGTCTAGCAGGGGCCGAGTTGGATGACGCCATTCATTCAGTACTTGGCCCATGGGACACTGCCCTATCAAGAAGCTGAACGCAAACATCTTATCAGGAGAGCTCTGCCGTACTATTTGGTGGATGGCGCCGTACTGTTTGGTGGATGGTGCCCTGTACCGTAGAGGCAAGCTCGGAATTCTTTCCAAGTGCGTCTCCCAAGAGGAGGGTCGGTACCTTCTTAGGGATCTGCATGAGGGCACATGTGGAGCCCACTTGGCGTCCAGAACACTTGTGGGCAAGGCATTTGGCATGGGCTTCTATTGGCCTACGACCAGTCAGGATGCCCATGACTTAGTGTCTAAATGCCACGTGTGCCAGTTCCATACTCGGCAGGTTCATCGATCGACCCAGGCTTTGCAAACCACACCCCTCTCTTGGCCGTTCTCATCCTGGGGACTCGACCTGCTCAGGCCGTTCCCCCGGGGTTCTAAAGGATGCACCAACTTGTTTGTTGCCAGACACCTTCACTAAGTGGATAGAGGCCGAACCAGTGTCATCCATTACGGCCCAAGCTGCCAAAAAAATTTCTGCAATAACGTGGTCACTCGGTTCGGGGTCCCGAACCGTCTGATCATGGACAATGGTAGCAGCTCACCAGCGTCCTCTTTCAAGAGTATTGCGAGGACGTTGGCACCAAGATATGCTTTGCATCCGTCGCCCATGTACAGAGCAACGGGGCAACTGAACGGGCCAATGGGCAAATCATGCAGGGCATCAAAAAGCGTGTCTTTGATGATCTTGCGAAACACAACAAGAGTAGGGTGGACGAGCTTCCTTCCGTCGTTTGGTCGGTTCACACCACCTCCAGCCGAGCTACCAGGGAGACTCCTTTCCAGTTCGTGTATGGCTCGGAGGCCATGCTGCCGGCCGAGGTTGTGCTCGGATCAGCTCATGTCAGCTCGTTCGAGGACATCGACCAAGAGTCCGGCAGCTTTTGGATCTCAACCTCCTCGAGGGCTGCCGTGAGCAGGCCTCTGTCAGGGCAGCGGGTACCTGCAAGCTCTTCGCAGGCACTCAGAAAAAGGTGTTTAGCCTCGGACCTTACAAGTTGGAGACCTCGTCCTGCGCCGAGTTTAGGACTTGTCGCACGCCAATAAGCTTACGCCCCGCTAGGAGGGCCCATACACAGTCGTCTTCGCCGAACGCTCAGGGGCTGTGCGCCTGGCCATAGAGGATGGAAGAGTCATTAGCAGCTCGTGGAACATCAGTCATCTGCGTAAGTGAAAGTGCATCTAGGCACTTAAGTGATTTTGGTGATTAATGAAAAACACATATAATGACAACTATTTATAAATGACAAATTTGTGTAAATGCTTGGCTAAGTAATTGCCTAGCGACAAACCTCCAATATGATTGTGTTGCTATGAGACTAACATGTTTATTACCAAGTTGAATATTAGTCTCGTCTATTTAGAGAAAATCATATATGCCAAGTGGACAATCTATCCATCCTAGTAAGGTAAGTCTCATATATACAAATAGAATGGGTAAGCAAAGATGAGGTATGCAATCTTGGTAACCTTCTATATATATATATTTATTATTACATTTCTCTTGTGCAAATGCATAGTAAGCTCCAAGTAACATATTGATTATATATGTGCATATTGGTTGATGTCATATCTATTTGTGCATATATATCCACTTGAGTTCAATATGTGTCTTGCTTCTAGTATACATGTCTTAACTGGAGTTAAGCTTCACATTGCTATGACTTGACTTGGTGCATACATGCTTTGTTTGTATATCTTCTTATACACATCACTTAGTACAGTTTAATCTAGATTGTTCCACAACCTCACTCTAGCTTGAATATTATTTGCACATGTATAATTCTTGTATATTCTATCATGTGCTCTATTTTAGTGAAGATTGTAGTACTTGCCATGGTTTAGTTGATTTATCATATTGACAATTATCTTCCTAATGCATTTAGCCCATTATATATTTATCATGATGCACTTAGTATAGATCTTTTCGATGTCAAGTGTTTCTGTTTAATATTGTGCTTATTTATATGAAACACTTGTTGTACTTAATTGCTCGCAAACATCAATCTATTCATATTTATTGAGCTTTTGGACTAATATCTTTCATGAGTGGTTTGGAAAGAATTAGGTCCCGTGAGTATGTGTGATGGCCAATGTATGTCAAAGGATGACGGTTAAGCCAATGTCAATAAGACGGCGGTGTCACCAAGAGTTGAAGACTAAGTCAAGATCAATTTGGCTTGGAGATCATCGGGAGGGATGATCAATTCAAAGTTGATAGGACGAGAGTCTCATGAGGTGCATCGAGTCAAGTTGGACAAGGTAAAGATGTCATCAATCTTTTGGTGAAGGTCATCATGCATAATAAAGAAAAAGACGGCAAGTGACTATTCTAGATTTGTATTATCTTTGATTTAATTTTAGTCTAAGGATTGCCATACTATTAAAAGGAATGCAATGGAAAATGACTTCTAGATGTGTCAAGTGCTCAAGTGATCCATCCTTGTGAAACTTAGTTGGAGAGTGGTGTTGGTGGTGTTAGAACGTGAGAGTTGTAAATCTTTCTTGCCTTTCTTATGAATTCTGCATTTATCCTTTGGGATTTGAGAAGTGAGACCTTGTTGGTTGTGTAGCTCTCGTTCTTAACTTTCCGTAGAGTCTAAGATCACCCAAAACGGAGTACGAAGTCAAAAGTTATGTCCGTTTTCGTCGGGGTGTGCAGTGGCTGTTTTCAGTCCTCGGACTGTCCAAGGTTTTACTTGGCGTATCCAAATGACTCGGACTATCTGAAGATTTTGTTTAGACTATCCGAGGTGGGTCTCTCTGTCTCTATTATTTTTCCAGATCTCCACCTCGACTTGTATTGTTCGGAGTATCCGAGTTTTACTCGGACTATCCGAACGTACACAAAACTGTCTGTAACGGTCAGATCTGTGGAAGCTCCTATTTAAAGCCCCCCCTCTCCAAATAGCCGTTGTACCACCATTTTTTGAGCTATCCATGTGTTCTTGAGCCCCTTAGAACCCCTCTACTCTTAGATCTTTGTGATCCCCCTTTGGAGAATGGTTTGGAAGAGTTGGAAGGAGGGATTGAGAGAGAATTGAGAGAAAGGTTGGGAGGTGATTTCTTTGTGAAATTAGTATGTTCTTGAGCCCTAGTGACCCCTCACTCTTCGATCGAGGTGATCCTTGGGAAGAAGGGTTGGGAAGAGTTGGGAGGAGGTGTTAGTGTGAATTGAGCAAGAGTTGATCTTTGAGCACTTGAATTCATCTCCAAGTTAGTTCTTCGTGGCATTTGTTACTCTTGGAGGTTGAGGACTCCTAGACGGCTAGGAGTTGGTCACGAGCCACCGAGCTTTGTGTGGTGCGTCGTGTCAAGTTTGTGAAGGCCCGATTCCGCCTTCGCAAGGGAAGGAATCAAGGAGTGAAACCGGCGAGTGCATTGTGCAACACCGGTGAGGGAAGGGTTGAAAAAGACCTCGGCTCTAGTACGACCGAGCCACCTCAACGGAGACGTAGGATCCCTTCAAGGATCCAAACTTCGGGAACAAACATCGACGCGTCTCCTCTCCGCTCGTGGTTCTCCATTTCTACTCTCAAGTTTGATTTACTTGCTTATTTTATAATTGAATTGATTATCTTGTCTTGTGTGATACTACTACACCTATACTTGCTTGTGAACTATCTTTGATGCAGGTGATTTTCCTTGAAGAGCCTTGATTTACTTTTGTACCTTTTCTCACTCTATATCATTCGGACTATCCGAATAAAACATCGGACTATCCGAAGTACTCGGACAGCCCGAGGTATAATTCGGACAGTCTGAACATATTGTTTCCGCTGTGTTTAATTTAGTGTTTAAATTTTGAAATCGCCTGTTCACCCTCCTCTAGGCGACATCCTGGCCCTTTCAGTAAGTTCCAGCCCTAGTTCGATTTTTCGTTTTCCTTTTGGTTTTTCTTTCAAAAATTCGTTGCTCGGGCCTGTAACTTTGAAAACCCTGGGCATGTTCGGATGTCTTTTACCCGCGTGCCCCTGTCTAATTTGAATTAAATGATAATTTACCCCGAGCACCTCGCTTCTCAATTTTGTAGCACTTATCCCATGTGTGAGTTCTTCTTTTTTATCCGCGTCAAGTCTCATACAGCAAGGCAAGCCGAGGCAGTGCGTCGGTCCTATACTCGCTAAGGTGACGCTAGCGCTAGATGGGCACAACTAAGATAAAGCTAAGTGTCGCGCATTCTTTAACCTTGTGACCAAGGCCGAGCTCGCAACCTCAGAGGCACGACCTCAGTCACAGTGGGGGGCTGGATAGGGGGGATGACTTAGCGTGTTTTGAAAAGCTCCTATTCTTCAGAACTCGTTTCGTTTACTCGGTTCTGTTTCCATGCTAATCTCCAAGCTTGTGCCTACTTCTATGTTAGTCTGTACTCGTTTCCTTGTCTTTGGTGCTTGCAGGTAAAGGCAAAGATGTAGGAAAGTTCATTCGCGGACAGGAACGTGGTTTCGGGCAAAGAGTTATATCATATACGGCGAGGTTCAAGCAAGGGGTTACAACCGTGCTCTTGGGCTCACGGATCCTGTCGACGAATTGCGTTGGTAATGTATTTAACGGGGCTTTGCGAGAGATCACAACTACGATGGTAGCACAGGGAGACGAATTTATACAGGTTCGGGCCCTCAAGGCGAGGTAATACCCTACTCCTGTGCTCTAGGATTATATGGTGGACGATTACAATGCACGCTCTCGCCGAGATTGCACGAGAACGATGATGTGGTGTCTAAGATGAGATTCAAGATACTAAATTATGATCAGATCAGATGTCTCGGCTAGGGACCCCGGACCCTCTTTATATAGTGCAAGGGGTCGGGTTACAGATAGGTTCCCTAATCCGTATAAGGAACATGAAGATATAACTGGGTAGGTCATGTCTATCTCCATGTATTCGAGTAGAAAACGAGTTCGTTTCTGTGGAGAGTAAGTCGGGCCACGCCAGCCTCCAAGCTCGCCTTCTGGAAGATCCATCCGACTCGGCCCAAAGAGGTGGTACGTCCAACAGAATATCTCCAGATACCCGGGGCCCATGTTATCCACAGATCCCTCTCTGTCTCCCTAAGTTCGAGGGCCAGCACCTTGCCCTCACATTCGTCATGCTTGGCCTGAAGGTCCACGTTGGCCTGGCACGCCTCCTGGAGCTCACGCCTAAGTCGCACATTCTCCTCCTGGGCACCCCGAGCCAGCGCGGCCGCCTTCTTGGCCCGCTCTCCATGCGCTTCCGCCTTCTCCATGAGGGCTCGGACCTCCTTGGAGTTGGCTCAGTCCTTCAGGGCTTCAGCAAGCCAGGCGCACTTCTTTCGTAGGAACGCTTCACACTCGTAGCTCCACACCCGAAGCTCTTCAAGTTGTCCTCCAGTCGCGGCTGCGAAGGTCTGGTGCTCGATGTGGTCCAATAACCGGAGGTCTTCAGCTTCGTTGACCAAGGCCTAGATCTCCCCGAGCGCCGCGTCCTTGGCACAGAGTGCCTTTTTGTTCTCCTCGCAGGCGGTCCGGTACTGCTCCACGAGCTCTTACCATAACTGCTGGAGTACTGGGACGTGCTTCCTCAACTCCTCGAGCTCCGTCTACTGAGCGAAGAGCTCGGCTATCTAGAGCTCCTGCTCTTCTCGGATCCAAGTGAGCTTGGCGATTTTGCGGTCGGTCTTTGCTTTTGCTAGCGCCTGGGTGATTTTGTCCGCATGGAACTTGGCTTGGATGGCCCAGTTCACCACATCATGGATGAACTGTAGGACTTAGCGGGCGTTAGAAGTCGAGAAAGAGGTAAGGTTGCAGAAGAAATAATCGTGGTAAGAGTGCTTACCCAGTAGCCCTCGAACATGATTTCTTCTTCCAGCTCACAGAAGATTCCTTTTATTTTCTTCGGGTCGCTGCCCTTGCATTGCGAAGGCGTTCTTAAAGGCAAGGCAACTTGCGCTCTTGAAGGTCCGGTGGATGCGGGGACGGTCGCAACGCTGGGGCGCGCCTCTTCTAACAACTCCTTTGGGGCCGGGGCATTGAAGGTAGGCTTTGCGAGACCTTTGCCTTCATGGCTCTTGCCCCTTAGTGGGGAGGAGCATCCTCGAGCCCCGATGCATTGGCGTGTGGGCTCGAGGGCTTGTCTTCGGTCAACGCGATTGTCACGCTGACCTAGGAGTTGGGCTTATCAAGCTCCTCCTCTCAGTTTCCCTCGCCCATGGGCAAGGCAGGAGTGTCTTCATTCCTCCTGGTGTCCACGCTGTCTGGTTTGGGCTAAGGACCTGACTCCATGGCTGCGTCTCCGAGGCCAACTTTTGGTGCCGGCCTGTCCAGCTCCTCAGCGGCCAGCGGGTCGACAAGTTCCTTTGTTGCCAGGGCCGAGGGACTTGGCCTCCTGGTCAGGCTCTGGTGTTTTTTTGGGCTCAAGGACTAAGCCCGGACACCTTCCCCGTCCTTCTCGGTTGGAAGAATCTCCCTGGCGGGGGCCTCTTGGCCCTTGGTGGCGAGCCGGTCCCGGGAGTTCACCAGGGCAGTGGCATCGCCCTCCTTCGCTGGTGGCCCTTTTGTGGCCGGGACATCTGGGTCCGATCCGGTGCCCGGATACTGGAGCTTTGGCGAGAAGGCTTTCTTCGGTTCCTCTCGTGCTGCCAGCCCTGCTGGTGTCTCGGGGAAGGTCCTTTTGTCGGCTGGTGTGGATAACATGGGCCCCGGGTATCTGGAGATATACTACTGGACGTACCACCTCCTTGGGCCGAGTTATATAATTGTGTAAACACCGGAGGTTCGGAGTCGGTCGGGTTTGGGAGCTTACCCTCCAACTCGGCGACGGCTTTCGCCTCCGCTTTCTCCAGGGCCAGCCTCTGGTCTTGGGACTTCACCAGCTCAGCCTGAAGGTTGGCGATGGTGGCGTTGCGCGCTGCACATGGTGCGGAGCATGATGTCATTCGATCACGTGCAAGCTGAAAAAAATCCTAACTTAGGTTGGGGTACTTACACCGAAGGGAACCTGCAAGGTCGAACTTCTCGTCTTGCAGCTCCTTGATCCGGTCCCTCTGACTCTCGACCTTTGTTTGTCATTGTTTGAGCCTCAACTACTTCTCCCTCCACGGACTTAATCCGTTCTATTTGGGGGAGGAAGTAGTTGACAAACTTGGTTTCCTCTCGGAGAAGGCACCAAGTTCCTGCAAAGAGGAAGAATATCCATTATCCTACCTCCAGGCGAGGAAAATCTACTCTGTTAATCAGGAAGGCTTACCCTGGCCATTCTGCCGCATTCAGCGGCGTGCTCGAAGAAGGCTTTCCTGGTTTCATCCTCAGCCTCGTCGTCGACAAGGGCCCAGTTCCCGGCCTTGTCCCTCCAGCCTGCCGAGAGCTTGGGCTCGGCCTCCTCTGTGGGAGGTGGGGGCTGGTGAGGGATCTCTTCTACCACCGGCTCGCCCTCTTCGTCGCCTTCGACGGTCGGCTTCGGGCACGGGGCTGCGGCGACGACTGCTCCCCCGAACTTGGTTCCCGATGCGGCTTCTGCCGGTTCTGCCGGCGGGGTGGCTGCGTCGGCGGTTGGAGGAGGCGCTGCCCGACTCGGCTCAGCGGATTTTGACGCTGGCCCGGTCGGGCGGTCCGACAGAACCTCCGTCGATGGTTTCCTGGAATGGAGGAGTGCTTCAGTTGACGAGAACATGAGAAAGACTACCAAACGGTGGTGGGGCTGTGCTTACCGGTTGGTGGTCTTGATCTTGATACCGAGGCCCCTCTGAGCGGAAGTCCCGCTTGAGGAGGCGTCGGGCGGGCCACTCGGCTCGGCCTGAAGGGCGGGGGTTTGTCCCCTCTTCGGGGATGCATCACTTCCCGCCCTCGGAGGACGAGTCGCTCGACCACGCCATGGCAAGGCCGGTGACTCGCTCCCTCCTTGGGAGTCTCGCCGACCTTCGCCCCGAAGCCATTGCCGCGCGCCAGAAGCGAGGGCGTCCCTTCCATGACGCTGACCCTTGCCCTTCTTCGATGACGGAGCCTCTTTAGGCTCCTCACCTGGGCGCTTCTCCTCCTTGTCGGCAGGGGCCTCGGGTGTCGGGGCAAGGGACACGAAGGCCCGGCGATCCTGCACAGGAATACGGCTCCCTCGAGTTAGCATTGGAGCAGAGTCATTTGATACGTGAAGCAAAAGATGCTCAATCCTTACCCCTGGCGGTGGGTTGCTGAAGGAGAAGCTTCGGGGACACCCCTGATTGGAGAGGGGAGTCCCTATGGCAAAAAACTCGGAAAGTCGGTCGGCGGCGTCCGAGTTGGAGATCGGGACATCCGATTCCCGAGTCGTGTCGGATGGCCCAGTGTACTCGAACCCGAGCCGGACCCTCTCTTTGAGAGGCTGGATGCGGCGCCTTATGAAGGAGACGGCGATGGCTATGCCGGTCAGCCCCTCTTCTTTGAGATTTTGGATCAGGCCAAGCAATTCGGTGACCTGATCCATTTCAGAGGAGGGAGGCGCGGTGGTCCAAGAGGGGGAAGCCCGGGGCTTCCTTCCGTCAAAGCAAGGAAGACTGGGGGGAGGGTTCGAGCAATAGAACCATTCTTGTTTCCACCCCTTCAAGGAAGTTCGAGCGATAAGGAAAGTATTCTTCTAAGGCCGCCCGGTTGGAATCCGGCCCCGCCAACGGCCTTAGGGGCGTTGTCGGTGGGGTTGGCTTTCAAGAAGAAGAGGTGGCGGAAAAGGGCGAAGTAGGGGGCGATTCCCAGAAAGGCTTCGCAAAGATGAACAAACATTGAAAGTTGAAGAATGGAGTTGGGATTCAAATGGAAAAGCTCGATTCCATAGTGGTTGAGCAAACCACGGAGAAAGGAGGAGGCGGGGAGTCCGAACCCGCGGGAGAAGAAAGATTCGAAGACAACGATCTCTTCTTGATGAGGAGTGGGGAAGGACTCACCCGCGGCGGCGCGCCAGTCGATGAGCTCCGGCCTCGGGAGAACGCCGGTGTTGACCAGGGCTTGCAACCGCTCTTCGGTGGTGTTGGAGGTTGCCCAGTTCCCTGCCATCGGAATGTGGTGGGGGAAGAGGGATGGCGAGGGTAGATCTGGAGTTCGGCGGCAGTGGCGGCGTTAGGGTTGCTTGGTGGCGGTGGGAGCGCTAAAACCCTAGCGGAAGTGTTTCGGGGAGATGAACTATTTGGGCGTACAGTGTGAGCGTACCGGTTCGGATACCCCGGCGTGCTTCATTTAAATGAAAATGGGCGACGTTTACTTTCCATGTGAGGCGGGAAAAAATGAAGCCCTAAAATCATTACTTCAAGATTTGGGCCCGGACTTAGGTTCTAGTGAGCATGCCCCGCATGGGCCGCAGGCTGTGCACATCATTACTCGGGTGCAGATGCTACTGGGGTTAACCTAGTCGGGAAGAAAGCGCGCTCCCAGTTGGCCTTGTCAGTCTTCAGTTTGAGGACTGGGCATTTCCCAATTTACTGCCTGGCTTTTGATGTGCCCCCTGGGGACATGAGTCGGTTTGACTTTCAGTCGGACCGAACATCGAAAGTTCTTCTTAATTGTCTCGGCGGCATATCTTTGGATTGTTTGTCATTGAGACAAACACTGCTTGGGCAAACTTAAAATTCAGCTCTTGGTGTACCTCCTGGGGTCAATGGCTGGTCTGATTTTCCAATCAGATTGGGCGTCAAGAGTTACCTCTTCAGTTGGGTCTCAGTGGCACATCTCCGGATCGCTCGTCATCAGGACGAGCACCGCTAGGAGGACCTCAACTTGGAGGCGGGCGTATTCCTCTGGGAATCACTAGCTTGACTTCGCACTAGTCGGGTCAGGGCGCCTGAACACCCTACGTGAGTTGTGACATGTCCCATGTTGGACCGAATGTCGGGCTCTGACCAGTCAGACTCGAATGTCATAATTTGCAACAGGGAGGATAATGCTGGGTGATTCTGATCACTCAGCAACATCCATCTTTTGGTATGCCTCTCCGTGGGCCAATAGCCAGCATACCGACTAGTCTGGCTGGGTACCAGACATCTTTTAAAACTTGAGAATTTTCTCGAGTCCTTTGCAACTGTGTTGTTTGATCGGCAGGTTACCGGGCAAGCAAGACTTCATCAGTCAGACGAAGAGTGACGTCACTCGGGTAACATCTGAAGGGCTGCAAGCTGAACCCCGAATCAAGACAACCCAGTCTCGAAGCACTCGGGGGCTACTGTGGATAACATGGGCCCCGGGTATCCGGAGATATACTACTGGACGTACCACCTCCTTAGGCCGAGTCAATTGGATCTTCTAGAAGACGGGCTTGGAGGCTGGCACGGTCCGACATATTCTACAAGGAAAAGAACTCGTTTCCTACTCGAATACATAGATATAGGCATAACCAAATCGGTTATATCTGTATCTTCCATATACGGATTAGAGATTCTATCTGTAACCCGGCCCCTTGCACTATATAAAGGGGGTCAGGGGCCCCTAGTTCGACAATCCATACATCCAGCAATCATCATCGGCATCATTGAGATCTACCATAATACAATCCACGAGCACAGGAGTAGGGTATTACCTCCCCCCGAGGGCCCGAACCTGTATAAATTCGGCTCCCTGTGCTACCATCGTAGTTGTGATCTTTCGCATAGCCCTATAAAATATATTGCCGACACAATTCGTCGACAGCTGGCCATGCGGCGTTCGAGCCTCCGTAAGAAAGAAAGGTGCTTTCGGAACTAATGCTCTCTGCTAAGGGAGGGAGGGAACTAGGTCATGTACCTGGTTTCTCCTTCTCAGCCGCTTGGTTGGGGCGTTTGGGTCCTTATCAATCCGAGCTTCGGTCTTGTGCTTCTTTTTGCCCTTTAGGGCTGCCCTGAGCTCCGCAACGTACCGTCGCGGTCGCTCGTTCTCCTCTTGGGCCCGATTGGCATCGCGGGCCTTGGCTTCCAGCGCGAGCTGTCGTATGGTACGCCAATGGTCAGGGTGTCTTCGAATATACTCGTGCAGCCAGATCTGTATGTCGCTCACCTGCTCGACACGCTGCTGCTCTTAGCACCGTGTCTCCGCTCCGGCGAAAATTAGGCGCTCGGAACGTCTACGCCAAGGAGTATGGCTAGGATTCCGAGGCCTTTTCTTGCTCGGAGATCGCTTGATCATCTTGAAACGTGTCGGGGCCTCCTCCTCTAAGCTGGAGGGTGGGCTCCGGACCTGCTTTTTCCCTTTAGGGTCGAAGGTGGCCATAGAGGTAGCCTCCTATTCGTCCTCCTCCGCTGATTCGGAGGGGATAAGGATGTCTTCGAGCTCTGGGTAGCTCGAGCTTTGGCCACCACTAGAGCCTAGGAGTTGGAGGCTTCTTCGTCTTCCTCCTCCTCTGCCTGCTCTAGGAAGTCCTCTAGCGAGGACGTCGGCCGGGCGGCGCTCTTTCCCTTCTGTCAAGACAGGTAGGGGAGAAGGTTAGGGCGTGCCGGGAGGGGAGGAGGTGCGAGTAATGCGAAAAGTGCACGTAAAGCAATGAGGGTTGGCGGTTTACCTTGGCTTGGCGCTCGAAAATGTTTTTAGGGATCATCTCTGGATTAATGATGTCCCTGGGCTTCTCCGCCCCGCAAATCTCCTGAAGCCGGGCCTCGACCCACTCCTCGCTTGGGGTTGTGGTTAGCTTGGTTAGGTCTGGGTTTGTGAGCGAAAAGGTCGGGGATTGAGTTCTGGGGGCTTACTGGTCTCGCTCTCTCGGGTGACACTGCTCCATTTGGTGAGCTCCCGAAGAAGCGGCTCGCCTCCTTGTGATCGATCCAGCTTCTTCAGAAGTCTCGACAATTGTCCGCCCGGTAAGGCCATGCTTCGCTAGGTGGGTGATCTTGCGGGCGTGCCCCTCTTCTGAGTCTGACAGGGGACGGCGCCCTGTGTCCTTAACGAGGGGCGTTTTCCTTGTAAAGACAAGTTGGCTCCCCTCTGCTTTCCAGAGGTAGAACCAGTGTTGGTGCCACTTCGACACCGAGTCCCTGACGAAGGTCATCGGATACTTGAGCTGCGCTTTGGACTTTCGTTGGAAGCAGAGCTCGCCGACCCCCGAGCTGTTCTGGTAAACTGGGCAATAGAAATGGAAGAACAACAACGCTCGGGGGATGATCTTCAGGTAGGCCTCACAGAGGTGGGTGAAAATCGCCATGGCGAGGAAGGTGTTGGGGTGGAGGTTGGTCATGGAGCATTCCAGCTGAGCAAGCATGGAAGTGACAAACTCACTCTCCCGCATCCGGAGCTAGTTGATGGAATGGAGCTCTATGATGACGATTTCGTTGTTTTCTGGCTGTGGCCTCGATTCCTCACCAGGGATACAGTAGGAGCCCGCGTCGAGGTGACTATGGGCCACCAGCATCTCTAGCCTCACCCTTGAGGTCTGCGACCACATCCACTTTGCCATGAGTTCAAGAGAAGGTGGAGTGGGGGTTTGCGGCATGGGGAGATTGGTGGTAGGGCGTGGGGGGAACTCTAACTGGCAAAGAGAGGGTGCACGTGGGCAAGAGAGTGAGGATTTGTGGGGAGATCCGTCGCCGAACTTCTCAGCTATGAAGGGGAGGCGAACGGGCGATAACCATTAGATCTAGGGTTCTAGCGGATCTCATGGCTATGTGCTTTGATGTGACTGTTAGAGGCGCGAGAACCGAAACGGCTTAAAAAAGCGAAAGGGTCAGAGCTGTTCCCAATTGAGGATTGTTCCTTCAAGAGCTCGGGTGGGGGGCTGGCTAGAGGTCGGCTCCAGGGCTAGAACGTTTTGAACCCGTGCTATAGGCAATTACCTCTGAGGCCATGGCTTCGAAGAAGGGTGAGGTAGCATGGTTCTTCGCTACCCGTGATCCAATCCCTCTTTGGGGTTTTCTTAAAGCCTCAAGAAGATGTTTCCATTGCATTTAAGCCTTGGGGACTAGCTGTTGGGGATTGGATTACACTCTACTGACGTCATCCAACTCTGTAGTTATGAGCCCGAGCGTCTACCTTAGGCTATGGGCCTAGGAGGAGCCTGGTGTGCCCAGCCATGGGTTGTTTGAGCTATGGTCCCTTGGGCCGGGCTGTCTTTGACCAGGGCACCTGGAGAGCCTAGGTTATCCCTTACCTGTGTAGTTTATCCGTTCGGGGCTCGGGCTCTCTGAGTCCTAGGCGGGCTCGGATCTTAGTCGTGTTACTAGTTGATCTTGTAATATGGTTATGTTTGGAAGGTTTGAGATTTTCTTGTAGGGGACGACTTCATCTGCAAGTACGGCGTGTCGGTTGCGGCAAGGACCCGTAGGTATGGCAGGCTTGGATATGACTTAGAGGCCCAGACGAAGGCGTGTTCAGCTCGGACTTCTACCCGTAGTCGGTTTAGCTATGGATAGCCTATCTTGATGTCATGGTTCCCCTAGGCGGCGCCTAGGCGCTAGTTAGTGGCGTCCCGCCCCACCTAGGGACTAGGCAGTAACCTAGGCGACTAGCCTGTCTATGTAGTCCGAGACAGTAACTAGGCGGTTCAAGAGGTGGCCCTACGAGGTGCCTAGATGATGATTATATGGTTTTAAATGGTAATTAATGATTGTGGCTTGATTATATAGAAGATTTCATTTGAAAAAAAATATAATTTATCCTCTAACATCTTAAATATGACCCTCGATCTCTGTCCAGGTCCTCGCCTGAGCTCGGGTTGGGGGACCTATTGTACTCTTCCACATATAGTAAAGAAAGCTGGACGTAGGGATTTTACCTTATCCTCGAGAGACCTGGATCAGGGTAAACCGTTGTTTCTCCCGTGTCTTGTGTGCACGTTGCCCTGAAAGCAAAGTCTTAATGAGAAAGGGTTAGTTGGCCCCAATCAATAAATAAGCTCGGTGAAGGATCTGATTCTAAGCATCGACAGGCCGTGTTAGGCATCTAGGAAAATAGGGTGGACAAAGTGGGCTACTGTTTGCTGGGTAGGCCAAATTTTGGGTCTCCGTTCGGGTCTCCACAAGGAAATAATTTCCTTTCTTGTCCCGTGATACTTGCCAGGGAATAGTTTTTCTCTATTTCGGAGATAATTTTTCCTATCCACGTCCCCTAGCAGGAATTCTTCGTCAGGAACGGGGCCATTGCCACCCCTACTTAAGACCACTTTAACATTTGACGCTCTGCAAGAGACCCATCTTGGATAAAATGAAAGTCGGGTTCGTGGAGAGGCTAGTGTGAAGAAAGTCCCTTCTTTTCTTCCGAAAAAATTGTTCTTTCCAAGCTGACAACAAAACAGCCATATCCTCTTTGATTTTCTTGGTCATAGCATAGCATAGCAGCCACCAGCCACCAGCCACCCTGCTCCGGCTATCGCCGGTAAACCAACCCCAATAATCGTCAATGGAAGGTGCCTGAAAAAGATCAAAGGAAAAAGTTTTTGAAACGCTTTTAGGCATGCCTTTTCTTTTCTTTCTTTCGTTTTTAGCATCAAGCAAGAGTTACCCAAAAAGGAGGAAAACTTAGCAAACGAAGCCATTTTAGGAACATAGGAACAAGGATATATGACAGTGAATCCATGAATTGACCACAAAGACAATAGAGGCCTTAAATTTTTAATAAACAATCCACATGTTGTGCTAGTTTTTTTTAATAATGGAAGTGCAACTTCCGGTCTCTATATCAACCAGGGATACATACAGCCATTACACAACTATAAGTGAAATACTTATTACAACCAAATGGCAACAACCCCGCTAAGATTAGCCTAAGAAAAAGAAAAAAAAATTACATGTCTTTCAGTTCAGAAGCAAAGCTTCAAGCAACCCTGCGCCTTTTGATGATTAAGGTTCTTTCATCCTCCATATTGAAGATGTCCACCAACCTTATATCTGATTATTTGTTGTGCTAGTTGGATTTATATTTTTATTATCTGTCCTGGCTACAAGCTTTCCATAGAACATTTCTTACATCCGATTCTTGTTTCACGTTGCTCGAGAGGCCAACTATCCTTACAAAATTCATGCAAAATTCCTTTTGAATTTCACAGCCATTTCTTGAAAAAAGATACTCTAATATTTACTCTTTTTGGCATATATACTTCCTCTTATTATAAATATCTTACATCCCATCCTAAGGCAATGTTTGGTTTGGAAGGATTTTTTGTTCATGTTGGCGTGAGAAGCCAACTGATTCTTACTAAGTTCAAGTGAAATTTCTTTTGAAATTCTCGTGTTCCGAAAAGCCTATAAAAAGATACTCTACTATTTACTATTCTACCATTTTTTTTTTTCGTATATTGAACTAGAATCGTCCTTCTTCTTAAACCCTGTTAAAAAGGTTCCTTTCAGACATCGACATAATCTTCAAAATACAGCTACAATTAATTATAAAAGCAATGAAGTTATAATAATATGGGATGAATCAATGCATATGTATGACCCTGAAACGAGTAATTTGCAAGGAAAGATGAAGGATTGAAAAGAAAAAAATCTGGACAAAAAAAGATTAGGGAAGCAACCGGCTATGGGCAGTGGCGAATTCGAAGGAGAGCAGGGGAAGGAAGCCGCGACGAAGCGCCCCCGCCCATTTCGCGGCATTACCTTCTATAAATACGCCCCCTCCCTTCCCTCTGGCGCCCAGCATGCCGCCTTCCTCCATTGATCCGCTCCCCTCCCCTCCCCGATCCGATCCAGCACCGTCACCGCCGGCAGCACGGTGCGTTCTTGCCCCCCTCCTCCACGCGATTCTTTTCCCTGTCTGTTTCTTTGGTTTTTTTGGGTGGATCTGGACATGTGGTGGTGTTTGCTCTGGTCAAATCGCACCGCCTGGTGCTGGAGAGGGAGGAATTCGACTGCTGGTTCGGGCTTGATCTGGATTGGTGGTGAATTGTCTTGGGCTGCTTGGCCTGAACCCCCAACTGATGTGCATTTCTCTTGCAGGGGCTTAGCTGGGTAGTTGACCAGAAAGGGTTGGGGGTAGCATGAAGAGAGTGTCCTCGCATGTCTCCATCGCCTCGGAGGCGGAGATCAATCTTGATCTCTCACGCTTACTTATCGACAAGCCAAGACTGACGTTGGAGAGGAAGAGGTCCTTCGATGAGCAGTCATGGAGCGAGCTCTCCCACAGGCAGAACGACGGCCTTGATAGCGTAATGCAATCACCTGCATTCCCCTCTGGTTTTGACTCACCCTTCTCACTGGGGACACACTTTGGTGAACCACACCCCCTTGTGAATGAGGCATGGGAGGCACTCCGGAAGTCGGTAGTGTACTTCCGTGGCCAACCGGTTGGTACGATTGCTGCCACTGATCATGCATCTGAGGAGGTGCTCAATTATGATCAGGTAAAAAATCTAATTTTTGTCCTAATTTCTGGATATGTGTGCATTTTGTTTTTCATCATTCTGATATTTATGCAACCATTGCCTTTTTGAGCTGAGTATCCCAAAGTGTGCCAGGTTGCCTACTAGATTTCACTAAATGACCATATTGATGTGTGGTTAGGAGATAAACTTTTGAATATACAGTATTCTGTGCTGCACAGTATCTAAGAACTTCTCTGTGCCGCTCCAAAAAAAGATCCTCCCTGTTTATGAAGTTTTTGAAAATAAATTCCCAAAAACTCAAGTGTTCCAGGGGCCATATTGATGGCAACGCGTAAGATGGTTGAACTTGATGATGAAGCTATATTGCTGAAGGATGTTTTGCTGCTATTGAGTTTTTCTTTTGTTCTTACTGTAGCGAACTCTCTGTGCTTCTTTTGTTCTTTAAATAGTATGTAATGTAGTGAAGATAACATGGAATACGCTAACCACCCTTAAAATCAGAGGGATGTAATGGTTTTGACTCATGAATCGAAAATTTTATGAAATTTACTAGGTTTTTTGTGCTTCATATTTTGTGTTTGATATTAATATAACTCCTATCATTCCAAGCTATCAATGAATGTGATAGCTTTTTTTTTAAAAAAAAAAGTGGAATGAATTGTACTGAAATAGGTTATGTAAGCATCCTGCACAATGTTTCTCATACAATACCTTTTCAATTTGTCACTTACTTGGCCTTGTCTGGCATTTGCAACAAGGCGTTCACTTGCGTCCTTTATTTTATGAGATTAATTGTTGAAAAAGCTTATTGTGATTTGATTTCCATGAGCAGCATGCCACATCTCTTGCATTTATTTTTTATTGTTCTTTGTTATGTAGGTACTATCGGATGCTGTACAGTTGCTGAATTTTCCTTACAATTGCAGGTTTTTGTGCGGGATTTCGTTCCAAGTGCATTGGCCTTTCTAATGAACAATGAGACTGATATAGTGAAAAACTTCCTGTTGAAAACTCTACACCTGCAAAGCTCAGAGAAAATGGTAGACCGGTTCAAGCTTGGAGCTGGAGCAATGCCTGCAAGTTTCAAGGTGGACCGCTCCCCGAACAGAAATACTGAAACCTTAGTTGCAGATTTTGGTGAGAGTGCGATTGGCAGGGTGGCACCAGTGGACTCTGGATTTTGGTGGATTATCCTCCTTCGGGCATATACAAAGTATACCGGAGATGTTAGTTTATCAGAATCACCTGAATGTCAGAAGTGTATGAGGCTAATACTGAATCTCTGCTTATCTGAGGGATTTGATACTTTCCCAACTCTGCTCTGCACAGATGGTTGCTCGATGATAGATCGTCGAATGGTACAATCATTTCACCTTGATTTGATTTATATATAGACATTTATCCTTAAAAGCATTACAATTTAGGTAGGGTGGAAATAAGATCATGAAGTTTCTGCATTTTATTTTTCAACCAAACAACAGAACTTTGATAAAAGGGACAACCCCAGCCTAACCTGGTGGTACTGCATAGTTATTGCAGTTTTTTAGTATGAGGGTTTTCGGATTTTTCAAGTTTCATGAAAGTGTTACTTGTCCAGGGTAAACCTTGTTGGAAACATTATTTTAAAACACTTGGTTAGTTTTAGATATAATGTTATATGTGTCAATTTATTTATCAGTGCAATAGGGCAAGAAAATACATCTTTCTATATGTTGAATAGATAGTACTGAAAAGCAAAGTTCTGTCATATAATCCTATAATTTTCTGTTTCTTGTTATACTGTTGAATCACATTTTAATTGGAGCATGGAAATGAAAGTCCCTGTCATTACATGATTGTTTATGCTACAGAAGTTAATATACTATTATTTTCAGGGTATATATGGTTATCCTATCGAGATCCAAGCTCTATTCTACATGGCATTACGGTGTGCTCTCCAGATGCTTAAGCCAGATGGTCAAGGGGAGGAGTTCATAGAGAAGATAGGGCAACGGCTACACGCATTAACCTACCACATGAGGAATTACTTCTGGCTAGATTTCCCCCATCTGAATAACATATACAGATACAAAACAGAAGAGTACTCCCATACTGCTGTGAACAAATTCAATGTCATCCCGGATTCAATCCCTGATTGGGTGTTTGATTTTATGCCATGCCGGGGAGGCTACTTTCTTGGCAACGTCAGCCCGGCTATGATGGACTTCCGGTGGTTTGCTCTTGGAAATTGCATTGCCATTATATCATCTCTGGCTACTCCAGAGCAATCAGTTGCAATAATGGACCTGATCGAGGAGCGGTGGGAAGAGCTAGTGGGTGAGATGCCTCTGAAGATATGCTATCCTGCAATTGAGAATCATGAGTGGAGAATAATCACTGGCTGCGACCCCAAGAACACCAGGTGGAGTTATCACAATGGAGGATCATGGCCAGGTTTTTTTTTTTTCTTTGCACCGTGTTGAGATGATTTGAGTTAGCAATCTTTACTGTGAATTATTATTGAAAAAATACCACTCATGTATCAGGTGATCATGTCTTACACAATGTCTTGTTAGATCAATGTCCTAAATTCTCACATCTCGTTGTTCGAAAAATTCGCATATGTTCCTTGGCTTAATATTTAGTAAAATTATTTTGCGTGCATGGATTGCAATTCTGTTCATCGTAGCACATTAGCAAAAAGTTAAACTAAAATAAATTCTGAAGTTGACCTCATAATTCTATCTTTTTCGAAAGGCAGACCTCATGATTCTATTAAGTATTGCCCATCTGGCGATAATTTCTTTGGTGTACCAATCTTTACCGCTTGTTCAGAATGGCTGAGCGAAATGAATAAACTGCTTGAGCTGAAGTGAGCTGATTGTTAAGCTGGACTTTGCTAGGTTCTTGAATCTATTTCTTAAAACTGATTCGCTTCATTTATGTTATTTTTAAGAGTTTTTTGAGATAGCTTCATGATAAAAAACTTAGACTAAAAAACCAATTTAGTTTTCTAGCGAAACAAGTCTAAGCCTCTCCGAACATGCTCTAGTAAGCATGTCTTGTAAACTTGGGATGTATCAGAGCCTAAGGAGTAAGATTTCTAACACTCACATGCTTCATGTGCAGTTCTTCTATGGCTGCTGACAGCAGCCTGCATTAAGACGGGGCGTCCACAGATGGCGAAGCGCGCCATTGAGCTCGCGGAGGCTCGGCTGCTTAAGGACAGCTGGCCCGAGTACTACGACGGCAAGCTGGGAAGGTTCATCGGTAAGCAGGCCAGGAAGTTCCAGACATGGTCCATTGCTGGCTACCTTGTCGCTCGGATGATGCTGGAGGACCCATCGACGCTCATGATGATCTCCATGGAGGAGGACCGGCCGGTGAAGCCGACGATGCGGCGGGCTGCATCATGGAATGCCTGAATGCCTGGATCACTGGAAGTGTTTTTCTTTTCCTGAAGAATACCTCATTGTCAAAGGTCACAGAGATAATTTGTTCGGACTATAAATGGCCCAAAGATGGATGTGATTGCACTCTGTCAGTTTGGGCAGAAGTGTATACGATAAATGCTAGACTTTATACGGAATTTTTGTCAATCTTAGGTTTTTGCTCCAATCCAACAGCGAAACACCTGAGGTGAAACCTTATTTTGCAATGATCAAACATTATTTTCTTGAGGTTGGGTTCTTTTTAGCTTATCAGCTTATTTGACGTATCTCGTAATTTCAAAAAAAATTTCGATATAGCCTTGAGAACCAGTTGGCCTTTGTGTTTAGGGTTTAGAGAGCTTTTAAACATGCCTACGAGACAAAAAACGGACTAAAAAATTAACAAAAAGCGAGATAAGTTAAATAAGATACGAGATAAATCAAATAAGTCAGCTTATGGTTCCCTTCTCTTCAGCTTATTTGCCTACTTATTTGTCACTTCGAGAATTTTTCGAGATAGCTTCGAGAGCCGGTTGGCCTCCAATTTTAGGGTTTAGAGAGCTTATAGACACGCCTACGAGATAAAAAAAACAACTCAAAAAGTAATAAAAAATATGAGATAAGTCAAATAAGACACGAGATAAGTAGGATAAGTCAGCCTATGTTTTACTGTATTGTGTTGTAACGGGTTAAGGAACGTGGAAAAAACAGTTTTTTCGAAAACAAAAGAGATTTTCTACTGTACTCCTGAGTGTTCTTTTCAGAGTGTATATCGGAAAGAGGGGGCCAGGAATCACTGGATCAGGGGCATGATCAAGTAGATCAAGACAAGAGGCAAAAATGTAAGAAAAAAGACATGCGAATTATGTACATACATGGCTCCTTGCAGAAAACTTTTTATTTTTAAATTATTATTTATTTATTTTTTAAATGTACGTTGAACCGGTAATTTTTCAAATTTAGGCGCTCGTTGCCCGTGGGTCGGGCGATCGCCCGCTGCCCGGGCGACCGGTGCACCACCTGTTAGGGCCCGGCACGATCGCCCCATGCTGGGGCGATGAGTACCACCACCACCAGTCACACACCACTACTTCATATCTTTACACTTTATCTTTTTTTTATCATTTTCATATCTATTTCTTTTGATGTCCAAATTGCATGAAATAAATTTTATAAATCATCTAAAATTCTAGGGAACCCATTTTAAAACTTTTAAAATTTGGACACCAAATAAAATAGATATGAAATCATTTTCATATCTATTTCATTTGGTGTCCAAATTGAATGAAACAAATTTTATAATTCATCTAAAATTATAAGGAACCCATTTTAAAACTTTTAAAATTTATTGTATTTTTGAATTATTTCTCTTTTTGGTACATGTAAATTTTAGTTACCAAAAACAAGAAATAATCTAAAAATAAATAAATTTTAAAAGTTTTAAAATGGGTTCCCTAGAATTTTAGATGAATTATAAAATTTATTCCATGCAATTTGGACATCAAATGAAATAGATATGAAAATGATAAAAAAAAGGATAAAGTGTAAAGATATGAAGTAGTGGTGTGTGACTGTGGCCGTTACGCGGCCTAACGGGCGGTGCACCGGTCGCCTGGGCAGTGGGCGATCGCCCGACCCACGGGCGATGGGCGCCTAAATTTGAAAAATTACCGGTCCAACGTACATTTTAAAAAAAATAAATAAATAATAATTTAAAAATAAAAAATCCACTCCTTGCATGCAACGGGTAGTGTCATGGCCTACGAGGCCTCACCGGCAGCGAGCGGGGCGCGGCGTGGTATTGGACTGAATCCCTGAACCCTATTCCATATATTGAACTACTGGTACTTTATATATAATTGCCTCATAACAATTTGATCTAGAAAATAGCATATCAAACGAATAACCTAATAATTGTCTAACCAAACCAATCTAGATTACCAACTAATCCAGCCTCGGGTACTGTTCATAAGCATGAACAGTGTGTGCACGTGAACAATAATTTCCACGCACCTAGCCCTAACCTATGCCCTTTTCGGCCTATACGCACATAACAACTTGCCCACCTATTACAAGACTGCTCGTCCTCAAGTGGCCAGATCCGATCTCCCATAGGTGGTCATCCTCGTCGATTAGAGTCACCCACATCTAGTTCGTCCTATCCCCTTGGGTGATCAGGTCATGTAATTGTGTGCCACCTCATTGTTGGCCAGATCGCACGGATACGGAGAGCAGCACGGTGAAGGAGAGCCCGATAGGTCGCCGGAGGCTGAGGCGATGACAACCCTAAGAATTATAGATCTGGTAGTGGAAGCCATAAGAGCTATAGATTTGGTGTGGGAGAAGCAGAGTTGTGCAGAGAAGAGGGCTAGAATAGCTGATAATAGTGAGCGCCCAAGCAGATCAAGGTACACAGAAGGAAGCAGAGCACAGTGAAGTCTCACATGACAGGGCGACGGTGGTCAAGGCGGCAACGGCCTTGAGTGTTGTGAATCTGGCGTAGTGGGTGTAGAGCCATGCAGAGAAGAGAGACTGAAGCAGCCAACTGTAGCGAACGGCCCGAGTAACTCTCTGACGAGGCAATAGTAGCTCCGAGAGTGGAGAAGCCCAGGACAAGCCGATGGCGTGCAACAAGAATCCAAGTGCGCTCGAGGTAGGGCTGCGAGCTTGACCTCTATTATGTTATGGCCAGCGAGGAGGTCTCATTGGCAGCGAGCTAGGGTCGTGCGTTGCACGGTGTTGGAATAAATCCCTTTTTTTTCCTTAATTCATCTAATGAATTACTGATCCTTATATAGGATTGCCTCCTAACAACTTGACCTAGAAAATAAAAGATTAAGCTAACACCCTAATAATTTCCTAACCAAATCAATCGAAATTACTAACTAATCTAGCCTCAGGCCTAGCCCTAACTATGCTCTTTTGGGCCACAAGCACATAACATGTAGTTATTGAATTACACAGACACAAGCTTGAGCTGAGAGACCATACATCCCCATATGTCTCCAACGTCACAAGCGGAAGTCTACATAACCAAACACACATCTATTCTAGTAAAAATATCAATTGTTGAGTGATGAGTGATAAAGCCGATTCAGATGGCTCGTGACGAGCCTCCGCCGTCTAGGACGATCCCTGTCCTCTGCTCCAGTCATGCCTTCTCGGAAGTTATACCCTGGAGATCTTGGCCGTGAAGTTGCTCTGCTCGCTGTTGCCATTAATGGTGACTGACCGAAGCCCGAATACCGCCTCCCCGAGGCTTAAGAATATGAGGTTTGTGCCGCATACGCTACCTCGACGGTCCAGAGCTGGTTTGGGTACTCCTCCGGGCACTTCGTCACTGTTAATGTGAGGCGATAAGAGCATTCGTAGCAGAAACCCTATAGCAGTATAGAAATAGAGTTTTAGAGATAGAGTTTCTGGTAGAAAGAAGTAATATTTTAGGGTATAGTGTAAAGCGTGAAGAAATTTTAAAGTAATGGAGAGAAAAAATAGAGTAGAAGAGAAAGAAAATAGGAATAGAGCTTCTGTTATGGATGCTCTAAGCAGGAGCATATACAACTGATGCCTGATGCATGATTCTACTCTTGCCTGATGTCAATTCTCTCATTTTCTCATTGTGGATTTTGCTTTTCACCATTGGAAAAGAGAATTATCTAATTGTTCAGCTAACCACCCAAACCAGCCATATCCACACAGCAGCACCTAAGAAAATAATAGACGTAGATGAAAATTTTTGCATACCAAAGTAATAGTGAGTAATTCATTCTGCATTTAAAAGGCCCGATAATATATTTCCTGGATTGCATTTACAAAAGTTCAAGTTACAAAATTGACTTTATATAAGTTAACAAGGCCTCATTGTCTTCTGATAGCAAGGACCCAAGGACAACTTTCTTTTCCAGAGAAGTAAGAAGAATAGCCAGGTGGAGAAGCAGCAAAGAAAAGAAGAAATTTGTTGTATGAAGCAAAGATGGCCATAGTATTTATTTAGGTCTATAAATTGTACATTTACCAAGTCGTTCTTATTGTATATTGTGTTGATAAAATGCTTGTCCTGCCACTAAATTGTAACACCCCAGCTCTTCCCAGAGCCTGAAATGCTACTGTCGGCGGTTGGAAGTGCGGGCCCCCAAGTGCCGAGTTTACTTGTTGAACTGGGGATCAACGGGCCCCTTTCCATAGCTACGGGACATTCAAGACGGCAAATTCGGTCAAGCAACCAGAGAAGACAAAGATTTTTACCCTAGTTCAGGCCCCTCGTAGTGAGGTAATAGCCCTACATCCAGCGATCTAGATATATGAGTATATGAAAGATGTTATAAGGATGCTCGAGCAAGCTCGAGTGGTGAACACTCTAGTCTGCCCAAAGCAAGAGAATTGTGGTGTGCTTCTGTGTGTGTGTCCCTCTTCTCGCACGTTTGCGCAAGGCTACCTATTTATACATGTACAAGAGCTACCAACTTTTTGAGAAATACCGTCTATAATCCAGCGGTCCATACGGTGCTTTTTCTGGTCCGAGCGTTGCTCCCTTGACTAGAACCAAACGGGAAATGTTACTCACCCATGCCTCGAAACGACGTAAGGCAGCGTGTCACGTGACAGCAGAACAGTAAAACGTGATGGGGGCAGGTGAATGCTGAAGAGAGCTTTCCCGAGCCGAAAGAGAGCTTGCCCGAGTCCAGGAGGAGCTTGACCAAGAGTGGCGACGGTCTAAAGATCTTAAGGAGAAAGCCATGAAAGAGGCTGAGAAAGCCCGTCGAGCTGCCGAGCAGGCGGCGAAGCTCCATGAAGAGGTCCGTCCTCGCCGCGAAGCCCAGATTGAAGTGCTTCGGCTTCGATCCCGTCTCGAAGATGTTGAAACGGAACTTGAGGCATTAAAGCGGAAGGGCATGTAGATAGAGTTAGGTGCAAGCTGTAATGAATGTACATAACACACCTTTCAACAGTATATCTTGCTCGTTGCTTTTCCTTTCACTCTTTGTGGTGCGTATTGTCTTCTTCTGAACGCCTTAGTCCTATAAGAAGAACTGAGCAGGGAAAACACACTACAGAGCAAGGAAAACAAGAGGGATAGGGCTTTGCCTGGGACGAGTGCGTGATTTTTTAGAAAAAAAACACGGTAGTCACCCCTATCTAGGCCCCTCATGTGGCTACGTCCTTGAACCTGACTTTGCGATCAAGGGCATAGGTGCAGGAAGACGAAAGCAATCACGCGAGGCAAAATCCAGCCTCTCCTGTGGCTATATCCTTGAACTTGATTTTGCAATCAAGGGCATAGGCACAGGAAGATGAAAGCAATTGTGCGAATCAAAATCCAGCCCCCTCCTGTGGCTATGTCCTTAAACCTGATTTTGCGATCAAGGACCTGGCCACGAGAAAGAAAAAAAGAGACGAAATGAAACGCTATCCAGCCCCCTCCTGTGGCTTGGTCCTTGAACCTGATTTTGCGAACAAGGATCTTGCCACAAGGAGAAAAATGCGTGAGCTTTTACCACCCTTAGTGCTGGTCGTATGTAGGTCTTAGACCAGACCAATGTAGAATGCTACCAAGAGTCTGCCGGTGCGATGAGGATCAGCTTATCCAAGCAGCGGAACTCAGGGTAGGGCACGTTTGTGATCTTTCAACCGTTCCGACGCTCGGCTTGGCAACAAAAGGTCGCACACGGGTGGGGCGCGGAAGCTCGGACTGCCCTGTTTCTTTATTTAACGTGCTTGGAAAATGCGAGCAGAAGACATTCGACATATCCCTTAATTAAATAATAGAAATAAGGGAGGTACAAGAGCCGCAAGTTTTTGGAAAAACTGAGCAAGATAGAAAAGAGACAACAGACAGGATTAAAACTATGTGTAGAACCTGCGGAGCTGGGCGATGTTTCACGAGCTGCTGAGGACGCGACCATCCGGGAAGGCAAGACGAACAGCCCCGGGGCGTGATGCCGAGACGACCGTGAATGGACCCTCCCATCGGGGAGTTAGTTTGTTGGCACGCGACAAGTCTTGAACATGGCGCAAGACGAGGTCACCAACCTGCAAAGTCCTTGGTCGGACCGATCGGGCCGCATGCCTATGCAGAGTCTGCAGGTAAGAGGCCGACCGGGCGAGAGCCTGTTCACATCGTTCTTCTGATAGGTCGAGGTCGAGGAGCCGGCTCTGGTTATCATCCCCAGTCTCCGCGAAGTTTATGCGCCGTGATCCCAGGGCTATATCAATGGGAAGCACAGCCTCAGTGCCGTATACGAGCCGGAAAGGAGTCTCGCCCGTTGCTCGACTGGCGATGGTGTGAACAGACCATAGGACGAAAGGAAGCTCGTCTACCTAGTTCTGTCGCAGCTTGGTGAGCCAATCGTAAACCTGTTTCTTGATCCTCTGAAGAATCTGTCCATTGGCATGCTCGATAGCTCCGTTACTCTATGGATGAGCTACAGAAGCAAAGTAAATCTTGGTACCAACGTCTTCGCAATATTCTTGGAATAGTTCACTGGTGAACTGGGTTCCGTTGTACGTGATCAGCCGGTTGGGGACACCGAACCGAGTGATCACATTATTGCGGAAAAATCTCTTGGCGGCTTGCGCTGTGATGCTGAAACAGGCTCGACTTCAATCCACTTGGTAAAGGTGTCTATGGCGACAAAAAGATAAGTGCAGTCTTTGGATCCTCTGGGGAATGGGCCAAGAATATCTAAGCCCTAGGTAGAGAATGACTAGGCGAGGGGAATGGTCTGAAGGACATATGTTGGTTGCTGAACCTGCCGAGCATGGAAGTGACATGCTCGGCACATGGTAACTTCTCACAAGCATCGCCTAAAGCCATGGGCCAGCAATAGCCCATCCTGAAGGCATTGCCAATGAGGGTCCTGTAGGATGAGTGAGCCCCACAAATACTGTAACATCCCAAATTTTCAATAATTTAATTTGGCATGTTAAGTATTTTTTAAATTTTTGTAATGGTAATTTTAAGCAAATTTTAAATAATAATTCTAGTAGTGTTTGACATTGGTTCACGCTTGAAGATGCTGATCATAAGCCTTAATCCTTATTTCCCTAATCCCTCTTTAACCCACATTTCCTAATCTCTCTCTCCTTACATGCATGCATGACATGCTTTTGTCAACTCTTCTTGCATGCATATCTCTCACTCTCCCGTACTCTCCCACTCACTCTTTCTCACATTTATTTGCATGCATATCATTTATTTACTCTTACTCTCACATTTCTTTGCATGCATGCATGACATGCTCTTATCAACTCTCCTTGCATGTATGTCTCTCACTCTCCCGTACTCTCCCACTCACACTTTCTCACATTTATCTGCATGCATGCATGTTATTTATTTACTCTCTCTATCTCTCATATTTCTTTGTATGCATGTATGGCATGCTCTTGTCAACTCACTCGCATGTCGCCAGATGTCATTACACAAGATGCTTCTTCTTCGCCGCATGCATCTCACTCTGTTGCTACTCTCTCTCCCCGCTGTCTTCTCACTCACTTTCTTGCTTGCATGCGAGTGTGCAGATACCTCGTCGTTGCTCTATTAAAGTCAAGCCAGTGCATGCATTGCTCCGCGCGCATGCATTAGTGACTAATTACCGCGGTCGCCGTCGTTGTCGTTGTTGCGTCGCGCTGTTGATCACAAGAACCCCGTAGCCTCCTCCATTTTGAGGTGAATGATGCCATGACCACCGTCGCGCGCTTATATTTGGACCACTGAGGTTCTATTTTTCGCCGCCCTTGTTTGTAGGGCTGGAAACGAGCCGAGCCGAGCCTGGCTCGGCTCGGCTCGCTCGGCCTCGGTCAAGTAGCAAGCCGAGCCAGGCTCGGCTCGGTGATTCAGCGAGCCTGAAAGGGCGGCTCGGCTCGATCCTGGCTCGCAAGCTGACTCATTGGCTCGCCGAGCCAGGCCGTCCAGCACTTCATCACAAGCACGACAGCACTCCAGTAGCCATCCAGCAGCCAACATTGATCAACAGATAACAACAACAGCAAATAAAGCATAGAAACAACCATGACCATGACCAACCAAGCCATCAAACCCATGATGAATATTTTAGCCTTCAGACAATCCGACAAAGAACATGCTTTCGCGGCTCGTTGGCTCGCGAGCTCGCTCGTGGCTCGGCTCGTCTAAATTGCGAGCGAACTGGCTCGGCTCGGGCTCGCCTCAACCACCCGGCCATGAAGCCGAGCCAGCTCGCCTCGAGCTGAGCCGAGCCGCGAGCCTCGAGCTTCTGCCCAATTTCTACTTGTTTGGTCACAAAACTTGCCGCCATCGGCTTCGGTCAGTATCGTCGGTTCTCTTCGCGCCACCGTGCCCTAGGTTCTCCTCTCATGTTCTAGGTTTGGCCACAGGACATTGAACCGTCTCGCCGTTCAAGGCCGCGTCCAAGCCGATGCTCGATGCTCGGGGTCAGCATGAGAACCCCTGACCCCGGTGAGCACCCCATCCTTTTTCGGGTAGCTCACGTCCATTTAGTCGAGTTGTCTCCGCTTAATTTTGAGACCCGGTTATTTATTAAGGATTCTGTCAGCATGTAGCTTTAGGACTAGTCTATCAGTTCATCATCGCATGTGGGTTTTCTTTAAAAAAATAAAATAACAAAATCCATTTTGAAATAATAAAAATGTTATTATTTGTACTGGTAGCCTGATTGTACTGTGCTTGGTTTGTTTAGCATATTCGCGCATGCGCGGTCGTTTCCGTCAGAAGGAGGACGCGCCGCGGAGAGCACCACCACCGAGGAGTACCGCTACCAGGTTCTCGAAACTCAAGGCAGGTCCTTTGACGCATATTGTCTATAGCCTGTTTTTGTTAAAATATTTTATTAGGAATTTATAAATGTGCATGCTAATTTTAAAATATTAAAACTAATTTAATAGTGACTAGCTAGACCTATTTAACATTATTGCTATAACAACAAATTAATATAAAACTAGGTGCAGCTAAATTAATTGTTATCTACTTTCCATTGGACTTACGTTGTTTAAAATCAAATGCCCGTAAAAAGAAAACATGTTATATTTCATGTTTACTAGAAATGTCTTTATAAACTTGTTTGGAAAATAGGCATCGGAAGAACACGATGCTGGGTATGGGTATTCTTATTCTTCTCCCCCTCAAATATTCCGACTAGAAGGAACTTTCAGCCAGTGGGTGCTTGTCATGCACCGTGTTGGTGTTTTCTAACATCGTGATTGTTTTTGTAAACCGAGGCTTAAAACTGTTCCTTCCTAGCCTAAGGAATGTTCACCCTATGAACCTACGAGCCTAGCCTTACAGTACAACCTCGGGTCCTGATATGGGACAGCACGTTCCCGGCCCTCTGCTCATAGACCTCTGGTAGGAAGCAAACGAGTTAGAGCCCAGGGACTTTGTGGCTGAACGCTTCGGCGGGAAGCCTCTCGAGGGTAAAGTGTACCCCCTCTGCAGAGTTAAAACTGTCATGGCAGCCGTGCTCGCGGTCATGAGCGCGCGAAGCAAGTGTTCATATGGTAGCCACTTGTTTTATAAAAAAAATTGGGGTTCTTCTAAAATCATTTGGCAAAGGACCGCCGTTTTAGATTTTACTATTGGTACCAGTCGTGAGACGACGGTGGTTCCAAACTTAGTATGTCGACGGATGGCTAGAACAGTCCCATTGGCCGAATGACCGAAGCAGGGAGCATAGTTCGCCAGGAGTCGATCGAAACAGTTCCGTCTGGCCGAATGACTGAGCCGGACATGATTGGAGCCCTTGAAAAATGATGTTTATTAAAACCACCTTTTTAACTCACTGGGAAAAAATTATTCAAGGCTTTTTCCGCAAAACACCTAAGCCACATTTGTACAGAGCTATCATGCCGTTCACATCCTTTCCCCTACTGAGTATTAGTACTCACCTCTGTTTGCTCCCCCTCTTTTAAAATTTCAAAAGGTGAAGAGATGGGATTCGGCTCCGAGACAGATGACGAGGACTACAACGAGTCGGACTACGAGGAGTCTTCTGAGGAGTGAAGCTTAGGGTCCGTTCCTACAGTCAAGATGCCTATAGGATTCTGTATCAAAGAGTAGCTGTAATGTGTGTTTAGCCCGTGATTTCCGCTGTGTACTCTGTGGTTCAGCCTGCGTGCTGACATGTATGTAAAATAATTGGGACGAGTTCCCCGACCTTGTACTTTGTATAATTATGGCAATGTATCACTCTGTTTGACAACTATGTGTACTAGCGATGATTCTTGGGACTAGTACATTATGCACAGGAAGGGTTCGATCTTTTACGGCCGGGTCCCGACAGATACCTTCGTGCAGGTCCTTGAGGAGAAACTTTTCTTCTTCCTAGGAGATGCACTTAGAGAGGACTTCGAACGCACCTTTATGGTACATGGCACCCTCCACTAAACGGTAAAGTGGAGCTCTCCTGATAAGCTGGGATTTCTCAGTTTTCTCCTCAGGCAATGTCCCATGCGCAATAAACTAGACGAATGGCGTCATCCAGGTCACACTTTGCTCGAGGAGGGAGACGTTGCCTCTTCTTCGGAGGGAACAGAGGGCTTTAGTAAGTGCTCGACGAGCACCCTCGCCGAGCAGGTTCTTGTGAGGTGTCGAGCTTGGCAAGTCGGTCGGCCAGGGCATTTGCTCTCCTAGGCACATAGAGAACTTCAAAGTTCTTGAAGCTCTTTTCCAACTTCCTCACTTCAGCCAAGTAACACGCTATTAAGTCATCGGAACACTGAAACTCCTTATTAACCTAGCTCACGACAAGCTATGAATCCCTTTTCACAGTCAGTCGCTGGACTCCATGCACAGAGCATGCTTGGAGTTCGGCAAAGAGGCCTTCTTCTTCTTCTTGATCATTTTGTCGAAGACAGAGAGCTTTTTGCTCGAGAACTTGGTGCCCGGCTATGGTGGCGCCTCGCTGGTCCCGAGAAGCTGCTTCCGCTCAACGGCCTCCTTAGCCTTGATGTAGCGCTCCGCAACATGGAGCTGCTCGCTGGCTAAGGCGCTAGAGTAGATCTCGAGATCCTGTGTGAAATGGGCGTTCTTCACACCTTCGGTGAAGGCCTCTACAACCGTTTCGTCAGGGATGCTCAGAATGGTGTTGCAAACCTAAATGAATCTCTGGACGTAGTCCCGCAAGCTTTCGCCCTCCATCTGGACTACTCACTTGAGGTCATGTGGCCTTCTCGGGCATGGACAACATCCCTGAAAGTTAGCCCGCAGGGCGTCACAGAGCTGGTCCCAACTGCGGATGGATCCCTCCCACTGGTTGAAGAACCATGTTCGAGCTGGCCCTTCCAACATAGCCGGAAGATAGTTTACCATCACATACTCATCGCCACCGGCGGCCAGGATGGTCATGGCATAGACGGAAAGAAACTTGTCCGGGTTCTAAGTCCTGTTGAATCGCTCGATGTGTCCCGGCTTAAATTTAGGGGGCCATGCCACTTCTCGCAGTGCTCTAGAGAAGGCGGGGCAACCACGGGTTGCCCGCATGTGCTCGCCCTGAGTGTGGTGGTCACAAGCGCCTCAGAGCAGGCTAAGACGCGAGAAAACCCCACCGCGCTGATGCTCCGGAGTGGCAACAGATGCGTTGCTCCGGGTGCGTTCGGCATGGTGTCGACGACCGCCGCGATCATCTCTCGCTCGGGAGTCGGCATTCCTGTGATCCGAGCGAAATCATGGGTCGTGTTGTCGTCACCACGACGACGTTGGGTCCGGCGGCTGTCGTCCAAGACGATGGGTCCTATCACCATGTCGCTTTCGGTCGGGCTCGTGCCAGTTGCGACGGGAGCGATCACTCCTTGTGGTGCGACTCTCCCGGGAATTGCTCCGGGAAGAGATCGCATGGTGGAGGTCACCTGCCAGCTGCTCCAGGTTCTCGGCCATGGCTACGCCTAGCTCAGCAGCATGGTCGAAATCCGGTCAAAGGTCTCGAACCACGCGCGCCAGCGTTTGAAGGCCCTGGCGGCTCCTACCAACCGGATCGGAAGAGCGAGAGTGCGGCGGAGATCTCGAAGGCGGCAAGCGGGGGGGGGGGTTAGCTGAACACTAGTGCCTGGTAGGTCTTGGCATGTCGCCAAGGCCTGATCGATCGAACTGGCCGGCCACCCGTGCGTGGCCTCAAGGCGACGCTGTGACTCATCTCCCTGGTCACCGGAACCAGGAGTATTGGAGGTGCCAGAACATGAAGGAGTCATGACAGTATCACCATGTGAGGCAGTTTCTGGGTCAGACTTGTATGGGTCGTCGAGGATGTCGACATCCTCGTACGAGCCGGCACATCCATTATGAATGTTAGTCATCTCTTGTTCCAGAACCTCTCGGAACTAGAGGGGCTCAGGAATGTACCCCTCATCCTAGACATCGCCCAAGGACGGTAGACATCCATGGGGGGACCGGATTCCTGCATGGTATGCCCTTTCGGATCACAGATCCGGGCGACCTCAGAGTCAATCCAGTACTCATTGAGGTCGTCCAAGTCGTTGAAGCGAACGTCTTGGTTGTCTTGAGAATTCATCATCTCAAGGACCTTCGCTGCAGAGACTCTAAACGGTCCCCACGGACGGCACCAACTGTTGGCGGTTGGGAGTGCAGGCCCCTAGGTGTCGAGCTTACTTCCTTAACTGGGGATTAACGGGCCCCTTTCCGAAGCTACCAGGACATTCGAGACGGCGAATTCGATCAAGCAACCGGAGAAGACAAAGATTTTTACCCTGGTTCAGGCCCTTCGTTGTGAGGTAATAGCACTATGTCCAGCGATCTGGATATATGAGTATAAGAAGGATGTTACAAGGATGCCCGAGCAAGCTCGAGTGGCGAACACTCTAGTCTTCCCAAAGCAAGAGACTGTGGTGTGCTTCTGTGTGTGTCCCTTTTCTCGCGTGCGTGCGCGAGGCTACCTATTTATATATGTACAAGAGCTACCAACTCTAGTTTAGGGTTTAGGGTTTGGGGTTTGGGGGTTTAGGGTTTGGGGTTTAGGGTTTTAGGGTTTAGGGTTTTGGGGTTTTGGGGTTTGTGGTTTAGGGTTTAGGGTTTTGGGTTAGGGTTTAGGGTTTAGGGTTTAGGGTTTTGGGTTTAGGGTTTAGGTTTGGAGTTTAGGGTTTAGGGGTTAGGGTTTAGTGTTAGGGTTTAAGGTGTAGAGTTTAGGGTTAGGGTTTAGGGTTTAGGGTTAAGGATTTGGGGTTTAGGTGTAGGTGGAGGGGATAAGTCCTTCGGCCAGACGGGCTACCGGTTCGGGTGGAGTTCGAACGCGAAGTCTCCGCGGTGGGGAAGGTTATCGCTTCGAGGTGTGAGATTCTCATGAGATTGTCGGTGCGCGGATACTTGAAAGCTAAGGGATCGTTAGATAAGCTCCCTAAACCCTAAAATTAAAGGCCAACCGGTTCTCGAGGCTATCTCAAAAATTCTTGAAGTTACGAGATTAGACAAATAAGTGGGATAAGATAAGCTGAAAAGAACCCAGCCTAATATGATACTCTCTCCGTACTTCAAATAGTAGTCGTTTTAGACATGTCCTAAGTCAAAGTTTTGAAACTTTATCTTTGCAAATCTTTTGAACTACTTGGATTGGATACATAAAATCATATACATAGATTCATCTCAAAAAACACTTCCATAATATCATATTTTTATGGATTTTATAAATAAATTGCAATGGTAATTAGTGGTCAAAGTTGCATTTTGAAGACCGTGTCGATGTCCAAAACGACTACTATTTGAAGTATGGAGGGAGTAGTATGCAGGTTTTGTATGAGGCGGCCGTTGTTTCTACGTATATTGAAGCAGTGGAGCAACACGACTACTTCCGACAGAAGAGAAACCAGGCGGGGAAACTAGGTGTGTCTACCTTGCAAAAGGTGACAGCGGCGTTCCGTATGATTGCATACGGAATATCTGTCGATGCTCTCAATGAGTAGGTTCGCATTGCGGACACTACGATCCTTGAGAGCACAAGGTGATTTGCCTATGCAGCGGTGGCTGTGTTTGGGGAGGAGTACCTTCGTGAGCCCAACGAGGAGGACACAACCCGGTTCCTAGCCATTAGGGAACAACGGGGCTCCCCAGGCATGCTTGGCAGTATAGACTGCATGCACTGGGAGTGGAAAAACTGTCCGACCGCATGGCACAAGTCACATAAGGGTCATGTGAAAGGCCTGACTCTCATTCTGGAGGCCGTTGCATCGCACAACCTTTGGATTTGTCATTCCTTTTTCGGCATGGCCAGTGATAACAATGATATAAATGTTCTACAGCGCTCTTCTGTTTTTTCCAGGTTCACTGACGGCGGTACACCAAGGGTTCCATACGTTGTCAATGGACATATGTATGATATGGGGACATTGCGGATGGCATTTATCCTAAGTGGGCATCATTTGGTAAGGCAATACCCGACCCACAAGGAAACAAAAGGAAGCTCTTCACCCGAGCACAGGTTGGGGCAAGGAAGGATGTGGAACGTGCCTTCGGGATACTACATTCACCATTCCATATCGTCCAAGGGCCAACAAGATTCTAGGACAAAGGAACTCTGTATGACATAATGACTGCATGTATCATCATGCACAACATGATAGTTGAGGATGAAAGAGATTTGAAGTCGCCAAATTGGAGTTACGAAGGATTGGAAGCATTCGTCGAACCTTCCCATGAAACACACACCGCTGTTGAGATGTGAGATGTACATCGCAAGGTACAAGGGAATCAGGGCCGACAGAAGCATCATCAACTACGCGAGGACCTTGTGGAGCACATGTGGCAGTTCCATGGATCGCTGTAGGTTGTACTGTATGGCGAGTGCCATCGCTCATGTTGTAGGTCGAGGGTCATGAAGTGTGTTGTCCATCATGTGTCATGTGTCGTCTTGTTGGTTCATGGTCGTTTATCTGTGAGGTTGTTTCGAAGTCACTATTATCTTGTCGTCTATATCGTGTTGTACTCTTTTCATTCAATAAAGCCTTGTGCTCCGGGCTGCAATCCACTCACTTTCTTTCATGTAAAGCATTTTACTTGCGATGCAACAAAAGACAACAAATATTATGAATGTCTCAATAACAGTCATATAAGATCAAACATGTCCAACAGTAAGACCAAACAGTCCATCAATAATTGAAATGTTCTCAGCATTGCAAAACACAGTACTTGTAGCAAACTACGACAGCACATAACCAACACATTCAAGTTAATGCATCACACATGCACACACCATCAAGTACCTTGGCACAACACATATCAAGACAGAGAGCTTCCTGCAGTAGTTGCGCGTTTCATGCGCTTCGCTAGGATCTCGCCTTGGAGGATTGTGTAATACTGACGTTGATTTTCAGCCATCTTGCTCAAGTCAAGTCCCATTATCCTCTCCTCCTCTTGCCTCTCAATTCTATCTTCTTTGCACCGACGCAATGCCAATGTCTCCTTTTCTATAATAAGGAAATCAGAGAAGAGAGCAGAACGTTCTGAGATGAATCTCCATACTTGCTGGAGACGGTCTCAGAAAGAGAGGAGTATCCGGTACGTTCCTTTGCACGCCTCCTTCCAACCGGCCTCTGCATAGGAGAGTCCTCGTCGCCCGCTGGGACCTGATTAGATCCTATTGGGTCACTAGAGGATGCAGGGCTCGCGCCAGCTATGGTCTTAATCCTCTTATTTGCTTGAGTAGCTACATAATTCATCCATTTGGATTGGTTGTGCAGAAGCTCCAAAATAGGAATCATTGTGAAGTCCTTCTCTTCTTCTACTGGGTGGCGACATTTTCACATGCTGCCCCTATCCTCATTTCACCACCCGCTACAGTACTATACGAGCGCTGGAGTTGCTCTTAGAGCATCCATAGCAGGTACTCTATGATACTGTACTTTTAGATAGAGTAGCTGATGCAGGAAAATAATCTTTTATAGTGTAGTGTAAAGTGTGAAGGAATTTTAAAGAGTTGGATAGAGTGTGGATCTACGGGCCGCGTAGGGTTGGAATGGATTGGGAGCTGAGATTTGCTTAGAGAGAGATGGAGGGTGGAGATCGCAAGTTGGTGAAACAGCCGCCGCCACGACCACAAGCCGCTTTATATAGTAGAGATATCTTTCGACTAGCATCTCCGATCACCGAACCAATTTCACTTACGTGTTCTTGACATTTTTTCGAACAAAACTAGACCGCACTTGCCATATAAAATTGAAAAGATTAAATTTTTTGTTTTAAAATTTATTGATTTTTCCAAATTTATTGAATTTCTAGTATTTATTTTTTAATTTGTGTTCATCCATCTTTTGAACTTGCCATCCCATTCCCTTTCAAGTGCAGCCAACCAAACAACATCGCATTGCATCACCTTAATCTGGCTCCCAACAGCCTTGCTAGGCTTATACAACATGGCTGAGTTGAAATGGCAATCAAACAGCCCATTAGTGAATCATGCTTATAAAAATATGTCGTCAGCAGTTTGGCTTTGACATACCCCTGACTTTGCCGCACACCTAGTGTCGGCTGATGTAACCCTTATTTGATTAATATATGCTCAGCCTTTCTTGCCAAAAAAAACATACCAAACAAAGAAATTAAGGACGCGTTTGGTTGGTTGTTCGCGGCGAGCTTGGTTACGTGCATGCGTTGACCGCATTGGAGCCGGCGATTGGTTGCTGCCAAGGCTCATGGCAGCCAGTCACAAGGCAATTTTAGAAAATTTTTTTCACAGTGAGGTCAAGACGCTGAAACGCAGCTTGAGCGTCGTTCTCCGCTTTAGCTCGTAAGCCCTGGTTACGAGCGCCAACCAATCACATCATAAGAGAGGAAGACCTCCAATTCACAAACAGACATGACATTGTTAGTTTAATTATAGGATGCTTTGTTGCCATCTCGCACGAGCCTAGCCGCGGGAGCCTACACCGCACGAGTCTAGCCGCGGGAGCCTACACTGCCCCAGCCTAGCTCCAGCGAAACGGCCATGTATCTCGTTTCCCACAAGCTCGTCATGCGAGTGCTTTGTCTTGCCGTCTTGGCTCGCTCGCGACCGCGTCTTGAGCGACCAAACACGCGCCAAGATACGTGGGTGCAGTTCGCTCGCACGCGGTAACGAAAGCAACCAAACGCCGGTCCGTGGCCCCGCGAGTCTGGCCGTGCGGAACTAGACAACCAAACAGCCCAATAAAGACCACAGTTGAGTTCAATACCTTGAAAGGCTGAAGTGCATATCATATTGTAAGATGTTACAGAAACATCTCGCCACCAATTGACGAGATTGGCCCATTTGCAAATCCAGCCCAAACTACAACCCAGTGTGCCGCTTAATTTTACCGGTCTGGTAATGGGCTGGCTCCTGAAAGCGGCCCATGGCCTCCTCAGAAAACAGAGCCCACGAACAGCCCACGGGGTTCCTCTAAAATATCCCTTCCACCCAGGACGTCCAGACCTAAGAATCTCCATCTCTCAACCTCGCGACGCCCACCCCCGCCGCCATTCTGCTCCGATCCGGAGCTGGGGAGCTCCGCCCTGTCCCCTCCATTCTCCAGCGCGCCTCAGGTCAGCCGCCTGCAGATCTGCTTCATCTTCACCCTCTGTGATCGAAAGCCATCCTTTTTCTCCTTACCTTTGTTATCTTGTGTAATATTTGTTAGGCTTTTGTGAGGCCAACCCGTCGTTAATGGCATCTCTGCGGGCCGTTGCTACCTGGCTGGATCGATCGCAAGGAAAGACACGAGAAGGAAGGAAGGTGTAGTCGGCTTGGGAGTCGAATCGAGTTGTTGCTGCCTGCTGCTAGTGGTAGGTACTCTTCCTTGGTTCCTCACAATAGCTAGATCTAGTCTAGGTAGCTAATACTCAAACCGAGGAGATTGCCTCTCGAAAAAAATCTTTTTTTTCCCCTCTTCTTTGTAACGATTTTGATGACTTTGTAGTTGACGATCGAATCGACGATGGGCTTCTCGCGTCGGTTTCTGAATCTGATCGTGGACAACCGCATCCCTGGAGCCCAAGCGCTGCGCTGCATCGACCTGACGCGCCACAAGTTGTTCAACACAACATCACCCAACGGAAACTTACTGAAGAATAAACAGGCGACGGCGGCGACCTTCAAGATGGAGAAGATTTCGCTACCCAGCCCAAGCTTCAACATGCGAGCATCAGGTTCCGATCTCAAGGACCAACGGATGCAGTGCTTCCCGGCTGCGGATCGCAGGGTGTTCTGTTTGGACCAGTCAGGCCGCGGCTTGCTCTTGGAGGCAGACACGTCCCGCCTGCTGATGCTGCCTTGTCTCCACAAGCCCAAGTTGGAACCCATCTCCCTCTACATCCCCTGCGCTGATGAGCTGGATGACCTCGATGGCGGTGGCGGTGGCAGCCTTTTTATCATGGACAGGATTGCCAAGCCGGAGGCGGAGGCGGAGGCTGGCTGTCAGTTCGAGGCCTTGGTCTACCGCAAGCCCGCCTCCAACTCCTTATCCAAGTCCTGGGACTGTGAACTCCTCCCGCCGCCGCCGTACATCCGTGACACCAGGCACAGCTGCCTAGAGATCAGCTCCTATGCTGTGGTCAAAGGTGGCTCTCAGATCTGCATATCCGTCGACGGTATCGGTACCTATTGCTTGGACACGGCGACGTACGCGTGGAGTGAAGTGGGCAAGTGGACGCTGCCCTTCCAAGGCAAGGTTGAGTATGTACCCGAGCTGAAGCTCTGGTTTGGCTTCTCTGCCAAGGACCGGCAGTTGGCTGCTGCTGACCTCTCCACCATGGACTCCCAACCACAGCTACTGGACTCTTGGAAGGAACTTGACCTACCCCAAGGATGGCAGCAGTTACAGGATCCTCAGCTTGTCAACCTGGGATCCGGCAGATTCTGCATCGCAAGGTTCTTTCACACTGGGACTCCCAACTGTGGCTTTGGCGATGAATCAAGCCACCAGAATGTTACTGTCCTGACTGGTGTAGAGGTTGCCATTGCCTATGGCTTCGCTGGTAAAGTGAATCTTGAAATGGTCAAGCACAAATCAAGATGTCACAAGTCTAGCTGCGGCGAGGATACCATCACGGCAGTTCTCTGAATAATTTTAGGGTGGCTTTGACTCCCAATCCATATGTATCGTCTGAATAATTTCTGGTCTCCCTTTTAACCTGCGCCTTGTCCAAATTTGACTTTGACATGAAAAGTCTACCTGTGTTGTCCGTACTATATTGTGATATTACCTCCTGCAAAATCTTAATTTAGTACTGCTACCACTTATATGTTAGTCTTAGCGTGTGTTTGGTTGGAGAGCCAAAGGGATGGGATGGTTCCATCCCTGATTTCTAGGATGCAATGGTTTCGGTTCTTTGTTTGGTTGTAGGAATAGAACCATTCCAGTTTTTTGTTTGATTGATGGAATCTATGGGATGGAATGATTTCATCCTTTGTTTGGTTGAAGAACCAGTATGAAGAACATGTTTGTGGTCACCCTCTCTTTCACCTGGGTAACTTTACCCCTATACTGTGAACAGTGAACAAGTTCACAAATCAAACAGCTGGCTATTTGGAAGGAACATATACATTACAATTAGAAAGTACGATGCATATAAGAAGTTCATATATATTCAGCCATAAACCCAGTGTATGCATTATAATTACAATTATAACAAGTACTTACATATTTTGCCATAATTAAGCCATACATCACAGTTATACACAGTTATTATACATCACAGTGCATACATCACAAAGTCCATACATCATCTCTCTTACCAGCCCATAAAAACAAAAGATGAGCCATGCATCCAGGAAACTTCTCACCCACAAAAGCCATAATTTCACACAAATTCTGCAATTCATGCTATAAGAACAAAAGGCATAATTTTACACCGGACATGAATAAACGGACATACTAATTCCTATAATCAAAAGACCTAGCACCAACTAGAGTCACTAGCATCCAGGAAACTTCTCACCCACAAATTCTGCAACCCACAACATCTTGTGTTCCAAAGGCAGCCCACTAAAAGCTCTAGCAACATGAGGATTGTCAACCAAATAACGGTAATAAAGGGACTTGTGTGTCATTTCAAAACCTGGCAGGCTGTTCACATCTTCAAACAGCCCCTCAAGCATAGCTTTGTCTGCAAAGACCACCTCCTTTATAGCTTTGGAAAGACATTGAGCGGACGATCAAATGTCAGCAACCAACCCTCACCTTCACCTCAACAATCTTGGCTCTCTTGTGTGGTTTGGTGGCTGAAGATGTTGCTCCAATGTCATCAGCAGCGACTTCTTCATTTTCTTCAGTGAACTCCCCTCCAGTAGCTAGAGGATCATTGGAGCCTTTAGCAAACTGACCAGTTGCCACACTGTTACCAAAGATTGTAGCCATTTCACCATAGTGTCTGAGAGGTTTGTTCAAATATTTATCATTACCTTTGTGATCCTACAAAAATAATCAGCAAGCAATTATATGAAATAAATTTAGTAAATAAATCAGAACTAATGTATGCAGCAATTACCTTAACATATTCCGTGTGGTGCTCATGATCAAGAGAAATGGTGAAAGTGTTATCGTCCCAAAGAGCAGCACTCAACTTTCTAAGTTGGTTGATCTTAGAATACTTTCTTTTCCATGTCTTAAGGTGATTACCAATCTGCTCCCCAGTCCTCGTCAACTTGAAATGTTCATTCAAAGCCTTAGCACACTGGTTGAGATGCACTTTCTTGAAACCAGATGATGTTCTAGTGCCATTTGCCACTATATCGGCAAGGTAAGTAGTATGAAAGCTGACTGAGTTGGTGTCCATTGAGTTTGTCCACCACCATCAGCCTTTCCCCCACTTGGCTCAGCCTCCATTGCCTACCATTTTATGATTTCAGCAAAGTAATAAAAAAATACAGCAACCTGTTCAGACTTTAGCAATACATAGGTCCATACAAGTTTGTTTTAGAGAGCAAGCAATGGAAGAAATACAACAACCAATAGGTCCATACAAGCTGCCTTCATCAATCAATATAAAAGAAATACATGAAAATACAAACTCATTTCAGCAAGCAATAAAAAAAGAAATACATGATCAAGAATGGTTGGCTTGGTGGTTCTGTCGGTCGTCCCACATACGATTCGCAATGTGCTGCCTGAAATTAACCATGTATGCATGCTCCCTTGCTTGGCCACTTGATGATGAAGCATGGTTATGAATAGGCATCCAATTATTTTCTGGTATGATTATTTCATCACCACCATCTTCTATAACCCAATTGTGAATGATGCAACAAGCAACCACAATGTCAACTTGGGTTGGAAATGGAAAAAAGGGAGTGGCATCATCAAGAATTTTAAATCTCCTCTTAAGAGTTTCAAAGGCACGCTCTACTGTCACACGAAGGGATGAGTGCCTAAGGTTGAACAGCTCCTTCTCGTTTTGTACAGGATTGTTGCCCCACTCATTCAAGTGGTACCTTGCTCCACGAAAGGGGGCAAAAAACCTGGTTTGGCTCCATATCCGACATCAACCAGGTAGAACTTGCCTAACATAAACAGAACATGTATTTCACAATTACTACCAAACCGATTAACCATAAACAAATTGAGCTACAAAAGATATATTTTACCTTGTGGGATACGTAGCCCATTTTGACGTTCTAAAGCATCCCGTAATACTAGCGCATCATGGGCAGTCCCCTCCCAATCAGCCAACACATATGTGAACCGAAGATCGAAATCTACGGCCGCCATTATATTTTGTGTAGCATGAGACTTCCTACCACGAAAGGAAGCCTCCAAATCCTTAGGAACAGAGGCCCGTACATGTGTGCCATCAATAGCCCCAATGCAATCCTATTTTATGATGAATAGAAGGCACAAAAGGTAAGCAACCATAAGCTTTAAAGCTTCAAAACTGAAATTGAGTTAGGGCAGAACCTCACACCTTAAAGTGAGGATCCTACCTTGGGTTCCCTGCGATTTTAGTTGGGATTGCGGATGTAGGTAGCCTAATAAGCTCACTCCGTAGCTCACCAATAGCATGAAGCACTTTGTTTAAATAGCAGCTAACTGTTTCACTGGATCTATCATAATTGGTGCCAACTAATCTATTTTTAAGATTATGTCCTACTATGTTCAAAAACATAGCAACTTGCTGCTCAACACACATATGTATAGTGTCTTGCAACAAGCCACGGTCCTTAAACAATTTACAAAAACGGAAGAACGATGATTTAGTAAGCCTAAGCATGTTTACACACGTTACATCGTTCTTCCATATCTTATTATTTAGATAATCAATTCTCATCCTATCCCTTTCATCTATTGGAGCATAGGTAATTCTTTCTCTAGGTGCTGCCCTCTTCCTTTCTGTGTAATGAATGACCATGTTCATCATTGATAGCAACATATGTGCAGTAGCCGTATAAATTAATAGCTTGGTTCTCTTGTCCATCTAAACAAATAGCAATCACGACAACTTCAGACAGATTTCTACCATAAATCTTGATAGGAACAATTGTCTACTAGTATATAGAATCAATCTCAAGAGGCATAAACCATGTTTCTACCACCATATAACTTGTACTACAATACAACACACATCCACATATGAAGACAGTTCAGTGCATGTTGAACATGGCGAGGAAGAGCACTGTGACGAGCAACAACATGAAGACAAGCATCAGAAGAAGAGAGGGATGGGGCGACCGCCGTAGGGAAGCCTCGTGTCGCGGCGCCACCGAAGCCGCCGCTGCAGCCGCCTCGGCCGCCGCCGCTTCTTGCGCGTGCCCTTGCCGCCTGTCGCCTCCCTTTCCGCCGCCGCCGAGCCGCCGCTTTGCCGCCGAAGCCGCGCCCTTTGCCGCTTCTTGCTGCTGCTTGCCGCCTCCCGCGCGCCTTTATGCCGCTTACTGACAAGGCCACGGATCGAACGAAACGGCGAACCGGTGGGGAAGGAAGCCGCAGATCTAGATCGGGCTCGCCGCAGCCGCCGCTTGCCGCCGCCGCTGGCTGTCAGGCTACTGCCGCCGCGCCGCTGACGGGAACAAGCGGGGCCGGTGGGGATCTGGATCGGGAGGGAGGTGATGAGAGAAGCGACGGGATGAGAAGAAACGAGAGGAAGGTGAGAGAGAAACGAGGGGATGAGAAGAATCGAGAGGGAGGTGAGCAAACCCCGTCTCTGGCGCACGTGAAGGAGCCACCGGACTCGGGACGGCTGCGTTCAACCATTTTTTTGGTACCTAGCCATCCCGCATCTCGTGAGAATATTCTTACCCGGGAATCACTCCATCCCAATTGCTTTGCAACCAAACGCCTCTAAAAATAGAACGGAGCCATTCCGTCCGGGACCATCCTCCCAACCAAACACACGGTTAGTCTGCTGCAATGGTAAAATTGATATTTGGTTTACTGGCTCCTTGATTCACCAAAAAGCATTTTCGTCATTCTGGTGAGGTTAACACCCGTGCTATGTTTGCAACCTTACTATTAGAACATTGTAAAAATATGACACTAATTATCCGAGTGGCATAGAAAAAGCGATGGCAAATTTGCAAGTGATTGGAGGAGGTGAATCCGCCATTGAGGAACGAAGACACATCATCCACGCCTAAAATGCTAAATGATTAAAAAACATAAGATTTTGGGCCTAGGTGCCTTCAATCCGTAAGAACTACTACATCGCCTTAGAAAGATATACCGCAACGAGGAACAAATTAAAATAATTATCAGAATAAATCAAAACAATTATCAGAATAAATCAAACCGACACAACGAATTGAAACGTTTGCTACAACAGATAAGAAAAAGGACCACAATGAACTAAAACACCTATCACAACAAATCAAATCCATCCAACAAATTGGAAGATTTACTACAACAAATCAAAACTACTGACCCATTTTGCCGCTTCATTTCAACAAATCATAGAGAGGGTTAGACAGCTTAGATAGTGAGCCGGTGTTGGCGAATCAAGTAAAATTGATAGTACCAAAAAGATTGGCCCATTTGTTGATTAGCTTGTACCCGCTTTGTTGCTCAAAATCTCTTTGGGTTAGGTTGGACCCAATTTGTTGCAAAATATATTGAAACCTACTAGCTTTGTTACAAAGATCTTTGAAGCTTCTTGCTTTGCAATTTGGGTCTTCATAGCTAGTTGACTCTCATTTAATTTAAATTCTTAGACAGATCTGTATTTGTTCCAGCTTTTATATGTTACAACTTACAATGATACCTTTGTCATGTGTACATTGTTGATCTGGATATTCATAAATGAAATTCTTCTTTCGTAAATCACCGCTGCTTTGTTATCTGTACTAGTAAATATATTGTCTTCAACTTAACCCAATTTTATTCTGAATTTGTTATCCATCATCAATTGAGAACCGGATTATTAAGTGGTTCAGGAGAGCATCTAGTACAACTGTGGCAAATATCTCCATTGATGCTACGGCACATCTTGATGAATTTGAAGTGAGTTTTTACATGGTTAATTAGCAATTGCTTATTTTTATGAAGTAGTTTATGTTACGATGCTTGTGATTAAACAAGCTATGTGCCTATTCTAGTGACCCTGTGGCACATACAAATTATTATTATTATTATTATTATTATTATTATTATTATTATTATTATCTTCTATTACCTATAGTGATAACCAATGCTGCAAAGCCGCCCGTCCACGTCGCCCGAAAATCCTCGCCCGTCCGCCCCGATCCATCCGTCCGCTCGCTGCCCACCGTGCAAACCGGATTGTCAATGCAAAAAACCTCCAACCTTTTCGTTTTACAACCACGTCCTTGAACCTTGACGACCATCCGATCAGCCAATCAACCGGCCTTGGTTGCGTCATCTTTGCGTTTAGCCCCTTCACAATTTTCGTTCTCAACCCGCCGTCCACCCGCCTCCTCCCTCCGCCCGAACCCTAGCCCGCCTCCGCCTCTCTAGTGCGGCGCCCTTTCCTGTCCCTCCTCACACCGCCGCCGCCCTCCTCGTCCTTCTGCGCTGCTTACTCCCGCCGCCGCCATGACCTCCTCGTTGGCGCGCCCTTCTCTCTTCTCTCTGCTGCCGCCTCCACAGTGCCGGCGCTTTCTCCGCTCAACCTAAGCCGCCGCTTCTCGTGGGGCCTTCCTCGTCCCCTCACACCACTGCCGCGCCCACCGTCCTCTCTCCGCTCGCTCTACTCCCGCCACCGCCCATGGCCTCCTCATCGCCTAGATCTAGGCGAAACAGGGTCAATGACGGCCGGATTTAGGGGGTGGCAGCCGGAACAGGCGTGATGAGGTCGGCGGCGGCTCAACGAGAGGGCTAAACCCTAGCCACTGCTCCCCTTCCTCTTCTGCTAATCCACGGCGAGCGTAGGGCCGGATCCTAGCGTCCGGCGAGATGGCGCCGAGCAATGGCGCGGGGCGCCGGTGCTCTGCTCCTTCCTTCCCGTCCACGGTGCCGCCCCCTCCCTCTAAGTTCCTAACCCTGCTAGTCTCGCGCTTCGCCATTCTTTGTCTCGAGCGCCTGTTGACGAGGACGTCCTGTGAAAGCCTCCCTGCCTCCACCTCCATTTCCTCTCCTCGCCGCACACCGCATTGACATGCCGCAATTCTCACATTGCTGTACGCCGCGCTGATGGAGGCCATGTTCGTCTCCGTGTGTAGATTCGCCTGCTGCGCCGCGTTCCCCTCCTCCTCCCCATGGTGCGAGCCCGCGAGCAGCGTCATTGCCGCCCGCTCCGCTCGCGTCGCCGCCCTCCGCCTCGCGTGGCGGTAGCGTCATCGTCTTATTGCCACGCCAGAGAAAGCAAGGACGAGGAGCTCCCCATCGAGAAAAGTTAGTCCCTTTCTCTTCTTCCACCTGTCGGCCAGGCCTCCTCTTGCCCCTGTGTAGCGGCTGGATTTCTGCAATGCTTTCTTGCTTGTTGTGATTCTTGGTTGTGTGTTCCCTACAGGGTTCCCTCCCTTCCCGGCTGTCATGGACATTAACCAAATCCGCAAGATCCTGACTCACAGGTAAGCCATTGAATTGCTCATGTCATTTTCACGAGGCCGATCTGCAAAATCACAAAGATAATGTTCACCAACGTCACTATGGTTTCGCTGCAACCGTTCAATGAATCGCTTTTTTGGAGATAGTCTGCAAACCTGCATCTCAGATATCTTTATTCTTCACTACTTTTGTCGATGTTAATGCAAAAGGGCGAAAACATTCTAGAATTTTTTTTGAAGTAAACCCAAGAGAATTTAATTGATCATGAATTCGCAATTGTCTGGTATTGTTTTTTCCCCTACCTTTCTAGAGAAAATTGACGATATGCCACTCCGAAGAAGTGGTCTCGTCAAAATGCCACTTTGGTCGTTCCAATCTTCAAAATGCCACCCAAAGTGAGATTGACTTGCTAAATTGCCACTCCCGGGCATTTTGGCTCCTTGTGTTTCAATTTTACAATTTCTGGGACCATCGTGCCCCTGCCTCATCCATCCATTGGATCCTCCAACTCCATCCAAATACCGATTTGTTCCACCGCTCCTACTCTGTCGGCGATTTACGGCCATCGGTGTTCCATCGCTCGGAGAGCTTCGATGCTACTCCGTGACTATTCCGGAGACTTTTCCGGTGACTTCTCTGGCGACTCACTTGCTAAATGGTTTAGTAAAATAGTTATGTATATTTTGTAATGACTCTAATTAGCATCAGTTGTAATAGTTATGTATATTTCAAGAGTTTAAACAACACAACGAGCATGATAGAGTAATACTCTGTTACAACCATGGACTGATCTCCCAGATACTTGGCCAAAAAAAAAAAAGCCCTTGAACTAGCGACATCGACAGCACTAAATAAACTAAACCATCCATTTATTTGAAGCGATGAAACCTTGGTGCTGACCAGGAAATTATCTGTCATGCACAGTATTTGATTGTAGCTTCACAGCTTGTTTTTGTAATGCTCCATAACATCCATTTTCTAGATTGTTTTGGTTGGTGATGCGAATCGAGTCATTAATCTGTGCAGATGAAATGCTTTTCTTTATACAAATTTTATAAATGAATAAACCATATAAGGAACAATATGTACCGACATCATCCAATTTCCCGACTTGCCGCACATGTATATAGAGATAATAAACTAAATTATCTTTGAAGGCTCTCGCTGATCTTTATGTAGAAGCCATGTATGCACGCATAAAATTGAGAAGGAGGTGCGGTTTGTACAAAACAATTAGCACACTCAAAGAGCAATGCATATTTCACTAGTGGACTTACCTACTTAATAATGATTAATGCTACCACATTGTTACACATAGCATAGCAATGGTTCGCATTACACATAGCATAGGAATGTCAAGATAAGCAAAAGGAGCAGAGTAAATAGTCGCCGGGATCGGGTACATAGCATTAGCATTACACATGGCATTGCCAAAAGGACATTGATGAAAAGCACCACAAAAGGGTTCCTGGCAGATCAAATAGCATTGCAAAAGGACAACACAGCTTATCCTGGCAAATAAAATAGCATTGCAAAAGGACCACAAACTTAGTTCTTCTTGCTCTTTTTCCTTGGAGTCAACTTTTTCACATTTTGTCCCTGCTGCATGTTGTCTTCCACAACTGTAGCCTCATGGTTCGTGCTTGTAAACTTTCTTGTCCTAGGCTTCCTCTTCCTGCAGCAGTAAATTTTTTCACATCAGGCACAGTACACTTGTTACAGATTAGTATTAGTTGAGATAGACCCACCTTTTCTTAGTGCCATTCAATGGACACTTGTAACTCGCCTGTCTGTGACCAACTTCCCCACATCGCTGACACTTGATAGGGCCTCTGACCATTGTTTTTCCTTTTTTGGTCTGTCCTTCCTTTGCACCAGAGCTGCTACCACCTTCTAGGAAACTTTTCATTTTGAGTTTCCTTTGCCTACCAACTGACCTCCTGCCTAGAGGTGCTCCAACCTCAAATAGCAAATCCACCTGTGGCCATTGTGACTTGTCAGGCATAGGCTCTATGAGGCCTGCATAAGCGGCCCTAAATTTGGCAACTGTATAGTACTCATGCACATAATCTGCCATATCAAACCTGCTGTGTGTAGTTATGCTGGCCAGAGCATGATCAGAAGGCTTGCCAGTGTGTTGCCACTCTAGACAGGTACATTCATGGGCTTGCTCTTTAACCACATGCCTAGCACCACAGCTATTGTCCCAAACCTCTCGTGACTTGAACACATCGCGCTTTGACCTCTCTCAAATGACCTAGACCCCTAGTTCTAGCCTTGACCTGAATTAGAACCGCAGGCAGTATCCGACCATCCAACATCTCCCCAATCCTCTTTCTTTTTTCCCAAAGGATCATGATCTTCTCTCTCACCTTGTCTGCAAGGTCAACCACAGGGAGGTCTTTGATGTCCCTAATCCAATTATTGAAACACTCAGCCAAGTTGTTATTAATGTAATCACATTTAACCTCTGGGTTGAACATACACCTCATCCACTTCAAAGAATGGTACCTGTTCAAGTAATCCATTACCCTAGGGCATTTCTCCTGAATTGATTCCATTTGTTTGTCATGGACATCCACCCTGTAGGCCCTTGCTGCAGGGTACATCTCAGCAAAGGAACCCCCATGGAATTTCTTCATGAAGTTCTCGCATAAGATGCCTAAAGCACTCCTCTTCTCTCGCATGGGGAAAACCTTGCTAATCAAGATTTTCTAAACCTTTGCATGCATCTGCACAAATTGCAAGCAAAGGAAGATCTCCTAGTGACGCACTAAGATGGCTCATAAACCATACCCAATTATCCTCGGTTTGAGTCAAAAATCCAAAAGCCACTGGGTACATCCAGCTATGGCCATCCAAAGCAATGAGTGTTGCCAAGTGCCCATTCCACCTTCCATTGAGTGCAAGTCTTTGTCAATGCAAAGGTATGGCCTACACCCACTAACAAAACCCTCGGTGCATGTCTTAAGTGCACAGAAAAACCTATGAAAATACACATTGTCATCTACACATTTGGTGTCTATCTCTACAACACTCCCAGGAGATCTCTTTAGGACCTCTGCCTTCCATCTGTATAGCAACTGGAAGCTCTCTTCCCAACTACCGTACATCTCCTTTAAAGCTCTTTGTAACCCCTTCCAAATAGTGTCATATGCTAGGGTCATGTGGTGATCATCTTCTAGTTTTTTTTTTTGCAAGTCTATGGCACCAAGATTAGGATTACCTCTAAGAATAGGAATAGCCTTGTAGGCAACCCATGCCTGAGTTGCAGTTTTACCCCCAACTATGCTGCTAGATGTGCATGTGTGCTCCCCTTGCAAAACTGATACCTGCAAAACAAAAATTCAACCCATGTTCAGCTAATACCATAATTGTTCTCATGTCATCGAGACATGTCATCAATGTAAAGATAACAATTACACATAGTATAATACCATAATTGTTCTCATATCACTTCTCCTGTGCCCAACAATCCTCCAAGGACATCCTTCAGCTTTGCAGTAACCCCTGAACCTTGTCTTATCGGTCTTTTCAATCCCCAAATCAAACTCCTCATTGATAGCAAACTGCTTCACAACTAGCCTAAAGTCTTTCATGGATGGATATAGGGAGCCTAGCTCCATGCTGGGGTGATCCTTGTCATAAGCAATGCAAACTTCTTCTGGCATTGAGTCATCAACAATAATGGCAGCATCCTGAAGGCTATCCCCATTATCGGTTGTGTTTGTGGCTACACTTGGCCTCTCCTCATTGCTTGTTCTTGCATCCTCCTCCGTTAATCCTAGAAGCACATACATTTGCTCCTCAGTCATTTGTTCTATCCTACCTTCCTCGTCTTGTGATTCTTGAATTCTTACATTGTCCCAATCAAATACCCGAGCAACATGGTTCTCAATTCGTCTCCCTATACCCATTGCTTCACCACACACAGATGCATCCATGCTCATTCCACCAACTGCTCCACCTCCAGAACTGCCACACGCATCACTGCCCATTGCAAATGCATCCCCTCGACCCAAATCATCACGACACGGAGTGCATGGAAGAGACCAATCTACTGTACTATCCATCCATGCATCTAACCTAGCAACCCTCAATTGTTACACAAAATAAAAAAAATTGCAATTTGGTTAGGGTATGGATCAACTACTGTTGGGGCAATCCACTGTTAAAAATTTAGAGGTTACCCCGACACATCCTTGGCCTTGGGGTTCATCCCGCCGGCCGTAGAAGTACTCATGCATCGTGATCCTAGATCCATTCCTAGGCTATGGTCGCACAAAACACAGCAAAAGGGGACAAATCCATCAAACCCTAGAGGAATGCAAGTGACCGGGAGGATGCGGTTCTCACCTTTCCAATCCGGCGTCGGCGCCGCCGCCGCTCGGAGGAGTCGCCACCGCACCGTCGCCGAGTTCCAAGCCAATGTCGCCAGTGGATGTCGCCGCCGTCCTTGCTGTGAACGGACGACTCGCTGCGGGTGGTTCCAGAAAGAGGAACAAGAGCAGCTCCTCCACAAGTAGCAATGTCGAATAAATCCCACTAGTTGATCGAGTCGAGGATCCAACGGATGGATGAGGCAGGGGCACGATGGTCCAGAAATTGTAAAATTGAAACACAAGGAGCCAAAATGCCCGGGAGTGGCAATTTACCAAGTCAATCTCACTTTGGGTGGCATTTTGAAGATTGGAACGACCAGAGTGGCATTTTGGCGAGACCACTTCTTCGGAGTGGCATATCATCAATTTTCTCAACTTTCTATGTATCTGGATGTGCATGTTAGGTTCCCATTCCTTTTAGTTGGTAGAGTGATTGAGTGCAAGCCAGGAAAATATGCAATTGGGATCAAGAATGTTACCATAAATGATAACTTCTTCCCTGGGCATTTTCTAGAACGATGGTTCTTTAACAACAGGAGCATATCATCCTGCTTTTCATATGCTTTTCTACTCCTCATCACTCCACCAGAGAGGACACTTGAGACTGAGGCTACTTGAAGTGAGCCTAATAGATTCAGAGATGGAGTAGGATGTTGTGTATGGGTGCTTGGGGCACCCATGCCTTTCAAATGGGATGCTGGAATCTGAGTGAAAGTGATTGCACATTGGTTCCTACTTCGTAGATTTCATTGAGGTTGTAGGATTTGTCTGTGCCTTCAAACAATTCTCTCTTCCTTCCTACTTTTGATGTGTTTAAGAATCAAGAACACAACTTCTTGGTAAAAAGAAAATTTGATTTCTTTTCTATCCATGCTTTCTTCCATTTTTGAGCAAGGCCTATTTTTTTTCATTACTACCAAAGACTGATTGACATAAAAAAAAGGCGGGCAATAATACAACCACTTGATGTAAACCAACACACCAAATGCTGTCTGTTTCTCTCCTTTTTCCTCCCTTTTGTATAACTCCCTGGCTGAAAATACACTTTTCAGCACAGAGAAAACCAAATATTTATCTAGATTCTCTACTCCGTGTTAGCATTACTCACATCGTGTGCATAGGAAGGAAGCAAGCCACCTTCAAGCAGTCTCCTAGTGGTTGTTTAATTTATTTTAACCTTTCCTCAGATCGGTACTAATGAGGCACTCCATGTCATTTGAACAAGGGCAGCTAATCCGGCGAGAATGAAATGCCCAACAGCTTGATACAATATATATGGTGACATGTCCATATGTGAATTAATTGTCCGACAATTTGTGCCTTAAAATTATCTGTTGGTTTTTTCAACAATAGGTAGTCTGATAGTGTACAATCTTATTGATTTCTTTTCCATTCATTTATAATGATTTAAGAAATTTATCGAAATTGGTAGTTATTCCTATGTTCTCGCCTTTCATAGAGGTCCTATGGAATTAGATAACACGTAACGAGTTTCTTTCATGAGGAGTCTTTTTCGATTTGCATGTTGTCTCAGATTTATGTTCACCGATTAATTCTCGCTATCATGTTTTTTTCTTCAACTTTCAACCACATACCATTTTTTGCAAGACGTGCCTCTGTGTTTACGCCACATTTGAGGTAATCTCTACTACTAAAAAGGCTGCTATGGTGATGGTGGTGAGTGGTACGTCACTTCACAAAAATTACCACCAAATGCCACCGCCTCAATCTCGGCCGTCCATCTAGGAATCCTAGCCGTCCACGTCTCAGTCCATCACCGCGTTGTGTCCTGCTTGGCATTTCAATCCCCAACCCTAGCCACCTACTTCCCTCGCGGATTCGCGGTGCCCCCTCCGCCCCTACCCTCCCACTTCATCGATCTGCTCTCTCCTCCTATCTTCCTCTGCTCTCCGTCCCCATCACCTCGTCTCTCTCCGCGTCACAAACCCCCAGCGCCCCCCGCCCGGCCGCCCCTCCTCTCCCAGCCTCCTCAGATCCGGTTAGGCTAAGGCGCCATCGGCACGCCCGGTCGACCGCCAAGACGAGCCCAGCTTCGGCCTCCTAGTGCCGCCCAAGCTCGTCGTCCCTTCCTCAGCTCCGGTTCGCCCAGCCGCCCTCCACTCGTGGGCTCCTGTGGAGCTCCCTTCCCCCTTTCACGTCCGACGGCCAAGCCCATGATGGATGTTGTCCAACATGCCCATGATGATGACAAGGACATGACCGCTTCGGCTCCATAGAGCCTCCAAGCCTACCACCGCCATGGCCACCACTGCGTTCGCCTCCCACCAATACCCTACCAAGCCTCCCGCCTCTCGCTTTGGTGTTTTGCCCTCAACCCCACCTCCTCTCCTCGGCAATTATGCAAGGAAGGCAACTGCGCGCAAGCCGTCCGCTTACTCACCGCCGGGCGCCGGCGGCCTCCTCCGCAAGAGCACTACGGTTGGGTGCTCGACCTGCCGCCACCAAGAAGGCGACAATACAGGCGCCCAGTCCACGCGCACGCTATGGCCACCGGTTTTTGATGGCGACGACGTGTTCTCGCTACCAAGCCGCTTTTTATGTATAGCAAGTCGCGGCGCCATGGACGCCCGCCACCGTTAGACGGAATGTATGCGGTGATCGTTTTCTCTGAAACGCACTCGTCGGGCGCACCTCTCGTCGGGGAGCGCTGGCGAGGTGTGGACGCTCATACAGCGAGAGGGCATCCGCGGTGGCGCTGACGGTGCACGATCGCGTCCGTCCCTCAAGGCGTGTGGGGCGGAAGGCGATGGGGCTGCGGCACGAGGTGCATGGGGTGGCGGTGAAGTCGCGGCTCGACAAAGAAGACCTCGTGGCTAATGCACTCATTGGGATGTATGCCAAGTGCGGACGCCGGATTCTACGCCGCAAGTGTTTGATTGGTCTGCGTGATTCGAGGGGCGTCGCGTCGTGGAATTCAGCTTATATCGGGATGTGTGCGTAACAGAGGTTCTTGGATGCTCTTGATTTGTTTTGATGGATGCAGAGTGATGGCTTCAAGATGAATTCTTACACAACCGCTGGGGTGTTACAGTCTGTCAGAGCTAAGTCACCGAATCTTGGCAGGAGGTACATGCAACACTTGTGAAATGTGGTAGCGAGGTTAACATCCAATGCAATGCTTTGCTTGTCATGTATGCAATATGTGGAAGGGTGGATAGCGCTCTTAGAGTATTTGATCAAATTGATGATAAGGATAGCATATCATGGAACTTAATGCTCTCCTGTTATGTCCAAAATGGATTATATGCTGAGGCCATCGATTTTTTTGGTGAAATGCTTGCAGTTGGTTTTGAGCCTGACCATGCTTGTATTGTAAGCCTGTCCTCTGCAGTGGGCCACTTGGGTAGGTTGATCAATGGCAGAGAGGTTCATGCATATGCCATAAAGCAAAAACTTGATACTGATTTGTAGGTTGGAAATACATTGATGGACATGTACATAAAGTGCCAATCCTTAGGGTGCTCTTGAAAGGACCGGGATGTCGTCTAGAGGGGGGTGAATAGGCGATTACAAAATTTAAACACTAAATTAAACACAGCGGAAACAATATGTTCGGACTGTCCGAGTTCACCACGAACTGTCCGAGTACTTCGGATAGTCCGAAGTCTATTCGGATAGTCCCCAATGATACAGAGTGACTTCGAATTCAACTCAAATATTACAGATTCAAGGATACCATCTACACCAAAGATAGTTCACAAGGAAGTATATGTGCAGTAGTATCACACAAGACAAGATAATCAATTCAATTGTAAAATAAGCAAGTAAATCAAACTTGAGAGTGAAAGGGATAAAACCGAAATGAAGATAGAGACGCGAAGATATTTGTTCCCGAAGTTCGGATCCTTGAGGGGATCCTACGTCTCCGTTGAGGTGGCTCGGTCACACTTGAGCTGGGGTCTTTTTCAACCCTTCCCTCACCGGTGTTGCACAATGCACTTGCCGGCTTCACTCCTTTGATTTCTTCCCTTGCGGAGACGAAATCGAGCCTTCACAAACTTGACACGGCGCACCACACAAAGCTCGGTGGCTCGTGACCAACTCCTAGCCGTCTAGTAGTCCTCAACCTCCAAGAGTAACAAATGCCACGAAGAACGAACTTGGAGATGACCACAAGTGCTCAAAGATCAACTCTTGCTCAATCCACACTCACACCTCCTCCCAACACTTCCCAACCCATCTTCCTAAGGGGATCACCTTTCTCTCAATTCTCCCTCAATCCCCCTTCCAACTCTTCCAAACCCTTCTCCAAAGGGATCACAAAGATCTAAGAGTAGAGGGGTTCTAAGGGGCTCAAGAACACTTGGATAGCTCAAGAAATAATGGTACAACGGCTCTTTTCAAGTGGGGAAAGAGAGGGGTTTAAATAGAGGCTTCCACGGATCAGACCGTTACAGATAGTTATGTATAAGTTCGGATAGTCCGAGTGATATTCGGATAGTCCGAGTAATTACTGCCCGACGAACAGAGAGGGTCAGTTCGGACAGTCCGAACAAAATCTTCGGATACTCCGAGTCCTTCGGATACTCCGAATAAATTACCTCGGATAGTCCGAAGCCTGAAAACAGGCATTGCACACCCCGACGAAAACAGACATAGCTTTTGACTCCGGACTCCATTTTGGGTGATCTTAGACTCTACGGAAAGCTAAGAATGAGAGCTACACAACCAACAAGGTCTCACACCTCAAATCTAAGGGATAAATGCAGAACTCACAAAGAAGGCAAGGAAGACCTACAACTCTCACTTTTCTACACCACCAACACCACTCTCCAACAAAGTTTCACAAGGATGGATCACTTGAGCACTTGATACATCTAGAAGTCATTCTCCATCGCATCCCTCTTAATAGTACGGCAATCCTTAGACTCAAATTAAATCAAGGATAATACAAGTCTAGGATAGTCACTTGCCGTCCTTTTCTCATTATGCATGATGACCTTCGCCAATAGATTGATGAAGCCTTCGCCTTATCTAATTTGACTTGATTCACCTCATGAGAATCTCGTCCCATCGACCTTGACTTGATCATCCTCCCCGATGATCTGCACGCCAAGTCGATCTTGACTTAGTCCTCAACTCTTGGTGACACCATCGTCTTGTTGACCTCGGCTTAACCGTCATCCTTTAACATACCTTGGTCATCACACATACTCATGAAAGGCATTAGTCCAAAAGCTCAATAGATATGAATAGATTGATATTTGTGAGCAATTAAGTACAACAAGTGTTTCATATAAATAAGCACAATATTAAACGAAAACACTTGACATAGAAAAGATCTCTACTAAGTGCATCATGATAAATATGTAATAGAGCTAGATGCACTAGGAAGATAATTGTCAATATGATAAATCAACTAAACTATGGCAAGTACCACAACCTTCACTAAAATGGAGCACATAATAGAATATACAAGAATTACACATGTGCAAATAATATTCAAGCTAGAGTGAAGTTGTGAAACAATCTAAATTAAACTCCATTAAGTGATGTGCAAATAATGGTGTACAAAGACATTATTGAATATGGTCAAAAGAAATACGTCCCTTTGTAAGTTCTTGTCCACCACATTCTTGAATTGGTCATGATCAACTTAAACGGCCTTGGATCCCTCGGACCATGGAGCTCTCTCCTTTTCCTTCATCCCACCGTCGACGAGGACCCCTTTTCCAGTTCCTTGAACATCAATAGACAAGCACACAATTTTCGGGAGCAAATATCTTTCAACTTGACCCGAGTTAGTTTGATAATGTCTAAGTATAATATGCAAGATATAGATGATAAACATGATAATACTACTTGCATGCATGTTGGAAGATTCAAAAAATATCAAATGATAGATTTCATAATATAAGAGAAATATTTGATACCAACTAAAAATTTCTACCATTTGAAATATTTCACAATATCAATTTTCAAGAGAAATATTTGAAACACATTCAAATTCAACTTTTGAAATCCACTTGTGAAAGAGATAATGGATAAAACACATTTAAAGCTCACTCTTGAACTTACAATGGAAATTTCTTACTTTTTATAATAAACTCTAAGATTTACAAAAGAGGAAACAATTTGAGGCTAAGATGCAATTAAATCCAATTTCTATAAAGAACTTAGTTAAAAAGTGCACTTTCAATGGAGTGAAAATTTGAATAAATATGCTCCACTTTGAGGCTTGGAGTAATGAATAAGTTCACATATTTTTCACCTTGAAAGGCTTGCTAAAACTCCAAATTAGAATTCTCAAAACATGCGAGCAACAACACAAAATAAACTTTACTTCTTAATCCATTGCTCAAATACAAAAGTCATCAACACGAAAAAGATCCATCTCAAAATTGCACATACATCCATGCAGTGTCTATCCGCACCACTATGGAAGCTAAGTCCCATTCTCAATACGCCAGCGATGAGGATGAAGAATATGAGAATACGCTACGCCATCAAGCCTCTCTCCAGCCAAACAAGATGGCGGTATAATTTCATATGTTAGGATGCCTCGCCTAATAAATCATCTTTTATAATTTCATATATTGCTTGATTTATGTTGTCCTTTCTTCCTTTGTAGTTTCGTTGCAACGTATGGGTATTGTACTAGTAATATAATATGTATGTTGCCCTGGGATTCACCCACATGCACTAATAAACCTCCAAACATACCGTATAATGGATTCAGCTGCACAACGGATTACCCTACTTATAAGATACTCCAGTAGTGGATTCTTGCAGTACAATAAACTAGATGTAACACCTCGGCGCCTACTGAGCCCAAGATGCTACTAACTCCCTAATTTCTTAAAAAATTCGACAGCACCTCCCCTAAAATTCGGACATCCACTCAGCAGACAGAAACACAAATACAGTTATATCACAATAATATGACTAATCAAGCCTCCAAAGGCGATCCAACAGCTCCACCCCAGTGGAGACCCCATCACAACCACCACTTACCTGACTTACCTTTAACGTTGACGGAGTTCGTTACAACTTTAATCAGAACACTTAACAAGGACATAATAAAACATAACAAGTTCTCTATTCTATCCTATTATCAAAGTGAATCAAATTGTACAAGTACTTAGATTAAACTAGTTAGGTCTATCTAAAGAATGGTTTTCTGGTGTCCTCGTGCCAAAGTGAAGTACTAGTCCCAACCCATGCATGTCGGCCTCAAGATATACATAAAAACATAAAGATAACAAGAGTGAGTTCAACAACTCAGCAAGTATATAATGGAATGATAACACGAAATAATACCACATCTTTGTTGTTAAGTATATTAATCCTATTCCGCTACTTATTTACTTATTCAGGTAAACCTCTCGCTTATACTAGCATTATATACATCCTATTTGACCCTCAAATCTAAATCACCAGTAAAAGTGTGCTTAAACAACCAGGTTCATGAATTCCTCCTAAACTAATCCTTTATCACCACCTCAGATTCCTTCCCAACTTCTCCAAGCTATGCGACATATCCTAGACTCAACAAATCCATAAATAAACAAAAGGGTAAAACGATGCGTAGGACCATAAGTGTCCTACATCAAGACAAATTCTGAACCGACGTCAATCTCAGCAAATACACAATTAAGCAGATGCACAAGTAAACAAGGGATAAATATGAAAGAACATATAATCATAAAAGTAACATATCAGCACCAGCTCTGAACTATAGTCCATATGCTCATAATCATTCCGTCGCCACACACACATTGTGCAATGCAATGCAATGCAGGATGCATCTTTACTCTGAGCTCATACCGGTATAGCAAGGGTTCACCCGTTGATGACACCCTTATTGCCCCGACCTGTTTCATACGGGGTCCAATCATAACCTCCACTCCCGTGGAGTGCCTACTCCCGTAGGACTTTAGGGCCCAAGTCATGGTCATATGGCTTTCTCACCGACCTGGCCAAAGCACTCCGGACTAGTCATATGACCATCCACTGACTTGGCCCATGCACATGAATGCAAAATGGTGCAAGCACGCAAACAATCACATACCATGTTATCATCGTACTTTAGCATGTTTAATTAATCCACCAGTTATATGCATAAACATTTCAAGGGGTCATAAAGAAGCTTCACAGTGGAAGAACAGAACAGAATAAGTCACTTTGAGTAAATATACACTAGCGATTATTATTTAGTTACAAATACTAGTATCTAACAACTCGACATGCATTTGAAACCATCTAGAAGACGGACCTTGGTCTAGCCTAATCCCATGAGTCCAGATACAGCTCTCATGCATTCGATGTCATACCCACCTTAAGCAAGTATAATAAAATATCCAAACCCATGCAAGCTCTCATCCACACGATCCTATTCTCATATTAAGCATTTATAACAAATATCTAAAGCAGCCATTATTAAGAACAATGGATTGATTGGGGATGGGGTATCACATCGTGATCACCATCCCATCATGTACTTGCCTTTTACCACATGAAGACACGTAGGCGTCATCCACGCGGCGCTTCCACCTATATTAAGTACACCATTCAGACACATAACCAAAATACAGCAAAACTAATGAATAACCACACATCAACCCTATGAGTTCGATATACGATAGCCTAATCTTTTATGCAGTCCTAACAGAAACATCACCTCAACTAGTAATTCCAGGGACTCAACCATAGCGAGCATAGTTAAATAAGAGTACACACAAAATTTGTCACATTTCCTTAGCTAGCTACCTGCAGCGATTCTTTTATTTACACTATAAGTTTGGATCCTGTGTATAGCATACTTGTCAATTTTTAGTATCTATTTTTATATAACACATGAAACTATCAAATCATACCACTTCCAAAATTATAAGGAATTAGTTAGCTTTACTTAGTTGTAAGAATAATTCAAATCCACCCATCTCTAGGTCTGAATATCACAATAAGACATCTAGGGCGAGCTACAATGAACTATAGGGTAATCAACTTTCAAATACCATAACCTTTAAACTACTCATCCGATCTTCGCATTCTAGGACTTTACGGAAAGCTAAGACTAAAGCCTACAATTTTCATAATAGGACCAAGTCCTAATTCATGGCCTAGTTAAGTTAGTTTTTTATATTGAACCTACTGCAAATGCAATTCCTCTTTCTAAACTCAAAATTCCATTCTAGGGTTCTATAGAAGGCTAGTGACATAATCTACATTTTCTACGATATGAACAAGTCCCAATTATAAATATAATCAAGCCAAATCGTCCATCTAAACTGCTGATCATGACCATCAACACATACATCGTGAACTTAGTCCCTTTTGTGCTAATTTCTCACTAATTCCCCTCTAATCAACGCATAATATAACAAATCATAGGGGAATACCATCAATTTGTTACCTTCGAGCTCGAGGAACAAACCCTAATTTCTTCCCCCTTCTCTACTTCTTCCACCTCTCAGATCGGCCATCCCTCTTTTTCTTCCTTGGCCGGTTCCCTCCTTCTTCTTCTTGGCTTCTTCTCCCCCTCCTTCCCTTCCTTCCTATGGTAGGGTGCGTCAACACGGCATGCAGACACCATGAGGCGAGTGGAGGCGGCGCCCACTGGGAGAACGATGGCGCTGACTAGCTACTGATGAGGGCGGCACAAGCTAGGAGGTGTGGGGCGATGGTTGCAAGCGGCGCTAGGGTAGTAGCGACGGCAAGCGGAGGCACGACGTGCTAGTATGGCGGCGGCCGCGGTGCATCGGCGATCGGTTGCAAGCACAAGTAGGAAGACGGCAACGACAGTGGAGGCTAGGGTTGGCGAACACTGCTAAGGCTAGGCGGCAAGGGCAGAGCAAGAGCAAGCGGCGCGAGGCGAGGCGGCGAACGAGCGGGTCGGTCACCAAGCCTTGCGCGAAGACGCCGACGGCGAAAGCACGCTGAAGAGAGACGGCGGCGAGACAAAGCGAAAGCACGAGCGAAGCAAGCTAGGACAAGCAAAAGCAGAGCACAGGAAACTTCGAGAGGAGACGACGGCTCGGGCCAAAGCCCCTAGCCGGTGCACTTGTAACCCGATTTTGGGTCGGGCCGGACCGAGTCAAGTTCGTGGTGTCACACTAGAAGGCTATAGCGTCTGGCCAGATGGACAAGGAAAATATTAGGTTACTTGATGTAGGTTCAAAGATGTTGGAGTGGGGCGGTGCGTCGGTGGAGCTGGAGATGTTGGAGGGGGTGGTGCGTCGGTAGGGAAACAACTGTTGTGGAAGGACAGGACGCTCCCAAGGGGCATCGACGGGGAAACCACCGCGGCAGATGGACATGAGGCTCTGGGATACGTTGCAGCAATTGGGAACCATCGTGCCAGAAGGACAGGCTGCTCCGTGAGGGTAGGGTTTAGGGTTTGGCGTTCAGGGTCAAGGGTCCAGGGTCTAGGGTTTAGGGTCTAGAGTCAAGGGTCTAGGGCTTAGGCCCTACGGCCTAGGGTCTAGGGCTTAGGGTTTAGGGTTTTAGGGTTTAGGGTTTAGGGTTTAAGGTTTAGGAATTAGGGATTAGGGTTTAGAGTTTAGGGTTTAGGGATTAGGATTAGGGTTTAGGGTTTTTTGTAACTAAAATTTACATGTACCAAAAAATGTGAAATAATTCAAAATAAAATAAATTTTAAAATTTTTTAAATGGGTTCCTTAGAATTTTAAATGAATTATAAAATTTATTTCACGAAATTTGGATACCAAATAAAATAGATATGAAAATAAAAAAAATCGAGAAAGTACTAATAGGAACTGTTGGGTCGGTGGAAAGGAACTCGTCGCCCCAGAGTTGAGCGATCGCAGGCCCCACACACTTTGCCTGACGCCATCACGGTGCCTAACAGATGGTGGGATCGGTCGTCCATCTAGCGGGCGATCGCCCATTACAGGGGCGTCGGGCGCCTATTTTTGCAAAATTCCAAATCAAACATATAACTTTAAATAAAAGAATAAAAATAAAAAATTCCAGATATCCGAACTTTATTATACTCGGATATCCAAGGCCTAATTTGGGTACCAGGCGGCAAGGCCCATTGCGAGGCCCAACTGAAACTACGGCTAACCCTAAATACTTCCCCTATTCGGCTAATCGGTTGTTCCTTGTTCCCTTCCCCTGTCAATCCCGATCTCGCGCCGGCGCCGCCACCTCCCCCGCCGGCCGGCCCCGCCGCCCCCCGCCACCACCAGGCTCCGCCCACCCTGACTCCCACCGTCAGTCCGTTCCTCGTCCGGTCGATCCCGATCCCGCGCCGGTGCGCGCCCTAGTCGGTTGCGCCGCCGCCCCCCTCTGCCACCAGGCTCCGTCCGACCCCGACCCCGACTCCGACTCCCTTCGTCTCTCGTCCGGTCATCCCTCCTCCCGTGGCTCCATGACGCCTCCGCCGTCAGCGGGTGCGGTGCCGCTGCCAGGCACCGGCCGCCGCCGACCGCCTCAGCTCCTCTGGTCCTCCCTCTGCGTTGTCGCCGCAGCCGGTTCGCCCCTGACCTCCTTAGCTCCTCCTGTCCTCCCTCCGCGCCATCGCCGCCACAAGCCTGCCGCCGGCTCCCCACTCTGCCGTCGACCTCCACCGCAACACCCTTGCCCACAAGGTATCATTTTACTGCAGCATCATTTTACATGATTTGAGTCATAAATGCGGCACACTTTCGTGATCCCTTCCAGCCTCCTCCGCCACTCTTCCCAGTGACAGCCGACGATGGTCATGCTGCGGCAACTGTGTCGCTGGATGCGAGCTCTCCCACAGTGTCACCACCAGTTCTTGTTCTCGTCAGGCGCTCCTCCTCCGGCGCTCCAGCTAGCGGACCTGGTGCCCCTGCCACCGGATCCGAGGATGAGGCGCTGGACCTTGAGTACTGCTACGCTCTGTAAGCCTTCTCATCCTCCGGATTTCCTACTCTTGTATCACTGAGCACATCACTATATTGTGGATTACGTGGGGTGGCGTTTTGGGGCAGTGGGGTGGATGGAAGTCTGCAGTCCCTTTTCTAGGATAGGTGGCTTCAATCTAATTTTGTTGCGAATTGTGTTGAGGGCACATGTTGCATGGAGTACTAGTGTACTAGCCCATAGAATGATGCTTCTTAGGCAGTGAAATGGGTAGAGAGCGGTTTGGCATATGTTCCTATTTATTATAGCAAATTTGCTCACTAGCAGTCGCCTAGGCGGCAGTTCACCCACCCAGGCGACTGTCAATTCCCGAGTGCAGCAATTTAGGGAGAGAGAGGAGAGGAAGCGGGGAGGAGAGAGAGAGAGTGGAGAGCACCTGATTCGCCGCTGCACCATCTTCTCCTTCGTTTTTGGCTGGGCGCCACCACCGCGATCGAGTTCGGTGAGATTTAGGGTTTCAGTGGGGGTTAGGGGTGTCTTGGCTTAGAGGAGGCCGGAGGCGGCGTCCGATGGTTGGTCGGGATGGAGTTAGTAGCGGGCATGAAGCGGCGGCGGCTACCGATATGGGCGCAATTTGATCATGTCTACGCCAGAGAACAAGTCCGCCATGATCCGGCATGGTCGCCATCGACGAACGTCGAGCGAGGCTTATGCGGCGGGAGAGTTGGATCACCATGATTCTGCGGGGCTAGCGAACCGCGAGGAAGATAAGTCTTGCGTCAGTGCATTTGCCGGAGATTTCATGCAGCCCACGTGAACAGGCCCATGCAGGTGTATTGGGCGTATACGGGAGATAAGGAGGTGTTGGTTAAGGATAAGCAATGCGTGCGTGAGTTGTGGGGTTAGTTAGCCATGATATGGCCTAGTTGTGGCGTGCATTGTATCCTTAGTATAAAAAGGCAATGGATGGGAGAAAAAGGCATGCTTTTATGCCACAAAAATCAATCTCAGGTGGTGGCTCCAAAAACAACCAAATACCCAAGACGCGTGCTGCCACGACGAGTTCATCGTCGGCGACTTTTGCGATCCGACCAACGGACGGCATCGTCTTGTCTGAGCAAGCTCATCTAGAGCTGGCTCGTATCAAATTGGTATCAGAGCCGAACGATACCAGGGGCATGGCGTCCACGGTGGAAGATCGGGTCACGGCACTCGAATAGGAGATGGAGATGAAGACCATGATGGCAGATATGATGAAGATCTTGAAGGCAAAGGGTCCGGCCCCTGACCTTGCTCCAGTAGGGGATGAGGAAGGCCAGAACTCACGTCCGGAGGTGGATATTGTTGCCGGAAACGATCGGGTCGTATCGGCAAGTGGTGGGCTTAAGGCGCAGGCCCGTGACCGGCCGTGGCACACGCGTGAAGCGGCTGAACCCTCGCGGCGGCGGGGTGGCGAGCATGATGAAGAGGAGGACGGCCGTAGATGGACACCTCGTTTCCCGTGATTCGACCTACCTGACTACGATGGCCAGGAGGATCCACTCGGATGGCTACGGAGGTGTGAATGTTTCTTTCGGGTGCATCGCATTCCGAAGGAAGATTATGTGGAGATCGCAGGGCTCCACTTGTCGGGAGAGGCTCAGGAGGTCCTAGACAACTAGCAACAGGAGGAATTGTGGATCGCATAGGACGATTTCTCGGAGGCGTTCATCCAGCGCTTCACTCGACACTCGAGTGTCGGGCCGCTGGGTGACCTCGTTAACTTGCAGCAAGGCGGAAGCAGTGTGGAGTATGCGAGGGAATTCCAGTGGTTGCTGGCTCGCACCTCGCAAGTGGAGGACGGACCAGGTCGACATGTTCATAGCTAGCCTGTCAGTTGCATTAGGTGCGGACGTGCGACGTGAACGGCCTTGGAACCTCGCAGAGGCGGTTGGGTTCGCCCAAGAAGCAGATGCAAGGAAAATGGCGTGGATCGCGGAGGCAGTCCAGGGCCTGGCGAGCGCAGGATGAAGACGCGGAAGCTTATAACGCTTTTGTTGTGAATGAAATTTGCAGATGTGGATCATTTATAACAAAAGGGAAGTTTCAATTCGATATCTTTTGCATGCCATATGTTTGGAGGTGTGGGTGAATAGGACAACATACATGTTATAGAGGCGAGGTTTACTAGCCTTTTGTTAAAATTTGTGGATCATTTATAACAAAAGCCAAATTTCAATTTGATATCTTTCTCATAATATATAAATGATCCGATCTGCACACTTACTGCTGTATGCAGAGTGGAATTTGTGGCAGAGGAGGACCTTGAGTTAGACGAAGCCCTGTTGGCCTTGTACGAGCGCTAGTGCAAGGCTTTCAACCAGGAGTGTGACCATGATGAGATGGTTTGCCGGTTCAACAAATTCAAGGAGAATGTGCTGAGTGTGGACCGTGAGAACAAAGCTCATTTGCCCTACAGAACCAAAATAAATGGGAAGCTAGCAGAGCTCTACCGTCCTCAAGTGCCTATTGGTGAGTTTATTAAGAGAATGCATTACTTAGATTCAGTGGTTTTTGGGAGTACCGACGGTATCATGTTCAAAGATGGCCCTAAGGGACATGATCCAGAATCCCCAATTCAGTTTCCATGTGTTGCCATCTTCTCTCAACTGAAGACCCCATGAATCATCAAGAACCCCGGGTTATAGTTATGTGTATGGTGTTATGCTTATTTGTACTAGGTTGTGCTTTTGAACCAAAGTTGTGCTTCTGCAAGGCATGCATATGTCTACTAAGCTATATATGCTTCTGTATGTCACACCCTATTTTTGCTTATGGCCAAATAATAATAATAATAATAATAATAATAATAATAATAATAATAATAATAATAATAATAATAATTTGCAGTGAGGATCACCTCGCATCTCCCCTACCCTGCTCCCTACTCGCATCGCTCGGCTCTGACCAAGTGAGGATCACGTCGCCACCACAACCAGGCCCCCTCCCGCGGCATTAATCTAGCAAGGAGCTTCATGCACGACAAGCCACCTTCCTCGCCACATTCATTACCGGGAGGCTCGGTGGCGAGCTCAATTACGCTGCCGTAACAAAGCTTATCACCTCATCGCCGTTCCAACCAATTCGCCAGAGATACCCATTGAAAACCGAAGCTAAACCCGTCGCCCCATTCCCACTGAGCCGTAGGACCTGAGCTACCCTATAAAAGGGAGCCCCATCGCCCTCTTTCTCTGTTTCATCCTCACTCACCCAAACTCGCTCCTTTTTCGAATTCGCGCCATCCATTGCCGCCCGAGCTCAATCCTTCGACTCGAAGTTTCCCTGGAACATCGCCCACCTACTGCCGGGAGAAATCGAGCCGAGGACCACCAGGGAGCGCTGCCGACGCATCCCCTACTTCGGCTACCTCGACTCACAACTGCCCCGCTCAATTCTCGACCGCATGACCGGTATGAGGTAAAGACCCTTATAGCCCCTAGATGCTCCCAAGCCTCTTATTCATGCAAAAACCTGTGCAGAAAGCCCTAGCTTTAGCTCGTCGTAGCTCCACTTTCGTCCCGACCATGGCGTCGCTGTCTTTGGTCGTCACGCCAAATCCCGCTTGGGCGCCCCGCGCCGAAACCCTAAACGCGTGAGATCATAGCTAACCGGTAGTCCCTATAAGCCGCTAAACCGATCTTAAAGCTCGCTTGAGTCCCACTGGCGGCCACCATAGCCTATAGTCACTGGTCGGTGGATCCTCTAGGAATAGTGTACACCCATTTAAAAATTCCCACGACTTATGTATACAGAGGATGACAAGTGGGCCCTAGGACCCACAAGTCGGTTTAAATGGCCGCGCCTTCTACTGGAACCCGTCTCTCTTGACCGAAGGTGCAAACTAAGAATACGCCTTCCCCCTCGACTCTGCTCTATCGCTGGCTTGTGGGTCCTATCTGGTCCACGCTGTCGATCTCAGCCGAAACAGTGGGGCCGAGACCCCACTGTCGGGTTTAGCACCACAGTGAAGCCCCACATCGCCAGCATGCTGCCACCGGGCCGCCCCATCAGTGGTCGTGCAAAGACAGTCTGACTCGACCTAATCATCAGAGCTATAAGAATTTCCAACCTTTTTCCTTTAAACAAATCTAGGAAATACAATTGCAATTTTAAAAATTGCTAGATACATATAAAAATTTAGGAAAAATTCCATAAAATACTAAAAGTATCTCAGAACTTTGAGGCCGCGATGCCCAAATCCAAGCAAGAACCACGCAGACCTCGATCCCGCCTCCATCTCTACTTGCTTCCTGTTTCACTTTTTCCTGCTAGTTGAAATAATTTGCGAGAAAAGTGCTTGCTTTTAGCACCGGTTCTTGTTCGGATCACCTATGTTTATTTATCTACCTAGAGCTATATGAATCATGTGCTTCTCATGTCCCCGAACCTAAATTTCCGTGCTTTTCTCGATTATTCTAGAGAGCATGTAATTTATTAGGCGTTTTCAAAACCGTAAGGTGCTGGTCTAAATTCTCGACGAGCACAAATTCGATGTTTGGTGATGGGCGCAATACCTTATCGAAGACCAAGAAGAAGGAAAAAAAATTTTAAACCTTTTTTAATCAATATTTTAATAATAACCCCGAAAAAATATTTTTATTTCTAACCCTTTTAGCGCGCCAACCCGCTGGGCGCGCTCCCGACCATTGCGCGCCAAAGGTCGTGGCACGCAAGAAGGTTGCCACGCCGGCGCCGCGTCGGGCAACCGCAGACGTGGCAGATCAGTTCCCCTTGCCGCTTATGCCTCTGGCGCGTCGAGATCTTGACGACTGGGCGATCTACTTTATCTAGTTTGCGTCGGGCTTAGTCCTCGCCAGCGCCATCCACTTTGGCGCTTGCGCGAAGGCTAAATTAAAATCGCCCCGAGGCCTTTGAGAGGGCATTGCTCTAGCCCTACTTCGAATCGGTAGCCGTTGACCATGCCGCCGCATGCCATGGCCGCTTCTTGGCCGACGGAGACTAGGGACGGATTCTCACCTCCTAGGAAGGTAATGCCCCTTCACTTCGTTATTCGCGATTCGATTGAGCGATTTCGTAGTTCTTTGAGTAGTAGTTTTGAAATGAAAATGTGGATTTATGTTTGATTTTAAGTTTTTAGTTCAATCTAAGTATTGTGCGATTTGCTATGGACATTCTCATCCAAACTATTAACGTGTAGAATTTGTTGCATGTACCGATTTTAACTCAAAATATAGGTGTAGATATGTACATGTATTTAGCTAGTTTTTTTTTGTTGCTAATCCATATTATGTGTGAAAAAAGATGCTGATCCATATAATATGTAGTCCATAGGTTGGTGAAAATAATGTTAGGTGCTAATCTAAAGTTAGGTTTTTTATTGTTGCTAGCTAAGGGTTTTTTTGTAGGTAATGCATATAATAGCTTAGGTTTTTTTAATAGGTAGTGCATATAGATGTTGGAAATTCATATAGTTGTTAATATGCAACGAATATATTAGGGCAAATCGAAAGGAACATTTATATAGATTGGTGCTATGCATCTTAGGGCTAAACCATTTTCATTTGTTATATGCAATTTTGTAGATGGATCGTTTAGTCCGATTGTTTCATGGTGAAACTGTTAGAGAAAACGGGGAGTTTGAGAATATGAAGGAAGAGGTTGTGTTGTTTGATAGGGCCCCAAGTTATGATGATTTAGTTTCCCGATGTCGGTCTGTGGTTAGATGTGGTGTTGGTGAAGGTGAATTGTTTTTGCAAGGCAGATTCGATTGTGGGAAGGCTAAGGCTCACTACGTGATGATGAAGATTGCATCGGAGCCGGATTGGAATAATTACAAGGAAGTTGTGAAGAATTGCAATGTTAGTTGTTGGGAGGTGGTGATTGATATTTCTCCTGCGGGTAGAGTCGTTAGCAACTCTTGTACAAGCCGTGCGAGAGTTGTGGATGAAGAGAGCTGGCGAGCACTTGACTCGGGAGGTGGGAGTTGCAGAGAAGAGGAGCTGCAGAGCGATTGACTCGAGATGTGGCCATAGATGGAGAAACCCGTAATATATGAAGTATTTCCGGGGAGGCGATGGAAGACCTAGGTGTTACCTTTGATAATGCCTTTGTCATGGATGATTTCGATGATGGAGCATTTGAGGAGGAAGAACGTGAGGTGGATGTCGATGAAATCTCTCGGGATCGATGATGAATCCGCGGATGAGGAGGCCACGAAGAAGAGGTGGTACAAGGCCATGAAATATCGGTCTGATCGGACGAAGAAGATGTGGTGCGGGAAGAAGATGCGGTGGACGAAGAAGGTGCCGACGTGGTTCCTACCCCGGGCGTCTTTGGTTAGAGGGCCAACATTATGCGCTTTGTCCTTAAGGAGAGAGTCACCGCGGTCGCTTGATGTCGACGCCCAACCGTAGCGACCTTTCACGACCTAAGCCAAACTCACATGGCAATATGTGAGAGGCTTGTTGTCAACCGGCACTACTCGGATGCTAAGAACACGGAGATCCGAAGGACATGGCATTCGACACGTTGGAACACTTGCGGTATTTCTTGATGGACTATGCGCGAGGCACCATAGGCCGTACCGCGATGCATTCAACACCAAAGTCGATACACGGTGATGTGCAAGCAAGGATGCTCGCGGGCGTGTGGGCTCGGCCAACAAGTATAATGGGTGATGGAAGATTACTCGTGTGAGGCAACCGCGCGCGTGGGCTCGTCGAAGACAAAGAGGTGCATGCTCAAAACACGGCCAAGTATCTAGGCCGTCGATCGCCGGCATTGTCGCGGTGGATAGTGACGATGTCGCTTGCACGATTGATAGAGTCCATATTTGCATTCACCGGGTATCGCGTGAAGTACTCAAAGGCATGGCGAGCAAAGCAACACGCCATGCACATCTCAGATGGGGAATGGAAGGAGGCGTACAACTTGGTGCCAAGGATCTTGAGTGCAATTAAACACTTTAACCCGGTACAAAGTTCTATACTTACACTACCGGTAGTTACTTGGTCGATGAGAATGACGGTTTGCGGTATGTGCTTGGCGTGTGTTTGGTGCTTCCACCATTGTGCGAGTCTTCGAGCATTGTCGTACGGTCATACTGCCGACGCCACCTTCCTAACCGTAAGTATAAGGGTGTGTTGATGATTGCCGTTGCGGTTGATCCGGAGGATCAATTGGTGCCTCTTGCATTTGCAATGGCGAGGCGAAACAACGCTAGTGGGCATGGTTCATGATGATTCTCGAGGCGACGTTTTGGCAGGGCGAAAGGTTTGTATGATCTCGGACCGTCACCAAGGCATTTTAAATCTGGTACAGGAACAAATCGATGGTTTTCCACCTCTTGAGCATAGGTGGTGCATGAGACACTTCACGGCCAATATATGGGAAGACATAAGAAGAAGGAGGTGGTGTCCAAGTCAAGGAGGTTTGTTGCGCAAGAGAAGAGAAAATTTCGACAAAAAGTTGAAAGAGTTAGATATGATCTTTGAACGATCGGGCGAGGAATGGATGGCGAAGCAGGTTGGTGCACAAGAGCAAGTGGTAGCTTGCTTTTCGACGAAGGTGGTTGCCGTTCTGGCATCATGACCACAAACGGCGTGGAGTCTTGGAACAATGTGTTCAAAGGATTCGTGCCTTCTTGGTTTTACGGAATAGTACAATACTCTTTCTAAAAGTGCAACAAATACTTTGTTGATCGGTGGGGTTTAGCAAAGAAAGGTATTGATGGAGGCGGAGTGGGGAAAGGCAGTGCAGCTCATTTGGAGCAAGAGGAGAAGTCGGCTCTAAACCATATGGCGTATAACACCGCCGAATAGAGTGGTCTATACTGTTAAGTCTGCCGGGAACTAATCCGGGGGGGAGCGTTTCGGTGGGAGGAACTACAAAGTTGACATAGAAAAAGCGGAGTGCACGTGCAAGGTTCCGCAGCTTCTTCACGCCCCTTGTTCGCATTTGATCACCGCTTGCTCCGCCAGAGGCCCGACCACAAAGCTGCGAAATACATGTCTCCTTTGTACCTTAAGGCACACACGCCGAAGATATGGGAACCTACATTCGAGCCTTACCTTGATCCCACGCAGTGGCTCGAGTACAATGGTTTCGATTATTTGCCTGATCCTGCCCTCCTAAAGAATAAGAAAGGCCATGGAAAAGAAGAGGCTTCGAGGTGAAATGGACCAGATGAAAGGGTACGGTGACGATACATATGGAACCGGGGATTTTGACGAGATTTCTAGGGAGGTCCGATGCTCTAAGTGCCACAGAATTGGGCACAACGCGAATACGCATAACAAAAAGCATAACACTAGGAGCAAGATCCAAAAAAAGGCTAAGGGTTCTACTAGCGGTACAAAACGTGTTCAGGTAATAGGGCCGTTGTAAAATTTGTTTGAACATATAATTGCATAGAACAATTTACGCTGCTATTTAACTCTGTTCTTTGATTTGTGCAGGATGGCGGACCCTCGGTACCCGCTCCTTGAGTCGTTTTACGAGAGGGAGCACCGTGCGCAGCGCATCGCCGATGACCGACAGGTTGGGCTATTTATTATTGTCGATGCATTGCACTTTGTTTTGCTCTCGTACTGATCGACTACGGTTATTGTTTTTTGCAGCTTTTGAGCTCGCTCCGTCCCCGTACGCACGCGCTCGTACTTACGTGGGATGAGAGGTTCGCGCCTTACTTGGCGCGAAGCCTCTCGACCAAGCTAGCACTGCAACTTTGGCTCGGGACCTAGACGGGCCTCTCCTCACGCCCCTTCGGACCGTTGGAGGCCCGAGACTCATTATTTCCACCTCACTGAGATGATAGCGACCTTGGAGGACACGCGATGATCCTCGGGTTACCATTGGAGGCGCTGCGATGACCGTGATCTTGAACACGGCCACTTGGTGCGATCTGGTGCAAAGCGTCTTTGGCGTCAAATTTCAGAGAGGGCGACCAACAATGAGCAAGTACGAGTTAATGAAATCAGATTCGTATTTGCGGCATTTTATGTTGTAGTTACTAATTTTGGGCTTGTACGAATATTTGTTTGCGGGAAGGCGTCTCGGTGTGAGCTCCGCGTGGTCTGCGAGAGTTTTCCTTTTGCCTCTCCGCTGCCGAGGGCGAGGTCGAAAGCACGCACGAGTGTGGCTATGGCACTTGGTCGGCGGCTTCTCTGGCCGACGCGTCCGGAACACCGTCACCTGGAGCGTGCTTCCTCTACTTGCCCAGCCTTGGGAGAACGTGGCCACGTATAGCTGGGGCTCGGCTGTTCTTGCCTGGCTATACCGCCAGCTGTGCGTGGCCTGCAGACGCACGGCGGCATCCGCGAGCCTAGGAGGATGTCTGTACCCCCTGCAGGTTTGGGCTTGGGAGTGGCTTCCAATTGGGAGGCCACACCGTTCTGCAGTATCTGTACGTATTGCATCACATATGGTCTTATTGAAATCTCTATGAGTTTCTAACTTTTGTCGCACTGCAGGCGTGGAACATCCAGGGATGCAGACCGACCCTGTTGTACCTTTGGAAAAACATTAGGTCGGTGCGGGGCAACCCCGAGAGAAGATACCTGACATACACGAATGAGTTGGACTACGTGACGCAGTGGCAGGTTAGTACGGAAAAAAAGGCTTTGGTTTACTAATACTCTTCGGTTGCCCTATGGATTGGTCATGATGTTAATGTGTAGGTATTGTGGATGACCTCTGGCGGCCGAGGTGGAGGGATGGAACTTAGCCCCATTTGTACTCGGGGCAGATTCGCGGAGGAGGTGGTGACTCCTCCTATTCTTTCACGTGGTTGAGTGGCACCTCCTTGCGGGGTTTTCGCGACAGCTCGATGGCATAGCGACTACTCCCACCGCCTGCTGTCTCCACGGATCGGCGTCTGCACGAGTGACAACTTGGTTTTCGTACTTGCATTTCATTCGTTGGTATTTGGTTGTCTGCACTAAATGATCATTGATATTGGCAGGTTCGACAGGCGCAAGCGGTATAGGGAGTTGGATTGGCGAGTCACCCACCATGTGTCTCTTCACGGTGGGGCGCCAGCAGAGGATCGAGCCCAACAATGGAGCAATGCATTCGATCGAGCGCCCGAGAGTACTCGCTTTGGCTGCACTGCCCACACGCCTCTTCCTTAGGCCTGCACTGACCAATGTACCCATCGGTGACACCAACTCTGACGACGACATCACCGATGAGTACGACCGCCTCACACGGGAGGGGGTGCAGCCAGAGAGACGCCCACTGCAGCACTACATGCTAAGTGGACCTACAAACGAATTCCACTACTACAGGAATGACATATAGCAACATGCTCATATGTTGCTATATGTACGTATATGTGTTGCAAGCATCTACAGCACCACATAATGTAGGTGATGTTATAGGTGGTGTTGCTACGACATACACTGCATCACAAGCTATGTGCTATTATAGATACACACATGTGTTGCAAAATAGCAACATGTATTTAGCATCACATGTACTTGTACCATAGCTAAGATATATCAGCATCACATAATACATCTATTGCAACACAACTAATTGTACATATAAACATAATTTATTTATTGCACATATATGATTAAAATATAATTATCACACATAGATCGAACACGAACAACAAGATATAATGAATAATGATCAAAAGATAGATTGCATTATATTAAATATATTCATTGTACATCACTGTACATATGTACAAATATTTGTTGATAACGTAAGTTAATACAAATTTAGTTTCACTTCTACTATAACATTCTTCCCAAAATAATGTCGGATGAGGTCAGTGTCTAGAAAATCTTGGACAATGGTTTGCATGGTTGCTTGGGCTAGGCTCCAAAGCCTCTTCTACTTCTTCCTTTGTATCCACATCGTCTTCTACTTCTTCCTCTTCTAATACATCCACACCATCTGCTTCCTTGCCTGCCCCTTCTGGTCTCCACCCTGCAACTACCAAGACTATTAACATGGTAAAAGAAGATAAAACAAACAATATTACAAAAAAAAAGTTGGTGCTTCTCATGCTAAAATTGAAAAAGGCATAGAAACACACTAGCTTGATGATGCAAAGTAGAACCTCATACTTGGAACAAGCAATAATATGACTACAATGAGAAGATGATCTGCAAGTGGATTCTGGATAGATGAGGGAATAAAAGAATTAAAAACTGAGGTATAATGAAAAGCTGCTTTTGCCTTTTGCTTCTCTTCAAGCTTCTCAAATGCATCAAATGCCTGCTCATTTGTCAAACAAGAAAGTATCATGTAAGAGGTCAATATATGTCTGAATAATGTATAGAAATCACAAGTTTGTAATGAAATTTTGTTGGTGCTAGCAGTCAATAGAAATGACAATATAATGTGACACCATTCTCACTTCTGTGTACCCAATTATCCATCCCCATAAAAATGATAGCCCTCATCCGTAAGCCGGTACAAATGGTTTTATGACTTTGTGTGGTGTAGCATTGCACGGCGACCTTGTTGGCCTCTAGAAGGATGGGCACTGCTTATATTTTGCAAATATATATTTCTTGAAGCTAGTAGCTTCATGCAAAACTGTGCATGCTGCCTAGCTTATTAATTGTGCAAGGAAAGGCTTATGGGAAAACTACATACGTGGCTCTGCCATCATTCATGTTTTCAGACAGAAACAAGGGAGTAATAGCAGCAGTAAGATGAAGGGTTGCAGGAAGAGCACATGATAAAGAGCACAGAAAATGTTAAGATATAGCTTCTCAACTCTAGTAAAAAGTAATAGTATAGAAAAGTAAATCAAAGGAGCTTCTACAACCCAATCAATCTACATGTGCCCACTCACTAGAATTAATCTCAAATCAATGCTGAGAGGAAGTAATATGCAATTTAGTTACTACCTCTTGTACAAGACAGCTAGCTAGCTAGTGGAGGAGTAGCAGCTACCTGCCTACCTTTGATCTTGAAGAGCTTTCTACAGATAAGGTTCATGCAGCCATTGCAGTGGAGCCTGACAACGTCGATTTTGAGCAACACCATTCCATCCACTGGTTGCGTACCATCAAATTAAACAAACAAACAAAGCAGATTCATATTAATAAAAAGGCAGCAAAACGTTGCAGCTCACACTCACAACATGAAATGTACAAAGATAGCTATTTGTCCAGAAGAGTTGACAATTATATTTATCACAATGTTACCAATATGGATTTCTAATCTCCCTGATTGCATGTGTACATTTGAGAGAACACTGCTGTTTTCCATAACCAACCATGTTTTTATATATGCCTATGAACATAGTAATAAGAGAGCAAGTATTGCAAATGGTACCTTAATTTGAATTTAAATAATTAGATTCATTGGTACAACAATGCAGGCCATTTCAGATTGAGCATTAGATGGAGAAATACCGAAGCACCAGGAACCCATAACTCATTGGCAAGAATTAAGATTTTAGGTAGTATCTACTATGGACATACTCTACTACGCAGGATTGAATAGATGGAGTATAATAATTTAGTACTGCAGTTAACACAAACAGAGAACTCTTATTAATATTTGCATGGAAAACTTGTCTTGGAACTAACCTGCACAGGTATATGTACTTTCATGAACTAAAAAGCTGGATGTATTCTTTTTTATCTCTAGAGAAGAGATGTTTAGTTAATAATGTACAGCAGTAACTGTTGGACAAATAAAAGAAATATATGTGGTTGATCATACCGACTATATACTCTATAAAGGAAATTCAATTTCATCTCCAAATTATTGGTAATTCAGTAACCATGAAGTTCTAGGCGAATTACAAAGAGCCATTTATACTTTATGACCAAACTCTAATAAATAATTTTGTGTGTATTTTGTTAACAAGAGTGATATGCCCAGACTAGGTATCCCTCTTGTGCAAATTGATCACATATGTTCAGAGCGTGTGTTAGCAACACTGAAAAAGATTCTTGCAAATTGGTTGTAGCTCAGTTGAGAGTATGACAAATCAATAACTCCAAATGCAAGTTACATTAGCAAGCTGTAGCCAAAAAAAAGTTAATAACAAAGGGTGGTAGGCACAATTCAGCAAGACATACCTATACTTTCTCAGACCACAATGGCTTATTTTCGGCCAACAAGACATACAAAACAGATGCAATTCGTCATCTTCAGATGCAGGCTTGACAATATATACCAATCAATTTTCATCACATAGTTAATTTAGTAGGCAAACTTAAAAATTGAAGGATGTGTGTATTTTGTTAACAAGAGCGATTTCTACCACTCATAATCTAACCAGTGTTTTTCTTTTCCATTTGCAGATCTACATAAAAAAAAATCAGGATGACTAATTATCTTCCCATGAGTACATTGACATTCTAATATTCTATGATGCAGAATAAGGATATGTACCTTATACCACATTATGGGATGGCTAAAATATGCTCCGCCTCGCCTGTAGTCAATACTAAAAATCTCCAGCAGCAAAATATGAGAGAAGTTTACTGGTGCTCAACTTGGATTTCATCTCCTCGTGATGGTTGAATTTGAAACGCCAGCTCTTGTTCACTGGTGCTGTTGTGGCCTTCATCGGCATAAGGTTCATTGCTTCTTACTACATTCAACCGTTTGCTTGTACGCATTTTTCTTACAAATTGATAGATAAATAGCAGTTTCAGTAAGCATATAAAGATAATTCCAGCAATTGTCAATGTAAGCAAATCAAAACAACAACAAAATATGAGAGAAGTTTAATGGGCGAAGGCCTATTAATTCCAATAGTTTCCAGCATGTAAAACAATTAGATGTGACAGTCGAGGTTAACCGAACTGAGCTTGATATAGTTCGTTTGTCCTGTGTTGCGAAATCGACATGACATAGCGAGAGAAATAGTTAAAACAGTCTCTGTAAATGGCACTAGATAATTTGAACTGTGCAAGGTTTCTACAGCTTTTATCCAAACATTTTTAGTCACCTTATAGAAGTACAAACATAGGTTATCATCTCAATTCTTGAATGATATAATTGCACCGGCCATGTTTTGTTAAATCCCCCCATATCATCAGCCGGAGCGCCTGATTTGAAGTCAAAATTTTCTCTTCTTTTTTAGTTCAGACAAGGTGATGACATTGTAGAAATTATAAAATGCATGTTGATTATCATGCAAATATAAATTGGAGAGTGACCAGAGTATGTATGGTTTGTAATCCCTGATGATGGGTTGGTGGCCTGCTGTAGTTCTATGGACAACATAATGATTAATTCCTATCAATAACCATGAAAAGTACACACAAGGATGTCACAAATCAACAAGCTAACTGAAAAAAATTCAGTACGTTCAGAACAGGGGCGAGGTCTTAGAGGAGTCGGTGGGCAATTAGACTTATTTAGATCTAAATTTACCTTGCTAATCCAGCTAACCCAAAAGCATAAAGAACAGTAGAAATTGTTTGTTGCTAAATCCACGGTAGATTTAGCACAAGCTACTCGTAAACTTCCTCTCAAACAAGATAGGACAAATCAAGCTATAGATCGATGTTCATACCTAGCAGATCCTCTTGTTCCCGCGGCGGCTGAAGTCGAAAAGATTGAATACTAGGCGGAGCGAGTCCACGAAGAGGCCTAGGGAGTAGATCCGGCAATGCCGGTTTCAGAGCTGCGGCTGGCCTAGATGCTTCAGCCTGGCGCGCCTGGATATGGGCAATGGTGGTTCTTAGAAGCTGGACAGTTCCATGTTCTTAGCAGCTAGACGGTTCCATGCCTCGGATAGAAGAGGGAGATTCTCTGCAATTTATCAATTTGGAGGCAACTTTTTTTAGAAGTGGAGGGAAAATTTCAGAATGTGTGTTGGAGGCGGCGGCGGCGGGCGGCTAGAGGTGAAGCGGCCGATATGCCAGGAAGAAGGACCGTTTTAGGGCACTCGACTGTTAATATGGAAGGATAGAAACAAAAAAAGATAAAAATTATCAATATATACGTGATGGATTGTTACAGATGTAATATGGTAGCCTAGCGGATAGAGCCTTCCTAAGGTAGAGATCGTGAGTTCAATTCTTGATACTCGTGAATACAACTTATTTTTTTAATTTTTAGATTGCCGTAGCACAACTTATTTTCAAGTGATTAAAAATTTGTTTGAAATTTTAGATTGCCATAACAGTCGATTTTTGGACCTTTCTTGTGTCAAGTTTAAACAATTCAAATTTTGGTTGAATTTTTTGTTTAAAAATGCAAAATTATTTTTCAATAACCACCAATTTTTGGCCATAGGGTACTCTCTTTAAAAATACCTTTTAGTCTGAACTTCAAATAATTTAATTTTTGCCTAATGTTTTTCAAAAATCCAAAAATTATATAATGAACCATTGATTCTAGGTTTTATCAATCTCCCTAAAAATTTAAATCACCAAAGTTTTCACTGGTCAATATTAGTTTTATCATATGCAAAATATTCATCATATGCAACAACATGTCTATTAAGTGATGCAGAGTTATAGATTTGTTATGTACGTCAATGATTTTACATATAGATGTTAACATCAGTTAATATGTGATGCAGTATTGTCTTGCAGCAGCAGAACCTGGATGTGATGCAGGCACGTGTTAGAGTAGACATTCATGGTGAGTTTTCCAGCAGCACAAGCCATATATGATGCTAAGTGTGTGTCGCAATAGGCTAGTCTTGTTGTAGTGTTCAGACGTGTGCAGTATGTGATTTCTGCATTCTGAATGAACTTTGTTAACATTCCCTTTATTATTGTAGGCTACACAGCTTGCACGCCGTCCAACGAGGTCGGGTCGCTCGCCAGATCTTGGGTGGGCGGAGAGTGGTGCCCTACGCACTTGCGATGAGGTGCGACATGCGCATGTGTCGAAGCATTTTTGAATGCATATTTTTAACCTTTTTGTCGCTGCTTGGCCTATTTCCAGACCGTGACCAGGGTTTGCCAACGCCCGGCCCCTCAAAATGAGTTGCATGAATACTGCAGACATGGGCCCAGCGCGAGGCGGCATTCCTCCGCAGCAGTCGTCGAGCCAGCGGACCCCCATTTGGGGCGGGGCCATGGCAGCTCGGACGCCGTCAGGGTCGGCCAGTTCGTCGGCACCTCCCCCCGACGCTCTTGCAGACAGGGCCCACGGCAAGCGGGCTCTTTCTACGGTGCAGGACGACGAAGACGCTGGCCAGGAGGACGACTCGGACTCCTCCACCGACGACCCTACCTTCCGGAGCACACTACGATTGAGCCAGATGTCAGATGCTCCCCCGTTGAGCCAGACACTGCCTACCCCAGGAGCGGTACGCGGTCTATGCCCACCCCGCCATTTTCTTCGTATTTTGCAAACTAACTTGAAAATGTCGCTTCAATACAGGACCCTAGCGGAAGCACCCCCTACCCTGAGACGGTGGTCTACAGGCGGCAAGGCCGTAGGCGTGCCCGTGACCAGAGCGACGTTGGCAGCCACAATGTCGTACGGACAAATCCCGGGAGGACTCGCCGGCCGAGGGCTCCTTTCACACCGGGGGGGGCTTGAGCAGTAGTTGTTCCTCGCCAGTCAGATGTTTTGTGTAAGGAAGACATGAGAGACCACCTTTTGTGATGTTTTGGCAAAGGAAGTCAGGGAAGACTACCTTTTGTGATGTAAACACTAATTTTTGTATATAACATGGAGGTAATAGAGAATGTTTTACTTTTGTTATGTCTATTAAAACTAAATGGTGGGTTGGGGGGAGGAAATCAACAACCAGAGAGCTGAACAGACCATAAAGTTCATGACTTTATGTTGTATTTCCCCTCTACCTTGGATAACCTTAATCTATCTGCATGATTCGATATAAGTTCAATAAATTTGTTGTGTTACTTTTGTTCTTGGTCTTATTACATGTCTAGATCCTATGCAGTTGAACTACTTCCATCAGATTGCAATGACGGATTTTGTATACGATTTTCTTTTGTTTCATAATACCAAAACTGAGATTGCACGAGAAAACAAATATGGCAGCCTCTTTACAGTTTTTGGGCAGCCAAGTGACAAAGAAAGCAATCTAGAGTTATTGGTATTGCAGGTTCTAGACAAGTCTTGCCGCGCCAGGAGAAACGGCGCGTCAACAAAGACCTGCCGCGCCAACCCGCATGGCGCGGCAAGACAGATCCACATAAGCAAGTGCGTGGGCTGCTCCTGCCGCGCCGTTCCCGGTGGCGCGCTGGTCCCGGGCTACCGCGCCGGTCCCGACCAAAGTCCAGAGACCTCTATCTGCTCTCTGCATTGCGCTGGCTCCGGGCGCGTGAGCCCAATACTGCCGCGCCATTAGGATTGGCGGCGGCGAGAAGACTACACTACGCTGCCCCAACCACGGGCGAGACCTCCGTGGCTCTCGCATTGCGCGAGCCGGCGCGTGAGCCCGACCATGCGGCGCCCGATGGGATTGGCGCGCGGCTAGGCTCACGCTCTGCGGCTCAAGAATGCTGAGCCACTACTCGATTATAGGACAAGTCTCGCCTGCAGCAGTTCCCCGGCGCGGAGCCCAACTCTGCCACGCCAGGGGGAATGGCGCAGCAGGGTAGACATATTTTTTTCTTGGTTCCCGGGATTTCTTGGTTCATCATGCTATTGCTTTAGGTTTGCATACAACTACATTGATTTTAGTAAAGGGTGCTTCAGATGCACGCGGTTCCAAATTAATGCCGGATAAAAAGGATTTTGAGTATAGGTTTCCTTCTTTTAGTTTTTAAATTTTTGAATTACCAAATATGTTTTACTTTTAAAAGAGCTACAAATGGTTGGTATCAACACAAATGTATGATTTTACTTTCATTTATGTTTTTAAATTCCATTACATGAAAATAAGTATAGTCCATGATAAAAAGGGGAAAAAGAATAAAGATTGAACTTCTATGCATAATAGTGTAAAATTAAGTGCTCATGACCCCTATGGATGTATATGTGTATAAGAATTGCTCATAGTCGTCACCAATCTGGCCAAGGAAGAGGCAATGGCAAATTGACCTCCATGAGGTCCATGTCTTGGCTACTATGTCGCTTTGAAGATCATCTTTTTCCACGTCATCACTAATATGTTCAAATAACATATTAGGTCCATGTCTTCCCTATAGAGATACACAGTGCAATGCAACTCTCAGGAGGCGACAAAATCACTATAGCTACCAAATACCAATGTAATCATCGATCGCTATAGCTACTAACACTTATTATCCTTACTAACAAACGTATCATAGATTAATTGTTCAACTAACATATGACATATTTAAATATACCGCTTACTTAAAAGGTTCTAAGTACCACAAGGAACATTCAACTAAGTTCAACAACATATTACATCACCAAATTCAACAAACACGGTCTCACTCCTCGGGGTCCTCGTCGTCATCCGGCACGATAGTAAGGAAGTTACCAACAAGACCCCTCATGGTCTCCATCTCCACCGTCCTCCTCGCCTTGTTGCGCCGCAGACTTTGCAAATAAGCCTCCCATGAATTATGCCGGTAATTGGCCGCGAGGTCAATGACTGAACCTTCCGCCATCTTTTTCCTTCTCTCCTCAAGCTCTCGCTCCTTCTCCATCTGCCTCTGCCGCTGTATTTGCTGTTTGACCTCTCTTGGATCAACACCAGGTGGGTACCTCCCCCTACGCCTCCTCCAGTAATCCAAAGTTTCTGACTCGGTGAAGTAGCCACGTGGCGGCACCCCACGCACCCTGATCATGTCATCGATAACCTTCTTCCTGTCTTCAGCAGAAGGCATGAGTACACCATAATCATGCCTTATGTTCTGTTTCCTCTTCTCTATTCTTCTAGCGTGTTCCTGGTCACACAAATTCAAAATCTCAGCTTCGAAATCCTGTTTTCCACTATATGTCTCCCAGTCACACGTCCGTCCCTCCTACAAATATTACGGAAGCGACTATCATCAAGCTGAATATGCACTGTGGTATTTTAATTTTAAATAAAACAGATGTAAGTAAATCGTACCCAAAATTCACCATAGGAGTTGCCACAATACCCTCCATACCCAAGCTCCGATGGCACAACACCTCTACGAGCCGGTATGCCGCACTTACATGTAGTGGGTGGATATTGCTGACATGGCCAATTCTTCTCGCCAGAGTTGAAGGCCTCGACTTCCTCATTAGATGGCCAACAAACCTTGCGTCCATAAATGTACTCCTGCAAGTCACAGAGAGGCCATCCATCCTACAAAAAAAACATTGTTATCGAACTACTTCAATGCATGAGACTAACTTACATATGGACTAGACATGCATACACTTACCCGATCGTTGCGCGAGCAACGGAAGAAGGGGATAAAGTCCACCCCTGGGTTAGGCCGAACTAATATGGACTGAACATAGCAATGACATAGAGGCGGGTTTACTACCCGGTTAGCCTCCGTTGTCATTTCCGATGGATTTGGCGGAGGAGGAACCCAGCGCCTGAAATACTGCATTGGCTTAGTTTTTATGGAGCGCTATGGGAACAGCCGGATCCTTGGATCAAACATTTCAAGTCCATCAATCCACTCAAAAAATCAACACTGCCGAATAGAGCACCGGCCAATGTCTTCATTCTTCACACCACAAGTGTAGAAGGCTCTACCGGCAGTATCATGGTCCCTCGACTGCTGAACCTCCGCAGGAAGGCCGTGCTCACAAAGTGGAACCAGAAACGGTGAGGCCCGAACTGGAGCATTCTTACCCCTAGGGTAATTCTCATATTTGAGGAATGGCTTCGCCGTCCCACTATCGTTTCCTACAATATAGTGCATGATGGCGAGAAAATAAATTATTTTATCAAAACGTACTCCGCATAAACATACATCTTAGGCTTAACATTAGTACTAAATCAAATACTATAAAAAAAATTCACTACACAATCTAGGCATTTTCACGAGATCATCAGTGAAGACAAAACAAATACGCAATTCATACATCTCCACGCTATGTTTAACTAGAATCCTAACCCTAACCCTAACCCTAACCCTAACCATAAATCTATTATAATATTAATGAAATATTATGAAAAAATCACTACACAATCTATACATCTTCAAAAGATTATCAATGGAGACAAACCCACTACGCAATCCATACTTCTCCACGCTAAGTTTAACTATAACCCTAACCTTAACCCTAACCCTAAATCAATTGAAAAGTACAAAAAATTCAACCAAAAGACACCAAAGGAGAGGGGGTCACCTGCCATGATGAAACGAAGCCTTTCCCCTAAATAATCTTGCCGGATCTAATGCTCAAAATATTTGGCAATAGAGGAGGAGAAGAGTGGTTAGAGAAGAAGTGAGATGGGATAAAATGAAGAGTGGCCGAGGGAGGAAGAGCTCGCAGTGTTTTGTATCAGCGCTACTGACGCGCCAGGCGGCATGGCGCGGCAAGGTGGGGCCCACATCTGCCACGTCTGCGGCTGCCCGGCCGCGAGTGCCAGCGTGGCAACCTTTGCCGCGCCACATGCACTGGCGCGGCAGTGGCTGGGAGCCGCGCCAGGAGTGTTGGCGCGGCCAAAAGGGTTAGAAATAAAAATATTTTTCCCGAGAGTTAATATTAAAATATTGATTAAAAAAAGGTTTAAAAAAAAATTTTCAAGAAGAAGCCGGGTTTGGAGCGCAAGGGTAAGGTGGTCGCTGATATCAAGAATGTCGTCGAGCAGTACAACAGCGTCTATGTCCTTACCTACGATAACATGAGGAACCAGAAGCTCAAAGACCTCAGGGAGCAACTCAAGTCCTCTAGGAGCCATGATTCATGGTGAAAAAAATGAGAGAGCCTAGTTTGCAAGGTCCAGTCCAAGGTCGCCATCATCAAGGAATATCTTTCTAAATATAATCTTCATTTCATTGGTTTGCTAGAAACAAAAAAAAGTAAATACACTGATGGCTTTTTTAACAAAATAGATCCAGGGAAGAATTATAATTGGCATTGGTTGAGTTCTATGGGTCGATCGGGGGGAATTTTATGTGGTATTTCCGTTGAATATTTTGATGTCTTGAGTGTTCGGAAGGGACAATTTATTCTACATACTAGTTTATGGGATATTAAACTTAAGAAAAAATGGGATTTATTGGTGGTTTATGGTGCTGCGCAGGCTAATATGAGAGCGTCTTTTCTAGCTGAGTTGGTTTCTTTTTGTTCAGATATTAGTTGTCCTTATTTGATTGGAGGTGTTTTCAATATTCTTAGATTTCTCCCTGAGAAAAATAAGGTTAGTCGTAGGTCTAAAGAGAGTGATTTGTTTAATTCTATTATCAATGTGTATGGCCTTAGAGAGATTCCTATGTTGGGAGGAAAATATACTTGGTCTAATTTGCATTCGGTTTTTTTACTGAAAAAACTTGATAGAGTGATAATGAGTTCAAGGTGGGAAGACTTATTTCCTTCGGTGATGGTCCAAAAATTTAAATAGATGCATGTCGAATCATAGTGGGTAGAAGGGAAATTATATACCTATTATTTCAATGAGTGAAGTCGAATGAGCATGTGGACCGGCTTGTCCTGACATGAATATAAAGTGCAGTTGGTGGAACAATAGGGAATAATTCTGTTCTCCACTGCGGATTACAACAGGTGATGTATTCATATTTGTTTTCTCTCATAATTTTTTTACTATACTAACCATTCTCACTTCACAAAATTTAGGCAAGCTATGGGATGGAATGCGTACTAAGGCTCCCAAAATTTTTGGTATGAATTAATTTGGTTCTATATATATTGAGGGAGTGCTTGTACTGTAATGTAATATATGTTTTAGCAAAGATCATGCCAAAATTTTTCTCTAGTTTGAATATATGTGTTTGTTGAAAACTACCATGCATATCACATTATTGACTTCATGTTATTTACTTTATATTGATATGTTTAAATTGACTTTGTATTGATATTTTTGTTGAAAACTACATTGTTCAAATTATTGACTTCGTATTCATATACTCATCATGTCATATATTTATCAAAGTTTGTTCTAAATTTTTCTCATAATTAAACAAATTACAAACACATATATCTCACCCATCTATGATTTTTCTCAATTTTTTTAAATTTTTTCAGACCGTTTTTTATTTTTTCTATTTTCCATGTTTTTCCTGGTTTTGATAGCGGTTTTTCGCTAAAAACCGCTGGGAAACCGCCAAAACCGGCGGTTTTCGGCAAAAACCGCCGGTTTTGGCCGCTGCCTCGCCCGCTGCCTGTCTGTCCGTTTGAATTTGAATTTGAGCGGTTTCCAGCGGTTTCTAGAGGTTTTTATCGGTTTTTTCTAAAAAAACGGCCGGGTGGGTCGGCGGTTTCAGGTCCGGTTTTGGGTTTTAAAACCCTGTTCGCCGAAGGCGTGGTCGGGCGCATGAGCGTGAAGGCGTGGATGGTGTTCATGCCGCTGTGGACGACGCTGCCCTACTCGGTGGGCGCGTACAGCATTTGGGGCGGAGGCTTCCTCTTCCACTGGGGTGTCATGGACTACTCCGGCGGCTACGTCGTCCACCTCGCCGCCGGTGTCTCCGGCTACACCGCCGCATACTGGGCAAGTACAAGCATTACTTTCGATGCAAATCATGGGCGCGCGTCCAAAAAAATGACTTTTTTTTCCTTACTTTTCGATGAGGCGGATGAATGCAGGTCGCCCCGAGGAGGAAGGAGGCCGGCTCGGCGGCGCCGAGCAACCTGCTGCTGATGGTGGGCTGGTGGCGTATGACGACTGCCAGATGCCACCAAACCAAATGCATCACGACCGTTCAAGGCATCATCTTGACATTGTGGATGCAAATGCATAAGCATGAGTTTACGCAGGAAGCTTTTGTAGTGATTTTCCACGAAAACCATTTAAAATTGTGCAAAATTCTTTCTTTCAAAATTTTGGATCGGGGAAGAGAGCATCCATTTTTTTAAGAGAAATTCAGTCAGTTTGGAACAAAAATAACTCAATTTCTACAAACAAAAAAAAACCATTGGTTTGGAGACCGACCGACCGGTTTACATATAAAGGGTCCATAGACCGGTTTACATATAAAGGGTCCATTTACATTGAATTTGGATTATTTGAACAATCAGTCTACCGAAGCAATTTACATTGAATTTGCATTGGATTTAGCCGTCGGTTTAACAAACTGGACCATGTCGATGTTTCAAACCCTGATCCCGTCCAGTGCATAGCATCTATTTTAAGCTGCTCAAGAATCCAACATAACCTCTCAAGTAATTCGTTGTACACACCACGGCAGCAATGAAGCAAAATAACAATGCAAATCACTGATGGGTGCAAAAGGTTCAAACTCTACATGTTGTTCGACAAAAGCATTCTAGGTACAAGAACAAACCAACTGGACATGAGACCGTAACAGGTTTACCATACAAATACAGACACTGTTTGTGATTATGATTGACAGCACCAACACCAGGTGAGGGCAAGTGTACAAGCAAGAAGTCTACAAACTGTTTATCACAGAACCTATACAAATGGTACCAGTCTTCCAGCTCCCAATGGACTGAACCTAGCCTTCCTGATCCTATCCGATCGTAATATTATATAGAGCAACCAGTAATTAACTCAAAACTCGGCTAGAGATTTTACTCGCCAAAATTGTCTGGTACCAAAAGAATATTTATATTGAAACAACCAATAACCCAAATCCACAACTTCAAATATACCTCAGGATCCTCATGCCTTGCCTCTGCATGAACTGAAGTATGACATCATCTAAAGCCAACCCGAGGAAAACTCAGTAGCTTCCCATTGGAGGCATCCCGCATGCTGGCATCGGACCAGGACCCATTGGAGGCATGCCCATTCCGCCCATTGGAGGTGGAGGTCCGGCCATACCAGGTACAGGTGGAGCAGGCAATGCAAGAGGAAGCAATTGTGCGTACATATTCTGCACAACAGAATATAACTTGTCATGGTGGCTGCTTAGGCATGAATAGTATGTTGTTAAACCCAAAAAAGAGCGGCTTTGATTACCTGCTGAGCAACAAGGTCCTTTTCTTCCTTCTCTTTAGCTCTTCGTTCTGTGATTCAATCCTGTCCTTCACCAACTCATCTACCTTGCTTGTGTACTCAAGGATGTACTGTGTACAGTGCATGAAAATTATTATAGAATACTTACATACATAGATATGTTTGTACCAAACATACAGACAGAAATAGCATACCTGTAACAGATAGGGGAAAGCAAAATCCAACATGTTGTTCATCCATGCGAGCTCAAGAGCAACATCCGCCACGAATCAAGTCATAACAAATGAAGAGGCAAGAAGCAAAGCATTCTTTCTTTCCCTGAAATACACAAGTAACAACCAGAGATGTTTACTGATCAGAAATGCGATACTGCACAGACAACTACTGCTGCCTAAACAATTTTACTGATCAGAAATGCAATACTGCACAGACAACTACTGTTGCCCAAACAATACAAATCAGGTGAGTTCTCCGGTGTTTGCTAAAGTTAGCATATTCCTTAATCAATTCTTAATTGGTATGTTGCCTCCAAACACCGGATGCATATTTCACAGCACACAGCACTTAAGTTGGAATAGAAAATCTGTGACACTAAAACCAGTAAGAAAAAAGAACATGGCTTGCAATTCTCTACAAAGGCAATACTGTTATTACACTTACATACTCACTACTCAGTTCAAAATAAATTGGAGCAGAATGGGTTCTAAACAAACCTGCTCAATAAAATAGACAAGTAAATCCTCTGACAGCTCACGGTCACCAGACTGTGAGCATGTCTCCATGCAATCCTTGTACATGTTGTCTTTCTTCAATAGGGCAATAGATTGCTTCCATCTTCCAGCCTTCTTGTAAATATAGGCAGCAATCCTCCGCATCTCAAGTAATTCATGCTTCTCGAGCTGATCACGATTGCAGGAACTGGTTATAGAAACAGCAAGAATATGAACAAGCATTCACATTGATCTTTTTATTATTATTACCTTCTGGGCAAGACCTATCTGATCAAAGTTGCCATGCATATCGACTGATTCACGGAGCCTCTCGTAGTCCTCCTCTTCAACATAAAGCTCGTTCAAAGCCTCATTGACAGCAGAGACATTGTTACTCTGAACTGCAACCATGTATGGTTTCACAAGATGCAACTGATCAGCCTGAATAAAGCATAAGAAAACAAGCTCAAAATTTCAGAATGGCATAAAAACTGGGCACCAAACACCCTCCATATATGACCAAAAGAAGCCATTTAGATACAAACCTTGCGCATTATGTCTACAACTCTTGTATGATCCAACCGAAGTGCAGGCACGTTGAGAAGATCGTTGATAAGATCAGGGTGCTCTTGCAGATAGAAGTGTACTGCCTTGTAATATAGCTCAACATTTGCAACTTTAACAGCAACATCCTTAAATTGCATATGGTCCCATGCATCTGGAGAATGGTTCATAATAGTGGTGGCAGCATTGTCAAATTCATCGTACTGTATGTATAGGTAAGTAAGCTCCTTCCAGTGCTGTTGTTCATCACAAGCACGGATAAGCTTAGGAATGTTGAGACGCGTGGAGAAAAGCTTGATGTGTTCCATGAGTTTCTCAGGGCGATATCTAGCATAGAGGACTCCCAATTCTGTAAAGATACCCATATGTGCATGTTCCAGTCCAAGTCCAGTGCAAAAGCCTCCTCATACAGCTGTGCTTCAACAGCTACTTCTCCAACGGCAGGCCCATCAAAGTTATCCAGTCTGTTAATGTAATCCATGACCCTCGATGGGTCCGCCTTGATGGCTGTCAAGATGAGCAGGTTCTGCAGATTGAAGTTTCCACTGAACGCAGAGTTCTGAAGGACAATCTTTTCAAGAAGTTCGATCAGTTCATGAGGGAGATCAGCTGTCATAAAAGCCTTAACAGCAGCAGATACTTGCTCAGGGCTCTTGCTTTCAGGCAATGCAGTAGAAACATCTACTTTTGCTACGAACTCAAGTGCAAATGATGCATTTCCTTCCTGGGGCAGTGGTGTCGCTCAACATTTCAGTCCATGACAAACACAAGGTTTATAATTGTGCCCACATATATGCCAATGGATACATCTACTACTTTGACTTTTCATCGAAAGAGGGGGAAGAGAATACCCTTGATATTGGGAGTCTTGCTTTCATACCTAACCTACACCAAATTTTACAATCATTGAAGACAGCCACGACGCAATGAGGGAATATCGGAAACCTGTGTAGCATCAGTTGCACCCCATCTCGCCACTCCATAGGCTTCTTTTGGAAACTCTGTTGGTGCTTGTTTGGAAGTCAACTGGTATTAGTAACCGACTTGTCCTCAATAATGTGAGCTGTGCAGTGGCGATGAACGTCCAAAACTCTAGCTTCTTTGGGATTCTTTGCAATGACTTGGCCAGAGGAAGTGGCATAAATCACTGAAGTGGCTGAGCTCGTTTGAATGCCGCCAGCCACGTACAACTTCTTAACCAATCCTTTCAACTGGTTCCACTCAGACTTGGTAAGGACCTGTGGCTTCATTGTCGAGGTTGCTGTACCTGCCAAGCCAAGCAGGCCAAGCAGGCCAGGGCCTTTCGGAGCGTGAACTCCCAGCCAACACTGAACCATCTTGTCATTAGTGCACATTTGATAGTACTGTAAACCCAGCATCCTATCAAGTTTAACCATGGCATTGTGTGCCTGCACCACTTCACCAAGGGCCAGCATTTCTCGTCTCAAAATTCTGTATCCTTCTAAGTAGAGCATAGCCACGCCCTCAAGCGGCAGAAATTCTGGATGATATATGATCATGTGATCATCCGTTGCAGGATCTGCTGCAGATTTCATCGGCTCTTGGAGGCCTAGGGGCAGACAGTTAGCAAATGTAACCCCACATACTGCTTTGATATTCTCAAACAGAAAGTCCGAGAACCCAGGTCATAGGGAATTTCTCAGGGACGCTACCGCTGGAAGACGGGCTGAGATCAAGGTGCAGGAATGCAATAATATTGAGACCAGCTACTATGCCTACGTTGCCATCCAAGAATGCCCCAGTGATAGACCACCCCAGATTTTTTGCAAAGTAAGGGGCTAGATATCCAGATCTAATCCACTCCTTACCCAGCTCTGATGTGAAAACTGGGGACATTGGGTTGACCCCATCGATCAGCCGGTCATGCGGCACCGCCTCAAACGCCAGGGTGTCCCTCATGAACTGCTGAATGGGAACAAACTTACAACGATCAAAGCGCAGCCTCCCAAACTCCCCCCTACAAAATTTCAGGAAAAGAGAGAAATCAAATGAATTGACATCTAAATTAACCTTTACGGCAAGTTGCCAGCATTGAATTAGCTGAATTGACAATGAGATGGTAAAGAATAAGGGCAATTGATAGGAACTTCCTCTTACTTTGATCCATAATTATTCACTGGAATATGCTTATGCATAGTGACTTAAGCACCATGCTTGTTACGGCGGTATGGCGTCCTAGGCATGGGCGGACCTTTTTACCTTTTAAACGCTTAAGGCGCGTAGCGAGGCGACGCCATAGACACATAAGTAATTTGCAAGTTGCAACATAATAAGATAGTTCACATCACAAGTCCTAATGCATAGTTAACAAAATAGGACATCGCCCCTTCCTTCTCTCATCTTCTTGCTTCCTCTGTCCCCTATCCCCACCGCCGTTGGGGACCTCGCCGATTCGAGGATCCGCGCAGGTGGCCGCCGCCGCCACAGCGACGCCTTACCCGCCACGCCGACGCCACAGCGACGCCTCAAGGACGCCATAGCCGCGGGTGGCAAGGCGTCCGGTGAGGCGTCGCCCCTCAGCCGCCACGACGCTAAGGCGTCCTTGAAGCGACGCTTCAAGGACACCATGACAACCATGCTTAATAAGCACAACAGACGATAGATATCACAACAAAAAATATATATAAACAGACAAGCATAAATATGAGCAAACAATAGAGAATAATAGAACAACAAGAATAGAAAGAGATCCATTCCAAAGAAAACAAACAGCTTCCTGACATAGGTAGCATGATCGTAATCATGAAACTAACTGCTCCAAGGGAACAAGCAGAAAGGTCAAATATAGCTATAATAAGGGATTGACTTGCTCCAAGTCGACTGGGCAGCAGTATAGCTGCCTAGTCGACCCCTTCCCCAAGCGCACGATAGCATCCCCGCCCAACCGTCTCTCTGTCTCTCCTCTGCTCCGCACCCCTCCACCCCAACCTGCCACCGCCTCGCCGCTCCGCCGCCCCACCTCCCACCGCCGCCGCATCCCCGCCCACCCTAACCCCCTTCCTGTGTTGAAGTTAAACTTGACATCTAAAAGTAAAATTCAAGTTTGCTACTTTTGCTGATAGAAGAGATTAGAAGTCTCATGTATTAGCTAGGAGATACATGCATACATGCATAATAGGAAGCAAAATTGAAATTTGGTTCTTGAGTCATAGGTACATGCTAGAAAGTAGTAGAAGGTAGAGGTAAAAATCAATTTGAATGCTAGCTAGATATTAGTTGTATAAGTTGGTTCGCTAGCCTATAAATAGATGGTCACTTGTAATCTTTAGAGAATGAATGAGATCCATGATGTAGCATTTTTTTGCTCTTGTGATTCTGTGGAGTGTGTGAGATTAAGAGTAGTTTGAAACTCTTGGGCCATAGCCAACATCTTGCTCTGCCCAGCCGCCGTCCCCCCTACTCCCGGCTCCGGCGGTGATACGAGCCAGCTCTGGATGAGCTTGCTCGTACGCACGAATGCCCGGCCGTTGGCCGGATCGCAAGTTGCTCGACGATGAACTTGTCGTGGCAGCACGAGCCTTGGGTATTTTTGGCTGTTTTCGGAGCCACCGCCTGAGATTGATTTTTGTGGCATAAAAGCATGCCTTTTTCTCCCATCCATTGCCTTTTTATACTAAGGATACAACGCATGCCACAACTCGGCCATATCACGGCTAACTAACCCCACAACTTAGGCACGCACTCCTTATCCTTAACCAACACCTCCTTATCTCCCGTATACGCCCAATACACCTGCATGGGCCTGTTCACGTGGGCTGCATGAAATCTCCGGCGGCAAACGCACCCGGCGCCGCACTTATCTTCTTCACGGTTGCACCAGCCCCCGCAGGATCCGCGGCTGATCCAACCTCGCCGCGCAGAAGCCTCGCGCTGACGTTCGCGTCGGTCGGTAAATCTTGGGATCATGGCGGACTTGTTTCTCCTGACGTAGACGTGATCCAAGGGCTGCACCGTATCACCACTTCCCTCCTGGAAAATAAGCTTGTCCTCAAGCTTGCAATCTGGAAACGAACGGCAAAACATGATGGTGTCCATCCAAGTTGCTTCATCAGCTGACTCTGCTGTCCATTGGACTAAGAGCTGGCGTTTACCGTTGACAAAACGCTAGGCCAATAAGAGATGGGGTTCTGGACGGGCTGGCTCCATTGTTGGTGCCACTTCCGTGGGGAGGTCAACCGGATGAACTGGCGGATCCCCCCGGAAAGCCTTTAACAGAGATACTTGAAACACATTGTGCAACCGTGTTGAATCGGATAATCGTAACCGGTAGGCTACTGCCCCTATCCGTGCCTCCACTTGATATGGTCCATAAAACCGAGGTGCCAGCTTCGACTGTGGTCTTGGCCACATAGAATTCTGGCGATACTTCTAGAGCTTAAGCCACACCCAAGCGCCCACGGCGAACTCCACTTCTCGGTGCTTGCTGTCATACAACTGCTTCATGTGGTTTTGTACCAGCAACAGGTGATGCTTTGCCTGGAGTAGGGCGTCGTGATCCACCAAAGCACAGTCCACCAAGTCAATGACGGTAGATCCTTGCTGATACGGAGTCAAGGGTGGTGGTTGGCGTCCATAAACTAACTCAAATGGTGTCATCCGGATGGCCGAATGGAACGAAGTATTATAGCAGAACTCTGCCCACGGCACCCACTGCGCCCAACTAGATGGATTGGTGCCCGTCAAGCGGCAAGAAATACATCTCAATAGTGCGATTTACCGCCTTTCGATGCGGCCGTCCATCCGGGGTGGTAGGCGTTGATAAGAGTAACTTGGTCCTACTCGTTTCAAAGAAATCTTGCGAAGGCGAAAACACCAGTCGGTTAGAGAAATTGACTCGGGAATGCCATGGGCCGGACCACTTGATCAAAAAGAGCCCACGGACGCCGCGCTAGTGGCGTGAAAATGGAATAAAATGGGCGTGCTTGGACAAGCGGTCTACCACGCGAAGAAGCGATCTTGCCACGAGATCGTGGTAGGTCGGTGATGAAGTCCATGGAGATATCTGCCCATACCTAATGAGGAACCGGCAATGGCTGGAGCTGACCCGCTGGAGGCATGGTGCTGCTCTTATTTTGCTGGCAGATGGCACACTTGCCCACGTATTGTTCCACCGATTGGCATTGTTTTTCTCAAAAGTAATCCGCCTGGATACGCAGCAACGTCTTCTGGACCCCTTCGTGCGTAAGCTCGTGAACCGAAGCAATTATTTGCTCCACCAATGTCGATGTAGCCGGTATGACAAGGCGGTTATCTTGGAAAACCAGCCCGTCACGCACCTGCCAGCGCCCTTCCTCCGCTAATGGAGCCAAACCGCCGTGATGCTGGTCACGAGCAGCGGAGTCCTCCCGCGCCGAAGCCTCGCGAGTAGCGGAGCCCTCCCGCACCGAAGCCTCCCGCAGGCGGTCAGACCATCTGGCCACCAGACGCTGAACCTCCAGGTCAGTGCGCAAGGCCTCATGCCACTGTGCGCGAGTGACCTCCTGCGGTCTAGATATTGCCGCGCACAGGGGCTCTTCGTGATGCACTCGCGAGAGCGCGTCAGCCCCTGCATTATGTCGCCCTGGTTTATACTCCACCTGAAAATCAAATCCCATTAGTTTACTAAGCCAATGCTGTTGAGGAGGCGTGACGAGAGCCTGCTCGAGTAGGAACTTGAGACTCCCGTGGTCCGTGCGAAAGATGAAAGGATGCCCCATAGGTAGGGCCTCCAATGCCGCACCGCCTTTGATAATCCAATGAGCTCACTCATAGGTCGCTAACTTCTATGCTGTCCGCCAACTTGCGGTACAGTAAGCAATCGGTTAGCCATCTTCTTTGAAGGACCCGATCTTGGTGCTCAAGCATCACACTCCACCACGAACAGCGCCGAGAAATCTGGCATTTGCAACACCGGTGCTGACACTAGGGCCTGTTTGAGTCGATGGAAAGCCCCCTCCGCCGGCTCTGTCCAATCGAAGCTATTACGGCGGAGTAAGGCAGTGAGAGGCTCCACGATGACAGCATAGTATTGAATGAAGCGCCGATAATAACCCGTCAAGCCTAAGAATCCCCTCAACGCTGTCACAGAAGAGGGTCGTGGCCAGGCGATCACCGCTTGGAGCTTGTTTGGATCTGCTACGACACCATTGTGCGAGATAATATGCCCCAAGTAGCCCACGCGCTCCTGAGTAAAGGCGCATTTGGACTTCTTGAGGTAAAGTTGATGTTGGCGCAGGCACTCCAAGACCAATCGAAGATGCTCGCGGTGCTCCTTCTCCGTCTTGCTATATATCAAAATGTCGTCGAAGAAGACAAGGACGAACTTGCGCAAAAATTTCTGCAATACCTCATTCATGAGAGCCTAGAATGTGCACGGCGCGATGGACAGACCAAAAGGCATTACTAGGAACTCGTAATGCCCATGGTGTGTCCGAAACGCTGTCTTATTGACGTCACCTTCCCACATCCTGACCTGGTGGTACCCTGAGCGAAGATCCAGTTTGGTGAAGAAACGGGCTCCTCTGGTTCATCCAAAGCGGCTCTCTACGGCCGAATCGAATTTATCATGATGGTTCTCGCGTTAAGCTCGCGATAATCCACACAGAAACGCCAAGTCCCATCAGCCTTCTTAACCAGTAGGACTGGGGAAGAGAACGGCGATCGACTGGGATGAATGATCCCCTGTTGTAGGATGGCCTCGCATTGCCGCTCAATCTCGTCCTTCTGGTGGTAAGGGTACCGGTAGGGCCATACCACAACAGGGTTCGTGCCCCCTGCTAGTGTAATGCGATGGTCGCACTGTCTTAGCGGCGGCAACCCCTATGGCTCAGTGAATACATCCTCGTAGGCACTCAACAAGCTTTGGATTGCCGTAGGCTCTTGTAGTCCGGCGTGCATCAAGGTAGCCGGTGCCGGTCGTCGCATGCCTTGAAGACGGATTCGCACCTCCTACTGCCCAAACTCCATACATAGCTCCTCAAAGTTCCACTGGATGCTTCCCAAGGTCCGAAGCCACTGCACCCCCAAGATGACGTCGAACCTGTCAATGGGAAGGATGATAAAAGAAGCAGTGAACAAGTGACCTTGAATGGAAAATTCCACCCCCTTGATTGTGCCAAGCAGGGCAGATGTGAGCCACCAGCGACCTTGACCTGTTGTGGGTTCCTAGTTGCCGGCGACTCGGTGGCCAACCCCCACTTTCCCTGCCGGGCTGCATATGCACTCATAAAATTGTGAGTGCTTCCAGGTGCAAGCTGCGTGGTATTCCCTTGCTTCAGACCCAAAGCCGCAATCATGGACAGCGAGGCTTCCGTGTCCGAGTTTTCTTCACGGCCTTCGTCTTCCTCCTCGTCTGCTATTTCCAGGTGGAATAGTCGCGTGCACCGGTGCCCGCGAGTGTATACTTCATCACAGTTGTAGCAGAGTCCTTTTGCACGCCGCTCCGCTAGTTGATCGGATCCTGGCGAACGTCCGGATCCTGGCGCAGTGCCTCCTCCCAGGTATTTCTCACCAAGACAGAGGGTGAGGAAATGGCTGTGCAAGCCACCACAAGTTCATGAAGCCGGGACAATGCGTCTGCCACCACGTTAGATTTTCCTGGCCTATATTCAACAGAGAAATCAAACCGCATCAATTTACTTAGCCAATGCTGTTGAGGAGTGACCAAGGCTTGCTCGGACATATTTCAGCGAGTATGGTGCATGCGGACCACAAATGATCGCCTCGCGGATAAGGTCGCCAATGCCAATTGCCTTAGACAACCCAATGAGTTCGCTCATAAGCCGCAAGCTTTGCATCTTGATCAACTAGCTTCCGGTTGTAATAGGCCACCGGTGTCCTTGCTGAGTACCGCCCGCGATTCGAACTTGAGGCATCACATTCAACTACAAAAGAGCATTAAAATCTGGAAGGCAATCGACGCCGATCGCAACGCCTCGAGGCGTGGAAAGCTTGTCACTTCCACCGCCCATATGAAATGTTGCCGTCGAAGCGAGGTTGGTGAGGGCTCAAAGAATGGATGCATAGTGATGAATGAAGCGCTATAATATCTGCGAGGCCCAAGAAACTCCAAGCGTCTGCAACAGAGTCGAGTAGGCCAACGACCAATGTCCTCAGATTTTATTAGGATTTGCCGCCACTCCGGAGGATGAGATCATATGTCCAAGGTAGGCCACCTTCTCCTGAGCAAAAGCACACTTGGACCTTTTCAAATATAATTGATGCCGTCGAAGTTGTGCCAACACAAGATGTTCCTCCCATGAAGAGCTGTAAATCAAGATATCGTCGAAGAAAACCAGCACAAATTTGCGGAGAAAGAGAGCTAAGACCTCATTCATAAGGGCTTGAAAAGTTGAGGGAGCATTACATAATCCAAATGCCATAACCAGGAACTCAAAATGTCCATGATGGGTACGGAAGGCCGTCTTTTCAATATCTTCTTCACACATACGGACTTGATGGTACCCCGAGCGCAAGTCCAATTTGGTGAAAAATTTTGCCCCATGCAATTCATCCAGTAGCTCTTCCACCACTGGTATAGGGAATTTATCCTTGATAGTCTTCGCATTCAATTCTCGATAATCCACGCAAAATCTCCATGAGCCATCTTCTTTGCGTACTAAAAGAACTGGCGAGGAAAATGGGGACCTACTAGATCGGATAATCCCTTGAGCTATCATCACTTCACATTGTCGTTCAATTTCATCTTTTTGACGATGGGGGTAGCAGTAAAGCCGCACCACCACCGGATCTCGATCCTTCCATCGAGCAAATCGATGGTCACAAGATGGCGCGGTGGCAGCCTGTGGCTCCCTAAAAGATCCTCAAACTCCTCAAAAAATATTTTGCGACGTTCATCTTCCTCCACCAAACACTTCTCACCCGAGGTCCTCCTCTCGGCCCCATCCTGCAAGCACTGCACCGGCGCCCTTCCAACACAAAGCTCGTTTGGAGTTAATCAAAATTCCAACTTATATCTCCCAATTCCTTCAACCACTGAACACCCAAAACCACATCGAATCCTTGTAAGGGATCACCAAGAAAGGCGCGCAGAAGGAGTGCTCTGGATGGAAAAAGGACATCGGCACTCTCCGAGACATAGTAAACAGGCTCGATTAGCCACCCGTACTGCTGTCCGGAATCAACAAGCTGCTCCATCTTCACCTTGGTGGCTGCATGGCTGCTTATAAAATTATGAGTGCTGCCACTATCCACCAATACCACTAATCGTTGCCCATCCAACTCCAAAATCACCGCATAGTGTTGCCGACCTTGACCGCGCGATGGCTATGGCTGGCGCGAGTTCCTCCTCCACGGGTTCATCTTCTTCCGTCGCCATTTCGCACTTCCAAATGAAAGAGACGCGTTTGCATCGATGACCACGAGAGTACGCCTCATCACAATTATAACACAAGCCCTTCTCCCTGAGTTCCGCCATTTCCTCAGGGCTGAGACGGCGGCGATATGGTGGCGCGGCCGCCGTAGAAGCCACTGCCGATGCTTGTGTTGATGATGTCGCCGTTCGACCTCCACCTTGGCCGGCTCATTGTCGATCTTAGGGGCAATGGACGTTGTCCCAAGCCTCCGCTAGTCTTCTTCTTGCCCGGTCCAGAGGTCGCACCGACCTCCTGCTCATTCCTCCAATCATCAAGCCACTGGGTGAAGCCCGGTTGAATCCGGATGGAATCGCCCCCCTTGCGCTGCTTGTGCCGCCTTGGCGAGCCACAGGTCCTCCCTTCTTTCCGCCTCTCGAGCCAATCCGATGGCGTCTGCCAAATCATGTGGCCGGTCACGGTGCACATCCGCGGCTAAGGTAGGGGACAACCCAGCGGTGAATAACTCCATATGATTGCCTTTGCTCATCTTTGGGGTACGCGCCAAAAGTGGAATTCCCTCGCATACTCATCCAGTCGACTTGCACCCTGCTTCAAGTTGGACAAATCACCCAGTGGGCCGGAGGTTGAATGCCAAGTGAATCTTTGTAGGAAGGTCTCACGGAACTCATCCCACGAGATGTGATCATCCTCCTACTCCCAATTATCTAAGACCTCCTGAGCTTCCCCCCGCAGATGCATCCCTACCATCTCCACCCAATCCTCTTGGGCAAGACCTCATGCAAGCGCTCAAGCACTCGTGACCGCCTCAACCATAGCAGAGGGTCCTCCGATCCATCAAACAGGGCAACTCATAACGAGGAGCATGCGTTACCCAACGCCCGCTTACTCACCGCCTCGTTATCCTCCTCCTTTCACCAACGCGATCCCGCCAGTAGGTCGTAATCGGTCTTCATCTCCTATTCTCGCTGAATTCCTGTTGCGGGGTTGGCGAGACGTCTTGCTTCCTCGCCCTTGATGAACTCTGCGATCGCCTTCCCCAAATCGCAATGCGATGGTTTGAACTTCTTGCACCATCGCTCCAATCTTGCAACAGAGACCTCCACGGTCCCCAAGCACTCTCCACGAAACCATGGACCTGAGTAACCGATTGGCTCGATACCAATTGGTATGGATGTTCTGGGTGTAGGCCTCGTTCGGGGCGAAGCCTAGGCCGTGAGAATCGGACAACGTCATTGCTGACGATGGCGACCTATGGCAATGGTGAGCGGAGCCATCGGTCGTTTATCGTCGGCGACGCCAGATCGATTTGATGGCAACAAAACGTCTTGGTAAGTCTCTTTTCGCACCCTTTATTCATGAGAATCCCTAACATAGGAACTAACAAGAGATAGAGATGAGAATTACGATAATATAGGATAACTACTACTAAGCTATAACAACCATCCTAGCTAAGATATAACAACCGCAGCCTGGTGGGCCCGGCCGAGGACTTGAGCCTGTCTGCCTTGGGAAGAAGACCCGATTGGGTTTAGCCATATCACCCAACCGCCTCGGCGAGGTTCCGAGGCCGTTCACGTCGCACGTCCGCGCCTAATGCAACTGATAGGCCGACTATGAACATGTGGACCTGGTCCGTCCTCTTCACTCGCGAGGTGCGAGCCAGCAACCTCTGGAATTCCCTCGCATACTCCTCCACACTGCTTCCGCCTTGCTTCAAGTTAACGAGGTCGCCCAGCGGCCCAACACTCGAGTGTCGAGTGAAGCGCTGGATGAACGCCTCCGAGAAATCGTCCCATGCGATCCACAATTCCTCCTGTTGCCAGTTGTCTAGGACCTCCTGAGCCTCTCCCGACAAGTAGAGCCCTGAGATCTCCATATAATCTTCCTCTGGAATACGATGCACCCGAAAGAAACGTTCGCACCTCCGCAACCATCCGAGTGGATCCCCCTGGCCATCGTAGTCAGGTAGGTCGAATCGCGGGAAACGAGGTGTCCATCTACGGCCGTCCTCCTCTTCATCGTGCTCGCCACCACGCGGCCACGCGGGTTCAGCCGCTTCACGCATGCGCCACGGCCGGTCATGGGCCTGTGCCTTAAGCCCACCACTTGCCGATATGACCCGATCGTTTCCGGCAACAATATCCACCTTCGGACATGAGTTCTGCCTTCCTCATCCCCTGCTGGAGCAAGGTCAGGGGCCGGACCCTTTGCCTTCAAGATCTTCATCATATCTGCCATCATGGTCTTCATCTCCATCTCCTGTTCGAGTGCCGTGACCCGATCTTCCACCGTGGACGCCATGCCCCTGGTATCGTCCGGCTCTGATACCAATTTGATACGAGCCAGCTCTGGATGAGCTTGCTAGTACGCACGAGTGCCCGGCCGTTGGCCGAATCGCAAGCTGCTCGTATTTGGGTAGCTCTGGATGAACTCGTCGTGGCAGCACGCGCCTTGGTTATTTGTCTGTTTTCGGAGCCACCGCCTGAGATTGATTTTCGTGGCATAAAGCATGCCTTTTTCTCCCATCCATTGCCTTTTTATACTAAGGATACAACGCACGCCACAACTAGGCCGTATCACGGCTAACTAACCCCACAACTCACGCACACACTCCTTATCCTTAACCAACACCTCCTTATCTCTGTATCGCCAATACACTGCACGGGCTGTTCACGTGGTTGATGAAATCTCCGTGACAACGCATCTTGGCGCAAGACTTATCTTCCTCACGGTTGCGCCAGCCCGTGAATCATGGTGATCAACCGCTGCATGAAGCCTTGCCTGACGTTGCGTCGGTCGGTAAATCTTGGGATCCACGGCGGACTTGTTTCTCTGACGTAGATGTGATCCAAGGGTCAGATCAGATCGGTGTGCCCGCCATCGCTCCTCCATGCTTACTAACTCCATCCCGACCAACCGTCGGGCCGCCGCCTCCCCCCGGCCTCCCTCTAAGCCCGGTGGCACACCCCTAACCCCCACCTGAAACCCTAAATCTCAGCCCGAACCCAAATCGCCGGTGGCGGCGCCAGCGCCGAAGACGAAGGAGAAGGTGGTGCAGCGGCGAATCAGGTGCTCTCCACTCTCCCCTCTCCTTCCCGCTCCCCCTCTCTTCCCCCCTCCCCCCAAATTGCTGCGCTCAGGAACTGACAGTCGCCTGGGTGGGTGAACTGCCGCCTAGGCGACTGCTAGTGAGCAAATTCGCTATAATAAATAGGAACATATGCCAAACCGTTCTCTACCCATTTCACTGCGTAAGAAGCAACATTCTATGGGCTAGTACACTAGTACTCCATGCAACATGTGCCCTCAACACAATTCGCAACAAAAACAGATTGAAGCCACCTATCCTAGAAAAGGGACTGCAGACTTCCATCCACCCCACTGCCCAAAACACCAAAACGCCACCCCACGTAATCCACAATATAGCGGTGTGCTCAGTGATATAAGAGTAGGAAATCCGGAGGATGAGAGGGCTTACAGAGCGTAGCAGTACTCGAGGTCCAGCGCCTCACCCTCAGATCCGGCGGCAGGGGCACCAGGTCCGCTAGCTGGAGCGCCGGAGGAGGACCGCCTGACGAGAACAAGAACTGGTGGCGACGCTGTGGGGAGAGATCGCATCCAGCGGCACAGTTGCCGCAGCGCGACCATCGTCGGCTGTCACGGGGAAGAGTGGCGGAGGCGGCTGGAAGGGATCACGAAAGTGTGCTGCGTTTACGACTCAAATCATGTAAAATGATGCTGCAGTAAAATGATACCTTGTGGGCAAGGGTGTTGCGGTGGAGGTCGACGGCAGAGTGGGGAGCCGGCGGCAGGCTTGTGGCGGCGACGGCGCGGAGGGAGGACCGGAGGAGCCGAGGAGGTCGGGGGCGAACCGGCTGCGGCGGCGACGCAGAGGGAGGACCGGAGGAGCTGAGGAGGTCGGCGGCGGCCGGTGCCTGGCAGCGGCGCCGCACCCGCTGACGGCGGAGGCGTCACGGACCCACGGGGGGAGGGACGACCGGACGAGAGACGAAGGGAGTCGGAGTCGGGGTCGGGGTCGGGCGGAGCCTGGTGGCGGCGGGGGGGCGGCGGGGCCGGCGGCGCAACCGACTAGGGCGCGCGCCGGCGCGGGATCGGGATCGAACGGATGAGGGACGGACTGACAGAGGGAGACGGTGGGCGGAGCCTGGTGGCGGCGGGGGGCGGCGTGGCCGGCCGGCGGGGGAGGTGGCGGCGCCGGCGCGGGATCGGGATTGACAGGGGAAGGGAACAGGGAACAACCGATTAGCCGAACAGGGGAAGTAACTAGGGTTAGCCGTAGTTTAAGTTGGGCCTCGCAATGGGCCTTGCCGCCTGGTACTCAAATTGGGCCTCGGATATCCAAGTATAATAAATTTCCGATATCCGGAGTCCGGCCGGAGGAAAACGACATCAACCTGGCGTCAGTCATAGCCCATAGTCACTGGCCGGTGGATCCTCTAGGAACAGTGTACACCCATTTAAAAATTCCCACGACTTATGTATACAGAGGATGACAAGTGGGCTCTAGGACCAATAGGTCGGTTTAAGTGGCCGTGCCTTCTACTAGAACCCGTCTCTCTTGACCGAAGGTGCAAACTAAGAATACGCCTTCCCCCTCGACTCTGCTCTATCGCTGGCTTGTGGGTCCTATCTGGCCCACGCGTCAGTCTCAAGCCGTCGACCGATGGGGCCGAGACCCCTTTGCCACGCCGGATCACATGAAGCCCCACACGCCACAAGACGTCACCGGGCCGCCCAGCAAGTGGGCCACGCTAGCATAGGTATGGGCTTAGCCCAGTACTGTAGCTATAAGAATTTCCAGCCTTTTTCCTTTAAACAAATCTAGGAAATACAATGGCAATTTTAAAAATTGTTAGATTCATATAAAAATTTAGGAAAAATTCCATAAAATACTAGAAAATATCTGTAACCTGAGGCCGCCATGATGCCTAAATCCAAGCGCAACCGCTCAGGACCCTCGATCCCGCTCCATCTCTACTTGCTTCCTGTTTCACTTTTTCCAGTGCTAGTTGAAATAATTTGCAGAAAAGTGCTTGCTTTTAGCACCTGGTTCTTGTTCGGATCACCTATGTTTATTTATCTACCAAGAGTTATATGAATCATGTGCTTCTCATGTCCCCACACCCAAATTTCCGTGCTTTTCTGATTATTCGATAGCGGACATAATTTATTAGGCACTTTCAAAAACTGTAGTGGTCTGCATGCAATTCTCGACAAGCACAAATTCGATGTTTGGTGATGGGCGCATCACCTTATCGAAGGCCAAGAAGAAGCCGGTTTGGGCGCAAGGGTAAGGTGGTCGCCGATATCAAGAATGCCGTCGAGCAGTGTACAACGGCGTCTATGTCTTTACCTACGATAACATGAGGAACCAGAAGCTCAAAGACCTCAGGGAGCAACTCAAGTCCTCTAGGAGGCATGATTCATGGTGAAAAAAAATGAGAGAGCCTAGTTTGCAAGGCCCAGTCCATGGTGGTTCGGTCGTCCGAAGAGAGGCGGATGGGCTTGCGGCAAATTCTGGCCATCTTTTGCAAAGGAATGGGCTCGTCGACCATGATTGGGGTCCGGTGGTGTCCTTGCTTGAGTGCGATGGTGGTATTGGTGGATCTGGGCTAAAGCCCAACCCTATTCTGGAGTTGAGGGAGGATTTATTCGAGCGATCATTCAGATCGGATTCACTTTTCGGAGGTGGGTGGAAGCCTTTCATTCCGGCGGCTAGGGTTTCCACCAGACGTTTTCGTCGGAGAGGGGAACGTGATCATCGTTCCTTTGCCCAAGTGGTTGCGGGGATTGGGGGAAGAGATATGGAGAGTGGTCGAGGTCGGATTCCGGGGGGTCTTGGGGGATTTGATCGGCGGGGCCGGTGGAGTGGTTATCGTGGTGGTGGTGGAGGAAGAGGTGGCCGTGGATTCACCTGGAACCGCGCCTTTGCTTCTGGAGAAGAAAAGTTGGAGAAGGAGATGGCTCTTCACACTAATTTGGGGGGAGCAGGTGTGAGAGATGATGATAAGGGTAAGAAAATTGCTGAGGTTTCAATGGATCTTGGACAGGTAAACCCTATTTCGACTGCTGGTGGTGGTTCCTCTGGGTTGGTTGAAGTTCTTGCAGTATGAGATAAAGATTCAGTGGGGGTTTTGAAATCTTTGGATGATTCTTCTGGGGGGAACTCTTCAGGTGGAGTGAAACTTTTGGGTGCTTGTTATCGTTGTGGTAAACTGGGTTATATTTCTTTCAACTGCACGGCGATCTTTCTTTGTGGTTGGTGTGGTTTGGATGGCCATTGTGCGATGAGATGTCCTAACCGAAAACCTTGGGAGTATGCTGCACATCTATGTGGTTTTCAATCTCCAGATCAAGGGATGTATGTGTTGCATGATGTTGCTTCTGGATCTATGAGTAAAGATAAAGGAAATATGGCAGCCATTATTATAGAAGGGGGAGCTGTGTCTATTAGAGAGATAGAGAAGGAATTTAATCTTATTTTCAAATCTTTTCCGAGATGGAGTTGCACGGCTAGAGCTCTTAGTGCTAATAGGTTTCTCATGAGATTCCCCAATGCCCGTAAGGTGGAGGAAATGTGTGACACCCAAATGAATAAATAAATAAATAATATTTTGTTAATATATTTCAAATAAATGACTTTAATTTTTCAGCTATATCACTAAAAATAATAATAACAATAATAATAATTGAATTAATTTAAACTCATACCTGCTCACAATTCCCATCCATTTAATATATTAAAAAAAACAACTTAATTTAAAATTACAAACATTTACACTTTCAGTTTCTCCTAAGATTAATATTACAAGAAAGATTACACCTTTCCTCATCCTCCCGTTCTCATCCCTTCATCATTCGGTCGGGTTCACGACCGACGCGTGGTCGTCGCTTTTTTCCGTAGCCGCCACGATTGTGCCACCACCGTACGCGAGCCACGTACGGCAGCCGTGTGAACCTGCAAAATCCATCCCCGTAGCCAACCAAGCTCAACATAGCAAAACTTCTCTGCCCGTTGAACATCACAGCCCAAACCCTCAATCCTATTTTCCCAACCACTGCAGCCACGAGCAGGCATCCGGACTGAGTAGCCATCGTCGCCATCGTTGTCCTTGACAAGGTAGCCCCGTCGCCGTGCGCCGCCACCTCCAGCCACCAACCTCGTCGCCGGTGAGCCCTCCCCATCGGTGGAGTCATTGCCCACCCGAGACGCTGACGTCGCCAGTATTTGCTTCTTCAAAGCCGCCTAAGGTCCGTGTTCTTGCCCTTATTCGCTTTGCCGCTGCCAAGCATTCACCACCATGCTCCAGATTCTTGGATTAGCGTCGCCGCTGAAACCGAGCCCTTTTTCCCCATCGCCCTGCCCACACGGCCAGATCTTGCATGCCATGCACGCACGGAACCACTGCCTCGGCCTCTTTCTGCCGTCGTCCGACCAGAGCCGCCCGTCGGCCGAAAGCATCCTCACCATGCTGCGTTCTTGGTGAAAGTGCATCTCGGCCCCTAATTAATTTTGGCGATTAATGATAACCGAACAAAGGGACTAATGAATTTATCAAGATTTTATCTAGGTTTTAGTCCAAGAGGAGCAAAAGTGAAGGATACGGACCCCTCAATCAAGCTAATCGGTTGTGAGAAGGTTTTCCGAATACTTGTATTTATTTTACTTTAATTGAGTCTAAGGACAGCCGTACTATAAAGAGGGATGTGGCGAAATGTGACGTTTAGACCCCCAAAGTGCTCAATAGATGAATCTTAGTGCATAGGGCAAGTCTCACACCACCACATTCTCCATTCACAAAGTCTGGTATCGGACTGTCCGATGTTTAGTATCGGACTGTCCGATATTGACTAGTCCAGACTGTCCGATTTTTCAGAGTTTGGGGTTCTCTGTCTGGAAATAAATTTTTGATCGGACTGTCCGATGTCCGATATCGGACTGTCCGATTTTTCAGAGTTCAGGGTTCTCTGTCTGAAATTAATTCTATGTTCGGACTGTCCGATGTTTGTATCGGACTCTCCGATGTTATGCATATCAGACTATCCGAACTTTTAGAGTTCTGGGTTCTCTGTCCTGATTTATAATTAATATCGGACTGTCCGATATCTGACATCGGACTGTCCGATGTTACACAGTTTTGAACCTAACGGATAGATTTTCACCCAGGGCTATATATACCCCTTCACTCAGTCCAAGCTAGGGTTAGCAAGTGTATTTACTCCACCAACCAGCCGCCCCTAGCTCTTGCTCTCTCTCTAGCATTCAAAGCCTCCAACCACTCCCCTTCCATTCCTTAGCAAAATCAAGAGGAAGGGTTGAGAGGTGAATCCAAGCGCACCCACGACTAGGCTTCAACTTTGAGCACTTGGGTCGTCTTTCAAGCTCACACTCGTCGATCTATTACTCTTGAGTTTGAGGGCTCTAGACGGCTAGGAGTCTACCACGAGCCACCGGAGCTTGGTGTGGTCTTGCAGTGAGTTTGTGAAGGCCTGGCCTCCGCCTCCGAAAGGGAAGGAACCACTGAGTAGACCAAGGGAGCTTTGTACGAACTTGGTGAGGAAAAGGGTTGAGAGGAACCCGAGCTTAAGTGCGACCTAGCCTACCTCAACGGAGACGTAGGATCCCCTTAAGGATCTGAACTTCGGGAAAATCATTTGCTCACTTTGTCTCCTTTCTCCTTTATGCTTTTCTTCTAGATCTACTTCATTGTGAACTTTTGATCTAGATCTGTGTGTTCTTCCTGTGCTGCTAGTATCTCCTAACATATTTGTTGCAGGAAGTCATCTTGGTTTGAAGGAGAAACTACTCAGATTTAAAATCTATAGTCAAGTATTCAACAACATCGGACTGTCCGAAGTTGGTACATCAGACTGTCCGATATTATTTGAGTCAGACTGTCTGATATTGTTTGGTGAAGTATTTTCCGCTTAACTCTGATTAAATTTTTATAACGCCTATTCACCCCGCCTAGCGACATCCGATCCTTTCATGCCACTGATTTACGGCCATGCCGCTATGTTCTTGTATTGCATACCACGCCACCTCATGGCCAGGCTGAGCTCATCATCACACATCACGGCCAACCCACTTGTCATCGCGCCCTTCTCTCTCTCTCTCCACTCTCTCTCTCTCCTCTCTCTCTTTCACTCTTTCTCTCTCTCTATCTAATTCTCTCTCAAAGCCACCACACCACACCGCTTTTATCCGATTGCATAGATGGATGGCAATGGGACCCACACTCTGATGCCATTTTTTCTTTTTCCAGGAATTTCAGCACATAACCTCATTTATCTTTTTGTCCCGGATTCATCCGATCTCCGATTCCGGCAATTCAAGTTTCTAAAAATCCAGAAAAATCATATCTACCTACTGTAGTTTTCGTATAATTTCTAGAATTATTTTACTATGCATGTTATTTATTTGTTGTTTTCCTCATTTTACGTGCAATAGATCATTCGGACGCTGAAAGAGATTTCCTCGACGCCGCCGATGCACTGCCGGAGTTCGACTACTTTGAAGGCAAGTCTTTCCCCTAGAATCCTAATTTTGTAGATTTGTCCAAAATTGCTATGTGGATTAAAAGAGCGTATGATTGATTAGTGTCACCTAGTGCATGTACCCGTCCAGTATATGCATCCATCGATCACCCTTGACCCTAGATAACTTAAGAAGAACTCCTGACTGGAGGCTCCAGCTCTGTAACTGCATTCGAGGAATACCAGGGTTTCGACACAGGAAATAATCAAGGCAGATTTCTCTTACTTGCCTTTCAGCATACTTTATACAAATTGATGCATAATATATTCTCTATTCTTCTCACATTGTTTTACCCTTGTTTTGCCATGCTCTTTGAAATCTATGTTTATAGAGTTTATGATTTTATGTGAAAATCCTTCCCTAACCATGCATTTCTTCGTATATCAAGTATCTTGATCATGGCATTATACTTGCACATTGTTTTATGAAGAAATAAAGGAAGTTTTATGCCATGATGGCACTGTGAGAAATTTGATGATGGCAATAACAGTGGAAGGGGTTTGAGGAGTCGTGTCGTGGTTCCTCGATGCTAGGATGCCAGGATGCCATGGGTTTGTTGCTAGTCAGGCTGTCCCTGTTATTGGCCATGAAGCTACGCAGTGAACGAGGCAAAGGGATTTGAGGAGTTGTATGGAGAGGTCCTCGATGCTAGGATGCCGGGGATGGTCGCTCGATGCTAGGATGCCGGGGACCCAGGTGTGTTGCTAGTATGGTGGGCCTGTTCATTGCCTTAACTGTTTCTTGTCTGAGGTATGAAAAGATACATCTTCTCGCCCATCTATGTTATAGCGCATTTCACGGGTAAAGCTAGACAGGTTCTGTAGAACTGTTAAACAAAAATCATCGATGGACCATGCTTATGGTATATTAAGCTGTATCGCAGAGGTGAAGCCTTTTCGTACTAGACTTGGTAACGGGTGTAGTGGAGTAGGAATGAGGGAGAAGATGAGAAGTTTGTCAAAGAGAGGAAATGAAAGATCATTGCATGTCTAGCATTTCTGATCCGCATGCATAACTTGTTCCATTTGAAGTCGCTTACTCCGAAATCTGCAGGTAAATATTTTTACTTACCCATTTTTGTGGGCTATCCGCTTTTGGATAGACCCTGGACTCTTCTATGCAGAAATCACTTCTGAAGACCTGGACGAGTTTGGAATTAATTTCTAAGTCCTTTCTACTTAAGCTTAGCCTGGGTTGTATTATAAATTTTTCCATCTGGTTTGTAAGAACTTAAAACAACTACTTCTAGTTCAATAAGTTGGTGGTATTTTGCATGTGAGCACTTTTCTGTGGGTTCTGTGTTACCGTGGGATTTATCGGTATCGGGTCCCACAATAGTGTTGGTTTAATGAATAGTAAAAGTAGAGGGATAAATAGTGGATAGAGATGGAGAATAGTATGGTTGTCCTAGACCAAACACTATAGCAACGATTTGGATGATGAATAGTGGGTAGAGATATAGAATGGAACAACGGTTGGAGATGGCCTTAGTCCCGATTGGCTAGTTGTATCTGTTTAAATATGGATGTGAATAGTAAAAGTAGAGGGGATAAATAGTGGATGATGAATAGTTGATAGAGATATAGTATGGATCAACGGTTGGAGATGACCTTAGTCCCGATCGGTTAGTCACAGGTTCCATAGTTATCAATACGTAATACAAGTACGATACGACCGACTACAGTATTACAGTATGTACGATAATACGATGTATTACATAGGCTGTAATACGAGAAAATCAGGTATATAAGATAATATATGTGAACTGTATTGCGTTTTACTCTCAGATAGAACAGGCGCAGCTGCGCCTGGACATCAGATTCGGCCCATCTAGGCCCATCCCAGGCCTACACAGCCCACAAGTGACAAGTCACAACCCTAACTTCCCAGCCACACCCCGTGTCCTCTCCCTGCAGCCGCCGCCGCCGCATCTTCTCTTCCCTGCAGCAGCCGCCGCCGCATCTTCTGTCCCCCTGCAGCCGCCGTCGCCGCCTCGTCTTCTCTCCCCTGCAGCCACCGCTCTGCTGCCTCCTACAGCAGCCGCCACCTGTCTCCATCGCCGCCTCCACCTCTCCAGCAACAAATGGAGCCTGCAGCTTGGAGCGCTGGCCAGCGGAGGAGTGTGGAGCAGATCTGGGAGGGGGTGCAGGGGAGAGAGACACGGGGAGTGGCAGCGGCAACGCAGATTTGACCGTATTTCCCTCCTCCGACTAATACAAGCCGGACGTATTGGCTTGTGGCACCGTATTGTCGTATATACGACGTATTGATAACCTTGACAGGTTCTCACATAATCTCTTGAGTTTTTTCAACTAATACTAACTGAACAAAGAATAAGTTGAACCACAAAAAAACACAGAAACCATAATCAACAAGTTGAGGGGCGGCGCCCGGCGTCGGCAGGAAGGGTGCCTCCAGATTGAGTTATGCGGCATGTTCAGTCGTGCTTGCCACCTTTGCAGTAAAAAAATTTAAATTAAAAGTCAAAGCTACTTTGAACATGTCGCATAACTCAATCTCTTAAGCAAGGTTCTAGAACTCGCTACTCGCTACCCGGTCAGCAAGGTAGGGAGTAGCGAGTACTCGGATTACTCGGGAGTACTCGGATTTACTCGGGTTACAGTTACTCGGAGATATATTTGTGTAAATCAGTAAATACATATGTATGTATATAGGAAATGTATGAGATTTTAAAATATGAGATATATGAAATATAAAATTATGAATGAGAACATGAGATATAAAATAGTGCAAGATGGACATAAATAAAGACATGACATGATAGTACCATACATCGTTCTCATGGCTCGCATAAACATAAATTTTCACAAATGACATGCCACAAGCACACAAAAATATAGTTCTCACAAGCACAACAAATAAGCATAGTTAGGGAGCGGTGGAGAGATTCAATGGTGAAAACCCGGAACGCAAAGAGAGGAGCTGGGCAGGCGCAGCAGAGAGGCCAGAGTCAGTGAGGCGGGCGGCAGGCAGAGGAGAAGCGACGGCTCAGGCGCGGGAGCAGCGGCGAGCAAGTTAGGGATCATCGGCTTCTACTAGGGAAGAGAAGTGCGGGGCGGTGGCAAACCTGTGGATCTCGGGCCTCGGGCGACTGGCGGCGATGGCGGCAAGCAGGTCCCGTCCCTAATCCTAGCACAGCCATGGTATGGGTAACCCTAAATTTCCCATTCCGATTCTAACATGCTGGCTCTTTGGGGAGCCATCCGAGTAGCGGCGCGCCGAGTTCATCCCGAGTACTCCCGGGATGGACCGAGTACGACCGACTACTCGGTCCAACCGAGTAATGCGCCGATTCATGCGTTCTCGCCTCGGGACGCCGGCGAGTACCGAGTAACCGCCGAGTACTCGCCGAGTAGCGCCGAGTTTTAGAACACTGCTCTTAAGTGTCCCATAGTCCCACCTTAACATTCTATATTTTTTTTTAGAAATCAATATAGCTTTCTTTCCATGTATCGAGATAAATTTCCAATGACAAATGAATACCAACTTTATGGGCTAACCTTTCAGGCAACCAATCGATGCATCTTCCTTCTGGCCTCTTGTGAAGAACCTCCTTTGGTTTCTTTTCATGTTCAAATAATCAACCTAGTTCTTTGGCAAGGCTAACAATAATTAGAGGCAATTGAATCTACGATTTTCTGAACATATTAATATTAAATATATTTATTCTAATATTAGCAATTACTCATAAGAAATGGGAATAGCACCAATAAAGTTAAAAAGTAGAGGTATGTAACCTTTTCCAGATCATGAACCAAAATACAAAAGGGATCAACTCGGCCAATTGATGGACCAAGATAAACATCCCTAATCATCTCTATGTGACATGGGGAGATAACCCATTTCCATTGGTCCGAACAACGAAACAAAGCACAACGCATGATCCGCCCTGTAGTCTCAAGAAAGCAAAAAAATCGATTGGGATTTGCACGGATAAATAAGGATAAGCAAGAAATTACATAAAAAAACTCAAGTAATTTAGTAAGAAGCAAGAGACCCGGAGCACATATAGTTGATGTTCATGGCCTACTTGCCACAATGGGCGGCTACGCCGATGAGGAGTCGAGGCGGCGGCGGACGGGCAGATAAGGCGGCGGCGATTGAAGATGGCGCCGACGTGACCGCGAGGGGCAGCTGCGCCTAGGAGGAGTGGAGGCAGTGAATGTGATGGGAGGAGGAGAAGATCACCTGACTGCCTGGAAGATCAGGCGGCGGTGGCGACAATAGAGACCATGATAGAAATTCAGCATGTGCAAACAAAAATGTGCATCACTACCAAGAACTTATATTGTTTTGCACAGATCAAAAGGAAGCATTATGCTAAATAGAAATTCAGCATGTGCAAACAAAAATGTGCACCTAGTGCTGTAAATTACCTCAATGCTTGCTAAGCAGGCCACCTTTGTTAGACTTTAAGAACTTACAATATGAATATATGACAAAAATTGTTGCAACTGAAATCAACCAATAGATAATAAGAGGTAGTGTTTCAGCTAGATATCCTTAAAATGCATATGTAAGTACCATGACCAATTCAAAATCAGATACATGCATTACTCTGACAAAAACTTCACAAATTTACCTTGTCAAATATGGGACACTCGGCTCAAGTTCAGGCAAAATGGATAAGCTCCTATCTGGTGCCAGGCTCGTACTCACCAAATTGCTTGGATGTGATAGCCAAGATGTCAAAGCCTGTTAAATCACAAATCGATAATATATTTGGCGGTTCACACCACAACAATAAAAAAATTAGCATGCCATTCTCAGAGTACCTTGTAAGCAAAGCTGCTCTCGCTCCAGTCAACTGTGTGCAGACCTCACAAAGATTGTATTTCCAGCTTGTAACATTGATCCCCAGAAAAGCAAACATAATTGATTTAATTACACATTTAACATTCACACAAAATAAAGCACTAAATTTAGTTACACAGAGAATGGGTAGCTCCACTCCTCACAGGCAATGCTACCTTTGAGCACAAAGATAAGCATAGCAATGGGACCACTGGATATCTCATTGAGGAAGTGTGGAAATGCCTAGTAAAACAAAGAGCAAGGAGCCGGAGCATCAAACCTTAACATGTTTCAGTGTAGGGCTGATTTTGATCCATCACGAAACAAATTTTGAGAATTGTTTATTGTTAAAACAACTTAGTTCGATAAGAATTTAACATGGAATGTGTTGATGTACACCAAAAGGAATAAGAGCTTTTAGTTTGAGAGCTACTAACCCAAGAATGTACAATAGCCACCGATTTGTTGGACGAATATATTTTCAAAGAATCCATGGAAAACAAAATTGTTGTTCCCAATTGGAGATTCACCATTATTCTAAACAGAGCCGCCACGATGCCATGGAACCTAGTAAAATTCCTGGAAAACAAAAGTTATGAAATAGTTAATAATTAGATAGCCCTTCTATGCACAAGCTAAGGCTATCTTATGGTCAGTACGGCATCACAGGCAACCTCTGAGAAAAAAAATACCTTCGTCTCTATGGACATGTATGGACATACCGCCAGGTGGTGACGCAGATCCGTGGAGGCGGACGTCGAAGGCGGTGATGACGCGCATCCGAGGAGGAGGCGGAGGGCGGTGGTGAGGCCGTCGTCGCCGGATCCGGGCGCCCCGGTGCCCCGGTGCCCGGCAGGGGAGCGCGTGGGACCTGGGGGGCGGGGGCGCGTGACGGGGACGGCAGCGAAGACCACGGACGGGTGTTCCTCGGCGGCACTGGAGAGGCGGGGGCGCTGGCGTCGAGGCAGCCGGTGAGGGAGGACGGGCGGTGGCGCTAAGGATTTGGGGAGGCAGCGGCTGGGTTTGCGAGAGGAGCGGCGCAGTGGCTTCCCGTGGGAGAGCGGGGAGAGGAGGCGGCGGCTGGGGAGGAGATCGGAGAAGAGGGAGGCGACGGGTAGAGGGGAAAGGGCCCGAGGCAGGGCCGGTCGGTCGGAGAGGTCGACGGGAAGCGGAGAGCCGCGGCCGCGGATCTGGGGAGGCGTCGTCTGGCTGTCGCGCCGAGGTGGAGGAGCGGGGACGCCGTGGAGAGGCGGCCAGGCGGCGTCGGCGATGCGGATCGGGGAGAAAGGCGGCTGCGGCAAATAGGCGGGCAAGAGCAGTGTATCATCTCATAGGTTCATTTCCAAAAATAGTAGCAATGGCTTCTGATTCCTATCTTGATGTACCGTCGGAGTACGACGATGAGAAGGATGTGATATTTCTCGCTATGCTTGCGGAGGCAGAGGAGGAGGCCCATCGCGGATGTCCGGGTGGTTCAGTGCCGGATCGTCGCATCATCAACCGAGAGTCCCATCTAGGTTACGTGCAGCTATTCCGGGACTACTTCGTCGACGTACCAACCTATCACAAAGGTCTATTTAGATAGAGGTACGATCAATGTTACATTTCACGCAATAGAGTTGTACGTCGTGATGACACTCATGTTAATTTTAGCATTCATCAGGTTCCGAATGAGCAAGCGACTATTCCTCCGCATTGTCGATGGCGTCATGAGAGAGCAAACTTATTTCCATCAGCGGCGGAACAACGCAAAGAAGCTTGGGCACCACCACGATCAAGATTATAATGACTCTTCGTATGCTCAAGATACGCCCTCTAGCGGACTCGACGACAAGTACCTTCAGATTATTGAGTCGACGACCCTCAAGTCCACCAGAAATTTGTCAAAGCCGTGATTGCTTTCGGAGTATTTGAGGGCTCCTTGAAGCGAACACACAACGGCTTTTAGTCGTGGTCGAAAAACGAGGATTCCCTAATGCTAAGCGCTTTAGATCAGATGCATTGGCGGTGGAAAAATTGCCCAACAGCATGGGCAGGCAGCTACTCGGGCCACGCGAGAGGGCCATGATAATCCTCGAGGCTGTCGCATCATATGGCGCCTAGATTTGGCACTCGTTCTTTGGGACACCGGGTTTGAACAATGACATAAACGTTTTGCAGCACTCTCCACTGTTCGATAGGGTATTGAGGGGAGAAACTCCACCAGCGCACTTCACCGTGAACGGCCATGAGTACAACCATGGCTACTACCTCATCGATGGCGTCTACCCTGAGTGGGCCACGCTAGTCAAGGATGTCCCCGCCCCAATTACTAACAAAGACAAGTTGTACACTACCAAGCAAAGATGCAAAGACGCAAGGGCGCTGAGAGGGCCTTGACGGCCACTGAGTGAGGTTCCACATCATTCGTGGACCCACTAGACACTGGAAGAAGAAAACTATACATAATATCAAGTCAGCCCGTGTTATTATGCACAACATGATAGTCAAGGACGAAGGAGGGATTCTAGAAGGTGAGCTGGAGTTCGAGGCAATAGGAGAGCTTGTTCAGCCAGCTAAACCCCCTGGGCAAGTTTAGGCTGATTTCATGGCGATACACACTGCCATTCGTGATAGGGCAACGCACCGACAACTTAGGAATGACCTCGTCGAGCATGTATGGGCACTTCATGGTGGGCAATAGTCCTAATTAGGGTATTGTGTGAACTATGTATTTTCAATTGGCATGTATGAACTATGGTATTGTATGAACTAAAGTATTGTATGAACTATGGTATTTTCAATTGGCATGTATGAACTATGGTATTGTAAGAACTAAAGTATTGTATGAAATTAATTTGCTCCAAAATATGGAATGGAACATCCTGGACATCTCATTGAAAAATTTGGCATAAAGGCCTGCATCATTGCTACACGAACTAATAAAATACAAGTCATACCACAACCAAGGTACCAACCATGAAACAACATGAAAACAGCGAGCAGGCAAAGACACCGCTAGATGAACTGAAAAGAAAAGAGCAAAGACCACTATCGCATCTAACTAATAAAAGAACAAAGTCGCAAAGATCGCAAAACCAATCAAATAATTGCCTTCAGCACAACATGAGGTCTCTCTTCATGGTACAATCTGACATGCATCGATTTTAGTACGAACATCTCTTCACTGCCCACTGCTCGAGCTAGAACGAAGTCGATTTAAGATTGCCTGCCTCTGTAGCTCAATGTACGCTCTCGTATCACTAGATTCTGAGGATACGCCCATTGTCATGAGCCGAGTCTCATATTCTTCTCTCTTTAGCCTAATCTTCTCCCTTCTCGCCTCAGCCTCCATCTCCCTTGATCTGGCCTCCACCTCCTTGGATTTTGCTTCCCTTTCCCGCACGTCACACATGACCTCATAGTAGCTCTGTCTCGGGGCAGCTAGCTCTTTTTGCAACGCAGTCCACATGCATGCAACCACCAGGCTTGAACCAAATAAAAAGCGTGCCTTCGCCTGTTTCCTTCCTATGGGCTGGCTACTCCCTTCTTCTTCCTTCGAGTCCCCGTCAATACTTACGTGACCCCCCAGAGATATATTGGACCCGGACTTTTGTTTTTTTCCTACTTGCAGTGGCGATGTGACCCTCGGCCAGCCACTTGTGTTCATTCCGGAGAATTATCCAAGCATGCTTCAGAGTCCACACCTTGTCGGTTTCATTCTCGCACGCTTAGCGCCCATTTCCTCCCCGCAAAACAAAAGTGTGACAACATTGAGTCATGCACGCAAAGATCTACAACTTTATCAACTGTGTTCGACAGACTACATATTGCGGACACTTACCCTATCTTGTTCGGTCGCATCGCTGGGTTTAGGGCGTCCACATCACTCTTCAATCCAACGTACCTAGCCACCTCTTTGTTGATTAAGTTCCACCTACCTTGCACTGACCGTTGGGGCCTCACAATTGGTGAATTTTGTCTTCCTGCTTTGTCCAATTCGGCCCTCTACCCCCTTGATCATTCCCATCATCCTCAAGTTGAATGACTGTCTTAGTCACAGCTGCTTTACCCTTACCCTTCCCTCTACCGTGACCTCTCCCTCGTCCCCTCCCTACACCACGGCCTGAAACAATGGGAGGTTGGGTCTCCTCCACCTTATGAACTGATACATTCTCCGCAGTATTGCTACCTGAAGGCACATATCCATATGATTGTTGTGTGCCAACATAGGCTTCTGCACTAGTCCCCTCTCCTAAATTAGGAGACATGTTTGGATAGGGATAATAACCACCCATTGCTGGAGGATAAACAGGAGGGTATAGTGGCCTAGATGGAGTCATATGTGGTAGCACATAATTTGGAGGATATTGGTGGCCAACAGCAGGAAAAGATGGAATGTTGGAGGGTGGACCTATGTTGGGAGCTACCGGTTGAGGTGGGACTAATTGGTCACTGTCGACGAATTATGTCGGCAATATACTTTATGGGGCTATGCGTAAGACCGAAACCCGATGGTAACACAGGAGACAGATTTATACAGTTTCGAGCCCTCAAGGTGAGGTAATACCCTATTCCTGTGCTCGTGGATTGTATTATGGTGGATCTCAAGGATGAAGAGATGCCGAACTAGGGGCCCCTGTCTCCCTTTATATAGTGGAGAGAGGTAGGGTTACAGATAAGTCGGTTATGAAAACTGGGATAGAGATAGGAAGTCTCTCTCTATCCTTTCTTACTGAGTACGTAAGTACCGGATTACAACTGTGCCTTTCTTGTGATACAAGTTGGGTCTTCATGCGGGGCAGGCCCGTCTTCTAGATGGTTGGCGTGACCAGCTCCGTGAGGTAGTCCGCCTAATTTCTCCATGAGGATACCCGGGGACCATGTTATCCACAGTAGCCCCCGAGTGCTTTACAGCCGTGTTGATGCCTTTCTGGATGTATGTCAACCGAGTCATTCTTCGAGCCGAGTGCTCAGACTGAAATCTTCTCTATGCCGAGTGCTCCATTGGCATGCAAGGAGGCTGTGAAGAGCTCAAAAGAGCTTTGCAGGTTGAAATCTCCGAGTGACTCCCAGCCCCATTTCTTGGAGTTCTGAAAGTCGGCGCGATGGTTGGCGTCGTGGCGCGAGTTGAATGTCGATGTAGCTGTTCTCAGCGCAGTGCGAAAAGCTGGCGTAGTAAGTCGGCGCGGCTGTCCTCGGCGCAATGCGCGAGAAGCCGACGTAGTAAGTCGCGCGATTGTCCTCAGCGCAGTGCCCGAGAAGCCGCAAGTTGGGGTGGCCGTCTTCGTCATTCTTGCCGAGCAATGAAGTCGGCGTAGGAGTCGGTGTGGTTGTCCTCGGCCAAGAAGGCGCGAGAAGCCGAGCCGTAGTTTGCACTCTGAATGGCGTAGAGACATGCAAATGAAACCATATAATGCACTCGAGTGCTTTGGTGTAGGCGTCTTGTGCATCGTCAAAGTTGGCTTAGGCGTGGAGCCATGCCGTAGATTGCGCTCGGGGCACGGGTGTTGACACGTAACTGTGCCATGGTCGGTGTTTGTAGCGTAAACACTTCCTTGAACCCCTATAACATGTACATGTAGGATTTAGACAGTATCTGAATATGAAAACATTTGGTCGGATATAAAATCCGACTATCTTTATGTGCGAAATAGCCATTTTTTATTTTTTTTACTTGATGATTTTTGTTAGTCCGAGTGGTTTCTTCCTTTTGTTATGCACTCTGCCCGATTAGTCTAGCCCCCGAGTGCAGGAAGTTGGCACATGGCTTTTTATCCCAGGCACGCGTTTGGATAACATAGAGTTCGCCGTGTTATGGGTTCAGAGCTTCAGTACTCAGAATTATAGCGCACTCGAATTTCACTTAAATCACTAAGTAACAAAAGCAAAAAATAGCTATGAAAAAGATGGGTGCGCGCAAGTGTACACAATTATGTGTAGCCCCCGACTTACTGCTTAGTTGGAATTCAACTAAGTAGCAAGTCAAGAAATAACACGAGTTTATATGTGAAAAGATTATGATGATGAAAAACTTAGCTGCTTTGCGGACGATGATGTTGTCCTTACTTTGAACTTTTAGCCCCCGGGCATATCACCTTGTAGGCTTGAAGCGCAGACGTGGGCTTGTAGCCGTGCCGAAGTTTGCACTCGGGACGCTGGCGTTGACGTGAAGCCGTGCCGAGTTGACGTATGCATGCAGCCGAACCGTATAATGCACTCGGGGTGCTAGCATAGACGTGCAGCAATGCCAAAGATTGCGCTCGGGGCGCTGGCGTTGGCGTGAAGCCGTCTTGGGGAAGTTGACGAGGCATGCAATGAGCCGCATAATGCACTTGGGGTCTTTGGCGTGACGCGTCTTGGCCGTGCCAAAGTTGCGCTCGAGGCGCTGGCATTGGCGTGAAGCCGTGCCGAGTTGGAAGACCCATTCAAATCTCTTTTGAGTTTTCTTGCGATACCCAGACTAAGTGTATTAAATTTGGCAATTGACCCCGGAAGGTATACCGGTATATGGCGGTGCAGGCTCGATATGTCCAAGATGTCGATCCGGCCAGGCTCATGGAGAGCGTACCTAGGGCTTAGCCGAGTGGTCATCTCGAAATTCGTTCGTGATATCCGATTCTGACTCGTGCAGTAACAGGCAATTGACCTGACAAGAGGCAACAATTGACCTAGCATGAGGCATATCACAGGATTAGATTTAACCGAGTGCACCCATAACCAATGTTGTAGGGCAAGCAGCTCAATGAGCGTATCCTCGGAACCTGAACCCTTAATAGCTTCCTGCATCTGATTTCACTTGGTGGTCACCAGCTAGTGGCCTAACATTAGGCATGCTTACTCACTATATTGTTTTTGCGGATGGCGCGTGAGAGCGCACAATAGGTGCGCCGTCGTGAGAGCTCATGGCCTCGCGCCGACCCCTGACCGCTCTCGACGGATGGCATTGGCGTGTAGCCGTGCCAAAGTTGACATAGACATGCAGCTGAGCCGTATGATGCATGCGGAAGTCTTTGGTGTACGATGTCGCCGCGTCAAAGGTTGTGCTCGAGTTCCTGGCGTTGGCGTGTAGCCGTCTTGCCGAAGTTGACGAGGCATGCAATGAGCCGTATAATGCACTCGGTGTCTTTGGCGTGGCGTCACCATGCCATAAAAACCATCTCGCATTATCCTGCATTGTATCCTGTGGAGACAATGAAAAACACGAGTAGTAGAGAAAAAACTGGATTATAAAGCACTATGCATGATGTCCAATTATGTATTTTTATTATGTTACATTGTCGTCCTTTTATCTTTTCCGTATTGATTTACGCTTCTCCGAGTATGGTTAATTCCTTTTGTTAAGCACTCCGCCTAGCTCATCAAGACCTTAGCGTTCGGAGTTGGCGCGGAGCTCTGTCTCCGGACACGCGTCAGGAAACCTAAATTTTGCATAGGAGTCAGAGTTTCACTACTCGGAATGTGTGACACTCCGAATCAGTAAAATTCAACATGGAAAAGAACAAAAGAAACTTGAAAAGAGATGGGTGCAGATAATGCACCTAATTAGGTGTAGCCCCGGCTTACAGCTTAATTGGATACCAACTAAGTAGCAAGTCAGGAGATAAATTATAACGATATAATTGAGTATAAAAATAGACAACTGAGCTGTTGATCGTGTCGTCCTCACGCCCGAGTGAACGAGCCCCCGGGCATGCCACCTTGTCAGCGTGGCTGTTCTCGGCGTTGTGCGCGAGAAGCCGGCGTAAGGAAGTCGGCGCGGCTGTCCCCGGTGTGGTGCGGGAGAGAAACCGGCCTAGGAAGTTGGCGCGGCTGTCCCCGATGTGGTGCGGGAGAGAAACCGGCCTAGGAAGTCGGCGCGGCTGTCCTCAGCGTCGAGCGCGAGAAGCCGGCTTAGGAAGTGGGCCCGGCTGTCCTCGGCGTCGTGTGCGCGAGAAGCCGGCCAAAGGAAGTTGGCGCGGCTGTCCTCGGCGTCGTGTGCGGGAGAAGCCGGCCTAAGGAAGTCGCATGTCCTCGGCGTCGTGTCTGGAAGCCACCCTAAGGAAGTTAGCGGGTCGTCTCGGCGTTGTCTTGAGAAGTCGCCTAGAAGTCGTCATGGTATCCTCGGCGTCATCTTGGCGTGAGAAGCCGACCTAAGTCGACCGGCTATCCTTAGCGTCGTGTCTGAAAGCCGCCCAGGAAGTCGGCCTTGGTGTCCTCGGCGTCGTCGTGCGTGGTCGGCCTAAGGAAGTCGGCCGCCGTCCTCGGCGTCGTGTCTTGGAGAAGCCGGCCTAAGGAAGTCGGCGGGGCGTCCTCGGCGTCGTCGCGTGAAAGCCACCCTAGGAAGTTGACCCTACCGTCCTCGGCGTCGTCTTGAGAAGCCGACTTCTGAAGTCGACGCTGTCGTTTCTCGGCGTCGTCTTGCGAGAAGCCGGCCTAAGTCGACGCTGGCCGTCCTTGGAGTCGTCTTGTGAGAAGTCGGTAGGAAGTCGGCCTGGTATCCTCGGCGTCGTCTTGTAGAAGCCGACCTAGGAAGTCGGCCTTGGTATCCTCGGCGTCGTCTTGTAGAAGCCGACCTAGGAAGTCGGCGCTGTGTCCTCGGCGTCGTCTTGCGAGAAGCCGGCCTAAGGAAGTCGGCGTGGCTATCCTCGGCGTCGTGCTTGTGAGAAACCGGCCTAAGAAAGTCGGCGCGGCTGTCCTCGGCGTAGTGTGCGGGAGAAGCCGGCCTAAGAAAGTTGGCGAGGCTGTCCTCGGCGTCGTGCGCGTGAGAAGCCGGCCTAGGAAGTCGGCGCGACTGTCCTCGGCGTCGAGCACGAGAAGCCGGCCTAAAAAGTCGGCGCGGCTGTCCTCGGCGTCGTCTTGTGAAGCCGACCTATGTAAGTCGGCGCGTCGTCCTCGGCGTCGTCTTGTGAAGCCGCCTAAGAAAGTCGGCGCTGGCTGTCCTCGGCGTCGTCTTGTGAAGCCGCCTAAGAAAGTCGGCGCGGCTGTCCTCGGCGTCGTGCGCGCGGGAAGCCGGCCTAAGAAAGTTGGCGGGGCTGTCCTCGGCGTCGTGCGCGTGAGAAGCCGGTCTAGGAAGTCGGCGCGGCTATCCTCGGCGTCAAGAACGAGAAGCCGGCCTAGAAAATCGGCACGACTATCCTCGGCGTCGTGCGCGCGAGAAGCCTGCCTTGGAAGTCGGCGTGGCTATCCTCGGCGTCAAGCACGAGAAGCCGGCCTAGAAAATCGGCACGACTGTCCTCGGCGTCGTGCGCACGAGAAGCCTGCCTAGGAAGTCGGCTGTCACGGTTTCAACAGAAACCTCTCCTATCGTCGTCATGGTGACGTCTCTAATCTTCTTCTCGCTCCCATCGTCGAGCTTCAATGTCTTGGCGAAGGTCGCGGTTTGTCGTTGTTACCGGATCAACGAGTGGGTGCGGCGGTAGTCGTTGTCGTCATCGTCCCGCTTTGTTGTCGAGGTCTGCCATGCCCTTGCTGAGGTGCACCAAGGATCGCCGAGGTGTCGAGCGAAATTCATGTCGAGCTCCATCTTCGCGCGGGATTCACGTCACCTCCGCGCAGTCTGTCTTCAAACGGTCGCAACGGTCACATCCGAACTCGGTTTTTGACGATCTTGGACTTGTTGGAAAGATAACGAGATAAGCTTTCCAATGCATCTAAAACCACACAAAATTCCATCCGAGTCAATGGGAAATCACGACGCAAGTTTTGTCTAGATTTTGTACGCGAATAGATCGCATCTTCTTCTTGCGTTCGCTTCGCGGTTGAAGTTGTCTTCCGATCAGATCTGACCCGATTCTTCGACGAAAAATTTACCAAGGTTGTTGATGACGAAATCCAAGCCTCCAAAACAAGAAGTTTGGCCGAAGGTGAATTCGAATGCGCTGCCGCCGAGAGATGCCATCGTGCTTGATGAAGATGATCTTAGCGCTGCCCCTACCTGGCGCGCCAACTGTCAACGAATTATGTCGGTAATATACTTTATGGGCTATGCGTAAGACCGAAACCCGATGGCAATACAGGAGACAGATTTATACAGGTTCGGGCCCTCGAGGTGAGGTAATACCCTACTCCTGTGCTCGTGGATTGTATTATGGTGGATCTCAAGGATGAAGAGATGCCGAACTAGGGGGCTCTGCCTCCCTTTATATAGTGGAGAGGGGTAGGGTTACAGATAAGTATCCTAGTCGGTTATGGAAACTGAGGATAGAGATAGAAAGTCTCTCTCTATCCTTTCTTGCCGAGTACGTAAGTACCGGATTACAACTGTGCCTTACCGGATTATAAGTCGGGTCTTCATGTGAGGCAGGTCCGTCTTCTAGATGGTCAGCGTGACCAGCTCCGTGAGGTAGTCCGCCTAATTTCTCCGTGAGGATACCCGGGAACCATGTTATCCACAGTCACCTCTACCTGTTCCACCTTGATTATATCGAAATTGCTCCATAAGTGTGGGCCTCGGCTCCATAGGATAAAATCCGAAACCCATTTTGTGCACATAGTGTTAGACCAGGATCATGCTAACACCGCACATAATTATTACTATCTTAAAAAGCACCTTGTGGTGGTGGTAAGTCCGGTTCAAAAAAATTTGAATCCCCCGTGTAATCCACGGGGCGCAGTGTTGTCCAATCACTCAATCAGCCGCCACCGCCGAACCCACACCAATCCACGTCTTGCAGTGCTGCCCAATAGCTCGCCTCCCCTCCCATTCAGCCCCTCCGGGCTCCGGCTCCATCGCACGCCAACACCTCCGTAGCCTCAACTCTACTGCTGTTCCCCTCCCAGCAGCTCCCCGCGCCGCCAACCTCCTCCTCGTACTCCCTGCCTCCTCCCCACGCCGTCCATCTCCTCACGTCCCCTGCCTCCTCCCCACGCCGCCCTCCCTGCGCAGCCCATCTCCTCCTCACGTCCCATGCCTCCTCCCCGCACCGCCCACCTCCTCCTCGCTCCTCCCGCCTCCTCCCCGGGCCGCCTACCTCCTTCACGCACGGGCAGGTCCTGATTTGGCTCGACGGCCGTTGCCGCCTCCTTCGCCAGAGCTCGCGGTCTCGTCCCCCTCGCGTGCCTTATGCTTCTCGGTAGGTCTGCTGTCCCCACTGCCAACTTCCGTGCCTGCTTCATGTTCTGTTCGCCACTAGCGCTAGGAAAGAGGATGAGCGACACCATCGGCAGGCACCTCACTTTGTTGGAGGCCATCAAAGATGTCTTCTGAATCGAGTTCAGCGACGAGCACCGGGTACAACCTTGACCCTGCTGTGAATTTTGTTTCTTTGTGTGAAATCAAGGTGTTTATAGGTCAAATCTGTCACTTGTCCGCCGTATTGCAATGCTAGCTTTCTCTGCACTCTTTTGATGGATGAGAGAGGATTTCTTGGTGTTATTGGCACCTTGCTGGATTTCTGGTGTCACTCAGGGTGGATTTGGGTGCCTAGATGAGATGGATTTGAGCAGCTTAGACTTTACAGGGAAAGAGAAGAAAGGGAGAGGTTCTGATTGTGTGGTATGTGCCATCAGGAAGCTTTTCTTCTTCGAGTTAATCGTCTCCAAGGAGACTAAATCCTTCTTTTTTCCTTATGACCTGCAGTGTCCTGTTTCTCTCGTCTGCTTGAAACGAAAACAGAAACATCCCCCTTCTCTCGAACATCCCCAAGCTCCATTCCGCCCAAAACTCATTGTTGTCCCAAGAGAAAAGGGAAGCTCTCCAAGTTCGCTGGGCACTCACCTCCTTTATGTAACCAGTCTTGGCTCACCATCTTTGGTTTCTTGCTTGATGGTTGCTGAATTATTCTTCTTTGTTGTCTGGTCTTTGTGTAGATAACAACAAAATTTAATTCTTCTTTTTATGCTTATTAGTTTTGGTCTGAAACAGGCCACCACACCTCGCCAAACGGCAGCCCTCTTTCCCACCAAACCGGCCAGGTCATTGCAGTGATGTGAGTAAAAAAAAATTGTCCATGTTGTTATCCCTGCACTTTAAAATCTATAAGGTTCCCAAGGGATTGCAAGCTGACTCACAATCTATAATCTCCTACGCTTTCAATGCTGCGCAGGAGCGAAGCTGCAAAGACGTCAAGCTGACTCACAATTCTTTCAATCTCCTACGCTTAGTGTCTTCATGCATGCCCCTTGGTACAGTATAAGATGAGAGCAGATTACCGTATCTGAAGATTTCTAATTCTCTTAAATTGACGAGCTGCCCATGTCACTGATCACTGATCATTATTCACTAAATATGAAATTTAGCTTGCCTTCTAAATGTCAGGATTTTGAAATACATCACAAAATAGCCCGAACGAGATCAACCGGTGGGATGGAATCGTAAGAAGAAAGTCCATGAAGCCCAACCCCAACGGCAGTAAGGAATACATCGTAGCCTTCTGGTTTAAATAATTAAGAAGGAACTAGGGTATCGCAATGCTATGTCCTATTAATGTAAAAATGTGTTGGCCTTGTATGCACAGTTCTAGATCTTATTCCATATTTTAAAAGTGGAAAATTTAGGAAATTTGGTTTTCAGAGAAGGAACAATAATGCTATCTGATGTATCTGCTGATTTGGTTCTATTATCTAGGCTGTATGTATTTGTTATGAATTCTTGGAAACAAAATCTGATGCTATTCCAAGTATGTTTCATTTAAGACTTTTGCTTTGCTTCATCTACCTTAATAAGAAGTCACGTTGCTAACATGCTAATGTTGATTTATATTATCTTTTTTTCTGCACCTATGTGGCCACAGTGGCAAACCACATTCCCTCTCATGACCATTTGCCCACTGTGGGTGCCTGTATGACTCCATTTCATAAAATATTGTTGTTTTACCTGCACTTATTACTTGTAAAATTCACTGTTTTTTCTTTGATGTACACGTCAGTGATGCAGGTAGTTTGTTGACTTGTTGTCATGCTCACAACTAGCATTAAGACAAGTGTGAGTTCATGGATCAAGGTGTGAGATAATGCCGTGTGGAGATCACCTAGCTATGATAATGATCTAATATTGTAAACGATCATCCCTGCTTATCACTTCTGCCACTTTCCAACATTTTGAATTTAACACGTGCAGAGATTTATGCTTGGACTAATCTGGCATATGCATACAGGGCAACTTGTTGTGTTGTGATGTTATGGTCGCCGATGAGTGGGCCACATAGGAGTGGTGCAAGCTGCAGCTACACGCCGAGTGGTAGGGCAACAAACGACCCAAGGATGATGGAGCGAAGTCATATGGGATTGTACAAAAATCATAAGTTTCAAACCCAAAATGCCACTAAGAAAATGCATGAGACGATGATATTAATTTTCGACTCGTTGTGAACTTTTTTGCCGATATTTATGAGTTGATGTTGACTCCATACAATTTGGTGAACCTTCTTGCTAATTAAGACAAACAAATGCTGTATGGAAGAGTTGTCTTCATGAAAAGCTAAGATATCCCATCACTGGAATGTAAAAAATTGCTTGTTAAATCAATACATTTTTTGGCTAAAATATTAAGGATATTATATTGTTTAGGACGTAAGTGAATTTTCACTTTGCATATTCAGGACCTCGCTTGCATTTTGCATTTTGTATTTGGCATACCGATTAAAAAAATGTCGCTCTTTTGATATTTCATTGTAACGCATGGGCATTGTACTATTTGTGCAAAAGGTTCGGTGGCTGCTGTGGCGGGTGGTGCAACGGTGCAGCCGTGTTATCATGTCGCCGCTGTGTGGTAAAGGTGTGCCCATGGATGTATGCTATTAAAAAAGTCTCGCGGCGGTGGAGACCGAGCCAATTTTTATCTCCACGGTCCATTCCTTCATTATCCAGCAGTCCATATATTATAAAAATGCTTTCTATTTATTTACACTTTATTCCAGTATGATGTATTTATAGAGGCTTTCTTAGTTAAATATGTGCTATTGATTTAACTTACTTTCTTATTTTACTGTATTCGAATTAAAGGAAAGTTTAAATGACACTTATGAAAAATTAGTTGGAGACGAGGGTACGTAGACGTGAGAGTCGAGCATGTAAGGCATAGCTAAATGCATAAGAAAAATATTGTTCATAACATAGTAGGACATAATTAGTTAGTAGAAAAGCACGGGCACTTAACTAGTTATTACAATAAGCTAGAATCAAACTTGCCATTCTTAACAGATTAATTACATATAAAGTTCAAGAGTATTTTCGAAAACTCAGGGTGTAAGGCCAAGTAGGTCCTGTTATTACAAACTAAAACCTAAAACTACCTATGGACAGCATGGCGGAAGTAGAGAGGCAACAACAGGCATGTGGCTGAAGTCGACCTTTAGTCTTCGCCTGGGTCTTCATCCTCTAACTCGTCTCCTCCACTGTAACAATCATATGGGTCCTTGCCGTCATCCTCCTCACCTAAAATGTGGGTGGGTGCGAGTGTGAGCACGCAATCAACTGCGCTCGTGAACCAAAATCTTGCCGAATACAAATCAGAAATGCAAAGCCTTTTTGGTAGAGGGAGGCCTAATATATAGCTTTTCCCAAAATCAAAGACGTATCGGGCCATATATGTATGCCAATTTCTTCAGATATTAATATAATCAGAATGGCGACTACGTATCCTTAATCAAGGAACACGTGTCCCCACGTGACAGACACATACCATCGCCATGGTCATGGTCTCCACAATCGGTGGACTAGCTCCCATCGCCACGGTGAGCTATTCCCGACGGTATGGCGAATCCATGCCCATACTACAACTGGCGCACGGTTTCCATCTTCTAGCGAACCCATGCCCATACTACGACTGGCGCACGGTTCCCAGGCAGCGGCGGTAGACTCACCCTCTTCAACAAGAGGCGTGATCCCCTTGAGCTCAACTATGGCCAGGATCCTCAAATCCAATCAGCAAGATCTCAGAAGTTTGTGACTTTGTTCACACTCAGGTTTTGTAGATACCCGAGTGTATGGATTGTTTCTTTGGTCTGTCGAGTGTAAGGAATACTCAAGAATGGGGCTCGACACATTTCCATAACCATGTACTCGAGATATTCACCAAGATTTGACTATCCAACATGAAGCCATTCAGATGCTTCAATGTTGTAGTCTTGATCAGAGGAAATGTAACTCTGTCGTGGTACACGTTATGAAAATGATGCGACCGTACCATAGAGGTACCTGCTCCGCGTACGGTGTTTGTTGGGATCAAATTGTACCGTTGATAGCGCGCTATACCGTTGCACTTGCACCGTTGATAGCGGACTATACCGTTACTTAGATTGACCCGTCATCCAAAAACCGTACCGTTGACAGCTAAGAAATTGATCAATGGACTCTAGACTTAAGCAGGTCTATGCCATGTTCAAAGACTTATTAGTCATAAAGTTTAATTTCCTAAACCTTAGGTTATCAAAGAATGGGATAGGAAAAGTCAAAGAGAGATTCGTGCTTACTAGCACAGCTTATAGAAAGGAATAGCTAGACTGGCTCTATTTGCAATTGAAATTATTATAAGGTATTTGAAAGTCCATTTGGCATGCAAACTATTATTGGAAATCAACATAGTTCAAATAAAAATTGGGCAAAAGAATGATCAAGAGATTTTGGCTCGCCTGTTTCTTCATGGTCCGGGTCTTGTACTTGATCCTCGTCCGGCAGGTCGTCCGTCGTCTCGTTCTCTAGAGTATCGAACAATTCAAAGTAAATATTTTGCAATAGATCGATGAGGGTTGTTCGGGAAAGGGATTACTTAGGATCTCGCGCAGATTTTTCCTACTTGATTATTTATTCTTATTATATTGGTTTTGGGGATGAGAAATGTACAGATTATAGTTTAGTTTTTACTAATTAAATATATATATTTGAATACATATTTTCACCTTTTTGGTTAGTTGCTTTTTAATATATTATCTTATAGGTAATATTGTTTTAGGTATTTCTTATATAGCTTATATTTGCTTAGATTACCTAGTTTTTAATTTTTAAAAGTATAAATGTTACTGCAAACCTCTTCAAATTATTTTTATTAGGTTCCTTAAGTCTTATAGTATTTTATAGAATTTTTACATAAGTTTTGGGAGGGTATCTAGTATCTTTTAGAAATTATAAATCAATATATAGTATTCTTTATTTAGTAAACGGGTTAAAACTTCTGTAACAGTAACGGGCTTAGCCCGTTCTTGTTTCGGTTTGGTCCACGGGGAAGAATATGGCCCAAGGCCAAACAAATTTATGCTTGCGCTGCCTCCTCTGAGAGCGTGGCCGTGACGATGGGTTCCACCGGTCGGCGACGGGGCAGTGGCTGACGTGTGGGCCATGAGGACCCACGGGTCAGAGGCCGAGCGCGGCCCGGGAGAAGGTGTACTTCGTCCGTGCGTCTTCCACGATGGGAGGCGGCTCTGGCATGGAGGCGTGGTCACTTGAACGGACGGGTGGGTCCTCAGGCCCACTTGTCGGTCTCAGGTGAAAGGTGGCCGCGGGAATTTTAAATTCCACGCATTGTGGCGCTGGGCCCCTCCTGGCAGTGAAAGGTGTGGAGGACGTCGGCACGATGTCAACTCACCGTCTCCTCTGGCCGAGCTCCGATGAAGACTCCGACGTTGATTCTAGGGAGCTACAGTGCAGGTCTCGACTGCCTTATGTTACCTATAAGTTTGGGACATCTAGGTGCAGGTCGTCCTGCCCGGGTTTTGGCCGACGGCGAGCCGGGACGGCGGTGCCATGGCCGGAGCAGCCATCTGCTACGGTAAGAAGGTGCTAAGGCAATTTGGTCTTGTTTAAGCCCGGATTTTGAGTGAGGAAGCTTCGGGGAGCTATAGGGATGCTTAGCCGATGTCTAGTTGGGGTGGAGGTGGTTCAGAACAGACTGGCGGCGGTGAGACCGTGAGCAAGGCAAGCAGGGTGTTGGTGGTGGCCTTCCTCGGTGGCCAATAGCTTGAACTCGCCTCGGGAGGAGCTTGGCGATGATCTGGGACTGCTTCAGGCCGAAGAAGCAAGTTTGGGCGGCAACGGCTGGCCGGAATTTAAAAAGGGGGTGAAACTGGCCGAGTAGGAGAAAACGGCCAAATTGGGGCATCGAACTCCCTTTTATAGGGTTGCCGGAGTGGCTAGGGGCATTCCGGGCATTCGCGCGACGAGGGCCACACTGGAATTTAACCTGGCTTAGGTGGATTTGGCCGGGGATGTTACCCGAGGTGGCCACTGTTACGGCGGCGAAACGGGATTTGCCATCGCGCTCTCCGTGATGATGGTGAGAGGATGAGGTGGCGCGACGTGGCGGCTTCCCCAATGCTGACTCATCAACATGGGACGGTCCGAGCGACGCCAGGTCGGCTCGATCTGGCACAGGGCACGTCGGTGGGGAGGACGAAGCAGGGAGGAAGAAAGGAGAAGGGCGCCGGGGTGGGCTTGGCTGGGCCGGTCCGGCTTGGGCTGAAGCTGTGGCTGGCCCAGCTCGGCCTGGGAGTAGAGAAAAAGAAATGAAAAGAAAAATAAAAGAGAAACTAGGCCCAATTGGGTCATTTAATCAAATTTTGACATTATAGATTTCTCCCTTGAATTCTTTTTAAGAAAACCCCCCTTTTTTTTGCCTAATAGTTTTTATCTTAAATTTTTCCTATGTGCTTATTTTGAAATTTTTGAGTAATTACCCCTTCTTCGTTATTTTAATATTTTTGATTAAATTTTTCCACTTAAATGCCTAATTTAGTTTCTTTATTCATAATTAAGCACTTATTTACACATTTCTAAGTTTATATTGTTTTTAGTTCTTTTATATTATTTATATTATTTTCTTTTTCTTGTTTCTAAAAATTGGGGTGTTACAATAAGGCGCTGGAAACCAGGATCCATGTTATGCCTAATAGTGAATGAAAGAAAACCACGGTTCCTGAGTTCCAACTGATGTAAATAATATAACAGGCAAGGAAAATGCGCAACAAACATAAATATGGAAGCTATAACCGAGAAAAGGGTTTAGCACATGTGATGCCCAAATAATTCCATAAGCGAGGAGGGTTACTTCCATATAACAAGTGAGAATTTAGCAACAGATAGCTTCCAATTTCTGTAAAATATGATTGAGCGATTGGTGTATGTCATGAAAATGTTAAAAGGCATATTCCCTTGGTTGGACGCAACAGTTAGCTTCCAATTTAGCAACAGGTACCTTCCCATTTCTTTATTAGTTTGCTTAGTAAATTTGCTTATGGAATGATATAACGCAAAGAACACCGTTTAGGAGATGTGGGTTTTGATCTGTGCATGTTTTGATTCTACAACTAAAGCCAAGTGACCAGGACAATGAGGCTCAAATTGGTTAATTTATCTATGCAAAATGGACATCATCGAAGAGGCAAACGAAACCTTTCCATGAGCACCACCAAATCAACAGGGAAAAAAGAAGCAAGCAACCAACAAGCACCATCTAGCTAGCTAGGCATATATATCTGCATATACTAGCCGGAACAATAGAGACAACAGGAAGGAAGTCATGACCATATAAAGAAATTAATATGGAAATTAAGCATATATTACATCCACAATTAACTACAACCTTCCCCACCTCCCAACATAGGTCCAATTTTCTTTGTAATCCGGACCTCCACCTACCCAAAATGAGCAACCAAACCAAGACCGGTTGCCCTAGTCGGCAACGCTCTCGGACACCATCGACATGGACACGATGAAATCGAGGCTCGCGGAGCCAGCGCCTTTGGCCCGCACCGTGACCTTGGTCGACTCCAGCGACCGCGTCTGGGCGATGAATCCTACTTCCAGATCTACTTGAACTCCGGCGAATCGACGAGGGGAACCCACAAAAATAGCTGCGAGGAAGGGAACAACTCACCTTTTCCTCCGATGACGCGGCGGTGTTGGAGCGGACGATGACTGCGACGAAGCTACAGGGGAACCAAAAATAGCCTTCTCCGGTAGCTCTGCCAGATCTGCCTCCCCGTGATTCGTCGATGCCGGCCTTCGATGCTCCACCAAATGGCCCCGCACAGCCCGCCACCGCTTCCCCAAACCACCGCACGCAGGTTGGCGCGAGTCGCCGGTCGTTGCCGCTGGAGAGGAGAGAGAGTGAAGAGGGGGGCAAACTCTAACCCTTCTTTTTTCGTGTCCGCGAGCCAAAACGCTATCCGTTAATCCTTGCATAGTGTTTCTGCTGGAGCGGTATGGTAACGCTATGCACAGTGTGCTGTGGAGCTACAGTGCTTATATGGCTACTGCTGTGGATGCTCTCAGCGACACTCGGTTCGTTGTCCTCGTTCCAGATGAGGGTGTTTGGTTGCTTTCTCTTATGAGTCTGGTTCATCCAACTCAGCCAGGCTGGTTGGATATGAGATGTGTAGATGTAGAGATGGTGTTTGGTTAAGTATTTGGTAGACATATATTTTGATATTTAAATATTTCAAAATTTATATGGCAAGTGTGGTCTAGTTTTGTTCGAAAAAATGTCAAGAACCCATTTTTAAAATTGGTTTTGTAATTAGAGATGCTAATCAAAAGATAAAAGCAAAAAAAAAAAGAAAAAAAGAAAGAAAAGCAAGGTGCGCCTGTGGCTTGGCGTGGTCTTTGCGTGTGGCCCCGGGGCGGAGAAAACGATGCTCTCGCTGCTGCATGCCTAGAAACAGACAATTTGGCCTTCTCTGGAGAGTCAGGATTTGAGATACCTTTTGCATCAGTTAGGCCAAGCTCAGATCAAGAGAAGACAAACAAACACCCAAAATATAAAGATTCTATATCTAGAGAGCCAGATCTCCATCCATGCAATGAACCAAACAGCCCCTAAAAGTTTGTTGGGCCTGACTCATGCAACACCGTGGCCACGAATTTTTAATCTCAATGACATTTGGGCTATTTTTCTTCATTATTATTATCTATGTATCTCCTATAGTGGGAACCAACCCGGCTCAGCCGTGGCTCCACGTTGGCCGAAAAAGAGGAACTGTCCGATCTGTCTTTCCTCCCTGATCGGACGTCCACCGTGCAACGCCGAATGGTGAATGCAAAAAACCCTTTGGCTTTCTGATTTTCGATCCACATCCCTTCACTGTCACGACCATCCGATCGACTGATCAAACGGCTCTGCGTCCAATTTTTCGTCTTTACCCCTCCCCTTCTCGCTCCTCAACCCACCATCCTCTGCCTGTTTCTCTCCTCATGCCAGCGCCACCCCGCGCTCCTCTCACTCCCACTGGATTCCTCCGTACCGCTGTGCACCGTCGAGTCCGACTCCGCCGCCGAGGCCGGGAGCCGCCGCAGCCTCGCCTCCTGGATGCAGAGATGTAAATGCATCTAGGCCCCCTTGTTGGTTTTGGTGATTAAATGACAACACAATTAGAGAACTAATAGTTTTATTTGAGAAAAGTTGAGTAGTGGTTCATTCATAGCGAAAGGAAAGAACTTGGGGACTTCTACGCCATTCTTTCAAAATCATGCGGCATTAAGACAATTAATTGTAATATTTTCTTTTTCATTGAGTTTAAGGATAAGCTGCACTATCAAGGGGGATTTGACAGGAAATCACTTTTATGATACTCTTGTGTTCATTTGATGGACCTAGTATAGCAAGAGTGCCCAAACACATTTCCGAAATCACTCTTAGGCTAGCCACTGCCAAAAATCCGGAATCTCCGAATAAACATCCGGATACTCCGGGTTATGCCCTTCTGTCTGGAACCTAATTATTTAAGTTCATCCGGATTCTCTGGATTAAACTTCGGATATTCCGGATTGAACCCCGGATACTCCGGATGGAACCCCTCTGTCTCTGACCCCTTTTATCCGGAAGTTCTGGATGTTAATCCGGATACTCCGGAATATTTCACTGTAACGGTCAGATCTAGACCTTCACATAAATATCTCTTGTCGAGACCCGCAAAACGGAGTCGAGTCCCTTCTGTGCTTTACCTGTACTAGCCCCTAGATCAAGTAGCTAGTACACACAGATTCCAGATCTTTGGATCATTGCCATTACAATTCGAACAAATATTATATCAGAGTGCGTTACAAGGCGCTAAATCAGAGTACAAAATTCAAACACACAGGCCTTACATAGCGGAAGTGTAACATGTAGCGGAAGTCTTAACAATTTTTCATAACTCCAAATGTAAGAAACAAAATACAGCAATTAATCCCACAGGCGAGCTATAGTAGCGTCCTAGGCGTCGAGGAATCTTCATCTTGAGCTCCAACATTGAAATCTTCATCTCGGTACATCTCTTCCTGGGATACCATTGCTGATCACAACCTGCTCGTTGTAATGAGCAGCCCGAGAATAAACTCGAGGTAAGTAATCTTTATTACTTGCAAGACAATGCCTAGATGCTATACAGGTTTCAAGGAGGGTTTGGGGTAGTTTTGCATAAAGCTGTTTTAAACTTTTATACCTAGTTTGAGAAAGCGGTTTTGAAATTGAGGTTTGAACTTTATAATTCTTTTGTTCAGAAAAGATAGCACCTACTGACTTAACCAGATCATCATAGCACCCACCATGAAGACAACTACGCACATGCAACACCGATTGCAAGGCAATTCCCAAAACCAAGAGAGGGAGAAGAGAGTTTTACAAAACTACAGTGAGGTAGCTTCCATCGTTCACCCTTAACCATTGGGCGAGGCTTTCATGAAAGTTTACACTCTGCAGAGGTTGTACGCTTTACCCATGAGTAGGTGGCTTCCTAGGAATCACCCAAAGGAAGTGGACACCACGAGGTCTTTCACCACAACATTCCTTTAGACCGGCATTCCCACTAAGGTTTCCACACCAATGCCCCTCTTGTGCCGATAGGTTCTGTTCTATGGACACACCTGAATACCCACTCCCAACCACAAAGGAAGGTTTTGTTCTTATGGACATATTCAGATGCCCACTCCCTATTCCACCAGGAATGGCAGACTAAAAGTCCGAAGGGTACTCAATCAGGACCTGCCCATACAGGCACTCAACGGTTGCACTGTTGAACTAGTCTAGGTACCACCAAGAATCGGTCCTTAAGTCAAACGGGTATGGTCCACCATCAACCCAATCTCGAGCATACTACCACCGAGCAGTTGCAAACCACCTTGCAACCATCCACCCCGATTGAGAAACCATTTAAAAAGCCCGGGATAGCACCCACTATCCCTACAGACAATTCTCGACACGGCAGCACCCACTACTGGCCATTCAATTTGCAATCAAGTTTTTGTCGAGGTTGAATACAAAAGTAAGTCTCTAGATTGCAATGACTAAGCATGTAATGTAAAAATCACTAAGCAAGGATGGCAGCAAGATTAAATAATATTAATTAGCTAGGGTTGATGAGGGTGGCTGTGTATATCATTCATATAGGGCCTTATCTACAACTTAGCTTAAATATTGTTTTTAACTTTTAATTAGCATCTAGGTTTTGCAAAGTCTAATAAAACAGTTATGAAAACTAGGTAATAGCAACATGGCACAATGACTTGCCTTGATCCGGTAGTCCAAGTGATCACCTAAGACAGATCTCCTTCAATGACGGATCTAACGTTTAAAAGAGACGGCAATAAGAACCATATGCGATAAAGTATAATGCATGCATGACATGATATGAGATGAATGCAAACAGTACAGAATAGTACAATAAAATTTTATAAAACTTCTGCAATTGATTTCACCATTATTGGAAATTCCTATAATTAGTTATGATTTTTATAAGCTTAATATTAAAGGTATAAAGAGACATTATTATAAATAAATTTTCAAAGAATTCACCAAAATAGTACAGAAATTATGTTATAATATATCTATGTCGAAAACAATTTTTGATATTTTTGGATCTATATTTTATTCTATAAAATTCCTACAAGTTTAAGCACTAAGATAATTATTAAAAATTAAAATTAACAGAAATATGTAAATAATAAAAATAATTTAGAATTTTATGAACCTAATAAAATTTATTTCACATTTTTCTGAATTTTCTATGAATTTATATGCAATTAACAATAATATTCTGGAATAAAAAAGAATAAAGGGGAAGGAGGGAGCTCATGCCAGCGGCGAGCTCCAATAGAAATCCGGAGGCTCCGGCGCATGGAACGATCACAGGTAGCCCTAGAGGTGCTCTAGGGACCACGGGGAAGAGGAATTAACGGGCAGTGGTGAAGAATCCAAGAAGAACAGCGGCGGCGGCTGTTGTGGTGGCGCTCCGGCGAAGGGACGGCTCAGCCGGGGCATGGAGAAGGAGTAGCAGGACATAGATAGGAAGAGGGAGACGTGGGGTTGGTAGAGGAAGGCGAGGAACTGAGTCTCACCCCTAGAAATGGACAATCTGGACGAACAAGGGCTGCGGCAGATTTTGGCGAGGTCTTCGGCGATCAAATTCGTCGCGCTCGAGTGACGATTCTCCGAGCGCTTTGTTGGGATGGATTCGCAATGAAGATAGCCAGGACATCCTCCGACGGTTTGACAAAATTCGCATCGAGGCGGTGCTAAGGCGAGGAAGAGTAGAGACGACCAAGAATCGGGAGGCCGATCTTCGGCGTTTGATTCCCGGAGCTACGGACATCGGATCCGCGAGTTCCTGGGCAAAATGGAATCGTGAGAAGATTATCTAGGACGTCCTAGAACAGTTTTGGAAAAGGATACTTACTCAGGCCGAATCAAAGAAGAAAGCAAAGGGGAAGAGGGAGCTCGAGCTGGGGATTTTGAGAGGAGACAGGGAGGTGAGAGGAGGTGGCTTAGTGGCCATTAACACCACTAATGGCAGGTAATTGAAGCCAATAAGGGTTTCACGGCTAGATTAAGGCAAGGGGGGTTAGGGAGTGAATGAGGGGGGTTAGGGAGTGAATGAGAGGGGGAGTTTGGGAGTGAATGGAGGGGGAGTTTGCTGCGTTGCACAGAGAAGAGGTGGGAGAGGAAGAGGGAAAACTGAGAGAGAGGGAAGGAGAGGTAGAGAGGGGATGACAGGTAGGGTCAGGAGTTAACGAAGGGTTTTTAAATTACATTTTCTGATTTTCTCTTTTAAAAACCAATTTACAAATATAATTTTATTTTCTCTTTTGCAATTTAAATACTTATAATTTAATTACCACCCAAAATTATTTGCAAACAACTCAATTAATTTTAAAGTTTTTATTAAACAAGTAACATACTCATTTTATTAAAAATTATTTTATTTAAAAAGAATTTTAATGCAAAGCAATGCATGATGCACATGAATTTTTTATTTTTGAAAATGAGGATGTTACACCTCTCCACATCCCCACCTACTCGGTGACAGAGCCATTTATTGACATTTAGTGCTCCAACTTTCTCTCTCCAAGCTCTTGAACCCTAGCTCTCTCTCCCACCTTGAGTGCTTAGTGATTTGAGGTTTTCGGTGAGGAGAAAGGGCAAGATTTGAGTGCTAGTGCTTGCTAGATCCATCTTGAGCACTCGTTCATCCTCCAAGCTTGATTTCTTGGTGACTTCATTTTTCTTGGAGGTTGAGGCTTCTTAGGCAGCTAGAAGTCGCCGGTGAGCTCCCAACGAGGTTGTGGTGAGCCCCAGAAGGTTGTGAAGGTTGGTCTCGCCTCCGCAAGGGAAGAGACAAGGAAGAAAACCGGTGAGTGCTTTGTGCAACGCCGGGAGGAAAGGGTCAAGAGTGACCCCGGCTTTGTGCCGCCTCAACGGAAAGTAGGATACCCTCAAGTATCCGAACTTCAGTAAAAACTTATGTGGTTCCTCTCGTTCTTGCTTGTTCTCTTTGCTCTCTTCGTTCTTGTGCTTGTACTAAACTTGTGAAGCCCCGATTTACTTGAGTAGTTGCAAGGCTGTAGATCTTCACTTGCTACAGGTATACCGAGCTAAACTAACCCCTTTTGTGCAGGTAGTATCCTTAGATTTGCTAGGGATTTGAAAATCCCCATCAGCAGCATGAACCCCGGAACATTCCGGATACAAATCCGGATACTCTGGATTACTTCTCCGGAGTATCCAGACTAGACTCCGGAACCTCCAGGTTAGGGTCTGCTGGTTATAATTATTTTTTCGCTGTAATTTTAAATTAGCCTATTCACCCCCCTCTAGGCGACATCCTCGATCCTTCAATTGGTATCAGAGCTTGGTCTCTTGTGTTTGGCTTAACCGCCGCGGAGATTTAGGATGTCGGCTAAGGAGGATGATGGCGCCGTGATTCCCTCCAATGTTTCGGAGAGAACAGGTCCTGAGTATTCCTTCGATTATTCCACTATGGAAACAAGTAAATCCTCATCATATGTCTCCGCATCGTCGGGTAAGGTGCCGCACTTTGACGGTACCCACTATTCGGCGTGGAAGCATAAGATGATGATTTACTTGGGTTCCATTCACCCAGATGTTTGGGAAATTGTTCAGATAGGTTTCAAGGCCAAGGATCCTACAAAGCTCACCTCCGAAGAGAAGGTCAAGCACATAAATGATAAGGCCACGAATGCTATAGTGGGTGCATTGTCCGCAACTGAGTTCAACCGCATTGATGGGCTTGTAGAGGCTAAAGCTATATGGGAGACACTCAAGGTTGCACATGAAGGCACATCAACCGTCCGTAAGACTAAGATCCAAGTCCTCAATGGCAAGCTTGGGCGTTATGTTCAAGAAGAGGATGAGAGCTACACTGAGATGTTCGATCGCTTGATGATCTTGGTGAATCAAGCAAGAGGACTAGGTGCTAAGAATTGGCCGCTTTCAAAGGTTGTAGAATTGATGCTCCGTGTGATCACTCCGAAGAACCGCAACTTGGCTCAACTCATCCGAGAGGAGCTTGACTTCGAGTCGCTCACACCACAAGATATACATTGAAGACTCGTTGCCGATGAGATGTCGGCCTTGGAAGCCAAAGCCATGAGAGAGCATGCCAAGTCATCAAAGAAGAAAGGAGTTGCTTTGAAAAGCTCTTTGGGTTCAAGTGGATCCAAGTCCATAGGGAGCTCCAAGAAGATTTATGAAGCTAGCTCAAGTGACGATGATAATGACGATGACATGAGCATGGAGAAAATGGCTCTCTTCGTGAGAAAATTCAACAAGTTTCTCAAGAAGAGTGGGTTTGAAACCGAAGATGGATACAAGAAGAGCACTAGCAAGTCTAGGGGAAGGCACTCCAAGAGAGCGTGCTACGAGTGTGGTCAAACCAGCCATTTTATTGCAGAGTGCCCCAACAAAAAGAATGACAAGGGTGATAATAAGAAGAAGGATCGGCATTTCAAGAAGGACAAGAGCGACAAGGGCAAGTACAAGAAGAAGGGGCATGCTAATATTGGAGAAGAGTGGGACTCCAACTCTGAGATCGACTCGGATTTGGATTCCTCCTCCGACTCCGATAATGAGGGGATTGCATCCATCGCTATCGCTCCTACCACTACATCTACTACATCGAAGAAGCTCTTCGACGACCTTAGTGATGATGATGAGGACCCCAAGTGTCTCATGGCCAAAGGCCGAAAGATATCATCCAAAGTCTCTATTGCTCATATTTTCGATCCCTCTAATGACTTAAGTGACGATGATGATTGTGATAATGCCTTATTCAAGTCTATGAAGGATTTTGATGTTGATAAGCTAATTGCTATGTTGATGGAAATTGAGAGGCAAGAGGCCTCACTCGAATCTCAAGAAGATGAACTCATCCTTGAAAAGGAGAGGAATCTTGAGTTAGAAAAGAGTCTAGCCCGTGAGATGAAAAAGAATGAGGAGATGGCCAAGCTTTTAGATATGGCCAAATCTCAATAGGCAAATCTCGAGATCACCAATGCTTCACTCGTAGAGGATCTTGCAAAAGCGAAGGATGCTTGCAAGGCTCTTGAGGTGAAGCTTGATGATCTCTTGAATAACTCCTCTACTACTTCTCACATGCTTACCTTCCCTTTATTACCATGAACTAGCAATGGTTGTGCCAAGTGATATAATATTGAATTAGACTCTTATGCGACTAACCTTGAGACTTTGCAAATGTTGGCTCTTGAAAATGAGAAGCTCAAGGGTATGCTAGAGGATGGACTCCAAAAGTCCTACAAAGTGAGTAAAGGGCTCGATGAGTTCCTTAGCAAAAGACAAGGCAATCGCAACAAGGCGAGGCTTGGGTACATTCTATCAAGGGACAAGAAGAAGCCCATTGTGATTGCCCCTATGACGAAGCCCATTCAATTCGTGAAGGCCAAAGGAACATCACCACACAAGAACCAATTTACTTTCTTTGCTTCTTATGTGCGTAAGCGAACTAACTTTGGTCGTGTTGTTGCTTATCATGTTGGGCCCAAACCGAGTGGATCTTCACGTGTGAAGTCCATTTGGGTGCCCAAATCACTTGTTACTAATATGCGAGGACCCAAACAAGTTTGGATACCTAAAACCAAGCTTGAATATCTTTTGTAGGCTTATCTCTCCGGTGGGTCAAGTTGGATTTTGGATGGCGGTTACACACACCACATGACCGGAGAGAAGTTTATGTTCTCAAGTATAGATTCAAATGGCTCAAATAGTGAAAGAATCGTGTTTGGTGATAATGATAAAGGTGAGGTGATGGGTTTAGGTAAGATTCCCATCACAAAAGGCCTCTTCCTTTCAAATGTCGTACTAGTCGAATCGTTAAAATACAACTTGTTATCCGTCTCTCAATTGTGTGAGACAGGATACAATTGTGTGTTCACTAATAAGGATGTGGAAGTTTCGAAGAGAAATGATGGTTCGATAGCCTTCAAGGTTCATTTAAAGGGAAAGCTCTATCTAGTAGATTTCTCTATGGATAGGCTTAAACTGGAGACTTGCTTGATTGCTAAATCTAGCATGGGTTGGCTTTGACATCGCCGACTAGCCCATGTTAGGATGAAAAACCTTTTCACAAACTCGTTAAGGACGACCACATCTTTGGACTAACAAATGTCACTTTTGAAAAGATAGGTTGTGTAGTGCATGCCAAGCCAGGAAGCAAGTTGGTGTCGCGCATCCCGCCTAGAATATCATGACTGCAAGAAGACCTTTGGAGATGCTTCACATGGACTTGTTTGGACCAATTGCTTACTTGAGCATCGGAGGTAACATGTACGGACTTGTGATTGTTGATGATTTTTTTCACTTCATTTGGGTTTTCTTTTTGCTTGATAAGAGTGAAGCTAAAGACACATTCAAGAAGTTCATGCGGAAGGCACAAAGGGAATTTGAAGTAACGATCAGGAAGATCCGAAGCGACAATAGAATCGAGTTCAAGAACATGGGCATGGGAGAGTATCTCGATGAGGAAGGCATCAAACATGAGTTCTCGGCACCCTACTCTCCACAAGAAAATGGGGTGGTCGAGAGGAAGAATAGAACCCTCATCAAGATGGCACGGACGATGCTCGATGAATAGAAAGTCTCCGACATCTTTTGTTTGGAGGCCGTCAACACTGCATGTCATGCCATAAATTGACTCTATCTTCGCAAGCTTTTGAAGAAGACGGCTTACGAACTGCTTACTGGCAAGAAGCCAAATGTTAGCTACTTTCGTGTGTTCGGAAGCAAATGCTACATACTCAACAAAAAGGCTAAGTCATCTAAATTCGCTCCCAAAGTTAATGAAGGTTTTCTTCTTGGTTATGGTTCTAATGCGTCGGCATACCGAGTTTTCAACAATACCTCCAGTGTAGTTGAAATTTCGTGTGATGTGACGTTTGCTAAAACTAACGGCTCTCAAGTGAAGCAAGTTGATCTAAATGTGTTGAACAGTTAAAAACCACCCAGTGAAGCTATCAAGAAGCTGGCCATAGGAGAAATCAAGCCCAATAATCAAAAGATGATGATAAAGAAGGTGGACAACACACCTCTACTCGGAATGTCCGAAATAATCCGGATTCTACTCCAGATAGTCCGGATCAAAATCCGGATACTCCGGATTCCAGTGTGCTGGTGGAACCCCCTACATCTCAACCACAAGATGTTGATGATTCCGAGGAGTCTCATTGTCGACGAATTGCGTCGGCAATGTATTTTATAGGGTTATGCGTGAGATCACAACGCGATGGTAGCACAGGGGGCAGGATTTATACAGGTTCAGACCCTCGTAAAGAGGTAATACCCTACTTCTGTGCTCGTGGTTTTGTATTATGGGGTGTCGATGACAATGAACAAATATGATCATGATGATTGTATGAGGGATTTCAAGATCGAATTGGATGTCAAACTAGGGACCCTTGACTCCTTTATATAGTGCAAGGGGTCGGGTTACAGATAGGTTCCCTAATCCGTATAAGGAAGATAAGGGACATAACCGAGTTGGTTACGTCTATTTCCACGTATTCGAGTAGAATTAGGATTCTTTTCCAGATAGGGCGAGTCGGGCCGCATCATCCACCAAGCCTGTCTTCTGGAAGATCCCTGTGACTTGGCCCAAGGAGGTAGTGCGTCCAAGCGTCTGTCCCCGAATACCTGGGACCCATGTTGTCCACAGTAGCCCCTGAGTGCTTCGTGGCTGAGTTGTTTTGATTCTAGGTTTAGCTTGCAGCCCATCAAGTGTAGTCCGAGTGACGTCACTCTTTGTTCGGGTGATGAAGTTCCGTCTGCTAAGTAACCTACTGATCAAACAACACAGTTGCAAAGGACTCAAGTTAAAATCTCAAACCTCTTAAAAAGATGTTTGGTGCCCAGTCCGACTGGTCGGCATGCTGGCTAGTGGCCCCACGGAGAGGCATACCAAAAAGTGGATGTAGCCGAGTGATCAGTGTCACCCTGCTTTATCCTCCCTGTTACAAATTATGACATTCGGATCTGACGGGCAGAACTCGACATTCGGTCCAACATGGGGCATGTCACAACTCGTGTAGGGTGTTCAGGCGCCCTGACCCGACTAGTGCGGAGGCAAGCTAATGATTCTCGAAAGAATACGCCCTCCTCCAAGTTGAGGTCATCCGAGTGGTGTTCGTCCTGACGACGAACGATCCAGAGATGTGCCACTGAGACTCAACTGAAGAGGTAACTCTTGATGTCTGATCTGACAAAAAGTCAGACTGACCATTGACCCTAGGAGGTACACCAAGAGCTGAGTTGTAATTTGGGAAGCGCCCAGTCCTCAGAGACTGACAACCGGCATAAGGCCCGACTGGGGGCTCGCTATATTTCCCAACTAGGTTTGATCCAAGTGGCACATGTACCCGAGTGATGATGCGTACAGCTCGTGGCCCATGTAGGGCGTGCTATTCGGAACCCAAGGTAATGAGGCGCCCTGACCCGACTTAATGCGGTGTCAGGCTAGTGATTCTCGAGAGAATACGCCCGCCTCTAAGTTGAGGTCATTCGAGTGGTGTTCGTCTTGATGACGGACGATCCAGAGATGTGCCACTGAGACCCAACTGAAGAGGTAACTCTTCATGCCCAGTCTGACTAAAAGCCAAACTGACTACTGTTCCCAAAGGGCACATCAAAAGCTAAGTTAATCATCCGGAAAGCGCCCAGTCCTCAGAAATTGACGACTGGCATAAGGCCCAACTGGGGGCGCGCTATATTTCCCGACTAGGTTTGATCCGAGTAGCACCTATACCCGAGCAATGGGGCGTGGTCTCTGGAACCTAAGTCCAGGCCCGAATCTTCAAGCGATGATTTTAGGGCTTCATTCTTTCCCACCCAACACGAAAACGAAACGTTGCCCACTTTCTTTTAAATAGAGCACGCCGAGGGGTTTGAACAGTTATGCTTGCTTTGTGCGCCCAAGTCCGTTTGTCTCCCCGAAACGCTCCCGCTAGGGTTTAGTGCTTCCGCCGCCACAGGGCAATCCTAGCGCCGCCGCCGCCGCCTCTAAACTCCAGATCCGCTCCCGCCACTCCCCATCCCCCACCACATTTCCTTCAATGGCGGGGAACTGGGCAACCTCTATCACCACCGAGGAGCGGCTGCAGGACCTGGTCGACGTTGGCGTTCTCCCGGCGCTGGAGCTCATCGGTTGGCGCGCCGCCGCGGGTAAGTCCTTCCCCACTCCTCATCCAAAGGAGATCGTCATCTTCGAGTCTTTCTTTTCTCGCGGGTTCGGACTCCCCGCTTCCTCATTCCTTCGTGGTCTGCTCAACCACTACAAAATCGAGCTCTTTAATCTGAACCCTAACTCCATTTTCCAGATTTCTGTCTTTGTTCAACTCTGCGAAGCTTTTCTGGGGATTGCTCCCCACTTCGCCCTTTTCGCCATCTTTTCCATCTGAAAGCTTTCCCCAGCGACAACGCTCCTAAGGCCGTCGGCGGGGCCGGCTTCCAACTCCGGAGTGGCCTTAAGAAGGAGTACTTCTCCTTGCCGCTCTGAACTTCTTTGAAGGGATAGAACCAGGAGTGGTTCTATTGCTCCAACCCACTCCCTGGTCTCCCTGCTTTTGACGGGAGAAAGCCCCGGGCTTCCCCCGCTTGGACTTCTCCTCCCCCCTCCTCCGAGATGGATCAGGTCACCGAGCTGCTCGGCCTGATCCAAAACCTCAAAGAAGAGGGGCTGACCGGCGTGGCCATCGCCATCTCCTTCACGATGCGCCACGTCCAGCCTCTCAAGGAAAGGGTTTGGCTCGAGTTTGAGTACTCCGGGCCGACCGACCCGACCCGAGAGGTGGCTACCCCGATCACCACTTCGGACGCCGCCGACCGACTGGGTTAATTCTTTGCTACTAGGACATCCCTGACCAACCAGGGGTGTCCCAAAAGATTCTCCCTCACCAATCCGCCACCGGAGGTAATGACCGAGTCACCTTCATATTTGTTTCTTTTTCGCCGAGTGTTGAAGTCGTCGTTCTAACCCAAGGGGGCTGTGTCTCTGCAGGATCGCCAGGCCTTCGTATCCCTCGCCCCGACGCTTGAGGTCCCTGCCTCCAAGGTCGAGAAGCGCTCGGGCGAGGAGTCTGAGGAGGCTCTAGCGGTGAAGAAGGGCAAGGGCCCGTCCTCCTTCTAGGAGGAGGACGTCCTGCCGCCCGAGAAGCGCGGCCGCCAGGGCTCCGGCCCGTCGATCCGCGTAGCCCCCAAGGAGGGGGCGAGTCAACCAGCGTCAACCCAAAGGGCGAGTGGCTAGGCGGCTTGTCCTCCGAGGGCGGGCCGCCGGAAATCACCATCGAAGAGGCAGGCGGAGTCGGCGCCCAAGCCTGTAGCGCCGCAGGTCAAGCCGAGTGGCCCGCCTGACGCCACCTCAAGCGGGTCCTCCGCTTCGAGGGGCGCGGGTATAAAGATTAAGGGCATGTTTGGTTGGTGACTAACCATGCTACATATTATCATACCTAACATGCCAAAGTTGGCTAAGCTTAGCTCTCCAAATTCTTAGCCACACATTGGCAGCTTTAGGCAAGTTTGCCACACTTTTTTGTGTGTATGGCAGGTAGGGTCTACATGGAAGAAAAGGAATTTTGACTAACCTTAGGCGTGAACCAAATGACCATCTAAGACGGTCAAACTTGCCTAAGCTTAGGCGTGGCAGAGTTAGGCAAACTTGGCAACCAACCAAACAGGCCCTTACACTTCCAACCGGTAAGCATAATCTCGTCACCACATGGTAGCCTTCTTCATGTTTTCGTTGACTGAAGCGTTTCCTTCTTTTAGGAAACCGTCGGAGGAGGTTCCAACGGACCGCCCGTCCGAGCCAGCGTCGAAGCTGGCTGAGCCGAGTTGGGCGGCATCTTCTCCGCCTCCTCCTCCTCCTCCGCCGACGCGGTCCCTCCGCCGACCAAGCCGTATAAGGTCAGGCAGAGGCGAGGATCATGAGACGCCGCCGCCCTGACCAAGCCAACTAACAGGGGCGGAGAGGGCGCCGAGCCGATGGAGGAGATTCCACGCCGGCCCCTGTCTCCCCAGGAGGAGCCCGAGCCCAAGCTCTCGGCGGCCTGGAAGGACGAGGCTGGAGAGTGGACTCTCCTTGACGATCAAACAGAGGAGAAGGCTAGGGTGACCTTCTTTGAGCACGCCGCTGAATGCGGCAGACTGATCTGGGTAAGTTCTCCGATCAGCCAAGTACATTTTGGTGATTTGAAGTAGAGTAGTTATTGTTTACTCCTTCTGCAGGAGCTTGGTGAGTTTTCCGAGAGGAAGACCAAGTTCCTCAACTACTTCCTCCCCGAGATAGAATGGATTAAATCCGTGGAGGGGGCAAGTAGTTGAGGCTCGGACCGAGGCGTCCAAGCAGCGTCGAGAGCTGCAGGACGAGAAGTTCGACCTTGCCGGTTCCCTTCGATGTAAGTATCCCGACCTGAGTCAGGATTATTTGGTTTGTGTGTGACCGAATGACATCATGTTCTGCACAATGTGCAGCCCGCGACGCCACGATCGCCATCCTGCGGGAGGAGCTGGCCAAGTCTGCGGCCACGCCAAGCAGAAGCCAGAAGTCCTGTGACCGAGGCTGGCCCCGAGCGCGCCAGCGAAAGCCGCCGAGTTGGAGGGTAAGTCTCCAAACCCGACCGACTTTGAGTCTCCGGTGTCTGCACAGTTGTATAACAGCGTGTTTCCTATACTTGACAGAACACAAGAGGAAGACGCTGGCGCAGTATGACGTCCTGCAAGAAAACGTCAGAACTGCGCAAGCGCAATACGAGGAGCTCCTGGTGGCCATGGAGCCCACTCGGCGACGGCTCTACGCTAGCAACGCCGAGCCAAGTAGTCGGGCCGAGCTGATCCAGAGGTGGACTGAAGCCCCCGAGCAGCTCAAGGCCCGGCTCAGGGAAGTCGGCTTGATGAGCACCAGCCAAGCGCTGGGATTCGTCAAGTCGCTCTACCCTCGAGTTGAGCTTGACGCTGTCAAGGATGGCTTCGCCTGCTCCGAGGAGAAGGCATTGGCCCTGCTTGAGGAAGTGAAGCCGGCGGCCGAGTCCTTTGTAGATAATTTAGACTTAGATTCCCTGTAAATGTAAATTATCAATTCACTTGTATGTTAACAATTCCTTTTTTGATATAATATAACTTAACCGATTTCTCCTAATTGAGTTATGTGTTTTGCTCGAGTATGATAGGTTCCTTTTACTAAGCACTATGCCAAGCGCATGAAGTTCCTTAGCGTTAGGAGTTGGCGCCGAGCTCTGTCTCCAAAAACGCAGTCGGGAAGTATGAGTGTTGCGTGGAAACAAGAGTTTCGTTACTCGGAACGACCAACAATTAGGCTCAACAAGAACTCAAAAAGAGAGGGATCGATTAGGTATAGAATAGGTGCAGACTGCACCTAATTAGGTGTAGCCCCCGACTTACTGGCTAGTCAGAATGCGACTAGGGAGCAAGTCAAATTAATCTCAATAAAAGAGAAAGGGTACGCGATTGCGCACCTAATTAGATGTAGCCCCCGACTTACTACCTAATTGAAACACAAATAAGTAGCAAGTCAGAAACTGAATTGCATAAGCGTAAAGACAATGTGAACGAAAACCTATCTTTATTTAATTGTAAATGTGTGTACAACGGCCGTCAGGTATAGAACCGATGTAATTGCTCGATGTTCCACGTGTTATCCATGAGAGTGCCGTCTTCACGCCTCAATCGGTAAGCCCCCAGACGTGTCACCGAGTCAATAATGTACGGACCTTCCCAGCGTGGGGAGAGTTTATGGCCACTCAACTGATTGACCCGAAGGACCAAATCTCCAACCGAGAAGGCACGATCCTGTACATTACGATTGTGGTAACGTCGCAACCCTTGGAGGTACTTGGCCGACCGAATTGTTGCAGCGTCCCGAGCTTCCTCCAGTCGGTCGAGTTCGTCAATCCGACTGGCCTTTGACTACTCCTCATTGAACTTTTGAACTTGGGGTAACCCGAATTGTAGCTCCGTTGGAAGGACCGCCTCGGACCAGATATCGAGGAAGAAGGACTCGCCTGTTGCTGGTGGGACTTGTCGCGGCCCCAGTACGACAGTAATTCCTTCATCCACTTTGCCGCGTATGGACTGAGCCGATCGAAGATGCGCGCCTGGACGCCTTGTAGAAGCATGCCCGTTACTCTGAGGATGTGCCACCGAAGCAAAGCAAATCTTTATGCCCATATCTTCGCACTAGCTTTGAAACTCATCACTTCTGAATTGAGAGCCGTTATCCATAATGATCTGAGAGGGTACGCCAAATCGACCGATGATCTCTTGGAAGAACTCGGTGGCCTTGGCCACCATAATCTTGGTCACAGGCTTGGTTTCAATCCATTTAGTGAATTTATCAATGGCGACGAAGATATGTTCAAAACCACATGGGGCCTTCTTGAAGGGTCCAACAGTGTCGAGCCCCAGACTGCAAACGGCCAGGTGATAGGGATCGTCTCGAGTTTCTGAGCCGGCATGTGGATCTGCCGAGCGAAGAACTGACAACCCTCGTATTTGCGGACGATCTCCTTTGAGTCGGAGACCGCGATTGGCCAGTAAAATCCTTGACGAAAGACTTTGCCAACCAGCGTGGCGGAAGCAGCATGATGGCCGCACATACCTGAGTGAATTTCACGCAACAGGGCGCGTCCTTCAGACTTGGATATGCACTTCTGAAGTATGCCGGAGGCGTTTCGGCGGTACAGAATTCCTTCATGTACCACTTATGCACGACTCCGACGTTGAATTTGTTCAGCAGCTCCCCATCGTCAGGAAGCTTTTCTTCTTGCAAGTACTCCAAATACGGTCGCATCTAATCCAAACCGAGGGCCAGGACTTCTGAGTCGGGTGGGTGTTCATCTGATTGGGATAGTTGCTCCTGTGGTGTGATGGAGGGGACGTGAAGTTCTTGCACAAAAATCCCAGCCGGGACTGCTGTCCGACTGGAACCCATGTTCGCGTGCTCATCCGCCGCCTCGTTGTCTCGCCGTAGGATATGTATAAGCTCCAAGCCATCGAACTTGTCCTCCAACTTTCTGACCTCCTGACAGTATGCGGTCATATTATCGTTGACTCAAGTCCAATCCTTCTGTACTTGGCTCACCACGAGTTGAGAATCCCCGCGAACCACCAATCGGCGGATGCCGAGCGATATGGCAATACAGAGCCCGTGGATGAGTGCCTCGCATTCGGCTGCGTTGTTTGAAGCTGAAAAATGAATCTGGAGGACATACTTGAGTCGTTCGCCTCCAGGTGATACAAGAATGATACCAGCCCCGCGCCCTGTCGTTGGAGAGAGCCATCGAAATACATGTTCCAGTACTCGGCCTCTTCGACGGCTGGGGGTGCCTGCATCTCCTTCCACTCGGCAACGAAGTCGGCGAGTGTTTGCGACTTTATGGCGTTGCGTGGCTTGAACGAGAGCTCGAAGGCCCCAAGTTCTACTGACCACTTAGCGATCCTCCCAGTGGCTTCCCGATTATGGAGGATGTCTCCAATAGGGAAAGAGGTGACCACCGAAAGTGGATGTTCTTGAAAGTAGTGCTTCAGCTTTCGAGAGGCGATCAGAACCGCATACAAAACCTTTTGCACCTGCGGATAGCGTACCTTAGACTCACCTAATACTTCGCTAACAAAGTAGACCGGGCGTTGAGCCTTGTAGACGTGTTCTTGTTCTTTCGTTCCACTACTGATGAGGACATCACCGGTAAGCTTACGACTCCTACTTCGACTACTTCCACTATGTCCGCTATGTCGTCGACGTCGCTGGCCCCTACATCAGCTGATGGAGATGGAAAGTGTCGAGACGGCATGAATCCCCATGCCATGCCATTCAAACCCCTACCAAGGGAAGATAACCAAGAGAAGTCCACGTTTCAAGGGGCACCCGCCAACCGGGCCCAAGCCAAGAGGACGTCAAATTCGTCGTCAACTCGGATTCGCACATCCAGGAGCAGTCCTCACGAAAACGGACGTTCAGGCCACATACGGACTCGGTTTTCAACGTATGACCACTTCACGGAAAGCTATCGAGATCATCTTTCCAACGGATCTGACCCCGCCTCAAAATTCCTTCCGGATCAGGGGGAATTCGCATTTTACGGAGGCATCCAGAATCTGCCAGACACTGCGTCACCGTATTGTTGGGCCCAAAGCCCGTGTATCCCTAGGGTTTGTGTCCAGCACGTGTGAGTCCCACTTTGGGCTCCCCTTCCCTGTCCTCCTCACTATTTAGGGCCGCCGTCATGTCTTGTATTCACTGGGTTTTGTTTAGTTGATTTTGTCACGTTCGTGTGAGATATCGCCTCGTTTCTTCTTGTGTCGGCTAGACCAACAAGACCGAGTTTTCGGAACCCCAACTTGTGTTTGATCTTAATCATATATTTGCAATTGAAAGATTGCTTATCTTGTGTTCTTGCTCGTTCTTCGGTTGCTTGCAGGAACCGTCCTTCGTGGACAGGTCGATCGCGCCTCTGGTTCGGTTGATAACGCTCGTCGTGGTGGTTTAGCGATCGTAGGATTTTCAGGTCCTTGTGGGGTTGGAAGCCGGATCGTTTAGGTCTCTGTGACACCTACCGAATTATCCTCGTTGTCTCTCACCAGAAGATCGGGACCCTGCGTCTGCTCCTATCATTTGGTATCAGAGCGACGGTTGCCTGGTGAGAACACCCCTTATCTTTGTTTAGTTCATCTTGTTCGTCCTATAGTCCAGAAAAAAATCCTCCCAAAAAAGAAAGTTCGTTGTGTTTTTTCCTTTTGTTCCTAGCCCGTTTAGCCATTACTATTGCTGTCTAGTTCTTAAACTTGTTGAATTTTCGTTGCTTCGTCGTGTCGTTGCTGGTCTTAGAGTCTTTACCCTAGAGTTTCGAGTTCGTGTCACGTTTTTCGTCACCGTCGCTGCTGTGCAGTTCACTGTTTTGGCCGTTTCTTCTTCATATGAAGTCGGATTTTAGAGTTCTTAGACTTTTGGAAAGCTTAGAACGTCTCCTCCAACTTTGGTATTCAATCTGAGATCTGATTCGGCCATCTTCAATTTGCTAAAATTTAGGAATCTCAAGTTCTGGTCGGATTCGAATTGGATTAATCTGATCCCCGTTCGGTAAAACAGTCATATCTCTTGATTCCCTTATCCGTTTTGAAAGTTCTTGCACTTGTTGGAAAGCTAAGAAGATCCTCTACAACTGTTTCCATTGTACCAATCTCAGAAAACGCAATATTTGCACCCAAAAATATCATTGGTTCTGGATCTGTCTCATCCCAGATTTTTCTATACAGCTTGTATTTCGGGGCCCATATCTCCTGCTTCCAAACTTCAAATTGGTTGTTCCATATATGAAAATTGATGCAAACGAAAAGATCTACAACTTTCATATAGAGACGTTCCCCAAATTCGGAGCTTTCCTTGTGTGAATTTGCTGAACAACATAACAGCTTCTGTTGTCCTGTTTGGAAAGTTTGAAAAAAAAAGGCAAGTGCAATAAAAAAAAAGCCGCACCAAAAAAAAAGAGGAAAAAAACAAAGAGCTCTCTAGCTAGGTGTTGTGCTTTGTTGAGTTGGTGACGTCGTTTGTGTCCCGGCTCGCGTCTCTAGTACGGTTTGTCCTAGTACCAGCACGTACCACCGTTGAACATTCTATCAACTTATATTAACTAGTGTGGTTATAGTTTCTCCTTTGCTACATATATAAGCCTGTCCAAGCTCCACTTTCTACTAACCCAAAGAGGACAGATACTAGCCATCGCTTTACCACCTCGTGTGTTCAAGTTATCCCCATCAGCTTGTCGATCATACCTCATCGCTTGCTAGGTAAGAACCGTAAGAGCAAGAGATAGCATTGAGAGTGAGAGTTTTGCCACTTATATACATTAGTAGTGTATAGGATATATACATCTGTGTATTCTCCTTTTTTTTCCTACTAACCATGGTAGGAAGTGGATCCGAAGAAGGAAATTGTGTGCTGCACATTGAGTTCGCAAAATATGTGGAGGATCAAGCGAAGACCATGAATGACATGAACAACAATATAGCCAAGCTAATCAACGACAATGCTCATGGGATGGATCGACTCGAGAGGAGGGTTGCCGAGCTGGTCACACGGATGGACAACCTCGAGAGGAGAGCCCCAGCTCCAGCAGCCCAAGCTGGTCGCCGCAATTGGGCTGATGAGGTTGAAGAAGTTGAGGACAACTACGTTGTTGATTACGAGGCGACGATGGTTTCAACGTGAACAATGATCGAGACCACCGACGACTTCGCCATAATTGGCAAGGTATGGCAAGAAATCGACAAGGTAATCATGCGGTAAATGATGACTCCTTAGCAAAGGTTAAATTGACGGTGCCTCCATTTGATGGTAGATATAATGTAGATGCTTACCTTGAATGGGAATTATCTGCTGATCAAAAATTTTCTTGCTTTGATATTTCACCGATAAACAAGTTAAGGTTGTCGTTAGTGAATTCACTAGTTTTGCATCCATTTGGTGGCATGAAACATGTAAAAGAGGAAATGAACCTACAACTTGGAATGCTTTAAAATGTGCCATGCGAAATAGATTTGTTCCTCTTATTACGAAAGCGAGATTTACTTAATCAATTGCAACGATTGAACCAAGGAAGTAAATCGGTTGAGGAATATTATCAAGAATTACAAACCGGCATGTTGCGCTGTAATTTGCAAGAAACCGAAGAGGCTAAAATGGCTAGGTTCTTGGGTGGGTTAAATCGTGACATTCAAAATATACTTGATTTTCATGAATACAATTACGCCAATCGCTTGTACCATCTTGCTTGTAAGGCCGAAAGACGTACAAGGACTACAAAACAAGACTCGAGGGAGTTTTGGTGGTTTGTCCAAAACAAACTATGAGGCTGCAAAGACACCAACTTCAACACTCCATCAAGCGCCTCCGCCACCGTATTCTTCTACTACTCCCAAGACGTGCTACTTAATGTGACCAAGAATACCACGGTGCAAGGCCCCGCCAAAGTGCTTCTTCCATTGCATCGGCAGGACGTATCGCGACATTCAATGTTTTCGTTGCAAGAGATTTGGTCATACACAACGTGATTGTCCTAGCAAACGCGTCTCATTATTCGCGAGGATGGTGAGTACTCTTCCACTAGTGAACATGAGGATGAACTTGCTTTAGTTGTCGCTAACCATGCAGTGATAAAGATTCTCGATGGTGAGGTCGCCATCGCTCGATGACGAGGGTACCTGCACTTGTTGTCACCCAAATCATCGATCGCACAACCTAAACGACCACAACAAAGCCAAATGACATAACCTTTTTCAAACACGGTTCATTGTCAACGAGCATGCGGTGCCTGTCATCATCGATGGGGGATGTTGCAATAATTTCGCCAGTGTTGACATGGTCAAGAAACTTGGTTTGACCACAAATCCCCATCCTCATCCATATTGTATTGAATGGTTCAACTTATGTGGTAAGCTCAAGGTAACAAGAACTGTTCGAATTCACATCATGCTTGGTTCTTATCATGACTACATAGACTGTGATGTTGCACCCATGGATGTTTGTTCTATTTTATTGGGTAGACCTTGGATATATGATGTACATGTTGTTCATCACGGTAGGTCTAATCAATATAAATTTGTGTTCAAGGGAAAGAAATTTGTGATAGAACCTATGACCCCAGTTGAGTTAGCTAAATCAAGCCTTCACCGCTCCAATTCTAAAGATACAAATTGTGATCATAGTGAGAAAAAGAACGTGCAAATGGGTGTGGGCAATAATAAAGGTGTTTACGCAGCAAAAACTGATTCTAAATTGAAGGGTTCTATACTCTTAGTTAAACAATCTTGCACCCATGTTATGAAGGATGTGCCTGTTGCATTGCCTGTTGTTGCTACTAACCTTTTGCAGAACAATACGCTTGAGTCGCGGACGACTCAAAATCAAGAAAGGGAGGATGATGAGGACATCACCGGTAAGCTTACGACCCCTATTTCGACTACTTCCACTACGTCCGCTATGTCGTCGACATCGCTGGCCCCTACATCAGCTGATGGAGATGGAAAGTGTCGAGACGGCATGAATCCCCATGCCATGCCATTCAAACCCCTGCCAAGGGAAGATAACCAAGAGAAGTCCACGTTTCAAGGGCACCCGCCAACCGGCCCAAGCCAAGAGGACGCCGAATTAAATGCGTTAACTCGGATTCGCGCATCCAGAGCAGTCCTCACGAAAACGGACGTTCAGGCCACATACGGACTCGGTTTTCACGTATGACCACTTCACGGAAAGCTATCGAGATCATCTTTCCAACGGATCTGACCCCGCCTCAAAATTCCTTCCGGATCAGCGGGAATTCACGTTTTACGGAGGCATCCAGAATCTGCCAGACACTGCGTCACCGTATTGTTGGGCCCAAAGCCCGTGTATCCCTAGGGTTTGTGTCCAGCACGTTGGGGTCCCACTTTGGGTGCCCCCTCCCTGTCCTCCTCACTATTTAGGGCCGCCGTCATGTCTCGTATTCGCTGGGTTTTGTTTAGTTGATTTCGTCACGTTCGTGTGAGATATCGCCTCATTCCTTCTTGTGTCGGCTAGACCAACAAGACCGAGTTTTCGGAATCCCAACTTGTGTTTGATCTTAATCATATATTTGTAATTGAGAGATTGCTTATCTTGTGTTCTTGCTCGTTCTTCGGTTGCTTGTAGGAACCGTCCTTCGTCAGACAGTCGATCGCGCCTCTGTTGGCCGATAACGCCGTCGTGGTGGTTTAGCGATCGCGGGATTTTCAGTTCCTTGTGGGGTTGGAAGCCGGATCGTTTAGGTCTCTGTGACACCTACCGAATTATCCTCGTTGTCTCTCACCAGAAGATCGGGACCCTGCGTCCGCTCCTATCAACTACCACCGCGGCGCTCACTACATGAGTGGTGGCCGCAATGTATAGCAGAAGTGGTTCCTGTGCCATTGGAGATGCTAAGACAGTTGGCGAAGTGAGGAACGATTTGATGTCCTCAAAAGCCTTTTGTGCCTCGGATGTCCAGACAAACTTGTCGTGTTGCTTCTTCAGTAATTTAAAGAAAGACGACCCACGCTCGCCGAGCCGCGAGATGAATCGGTCAAGAGCCAGCATGCACCCATTTAGACGTTGGACATCCCTTTGGCATGTTGGGAGAGCCATCTCCATGATAGCTCCGATCTTTTTCGGGTTAGCTTCAATTCAGCGGTGAGATACCACGAAGCCGAGTAGCTTTCCCGAAGGGACCCCGAAGACACACTTCTCCAGATTCAACTTCATGTTGTATGCCGACATGCTCTCGAATGTCTCCGACAGGTCGGTGACCAAGTCGGAGGATACCTGAGACTTGACGACAACGTCGTCAATGTACGCTTCCACGTTACACCCAAGCTGGTTGTGGAAACATCGCTGAATGCAACGTTGATATGTTGCTCCGGCGTTCTTCAGCCCGAAAGGCATAGTGACGTAGTAGAAAGCCCTGAACGGAGTGATGAACGAAGTCTTGATACAATCTTCTTCCTTCAAGCTAATCTGGTGATAGCCCGAGTAGGCATCCAGAAAGCTCAAAAGCTCGCAACCGGCAGTGGAATCAACCACCTGGTCGATGCGAGGTAGTCTGAACGGATCCTTGGGGCATGCTTTATTTAAGTCGATATAATCGACACACATACGCCAAGTTCCGTTCTTCTTTTGTACAAGTACCAGATTTACCAGCCAATCGGGGCGGAGAACCTCCCTTATGAAACCGGCGGCTAAAAGTTTGGTAATCTCCGCCTTGATGGCTTCCTTCCGATCTTGCGCGAACCAACGCAGCCGTTGCTTGATTGGCTTGGCTTTGTCGTGTACATTCAAGGAGTGCTCGATCACCTTCCTCGGGACACCTGGCATGTCAGGTGGTTTCCAAGCGAAGATGCCTCGATTTGCTTGGAGGAAGGTGACGAGCGTCTCTTCCTATTTCGGATCGAGCCATGTCCCGATTAGAGCCGTTTTGGCCGAGTCGGACGGGTCGAGCGAAATACGCTTGACATCTTCGTCAGGCTTGATGCCTGACTTAGATGGCTTCTTGTTTGGCATATCGCCCTCGTCGTGAAGAGTGGTGGCTGCCTGCCGGATCTTGTCCAACTCGGCAGCCGCTTCGGTCGATTGGGCGAAGTCGCAGTTTTCCTTATCAAGGAGATAGGAAAATTTGACGTCTCCACGGGTTGTGATTACGCCTCGCGGACCCGGCATCTTCATAGCCAAGTAGGCGTAATGTGGGACGGCCATGAATTTGGCCAAGCCCGGCCTTCCCAAGATTGCGTGATACGCAGTCTCGAAATCGGCCACCTCAAAACTGAGATTTTCCGTCTGGTAGTTATCCCGAGTGCCAAAAGTGACCGGAAGAGAGATTCTCCCAATCGGCACTGATGAGGTTCCCGGAATTATGTCGTGAAACGGTGCATCCGTCTTCTGGAGCGTCGACCTCGGAATCTGAATCTCATCAAAAGTCTTGGCGAAAAGGATATTCAACCCGCTCCCGCCGTCGACTAAGACTTTGCGCAGTCGGACGCCCCGAACCACAGGATCCAGGATGAGTGGATATCTTCCTAGGCAAGGGATGTGGTCAGGATGATCCGAGCGATCGAACTTGATCGGAACTTCGGACCATCAAAGGTATTCGGGGGTCACCAGAACGGCTGCATTGACTTCTCGAGTATTAAGCTTTTGCTTACGTTTGGACTCGTATGCATCCAATCCCCATATATGTAGTTGAGCTCGAGCTTGGTTTCTTGATAAGCGTCACCCTGAGGCGGATCACGCTTATCATCTTGCTTGGCGTCCTTCGGAGTGTCTTTGTTGTGCTCCTCAGCGAATCTCTTTAGGACGTTACAGTTCTTTACCGTGTGCTTTTTATTCGGATGGAAAGGACACAGCACCTCCATTACTTTGTTGTAGTCGTTGGGTCGACGCGGCCTCTAGGGACTATGATCCGCAGCGGCTACCAATTTTTCACCCTTTCGCTTCTTGTTCTTTTTAGAGGACGACTCGGGCTTGTCCTTCTTGCATTCATTTTTGCTCGGGTGATCCTCCTGACGCTCGGCGAGAGCGTCCGAGACGGTAGCATACCGGTCCGCCAAGGCGAACATCTCTTTGACAGTGGTTGGGGCTTCCGAGACATATTTTTGATTAGGTCGGGGTCACGAACTCCCTTTTGGAAGGCCACGACGACGACCGCTTCAGAGATCTCCCGGATTGTGTTTTTCTTCTTTGTGAAGCGCTGAATGAAATCCCTTAACGACTCATCTTTTTTTTTGATGAATCTGATAAAGGTCCCACTGGGTTCCAGACTTCTCGTAAGTGCTCCGGAAATTGACGACGAATTGGTCGCAAAGCTCTCACCAGGAGCCGATTGAGCTTTCTGGAGGGCCTGCGAGCCAACCCTGAGCTAGAGGGGTTAACATGACGTACAGATAGTTTGCCATCACGTCGTATCCTCCGCCCGCGGCCTTGATTGCCAAAGAGTAAATCTGCAACCAAGCTTCTGGGTCCCGCTCCTCGTCAAATTTCACTATTCCCTTAGGGTTAAACCCTTCGGGCCAGTTTACCTGACGAAGTCGGGGTGTGAATACCTTGATTCCATCAATCAATCCGTCCCCAGGGGGAGGAGATTGACGGCGAAGAATCCGACGTGGCGGAGTATGGCGCCGATTGTTGCGACGCGCAACATGGTTGTCGCGACGATCGCAATTTCGACCGGATCTATCACCGTCGTCATCTTGGTGCCGTCCCTCGTCATCTTCCCGCTCCCTCCGCCGAGCTTCGATGTCGAGGCGGAGGTCGCGACTTGCACTTCGGCGAGCATCTTGCCCGCGAACGGGTGTGCACCGACTGCGCCGAGTATTACTCGTGGCAGTCTGACTTCTGGCTGAGTCGGGCTGTTGATCCTGAGTACCTTGGACAGCTGCTGCCGTCACCATGGCTTTGATCTGATCCATGATTGGCGTTGCGGGGCTGTTTTCTCCAAGTAACGGACCGACAATATCCAAGAGGGTCTTACACGCGAGGATGTTTGCTGTGGCGTACGGAAGACCGAATGATCTCCCATACGGATTTGAAGTAATTCCTCCTGGACTTCACGTGCATGACCGAGCAATTTGTCGCGCAGATCTTCTCCATCTCCGCGGTTATGTTCGGCTCCTGCCTCCTCTATGGGACGCCGAGCTGATCCGGAGGCTTGTCCATCCACCACGAAAGTCGGGGAACCCGTTGACGCTCTCCTCCGACTCGGACTCCGAGTAAGAGAGGCTCAACCGATCCCGATTTGTTAGTTCGTCAATGGGAGTGATTATAACTCCCACTTCCCGTGATGGATCGCTTGGCAGAAGAAAATCCGGCTGAGATTCAGAACAGATCTGCTGAAATCTTGCAGCCGAATTGACCAATCCGAGTGGAATCTCAGTGTCCACTCGGGAAGTCTATCTGGTTAGAGTTATCCCTGAGCCGGAACTCGGGAAACTCGTCCCAGTGTGTGCTTGTTGTGCTCCGCTCCTTAGCCCGGATCGAAAAAGACGGCATGTTATCCCATGCAAAACAGTAGCCGAGTTTTCCAATCCAAACGGGGCGTCGGAAAACTGAGAAGTTGCGATTCCTGATTGGATCCGAAAGTGATCCAGATTAGGAACAGCATCGCGGGTTGGTTCCTTACCGAAGAAGCCGCGAACCGAGCTCATAATCCCGACCGAACCGGCGAGTACTGCGGTGGGGCAGTCGGAATCGTCGTCGTCAGATCGGATCTCTCCCCGATCAAAATCCGCAAGAGGCATCCTGACGTGGTGCGGTTTGGCTGAAGTCGCATTCAGCCTCCCCCGAACGTTGCCCGGCTGAGATAGCCGGAGTTCCCCGAAGTCATCGGCAAGGAAGCCGAGATCTCCAAAGACATAGCCTTGGCCGGGGGCGTAGGTGAAGACGAATCCGCCGATTGAAGCCATCGCAGTTGATGAAGTTTGATTGTGATGCTAGCCCCTACCTGGCCCGCCAACTGTCGACTAATTGCATCGGCAATGTATTTTATAGGGCTACACGAGAGATCACAACATGATGGTAGCATAGGGGGCAGGATTTATACAGGTTCAGGCCCTCGTAAGGAGGTAATACCCTACTCCTGTGCTTGTGGTTTTGTATTATGGGGTGTCGATCACAATGAACAAATATGATCACGATGATCGTATGAGGGATTTCAAGATCCGATTGGATGTCAAACTTGGGACCCCTGACCCCCTTTATATAGTGTAAGGGGTCGGGTTACAGATAGGTTCCCTAATCCGTATAAGGGAGATAAGGGACATAACCGAGTTGGTTACGCCTATTTCCACGTATTCGAGTAGAATTAAGATTCTTTTCCCAATAGGGCGAGTCGGGCCACATCATCCACCAAGCCTGTCTTCTGGAAGATCCCTGTGACTTGGCCCAAGGAGGTAGTGCGTCCAAGCGTCTGTCCCCGAATACCCGGGACCCATGTTGTCCACACTCATGAAGATGATGAAGAAATCCAAAAGCATCGCATGGACGTACCTCATCCAAGAGTGCATCAATCCATCTAAAGAGATCATCCCGTCGACAATATTCTTGGAGATATAAACAAGGAAGTATCCAGTAGATCTCGAGTCGCAAATTTTTGTAAACATTACTCTTTTGTTTCTTCTCTTAAACCAGTGAAGATCCAGATTGGGTGATGGCCATGCAAGAAGAATTAAACAACTTTGAAAGAAACAAAGTGTGGACGCTTACCGAAAGGCCCAAACAAAATGTGATTGGAACCAATTGGGTCTTTCTAAACAAGCAAGATGAAAATGGAGTGGTGACAAGGAACAAAGCACGACTCGTTGCTCAATGCTACACTCAAATTGAAGGTTTGGACTTTGGTGAGACCTATGCTCGGTAGCTAGGCTTGAGTCAATTCGAATTTTATTAGCCAATGCTGCTCACCATGATTTCAAGCTGTACCAAATGGATGTAAAGAGTGCATTCTTGAATGGGCCAATCTCCGAGTTGATCTACATCGAACAACCACCCAGATTTGAAGATTCCAAGTACCCGAATCACGTCTATGAACTAAGCAAGGCACTCTATGGTCTCAAGCAGGCCCCTAGGGCATGGTTTCAATGTCTTTGGGACTTTCTTGTCAAACAAGATTTTGAAGTCGGAAAGGCCGACCCTACTCTCTTCACCAAAGTTCTTGATAATGATATTTTTATTTGCCAAATATATGTCGATGACATCATATTTGGTTCTACTAACAATCAACTGTGTGAGGAGTTTAGTAGGATAATGACTAAAAGATTTGAGATGTCCATGATGGGAGAATGGAAGTTCTTCCTCGGTTTCCAAGTCAAACAACTTAAGGAAGGAACTTTCATTTCTCAAACCAAGTATGTGAAAGACATGCTCAAGAAATTTGAGATGGAAAATGCCAAGCCAATCAAGACGCCAATGCAAGCAAATGGGCATCTAGACCTCAGCGAAGATAGGAAGCCAGTTGATCAAAAGGTATATCGCTCCATCATAAGCTCCCTTCTTTATCTTTGTGTATTTAGGCCCGATATCATGCTTAGTGTGTGCATGTGTGCACGTTTTCAAGCCTCTCCTAAGGAGTGTCATATGGTGGCCGTGAAAAGAATCCTAAGATAATTCGTGCACACTCCTCAATTCGGCCTTTGGTATCCTAAAGGATCTAATTTTAACCTCATCGGTTATTCAGATGCGGATTATGCCGGTTGTAAAGTGGATAGGAAAAGCACATCTAGAACTTGCCAATTCTTAGGTAGATCCCTAGTCTCATGGTCATCCAAGAAGCAAAATTTCGTAGCCCTATCCACAGCCGAAGCCGAGTACATAGCCGCCGGGAGTTGTTGTGCATAATTACTTTGGATGCGGCAAACACTTAGTGATTATGGCCTCACCTATAACCAAGTTCCACTCTTGTGTGATAATGAGAACACCATAAAAATTGCCAATAACCCAGTCCAACGTTCCCGAACCAAGCATATCGATATCCGCCATCATTTTCTAAGAGACCACTCAACCAAAGGGGATATCGATATCCAAAATGTTAGAACCGAGAACCAATTGGCCGATATCTTCACCAAGCTATTAGATGAAAGACGCTTTTGTGAGTTGAGGACTGGCCTAAATGTCTTGGATTCTCATAACGTGGCTTGAAAAGTGTACACAACTTGGTTGATGCTTGAAAAATATGATTAAAATTTTATTTTCTCTCTTTCTTTGAATTTGTTCATGTTTCGTTGTTTGCCACTTGTTTTATGACCATAGCTTGATTGATTGTGTGCTCGCTGGTCACAAAATAAGTTGGCTCCATAGGATGTCTCTCTCCTTGTTGGAAGCCGGTGCTCATATCTTAATTCCTGCTATCTTCTTGATCTTCCCGAGGAGGGGAATTCGGACTATCCGGTTTGTACCCCGGAATGTCCGGTAATCCGGAGTATCCGGAGTATCATGTGGAGTATCTAGATTTGGGGTCTCCGGTCTTTACCCTGGTAAATCGGGGTCTTCCTCCCCAAACTCTTTTTCCCCTCAGCCCGACTCTCTCTCTCCTCCTCTCTCCACCATGAGTTCACTCTCGGCGATCTCCCTCTCTGGCGCATCATTCTTCATTCCGGAAGTTCCAAAATGATCTTTGGAGGTTGGGGAGTCCGTATCTCTAGGTTTTTGAAGTCATCTCGCGCTGCTCGCGGGTATTCCTTTGGCTCAAGGTACGGTTCTTGTCTCTGGCCCTAATCACTATCCTTGTTAAATTTCCTTTGCAATTTAGTTGGATAGGATAGTGCTGCTCCTCTCTAGGATCATTCCTGTGCTTTGGCTCAAAGTTTTGTTAGTTGAATTGTAGAATGTGATGAATTAGGGTTCGGGGAGATGAAGCTCCGAAGTTTCCGGATTACTATCCGAAGTATCCGGATTGAAATTCGGAATGTTCCGGATAAAGTCTGGAGTCTCCAGATAGACCCCCTTTGGAATGTAATTCATCTCATTCTCAAATTCACCTTGAGCCTAATTCCTGGTCCTTCTGAATTTCTTGCAGATGGACCCCTCCCAGGTTGGTTCTAGTGGTAGCAAAAGGGTCCCTGATTACTCCGCGGACTCTGTGTCGCATAGTGAGCAGAGGACCAAGAGCCGCCATAAGCAGCCTTCCGGTGACTCCTCCGAAGCTCCTTCTCATGGAAGGGTGAGAAACACAGTGCGGAAGGTCACCCATTCCAGAGCTGGTCTTCCTCCTCCACCTCCTCCAGTTCATTCTACCTCCCCAGATGAGGAAGATGAGGATGAGTTTGAAAATGTGCACCCTGCTGATGCTCAGGCAAAAATCAAGAAAAGAAGAGGCGGGATCAGAGGAGGTCTAGAGAAGTCATTAGACCTCTTGTCATGAGAAAGCCAATGTGGAATTACTTTGGTGGAGTGACTCCTCGTAGAATTGTCAACTATGATGAAGGGAAGGGACAATCCAAGGATACTGAGAGAAAAAGAGCAATTGATCCACTCCAGTATCATCAGGGCCCTTATGTGGAAAAGAGATTCTGGAATCTGTTTCAATCTTATTTCTATGAGACAGCTCTCCTCAGTAAGGGCCAACCTGTGCTGAAGGTTAAATACATTGACTGGGACTTCATGGCAGCCCAAAACAACAGTGTATACAATGAAATCATCGATTTTTGTGAGAAGTTTGGGATCAAGGGGCTGATGAGCTTCTGCTACCCTTGGAATGATGAGTTGGTGGCTAAATTTTGTGCCACTCTCTATGTGGATAAGCAGGAGAATTGCAGGATGTGGTGGATGTCAGATGGAGTGTGGTACAATGTCAACAAGGAGGAGTTTGCCCACTGCCTTGGTCTTACCTACTTTGACGGAGAGGAGAAGCTGCACTTCTCCAAGCCTCTCAGACCAGAGGCTCTCAAGCCTCTCTATGGTGAGGGTCCCTGTCTAATTGGGACCACTAAGGGATTAAAGCCCGTTCCAGCTATTCTCTATCGTCTTCTCAGGATGAACCTTTGGCCCAAAGCAGGGGACGCCTCAAGCATTAAATCCTATGGACGGAACCTGCTTCTGAAGCTCTGTGGGGGGACAGACTCCTTTGATGTGGTTGATTTTGTTTGGGAGGCAATGATCCTTAACTCTTACAGTCACCTGTCCAGCTATGGATATGCCCCTTTTGTCCAGGCTGTTGTTGACCGGAGGACCGGTCTGAAGTTTGTGAGGGATGTGGAGCCTTTGTCCTACAAGGTTCGTCCTATTGCAGCTCCAGTTGATCCCTCAGCGTCAGCTCCTTCTGCTCCTAGGACCAGGGCGCGGGCTTCTGATTTGCCTTCGTCTTCTGCTGCTCCTGTGGATCCACTTGAGTCTTCTTCTTCCTATGTCTCCAGCACAATTAAGAGGATGCTCCGTGCTCTCTTCTGCCTTCAAGTCAAGAACAGGAAGACTTTGAAGAAGCTCATATCAGAGATCCGCCAGAACAGGACTGAAATCGGTCATATCAAGAACAAGCTTTACCTTGCTCCGACCGAGATTCAGTCTGACTCCGACTCGTCCGACACTCTTGATGATGAGTCTCGAGAGCTGTTTGGGTTCACTTCTGGGGGGCATCCTTCGGCGGCTGTCGATGATGCCACCTATGAGCCCGCCGACGACGACCAGGATGGTGATGATGAAGACGATGAGGACGACGAGTGATTCCCTTCTAGCTTTTTCTTCTTCCTTTTTGATGGTTTGATGCCAAAGGGGGAGAAAAGGCTTCTACCCTGTCTTAATCTTCAATGCATGTCTCCGGTGCTAGTCTGTTTTTATGTGTTTCTTTCTATTTCTGTTTCATGTTAGTATGATGATGGATGTAATGCTACCTTGGTATCTGATAGGGGTTGGGGAGCATTTCCGAAATTCCCCTCTCCCGGGTAACTTGTTCCCGATCGCCTCCCTGAGCAAACTATCTTCGCTCGGGCCCGAGCAAGGTTTTACCCCGCTCGGGAGGGGGGCTCAGGCCATCCCCCCTTTAGCCAAACACTGATTACATGGGACACGTGGCCACCCCACGCGGGCCTCGCTTTCCGTCCCTATAATAAATGTGCTGATGTTCGTGCAACTATTACGTCCTGTTGCAAGTATCGAAGACTGCGGCCACCTGCCCGAGTCTTGTTCTACTATTTCGTTCCCTTTTTTCGTCACCACGAGTGACGGAGAAACTATTCTCGTACGACACTCGCCCAAGGGCAGCCTTCAGACCGCAGGATAATAGGCTGTACATCCATTAGTATAGGGATCACACCCATGTATAAATAGGTTGCACAGCTGAAAACACACAGAGAGAGAAGCGCGCACACAGACGCACAAGAGCTAGAAACACAGTAGACACCCCTCAACTAGCGAGATCTTCGGTCGCGCCCAGCGCCGGCCGGAACCTCCATTCGCTCCAGAGAAATCTGGGCATCCCTTGCTCGGGGCGCTTGAGAGCACCGTTGTAATCTTATCTTGTATTCCTTTGAGTAGAGATCATTAGACGTAGGGCTGTTACCTCTTTCCGAGAGGCCCGAACCAGGCTAAAAGTCCGCTCCCCGTTCCGGTTGTCTGATTGGGTTCGCCCTCTCGAACGACTCCGAAGCTGCAGGAACGAGGCCCGTTGATCCTTACATTCAATAAGTAAGCTTGGCATGTGGGAGCTTCATGCCCCCAACCGTCGACAGCTAGCGCCGTCCTTGGGGATCATCAACTAGCTTCTGCAGCAAAGATCCTTGGGATGGCGAACTCTGAAGATAACCAAGACATCTGCCTCGACAACCTCGATGACCTGGACGAATACTGGTCCGATGCCGAGGTCGTGTGGAGTCAAGATGATGAGCATGTGAGGAGTTGGTCAAAACTTTCGGTTTCGGACAAAATTCTTCCAAATTTGACCACTTTGATGTGGCATGTCGTTCCTTGATTCTTGCGAAGTTTTTTTGTGATCTCCTTAGCATGGAAAAGACCCCTAGATGATTTAGGTGTAGCCGTGGTCGCCAAAAGTGCCACAGACGACTTGCCCCTGAGCGGTTGTTTAGTGTCGGACTAGTCACTATTTCGGTTATCATTTTTGCATACTAACCCCGATCGAGGATCGGTTTGTTGTGTTGGGTTAAGTGGTGATGCCGCGGACGTTCTAGATGTGTTTTGGTTGTTTGTTGTTGTGGATGCAGGTGAGAACAGGTGCAAGGTGGAGTGGATGAGTCCGCTAGCGGTGGGCTGCGGTTCGGTTGGAGGCTGGGCGTGGAGCTTCACGGTAGGAACGGCTATCACTTCGGAGCACGAGTTCTTCTTGGGCGTTGGGGCGTCTGCGGATGCTTGGACGCTGAAGGGATCATTGGAGGCGGTTCGCGACGCCTAAGATTCGTGCGTGTGAGTTAAAACCCGTATGTGTTGGGTTTCGGTTAGCCCATGTATGGTCTATGTTGGGCCATGAGTGAGTAGGCTAAGGCCCATGTAAATGGCTGGTTGGAGAGGGTAAATCTCAGCCATTCATGGGTGATTCAAGGGTGATCTCAATATATCGCGATATATCGAGATACCCTAGAACCGGTTGGCCTATAAAAGAAGGGGTGGAGGGGTGTCTCCACTCAAGTCTTTTGTAGCCAATAGTTTCTGAAGTTTAGCCACTTGTGAGTGTTTTCCACCCTAGGGTGGCTGTGTAAAACTTTTCCAAATCAAACAAAACTAGTTCCTCCATGTTCATGTCTTGTTCTTACTAGTTCTATTGTTTCAATCTTCTTTCCTTGATTTTTTTGTTGCAAATTGTTTGTATGCCTCCCCTCCTTCTACATGCTTCTGATCCATGATGTCTTGAGGGTGTTTATATGGTGTTTACATCTCTCTTGCACCCTAGGATAGACTAGAGATCAAGTTTTCTATCAAGTTGTAAATCTCTGCAGATTTTGTTCTTCACGCAGTACCCAGTGTTTGATTTTTATAAAAATCTAGAAAACTCATTTTTGTGTGCTTCTTATTGGAGAAGGTGCGTGACTCATATGTGCATCTGAAGAAAAAGTTTGGAGTCATTCCATTGCACCGTTTGGACGCCATGAGGTGAATACCGAGCTCCAAACTTTCTGCTCGAAGTTCCCGACAGTCTGTAGTGTTTGATTTTTCATATTTTTTCTACAGAGAGTTTTGAGGAGATTTTTGGTGAAGTGCTTCGAGATTCATGCAGGATTATGCAGACAAAATCCCGAAAACATTAGAGCTCCAGAAACCCACCAACCTCCTGCTCCAAATGGGGGCAAATTCTGGAAATCTGTTTTTACTTTTCTGAAAGTATCTTTGATGGTTTGGCTTTCTCTCTTTTCCTTTTTGCTTCTGTTTTCCAGAGCTAATCTGGTCCATCCAGGTTTGAACTGGTCTTTTACTTCTTGTTTCTTTCAGATCTGAACAGGTCCTTCCTGGTCTGATCTGGTCCAAGTTGCAGGCTTCCAGATCTGAACAGGTCCTTCCTGGTCTGAACTGGTCCATGTTGCATATTCCTCTCGGTGTTGTTGGAGGGATCTTTCAATAGTCCAGATGCCCTTGGGTATCTAAAGGACATCCTGTACCTCCAACACCGGCTTAAGTCTTTTCTCTTCATCATTTGTTTTATCTGGTGTTTGGGTTGGAGTTCAATGGAGCACAAAATATTAAAAATTTGAAAAAGGCTCCATTCACTCCCTCTCTATCGCCTTTGGTGAGTTCACATTGGTATCGAGCGAGGTTGAGCTCTTGTGATTCTTCGAGTCTTTGAGCCCTTCCTGCCTTTAACCATGGCAGAGGAGAGGTACTCAAACAAACCACCGATTTTCAATGGCCTTGATTTTTCCTTTTGGAAAGCTTCGGATGGGTTTCTACCTTATGGCACGAGCTTTGATGTTTGGGCCAAAGTCAAGAAACCATATAAGGTGCCGAATGAGGAGGAAATCACCCCGAGAACAAAAAGGATTTTGAGTTGAATGCTAGGGCCAAGAACATTCTCTTCCAAGGTTTGGGTCGAAATGAATCTGACCGGTTGCTCACCTTGAGTCCGCAAGACGAGATCTGGACTACCCTCATTGCTTTCCATGAGGGGACAACTCAGTCAAGACCGTTCGCGGGACCAATTCAAGCGTGAGTACAACCGGTTCTCTCAAAAACTGGTGAATCTTTGGATGCTTATTTCAGCCGGTTCACAAAATCTTGAGCAACTTATGGCGGTTGAGACAGTGTTCATCGACTCGAGAATGCTCGTCACTTTCTCTCGGACTTGATTTAAAAATTTGGGGAGTAAAGATCACCACGATCCGGCAGGCTACGGATCTCACTACACTCACTTTAGATGGTCTCTATTCAAACTTGAAAACTTATGAACTTGAGCATCTGTCAGTTCTTGAGACCGACCCAGTTTCCAGCCTTTGGTCACAAATCCTTCTGGTTCTTCCTCTTGCGATCTTGGTGGATTTTCTTTGTCTGTTCTTGTGGAGCTTCCTGACGAGCGCTTAGATACAGTTCCTGAAGAGAGTTTAGCCCTCCTATCCAAAAAATTTGCTAGAGCTTACAAGAGAGTGAGTGAGCGGAGGAGAGGCAACTTGAGGTGCTACGAGTGTGGAGGCCTCAACCACATTCGAGCAGAATGCCCAAATCTTCAGAAGGGACGAGAAGAAGCTCCTCGCCGCCAAGAATAACTACCCCAAGCGTAACGCAAGCCAAACCAGAAGTTCAGACGGTGGCGAAGCCCACATTCCGAAGGCGGCGAAGCTGTTCATAAAGTGTCGGGCGACCTGGACTCCGCTGCGTCTCGGACCAGAGGCGAGTGACGATGGGCGAGCCCCAAGACGAGGACTCGACGACATCGGCTACACCGCATGTGCTTCATGGCGGACACGCCGGTTCGGATCTGCTCGACATCGACTCGACTCAGAGGTACCTTGTTACTGAAAACTATGATGATCTCAATGCTGCGTTTCTCAAGCTAGGTGGCTTCTCTCTCGTGCAAATGGTAGGGTTAGAGATTTGAAGGAAGAAGTAGCCTATCTTACTTTAGAGCTAGAGAAGTCTAGGGTGCGCCTAGTACTTCTACTATTTACGCTCTTGATTACGATGCTTGGAAAGTTTGTGATGAAGCTCTTTACGAACTTCTTGCATTAAGGACCTTGCATGATAGTGTGATTAAGGAGTTTGGAGAACTTAAGGAAAAACATGTTTGTGTGCTTGAGGAGCTTGAAGAAACTAGAAATGCTTTAAAAGCTGCTCTTGCTAATGAAATGGTTGCTTGTCCGGATCCTCTCGCACATATCTCACATGACACACTTAAGGACCCAATCGGTCTAGATGAGGACTGAGTGATCATGATGCACCTAAGGACACAACTAGCGATGGAGATGACAATTTTCACTCTACTTACGTGTGCAAGTGAGTGTCGATGCTTAGACTAGAGAACTTAACATTGAAGAGTAAAATTGCTGAACTAAAAGGTCTCTAGATGAGTGCTCTACTTGTTTGCGATGTGATGAAATGGATGGGAACGTGGGTAAAGCGCTAGAGGAGCTAGGCCAGTAGGTATCAAGGTCGCTCTAGCGTAGTGCAAAACTCGAGTGTCTTTCTGTTAGTCCTTCAAGAGAGAGCTTGAGATTCTAGGTGATAAAGTCTTGCAGTTGTAGGGTAAGGATGTTGCTAGTGGTCGGGGTGACACAAGTCTTTGCTAGGTCCTCTTCCTCTCGTGTGTGTTACGTCCCACGCTTCATCGAGTGTGAGTATCTCATGAGCACTCTTGAGAAGTTCAGTTGGTGGTAGAAGAAACTGAACTTGATCTTGGATCAATCCAAAATTTCACAGGGGTAGAGGTTTGGGTTTTGGTGGCTTGATCACATCAAGCATCACCCACCTAGGGTTGTCACTTCTTGAGGAGGTAGGATGGTGGTTGCGTCCTCGGAGTCCCAGAGAAGACATCTTTAGGTCTGCTGGTCTTGAAGTTGCTTCGACCGGTGGTTGGTTCTTCAGAGCACCTCCTTCGCTAAGAGCAAGAGTACTCGGTCGGGTTCCAAGTCTGCAACTCTGTAGCACCACCTAGGACAAAGCCAAGACCTAGGTTCGCTTGCACTTCTTGTGGCAGATCGGTCACATAGCCGAAGTTCTCGCTATCACCGGTAGGTTTTCCCAGCGACATCCCAAGAGTGCCCATAATCACACTCAGCAGCTAGGGTCTCAGAGGCACGTGTTTCACCACACCGGTAGCTAGACAAGTGGAGTCTAGAATGAGCATTAGGCCCGGTCTGGTTTCAGGAAATTGAGCCCTCTGGTGGGTTCAATAGGTCTAGGTTTGAGTTTCCGCCGTCCTCGGGGTGTGCCTTTGTTTTCGGTAGAGGTAGACACCATGGCGAGAGTTCCTGCGCAGAGGTTAGATGGGTGACGGAGGAGGCGATCGAGGCCGAGGATGGTCAAGGAACAATGTTGTTAGGATAGGCGTGTGCCACACGGTTTTGTAGAGGTGGAGTCGATGGGACATGCTTGGTCATGTGTCTCAGTTTTGGGTTCCTAGGTGCGCTCTAGTGAGTCCTCACACCGAGACTCATTTCTTCTCTACTTGACTCGGGCTCGAGGGCCGGGAGGAAAGAGGTCCGGATCGTTGACTCGGTTGTTGTCGTCACATGACCGGTGAGTCACGATGGTTTGCCTCTCTAGCCGAGACCCCGACGGTGAGTGATCACCTTTGGGGATCGTCTGTGTCGTGTCTAGCTCATGGATCTGTCGTGTTAGTCCACGCTTTGTTCTTAGGACGTAGCCCTAGTCGATGGTGAAGTATAATTTGCTTTACGTTTGCAGACTTATTGATCGTATTATGAGGTCAGATTTAGGACTTCGGTTCTTGTGTCTTGAGCCCTCTGGGCAAGTTCTTTATGGGATTTCTCGCTTTGGCCGAGTCTTTCGATTGCTTTTCATACGCTTCACCGGTGCTTCTCATTTGCTTACTTGCTTCGATTCTCGTGACATTCGGTTACGGCATAGGCGTTTGGGTCACATTGGTTTTGATCACTTGGCTAGGGTGAGCTCTTGATTTAATTCTGGACTTCCTAAGCTCCTCTGTCTCGATTTGGTTTGTGCTCCTTGTCGACATGGTAAAATATTGGTCGCTTCCCATCCACGAGTAACACGTGTGATGGTGATGTATCGGGACGGCTCTTACATATGGACACCGTTGGTCCAAATAGAGTCAACATCGAGGGTGGGAAGTGGTATGTGCTTGTGATTGTGGATGATTTCTCGCGATACTCTGGGTCTTCTTTATGGCCTCAAAGGAGGAGACATTCGAATCGCTCGTAAACCTCTCAAGGAGGCTTGCGCTTGAGTTTCCAGTGCACTTCGGGCCATTCGTTACGATAATGGTACCGAATTCAAGAATGCTTCTTTTGAACATTTACGCACATTTTACGAGTTGAGCATCAATTTTCTTCGCCTCATGTAGCCCAAACAGAATCGGGTGGTAGAGAGAAAGAATAGGACCACAGTCGAAATGGCCAGACGATGCCGATGAGTACTCCACCCCGACACACTTCTTGCCGAGGCGATTACTCTTGCTTGCTATGTCTCCAACAGGTGTTTCTCGTGCCAAGTTGCACAAGACCTCGTCTGACGAAGCTTCGATATGGGCGCAAGCCCAATGTTTCACACTTTCGGGTCTTTGGTTGCAAGTGCTTCATTTTGAAATCTGGCAATTTGGACAAGTTTGAGTCTCGCTCTTCCGATGGTCTCTTTTTGGGGTATACTAAGTTCACTAGGATCTCTGAGGGTTTGGGACATTGCTAAAAGAAGGGTAGTGGAGTCTTGTGAGGTCACTTTTGACGAGGCTAGACCAGGGTTCTAGGCCGACATCTCTCGGTCGATCTTACCTTTGAGCCTATCTTTGTAGAGGAGAAGGTGAGTCGGGGTGATCGCTAAATCAATTCGATGAGGAACCTCCTCCACGTAGAAGCCGAGTCGACCTTCGCTTCGACCCACCCGAGCCCTCCGTGCCTTGACCTCTTGAGCCTACTCTTGTTAGGACTTCTTCCGAGGTTACCCTCAGAGTCCTCCCCGGTGGCTCGATCTCCTTCCGCTTCGCTTGAGGCGAGAGGCCACCTCGGGTGCACCTAGACACATTCAAGCTAGTCACCCTCCCGATCGATGATAGGACCTATAGGTGAGCGAGTGACTAGGTCTAGAGCACACCAGCCCCTCCTCTCTGCTTGCCTTCGTTTCTTCTCTCGAGCCTAAGGACATAGCTCGGGCCCTTGCCGATCCCGACAATCAATGCCATGCACGAAGAGCTAGAGAACTTTGAAAGAAATAAGGTTTGGGACTTAGTAGCATGCCCTATGGGCGTGAATGTCATAGGAACAAAATGGGTTTTCAAAAACAAGCGAGTGAGGATGGGGTAGTAGTGAGGAATAAGGCTAGGTTAGTAGCACAAGGTTTCACTCAAGTCGATGGGATTGACTTTGATGAGACCTATGCTCCTGTTGTTCGACATGATTCCATTCGCATCTTCCTTGTTTTTATGGCTTCACACCGCTTCAAGGTTTTTCAGATGGATGTTCAAGTGCTTTCCTAAACGGTTTCATTGAGGAAGAGGTTTTGTTCGCAACCCCCGGCTTTGTCTCTGCTGAGTTTCGATCATGTGTACAAGCTCTCCAAGGCATTATATGGGCTCAAGCAGCCCCTAGAGCTTGGTACGAACGGCTCAAAAGCTATTTGATTGGAAATGGTTTTTCAATGGGCAGCGTTGATAAGACCCTATTTATCAAGGGCAAGTCATCGGACTTTCTTCCGGTTGATTTATGTGGATGACATTATCTTTGGAGGGTCTTCGATTCTTTGGTCTCTGAATTTTCTTCCGTCATGAGTTCTGAGTTTGAAATAAGCATGATGGGTGAACTGAACTTTTTTTTGGGCTTTCAAATCAAGCAGACCCCTCAGGGGATCTTTCTTCACCGATCCAAGTATACTAGAGATCTGCTCAAGAGATTTGCCATGGTGATAGCAAGCTGTTTCCACCCCCATGGCAACTTCTTACGTTGAGCCCCGACCTAGATCTTGAGCCCAGTAGATCGAAGCTCTATAGGAGCATGATAGGAGCCCTACAGACCTTACCTCGTCTCAACCGGACATACACTTATTTGTGTGTCTGTGGTGCTCGATTTCGAGCTTCCCTAAGTTTCTCATCTTCAGCGATCAAGCGAATCCTTCGCTACTTAGTGGCCACCCCAAATAGGAATCGGTATTCTTACGCTTCTTGTCTATCTCTTAGAGCCTATTCAGATCTTGACTTTGCAGTCAGAGGATAGATAGGAAGAGCACTTGAGCACATGCCGCTTTCTAGGCACTTCTCTTGTCTCTTGGTCATCTAGGAAGTAGACCAACAGAGCCGATCTCTGGAGGCCGAGTACGTAGCTGCAGCTGCTTGTTGCAGTCAAGTGCTTTGGTTAAGGCAAATGCTCCGAGATTATGGGTTAGAGGTTGGTAGTGTCCCACTCTTGTGTGATAATACCTCAGCCATCAACATTGCCAAAAACCCAGTCCAGCATTCTAGAACCAAGCACATTGATATCCGGTACCACTTTCTTAGAGACCATGTAGAAAAGGGGGATATAGGGCTAGGATTTGTGGATGGTGATCACCAGTTTGCCGATATTCTCACCAAGCCCTTAGATGGTCCTAGGTTTGCCACTCTCCGGGGAGAACTTGGCTTAGTTAGTGCTGTAGGCATCAAGTGAGGGGGAGCTTGATCTTGTATGATATGTATATTATTGTTTGCTGTTTTGTTTGGGGTTTGTTCTTAGAACAGGCTAGAGTCACAGCACGTTCTTTTGGCACCTCTTACCTTTTAGGTTGCTATCATGCGTGATTAGCAATGTCCTCTGCTCTAGCTAGTGAGTCTCACAAAGACTTGTGGGTTGACCAGGTATGTGGAGGATACCTGGGTAGATAGGGTTTGTGTTTGCTCTTTCTAGTAGTCGAGTTTAGGCTTGCTTCCCTATCTTCTGTTGTTAGGAGTGTGCTTTGCACTAGAGTGTCTACTGTTTCTCTTCACTGTTCTATCGCAAACCAATTTCTGCTTCTTTCCTTCCTCTAAATGCTTTGCCATGGGTTCTTATTTTGAGGGGGAGGTTTGCAGTTCTGCATTTGCATGTAGTCTTGCTTTCTTTTTACAAGAGCTTTCCCTATTAGGCTTATTGGTTTTCATTTCAGTTGAGTTTCGGTGTTCCAAATTAAGTTTGTTGGAAACCTGTTTGATTTGACACAAGTTTGAGAAAAGGCGAAAAGGAGCATCAACATCTTTCTTAAAAGTATTGCAAAAAACCTGATATTTGTATTTTTCAAAAGTTTGGATTTTCATTGTCAAATGTCGGTACATCTTCTTGGTCTCTTTCAAGATTTTAAAACTTGTGTTGCCTTCTTCTGATCTTGGCCATTCTTTAGTGGCGGCCTTTCATTTGCCCCTAGTGTGTAAAATAAAGCAAACAAACATGGGTTTCAATCCCTGAAGTTTGCAGTTTGTAGACTCAGCGGGTGACCTAGGGGGCCGGTTCCAAGTTACCCTTGGGCTGTGCTCTACTAGCAATCATTTGCTATGTGAATAGGTTCCAAGAAGGCCTATAAAAAAAATTAAAAAAAAGGAAGAAAAAAATAAAAAGGCCAAAAATAAAGAGTATTGCAAACACATAATCGGGAAAATTTTGGACACATTCTTGAGTTGGCCATTTCGTTTAGGCAACCTTGTCTTTCTTGGTCTTGATGTTTCTCAAGCTTGTGCACCTATTTTGACCTTGAAAATCTTTTCAGTTGACTTATGCAAATGCCTTGTTACAAGACTTGAAAATTTGGTTAGCTCGTTGCAAGCCTTAGTATCTCTCTCACGTCTTGTCAGCTTGTGACCCTCAGACTTGGCTTGAGCATCGGCCTCCGGTTTTGGTAACCATTTGGCTAATTTTCAAAGCTCTTGCCTAGGTTTTCAATTAATTTTGCATGTGCATGTTCGGGGAATCCTTGGTACTTTGGTTTTCTTGTTGATCATTTTGCCAAAAAGGGGGAGAATTTGGGCCAAAAATGATGCATTAAGACAGGGGAGGCAAATTTGAAAATTTGTGGGGCATTTGATCAAGGGTTTCTTTCTTGGTTTTATGCATGAATTCTTCCAGAACCCTTGCATCTGTTTATCAAAACTTCGCACATTTGGCCACTTGGTTTGGTTTTGTCGACATGCTCATCAAGGGGGAGATTGTGGAGTCAAGATGATGAGCATGTGAGGAGTTGGTCAAAACTTTCGGTTTCAGACAAAATTCTTCCAAATTTGGCCACTTTGATGTGGCATGTCGTTCCTTGATTCTTACGAAGTTTTTTTGTGATCTCCTTAGCATGGAAAAGACCCCTAGATGATTTAGGTGTAGCCGGCGAAGTCGCCAAAAAGTGCCATAGGACGCACTTGCCCCCAGACGGTTGTTTAGTGTCGAACTAGTCACTATTTGGGTTATCATTTTTGCATACTAACCCCGATCGAGGATCGGTTTGTTGTGTTGGGTTCGTGGTGATGCCGCGGACGTTCTAGATGTGTTTTGGTTGTTTGTTGTTGTGGATGCAGGTGAGAACAGGGTGCAAGGTGGAGTGGATGAGTCCGTTCGCCAGGTGGGCTGCCGGTTCGGTTGGAGGCTGGGCGTGGAGATTCACGGTGGGAGCGGCTATCACTTGAGCACGAGTTCTTCTTGGGCGTTGGGACGTCGCGGATGCTTGGACGCCAAGGGATCATTGGAGGCGGTTCGCGACGCTCTAAGATTCGTGCGTGTGAGTTAAAATCCGTGTATGTGTTGGGTTTCGGGTTAGCCTATGTATGGTCCATGTTGGGCCATGAGTGAGTAGGCTAAGGCCCATGTAAATGGCTGGTTGGAGAGGGTAAATCTCAGCCATTCACGGGTGATTCAAGGGTGATCTCAATATATCGCGATATATCGAGATACCTTAGAACCGGTTGGCCTATAAAAGAAGGGGTGGAGGGGTGTCTCCACTCAAGTCTTTTGTAGCCAATAGTTTCTGAAGTTTAGCCACTTGTGAGTGTTTTCCACCCTAGGGTGGCTGTGTAAAACTTTCCCAAATCAAACAAAACTAGTTCCTCCATGTTCATGTCTTGTTCTTACTAGTTCTATTGTTTCAATCTTCTTTCCTTGATGTTTTTTGTTGCAACTTGTTTGTATGCCTCCCCTTCTTCTACATGCTTCTGATCCATGATGTCTTTAGGGTGTTTATATGGTGTTTACATCTCTCTTGCACCCTAGGATAGACTAGAGATCAAGTTTTCTATCAAGTTGCAAATCTCTCCAGATTTTGTTCTTCGCGCAGTACCCAGTGTTTGATTTTTATAAAAATCTAGAAAAACCATTTTTGTGTGCTTCTTGTCGGAGAAGGTGCGTGACTCATATGTGCATCTGAAGAAAAAGTTTGGAGTCATTCCATTGCACCGTTTGGACGCCATGAGGTGAATACCGAGCTCCAAACTTTCTGCTCGAAGTTCCCGACAGTCTGTAGTGTTTGATTTGTCATATTTTTTATACAGAGAGTTTTGAGGAGATTTTTGGTGAAGTGCTTCGTGATTCTTGTAGAATTGTGCAGACAAAATCCCAAAAACATTAGAGCTCCAGAAACCCACCAAACTCCTGCTCCAAGTGGGAGAAAATTCTGGAAATCTGTTTTTACTTTTCTGAAAGTATCTTTGATGGTTTGGCTTTCTCTCTTTTCCTTTTTGCTTTTGTTTTCCAGAGCTAATCTGGTCCATCCAAGTTTGAACTGGTCCTTTACTTCTTGTTTCTTCCAGATCTGAACAGGTTCTTCCTGGTCTGATCTGGTCCAAGTTGCAGGCTTCCAGATCTGAACAGGTAGTCCAGATGGAGGATGAAAGCTTACGCGACTACGTCCAGAGGTTTATCTGAGTGCGGAATACTATTCTGAGCATCCCGGACGAAACGGTCATTGAGGCCTTCACCGAAGGCGTCAAAAATGTCCATTTCACCCAAGATCTCGAGATATACTCTATGTCGGCGGCTGGGAGGCAAACCTCCACGGGCCGATGAGTAAGAAGGGGGGTGCGAGGCTGGCGGCCCCCGCCCTCGATCAAGCTCCGGCCACGCCGACGCTGCTTAGGAAAGGACGATGGTTCCGACACGGTCAGAAAACAGCGCTACGTCCAGTCTTCGTTTAATGCTAAGCTTAAACGAGTACAAAGGGGCTCGAGGCCGGGCTTTGGGAACCCGGGCCCGAGTCCAATAAGTGCTCAAGGCACTTTGTGTGTTCCTACCGTTACCTGTATGTGGAGAACTACCGCCGGGAACTAGAGCTCCTACGTGAGTGCAAGTGCTCCTGTTCTGCAGTGGCTACCTTCCGGGTGTGTGTTGCGTGGGGTTGATGGCGATCTGAGAGTCCTGCTTGAGTCGTGGCCTTTGCGCCTCATTTATAGGCGGCGCCTGGCCACTGTAGCTTGCGTTGATTCGTTGAATAGTCGTTGCCTTGCCATGCCGGGGCGTACAAAATCCACCGGGTAATTGAGTGTTATCTCCCGATTGCCGTACCGGACCGCTACCGGTCAACACGTGCCTGCGCCCATGCGGGCGGTTGACGAGACCTGCCGCCATCCCGCCAGTAGCCTCCGCTAGGCTTTCCTCGGTATAGTGCGCGCATTTAATTCTTGATGACCTTCGGGACCAAAAAGTATCCTGTCCGCGGCGCGGCGCAATCTGCTTCAGGTCCTGAATCCTGAATTTCGGAAGCCCGGGAGGAGTGAGTGGCCCGAGCTTACTTGGCGGGGAAGCTCGGGCGCGGGCTTGCCAAGCTCGGGCGTATTTCCCGCGGGGCTGGGGGTAAGTTAGTGGGCCGCATCCCATGGGCCACGTACTTTCCCCAACAGCTAGCCCCCAAGCCTCGAGCGGGACGAAGACGTGCCGCTCGAAGGTTTATTTGATAACTGCCCTGGGGTGAAATGCCTGTTTTTCGCGCGCGCGAGGCCCCCGGCGTCGGCGAGAATCCCAAACGAGCGCGGTTATGCGCGCCATTGCTTCCCTCTCGATTTACGTGTCTTCGACGACAGCGACGGCTTAAATCTCCCAAGCGGTTTATATCAGCGGTTTTCCTCCGCTGCTTTGAGCCACGCCCCTTGTGCTATTTGCTCTTCTTGTCTTCTCCGTTCTCTCGCTCTTCCGTCGTCCTTCCGCCTCCCTACCTTTCTCATTTCGATGGCGCCCTTCACGCGGAGTCTTCTTTCTGAGGGCGACCTGAAGGGGTTGGAAGCCGCCGGCCTCATCGAGGTTGGCGGTTGGAGGGCGGCCGGCGAGGAGACGGTCCCCACGCCCGAGAGAAAGGAGTTCGTTTGCTTCGAGCTTTTTGCCGTTCACAGGCTCCGGGTTCCGGAGTCCGATTTCTTTGCCGCCGTCTTGGCCCAATGTGGGATCGAGTTGGTGAATCTCAACCCCAACTCGATCCTATTCTTGACGATCTTCGTGCACCTCTGCGAGGCGTTCGTCGGGGTGGAGCCGTCGTTCAGCCTCTTCCTCAACTTCTACGAGCTGACCATGGCCGGTGGGAATGATGCAGCGGGGTGCGCCTACTTCAAGCTCCGCCACGACATGAAGCCCGTATACCCGGTGTTCAAGGCCAAAGAGAACGTTGGGGATGGGCGTCGCGGTGGTACTATGCCAAGGTGCTCAGCGACTGCAGGCTGTGGTTCGCGAATGCGAGCCCTGGGAAGCTGACGCTGCCCCGTCCTTCGCTGGAACTGGCGGAAGTAGCCTCGGCGGCCAAAATCCGGGATCTGGCCGGCCGGGGGCTTAACGGCTACGACATCATAGCTGACTTCGTTAGGCACCGTGTGAGCCCGCTGCGGAAGCAGGTTTGCCCTTTCTTCAAGATCCGCGGGTGGGACGATCTCATCCGCAAAGGCACTTCCCGTAAGTCTCTCTCCTCGACCTTGTAGTCTTTTGCCGGAGCTTTCTTCGGGCACGTTCTTGACGTTCCCCAGGACGACATGGTCCGGGCCATGAGGCTTTTACTGCCCGCGAACCACAACGAGCCATCGGGCTCAGGCATCCGCAACGTTCTGGACGAGGTATGTGCTTTTGTGGGCTTGAGCCTTCCGGGAGGCGGTCTCCCGTGGGCGCGGGCTAACGCTTCCTGATTTGTCTTGTAGAAAATGGGCGAGAAGCGGGGCCGCCGACTTTCGTGTCGGCAGCGACTCGGGGTGCGCCGACGACCGGCGAGAGCGCGAGCTTGGTTCCGTCGCAGAAAGAGCGGGCCACGAGCACGCAACCGCCCCCGACGAAGTGGACTGGGCGCTCCCGCTGGGACAAAGTCACCAGCGTGGGGCGGCCGGGGGCCCAGGCTTCTGCTCCCGTCGCCGACCCAGCCCTGGCCCGAATCTCCCGGAGGCGGGACTTGACCGGCGCACAGGATACTCAGCCGGCGCCGAAGAGGCGTCGGTTGGTGCTGGATGATGTGGATGACTCGGACGATGGGCTGGCCAGGACGGACCTCGAGCTCGCACGTAAGTCGCTGTGCCTTTTAGCTCCTTTCTTCCTTTCTTCACCTATTATGGCTCCCAGGCTGATCGGTCGAGCTTCGGCCGCTTCATTTTCAGGTTCCCTATCTTCCCAGGCGGGGGAACTCATCCCGGTGCGGTCGGAGGAAGTGGCTCGGGAGAAAGACCCCGTTAAGGATAAGCCCGGAAGTCGAGGCTCGGGGCCTTACTTCCTTCCGCTGGTAGCGCGTGATGACGTGCGCTCCTAGGCTGTGTTTGTGGAAGTGGAGACGGACGACGGGACATCGCTCCTGGCGCCGCTCCGCGTCGAGGGACGGACCTCGACCGGGTAGCGCCCGATCTACTTCCGTGGTTTGTCGGAGTTCTTTGCGAGGAGCAACATACCCATCCCTCTAATGGACATGAGCGGCACCCTCCTCCTTGGCTGGGACTGGCCCATCCGGGTCATTACAACCGCCAGCGTTGTCCCGGTGCGGCTGTAGAGCGTGGCCCTACTGGTCGCCGCGGGGTAGATCGTGGTGACGCCAGCGTGGGTTGAGCATGGGCTTTTGCTTGCCGCGATGCGCCAGCAACAGTCCATTCGGGTTCGACCGGTTCCTGGTCAGTCGCTCGAGGAGTGGCTGGTGAGCCGGAAGGCGATTAAGCTGAAGGCGGACATCGGGGTGCAAACCGACTTTGCCCCCGAGCCATGCCTTCATGCCGCTGATGCTGCCGGGCTTGCAAGGGAATCGGCTGAGCCGGCAGGCGAGGCGGTGCCGGGAGCGGTCGATGGGACCCTGGCCGAGCCAGCAGAAGGAGCGTACGAGGTCGTAGGAGAGGCGGCCAAGCCTGCGGGAGGCTCGGCCGGGCCTGTAGAGGGAGCGCCCGAGGAACCAAGCAGCTCATGCGACAGCTCGGGCGACCTGGTTGTGGCACCGCCTGCGCCCAGCGTTGCCTCGCGGGCTCGGTACGAGTCCGTGACTGCAGCGGCCACAAGGCGGGTAAGTGCCTTTGAGCTTGGCCTTTGATGTTTTGCATCGACCCTGCTTCGGTTCTTTCCTTTCCCTTAGCCTATTCTCTTGGTGCAATTCTACCGCGAGCTCGTTGGCATCGCTTGCTCGTTTGGGGCTGAGCACAATGCCGAACGGGAGGCCCTTCAGGTAGACGGCGCACGTTGGTGACGGCAAGCCAAAGCCGCGCGCGCCGAGCTTGAGGAAGCTCGCTCGAGCTCAGTCCAGGCAGTAACTCTGGAGGCTCGAGCCACCGCGGCGGAGACGGCCCTAGTTATGGCGCGGGATGATGCCGGTTAGGTTTCCCGTCGATCGCAGGAGGCCCTTAAGGCCGAACGCGACCGCTTCACCGAGCTTGAGAAACGCCTTCGGTCGGTGGAGGCGTGACGTGCCGCCAAGGCTGCCCGTGCAGCGGAGGAGCGCGACCTCCTCGCTGCGGAGCTCTCCCGGGCGAAGTCAGCTACGGCCGCTACAGAGGATCTGCTGAAGACCCACCGGGACACCGTGCGAGACTTGGAGACAGCCAATGAAGTCTTGCGGGGTAAGATGCGGACTACCCGAGATAGGGAGAAGGACTTTCTCGAGCTTCAGAGCCAATACGACGAGGTACTGGCCGAGCTTCGTAAACTCAGGTGCCAGCCTAAGTCGTAGGCCCTTGTATTTTTTCTTTTTCTTGGGCGGTGACCCGACTCGCCCTTTTTTCTGTAAACATTCTCTTATTAAGAATGTTGTTGACTTATTATGACTTTTGCCCCTTCGGTCCACCTTCTACTTGGAGTGCCAAACGTCGATTTGACTGTTGCGCCATGTCCCGAGAGACATTGCGTCAAATCTTGGAAATAGTTCCGCGTCGGAACTGCTTCCCGACGCTATTACTCCTGGGATCGTTTCGACTTCCTGATCTTGGCTATAAAAAGAGGCCGACGCTGCGGCCACTTTTCATTCCAAGTTTCTTTCTTCTGTACCTCCTTCTCTTCTCGTTTCCTCCAGTACCTCCTTCTGTTCTCATGGCTGATGCAGAGCTGGCGGAGCTTCGGGCGCTGTATGACCTCGCGCTCGCTGAGTGGGCCGAGGAAGAGGCCCGTGCTCGCGATGTTGCCACCGTCGAGGTGTTGATCGAAGTGGTCCCAAAGCTTGCCGAGGTGGCCGACGTGATTGTCGAGACACTGGTCCGTGCCCGCTGGGGCTTTGTGTAATTGGCTCGTGGGCCGCCTTGGAATCTTTAATAAAGTTGTTTGTGGTTGCTGCTTCCTTCTTTTGGCGTTTCTTCATCTTTGGTTCTGGCGTTTTTTCCTGTGTGCAAACGAACACAAGTAGTCGTATAGGCAAGAAGAGATTCGAAGGTCGTAGAATAGTCCTATCGATCCTAGCCCCCGAGCCATGGCCGAGGTTCTAAAGAGAAGCTCGGGCATGGCTTAGAGAAGATCGTAAGTTCTTATTCGGGTAATCGACCTTGAAAAATCGACTTTTAAGAAAATCGACCCCAGCCCCCAAGCCACGGTCGAGCTTCTGGTTTGACAGAAGGTCGGTTGTGGTTTAGAGAGATCAATTTTTGAAAAATCGACCCTAGCCTTCGAGCCACAACCGAGCTTCTAGTTTGACAAAAGGTCGGTTGTGGTTTAGAGAGATCAATTTTTGAAAAATCGACCTTAGCCCCCGAGCCACGACCGAGCTTCTGGTTTGACAGAAGGTCGGTTGTGGTTTAGAAAGATCAATTTACAAAAAATCGACCCTAGCCCCCGAGCCATGGCCGAGCTTCTAAAGAGAAGCACGGGCGTGGCTTAGAGAAGATCGTAAGTTCTTATTTGGGTAATCGACCTTGAAAGACTTTTAAGAAAATCGACCCCAGCCCCCGAGCCACGGCCGAGCTTCTGGTTTGACAGAAGGTCGGTTGTGGTTTAGAGAGATCAATTTTTGAAAAATCGACCCTAGCCCCCAAGCCACGACCGAGCTTCTGGATTGACAGAATGTCAGTTGTAGTTTAGAGAGATCAATTTTTGAAAAATCATCCCTAGCCCCCGAGCCACGACCGAGCTTCTGGTTTAACAGAAGGTCGGTTGTGGTTTAGAGAGATCAATTTTTGAAAAATCGACCCTAGCCCCCGAGCCATGGTCGAGCTTCTAAAGAGAAGCTCGGCCGTGGCTTAGAAAAGATCGTATCCTTGGAACGGAGCTCGTGGCCCTTGCTCTGTCTCTTTGTGAGAGGCGGAGTGTTGGACTCTAGGGTTATCCCGGGCTGTGATAATTTTATCTGGGCTTATGATGTAAGGCCGGAAAGCGTGTACCCGCGCGGGATCTTGCGTGGTGCGATGGATATCGGCTTACCCATGTGCAAGGGAATCCCGGGGTTTAGCTCCTGCGTAGCCGTTACTCTGCCGACGTATATTGAGACAGCCCGGGCCGTCTCCCAAGCTCGATCGTAGGTCTAGATCGCCGGGGCTTGTTTAAGGGCTTTCTGGGGAGCGAGAAAATGGACAAAAGAAAAGAAAATGGGGTGGGAAAGGAGACTTACGACCTTGGTTTAGGCGTAGAACCTCCGGAGTTGAGCGATATTCCAGGAGCTGTTGAGGACTCTACCATTCGGCATAGCCAGCCTTACAGCCCCGGGTGTGTGGCTGATACGACTGTGTACAGACCCTCCCACTTTGGGGTGAGCTTATTGGCGTGGGCTAGGTTCTGAACTCGTCTAGGAACCAGGTCGCCCACTTGCAAGGTCCGGGTCTGTATCTTTTTTGCCGCATGCCGTCGTAGGGATTACTGATATGCTGCCACACGCAGCAGTGTTTGCTCGCGGCAGGACTCGGATAGGTTGAGATCCAACAGTCGCTCCTCATCGTTGTCGATTTGACCTGCAAAATTAATGCGAGCTGAACCAAGTCTTAGCTCGGTGGTTAAGATCGCTTCCGAGCCGTATACAAGCCTAAATGGGGTTTCACTAGTAGCCGGATTGGAGGTTGTCCGGGCTGCCCAAAGCACCGAGGGTAGCTCTTCTACCCAGTTGTGACGCTGTTCGATGAGACCGTCATACACTCGGCGCTTGACGCCCTGCATGATCTGCCCATTAGTACGTTCGGCTGCACCGTTGCTCTGTGGGTGAGCCACCGAGGCTAGGGCGACCTTCATGCCGAGCTCTTCGCATAGTCCTGGAACAGCTCGCTTGTGAACTGTGTCCCGTTATCGGCGATTAGTTTGCTCGAAACGCCGAACCTGGTCACAATGCTGTTCCTTAGGAACCGCTTGGCCGTTTGGGCTAAAATGCTCGACACTGCTCGGCCTCGATCCACTTAGTGAAAGTGTCGATGGCGACGAACAGGTGTGTGCATCCCTTTGGGCCTTTGGGGAATGGACCAAGTATGTCCATTCCCCATGTCGAGAATGGCGGTCGTCACGGGATAGTCTGCGGCTTCAGATCTTTGGTGGTGGGACACTCGGGCATGGTATTGGCGGTGAAGCAACGTTTACTAGCTCCCTTGCGTCGGTTAAAGCAGTGGGCCAGTAGTACCCCATGCGAAAGGCTTTTCCCACTAAGGTTCTGAAAGAGACGTGGGTCCCGCAGATCCCGTCGTGGATGTCCTGAAGGAGAAATTTGCCTTCCTTCTGGGTCACGCACATACAAAGTACGCCGTTAGAACCCCTTCGGTACAACAAGCCCCCGAGTAATCGGTAAAGCCGGGCTTGTCTTTGGAGCCGGGATTTCTCAGCTGTGTCCTGTGGCAGTGTCCCATGCATCAAGAACTGGACGAATGGAGTCATCTAGGTGTCGCGCTGCTCTAGGAACGAAACGGTACCGGTCGTTTGGGTCGAGGCAACCGTCTTCTCGGGGGCCTCTTCTCCAGAGGGAATAGAGGGCTTAAGTAGGTGATGCGGGAACACCCCCGCCGAGGCGGTTTCTTGTGAGGAGCCAAGCTTCGCGAGCTTATCGGCCAGGCTATTAGCCAGTCTGGGAACGTAGCACACTTCGAAGTTCGTGAAGTGTTTCTCCAGCTTTCTCACTTCAGCCAAGTATCGCGCCATTGACTCGTCGAAACACTGAAACTCCTTATTTACCTGGCAGACGACCAACTGTGAATCCCCTTTCGCTGTCAGCCGTTTTATGCCGAGCGCAGTGCATGCTCATAGGCCGGCGAGGAGGCCTTCGTACTCCGCAGCATTGTTCGTTGCGGGAAAATGAAGCTGTACTATATGCTGAATTTGTTCTCCTTGGGGGGAGATGAGAACAAACCCGCAACCTAATCGCTCGAATTGGCGCGACCCATCAAAGAACATGGTCCAGTGCGCTTCTTGGCTTGCGAGCTCGGGCGAGCCTTCCGAAGGGTCGGCTGGCCAGGTCCACTCAGCCAAGAAATCGGCCACGACTTGGGACTGGATCGCTGTTCGTGGTACGAACTTGATGTCGAATTCACTAAGCTCGACTGCCCACTTTGCCACCCGTCCGTTTGCGTCGGGGTTTCGAATGATATCCCTTAGCGGGAAATTCGTTGGGATCGTGATTGGATAGGCATGAAAATAGTGACGCAACATTCGCGAGGCCATAAGCAAGGTGTACAAGAGCTTCTAAACCTCGGGGTACCGCTCCCTAGGTCCATGCAATACCTCGCTTACGTAGTAGACAGGTTGTTGCTTTCCTCGCGTTCGACTGCTAGTACAGCACTCACAGCCTATGGGGCGACTGCCAAGTAGAGGAGTAAAGCTTCCCCGAGCTTTGGCGTGGCTAGTACGGGAGACGTGGACAGGTAACGCTTCAGCTCGCTGAAAGCGGCCTCGGCTTCTTCTGTCCATTCGAAACCATCGTGCTTGCGCAGGATCTTACAGAAAGGTACACTGTGCTCACCGAGACGAGATATGAATCTGCTGAGAGCCGCCATCCACCCGGTGAGGGCTTGCACCTCTTTGGTGCAGGTTGGCTACCTCATATTCTCAATGGCCTTCCCTACCACGTAGCCAAGCAACATCCCAGACCGGACACCAAAGACATATTTTTCAGGATTTAGTTTGACTCGATGCTTCCTAAGATTAGCAAACGTTTTCTGAAGGTCGGTCACATGATCCCGTGGGACTTTGCTTTTTACAACAACATCGTCTACGTAAACCTCTACGTTGCGCCCTATCTGATCAGGGACCGTCTTTTGTATCTATCGCTGGAACGTGGCTCCCGCGTTCTTTAGACCGAATGACATGGTCGTGTAGCAGAAGGTACCGAAAGGTGTCACGAAGGCAGTCTTCTCTTCGTCTTCGCTTGCCAGCGCGATCTGGTGATAGCCCGAGTAGGCGTCCAGGAAGCTCATGAGCGCCGAGTCCGCCGTTGCGTTGATCAGTTGATCTATGCGTGGTAGGGGGGAATTGTCTTTGGGGAAAGCGGCGTTGAGGTTGCGATGGTCGACACACATTCGTCATTTCCCGCCCTTCTTTTTGACGACGACCGGGTTGGCGAACCAGTTGGAATTCTTGACTTCTCGAATGAAGCCGACTTGGAGGAGCTTGCCGAGCTGCTCCTGAATGATATCAGCCTTCCACTTGGGGAAGCTCCGTAGGGCCTGTCTGACAGGCTTTTTATCAGGCTGAACAGCTAGCCTGTGCTTGATTACCTCCCTTAGGACTCCGGGCATGTCGGACGGATCCCACGCGAACACGTCTGCGTTAGCTTGGAGGAAGGTGACGAGCTCGAGTTCCTATTTGGACTCGAGGTTGATCCCTACGTGGACGACCTTAGCTGGGTCATCCTCGGAGAGGGGGACTGCCTTGGTGGGCTCCTGCGGCTGCATGCCCACCTTGGGGCGGACTGGCGGGCGTTTGGCTTTGGCTAGGCCATGCTCTGGGATCTGTCCGGCCATGGCCAGGGTGCTCTCGTCACAAGCCATAGCGGCCTTGTGGCTGCCCTTGATCGTGATGACTCCGTGAGGGGCCGGCATCTTCAGATAGTGGTACCCGTGGTGGGTGTCCGCCATGAACTTGGACAACGCGGGGCGTCCAAGAATGGCGTTGTACGGAAGCTCGGAGTCCACCACCTCGAAGGTGACGTACTCTGTCCGAAAGTTCTGGGAGGTCCCGAACGTTACGGGCAGAACGATCTGCCCGATCGGCTGTAGGGACGACCTCGGGACAATGCCATGAAAAGGAATGGCTATGTCCTTGATCTTGGACCGTGGGACTTGCATCTGCTCAGACTGGCGAAGGCGATATCAAGGAGCTCGCCATCTACCAAAGACACGGTCAACTCGCGTCTTTGCCGATGGTCAGACGAGCACCGATGGCAAGCGCCGGGCCTGGTCATCCCAGGGGGGACAGTCATCCCCGGAGAAAGTGATCGACTGATGAGACCATCGCATGGGTGCGTCCCCGGGCTTACCCTTTTCGAGGTGGTAAACCTCTCGGGCAGCAGCCTTAAGCTCGCGTTGCGAGCTATAGGCGGACGCGCCGCCGAAGATCACGGCAACGTGCACGCGGGCCTCCTGGAAGGCGTCGCCGTGGCCACCCTGGGGCCCTCGGTCATTCGGCACCCATGTCCACCATGGTCGGGAAGCTCGGGCATGGGCCCGCGTCCAGTGTAGACTCCAACCGTGCTGCCGACGTCCTGTAGTTACGCAGATCGTGGCCGTACTGCCTATGGAGAAGGCAGTAGCGATCGTTTAGAGGGTTAGCCCCCTAGGCCGTTCGAGGCCGGGGCTGGGGAGCTCGCCCCTGCCCCTGGCCTGCACCACGGCCGTTTCCGCCACCCACTGGGCGGGCTGGCCGCGGAGGCGGCCGCTCAAGGGGAGCGGGTCTCTCGGGCTCCACCGCCGTGACGTAGTTCAGGATGGCAGGCTCTTTCCTCTTCTTCTTCTTCTTCTTCTTCTTCTTCTTGGCGTCGCCCTTCTTGGCGTCTGTGCCACTCTGGGCTGCCGCCTTGTCCTCCGTCCTCCCTCTCTTGCGCTCCACCGCCTCGGAGGCGTTAATGTATCCTTCCGCAGCACGAAATAAATCGGCTGCGGTGTGGACTGGATGGAGCTCAAGGTCCTCAGTAAAACGGGTGTTCCGTACCCCCTCCTTGAAGGCCTCGACGATGGCCTTATCGGAGATCGACGAATGGTGTTGCGCACCTGGATGAACCTGCAGACGTAGTCCTGCAGGCCCTCTCCCGCCCTTTAGACCACAAGCTTGAGGTCCTGGGGTTTTCCAGGGCATGCGTAGCAGCCCTGGAAGTTCGTCCGGAGCGCCTCCTGCAGCTGTTCCCAGCTGCATATCAAACCTCGGCGCTGGTTGAAGAGCCAGGTTCGGGCCATCCCCTCCAAAACGGTAGGGAAGTAGTTGACCATAACGGCCTCATTACCTCCTGCGGCCAGGATGGCGGTAGTATAGACGGCGAGATATTCGTCGGGATTCTTGCTCCCGTTGAACTTCTCAATGTTCCCGGACTTGAACTTACGAGGCAAAGGGGCCTCGCGCAAAGCCCGGGAGAAGGCCGGACATCCTGGGGCGGCCCCGTTGTTTCCAACGGGGGGTCTCCCGCCTGGAAGCGGCCCGAGGCGGGAAAAAACTCCGCCTGGGGTACGCTGGGGAGCGCCGTCCGCTGTGGACTTGGATGCCTGTCGACACGACCAAATGCTCTGGCCACGCCGCCTTGAGGCGCCACTAGTGTGCGACTGGGCCTGGAGGTGCTCGCTGAGATCCCTAGCAAGTTACTCTAGGCCGTCAGCAACCGCAGCGCCTAGGTCGGCCATGGTGAATCCTCGTGGATCCTTCTCCAGGTCACATGACCTAGGCAATCGTCTTAACATGTTGCTGACTACGCAGAACTGGGTTAGTGATGGTAGTGGTAGGCGAGTGCGCGCGTGCGGCGCGAGTGGCGGGCGTCGGGCCGGTAGGACTACGTCGAATGTCCACCAAAGTCCATCCGACTGACCCGGCGAAGAGGCTGCGAGTGGCTTCACACCGCTGGTGCTCTCCGCTTAGGTCAGCGCGTGGCTGGTGCGGGGTCACTTCGCCTGACGCTGCAAAGACGTGGCGTGAGGCAGGTTCCCGCGAGGGAGACATGTCGGTGTCACCCACGGAGGCGGTGCCGTCGGCACCTTCAACCACCATGGGCACACGCCGGTCCGCTCCCTGCCCTGACGGCCGGGACGCCAGTTGCGTGCGCAGGACTGGTCCTCCTCCTCAGACGAGACCATGGACGTGCGCCGTCCGTTCGGTTGCGGCACTGGTGGCGGTGCCTCCAGTCCCTCGATGATGGTTTCGCTGATGTGAGTCAGCGAAGTGCCGGCTTGGCCAGGCAAAGCTGGGGAGCGAACAGCTGCTCCCGAGGTGGGTGATGCCTCCACCTCCATCTTGTCAGCCTGGGCTTCGGTGAGAAAACCAGCCTGCCAGTTCTCGTACGACTCGTCGACGTCGTCGAGATCGTCACAGTCATCGAAGTTGACGTCTACGGTATCCATGTCGTCGTATGACAACAAGACCATCCTCGACTCGATCGAGGGGAGAAGACCGCAGTCGGGCCCCATGGGTTGCGCCAGCTGTCAGCGGCTGGGAGGCGAATCTCCGCAGGCCGATGAGCAAGAAGGTGGGTGCGAGGCTCGAAGGCGGCCCTGTCCCCTGGACCGAAGCCCGGCCGCTGGCCAGACTCTGCCGACGGAAAGGACGATGGTTCCGACACGGTCAGACGCGCCGGGACTTGGTGAGTGACATGGGGGTTTTTTATTCGGGTTTAGGCCTCCACTGTCGGATTACAGCCCTACATCCAGTCATCGTTTAATGCTAAGCTTAAACGAGTACAAAGGGGGTCGAGGCCGGGCTTTGGGAAGCCCGGGCCCGAGTACAATAAATGCACAAAGCATTATGTGTGTTCCTACCGTTACCTGTATGCGGAGAACTACCGTTGGGAACTAGAGCTCCTACGTGAGTGCAAGTGCTCCTGTTCTGCAGTGGCTACCTTCCGGGTGTGTGTTGCGTGGGGTTGATGGTGATCCGAGAGTCCTGCTTGAGTCGTGGCCTGTGCGCCTCTTTTATAGGCAGTGCCTGGCCACTGTAGCTTGCGTTGGTCCGTTGAATAGTCGTTGCCTTGCCATGCCGCGGCGTACAAAATCCACCGGGTAATCGAGTGTTTTCTCCCGATTGCCGTACCTGACCGCTACCGGTCAACACGTGCCTGCGCCCATGCGGGCGGTTGACGAGACCTGCCCCCAACCTGCCAGTAGCCTCCGCTAGGCTTTCCTCGGTACAGTGCGTGCATTTAATTCTTGATGACCTTCAGGACCGGAGCGTATCCTGTCCGCGGTGCGGCGCAATCTGCCTCGGGTCCCGAACCCTGAATTTCGGAAGCCCGGGAGGAGTAAGTGGCCTGAGCTTACGTGGCGAGGAAGCTTGGGCGTGGGCTTGCCAAGCTCGGGCACGAGCTTACCATGCTCGGGCGTATTTTCCGCAGGGCCGGGGTAAGTTAGTGGGCCGCATCCCATGGGCCACGTACTTTCCCTAATACTCTGGCTCTTCGGCTAGTGAATTGTTTCAAGCGGCGAAACGCTACATTAGCGCCGAAGAGGCCGTTGAATGAAAACAGCTCCTGGGGACTAGCAAGGCGTCTCCACAGCCGGGCATGGAATCCTCGAGCAAGAAGAAGTCTTCTGTCTTCGACAAAAAGATCAAGAAGAAGAAAAAGGCAAAGACGGCCAAGATAGTGGTTGCCATCTCTAAGCAGTCGCCCTCGCCGCAGACGCCGAAGGCCAAGAAACCTCGTCCGTCTCAGGGCAAGGCATGCAGTCAGCGGCCAGGCGGCTCCGATCAGAGGCGCACGTCACAAGCTCCATTGAGCGACCGCTTTTGCCCGCTTCACCAGGTGCACTGGAATGATCTTCGCAATTACCGCACCTGGATCTCCCGCCTGGAAGATTTCTACAATGGTCGAGGTCCTATGCCCGCCTCCCGGACGTCGGTAAGGGCAGTACCGACTGACGACCTGTGACACCATGTGCAGGTGACCCCATGTTGGTGATGAGCATATTGACAAGTGTTTTGAGCGTAACGTGAAGGTTTTGAGGCGATCGAGACTTCGCCGGGTTTTCCCAGGGTTTTCGGGTCTTGGCACAGGGGAGCAGGATCGTTCCATGCGTGGGTTGCACCATTGTGGACGATTTTTTTGATGGATTCTACGAAAATCGTGTGCATGTTTTGGGTGTGATTGATTATGGACTAACCTCGCAGGTGAGGAAGGTAAGTATGGTGTTTTGACTAATCTTTGTGGTACAGGTCTTGGTGGACCGTGGTCAGCGACGTGTCGGGACGTGAACTGGCGGTTCGTGGGTCCAGAACGGCAAGGAGGTTGCGTGGGACGGTTGGACTCGGACTTAAGGACCACAAAGATGATGAAGATGATGGACTTAGCCGGCGTGAGGATCCAAGGCTCGGCAGGCGGTCGAGTACGATGGAAACTTAGCGGCTAAGTCAGGACCGGCTGTTTCCGGTGTGTGGGCCTATGTGGGGCATGTATCGGGAATGTGCGTGGCATATTCCAAGGATTTGTGGAGTATATTTCAAGGGTTATATGCTGTAAAGAGTGAACAAATATCAGCCATCCATGTGTCATCCAAAGGTAGGGAGTAGTTGGCTTGAGAGCTACTCCACCTTTGGGCTATAAAAGGAGGGGGTGCCTCCCATTCAGATTTTTGAGAGGGTGAGGGCTGAGGTTTGGGTGTGTTTGGAGTGCACTTCTGAAGTGTTTTTTCCACCTTGGTGTGGCTTTGTAGTACCCCTAAACCGATGCAATAGAAATTAACCATGTTCATCCAAGTTCTTCTCTAGTTCTTGTGTTTGATCTTGTCTCTTTAGTGTTTTTGTTTGCAACTAGTTTATTTGCCTACACTCCTTCTATTTGTTGCTGATCTATGATGCCTTGAGGTTGCAAATATGATTTAAGAACCTTCTTGTAACCTAGGAGGGGCGAGAGATCAAGTTTATTTTCTAGTTGCAGTGTTGTCCAGAAAGTTTCCTTCGTGCAGCAGTTTTATTTGATTTTTATAAAACTCTAGAAAAATCCTTTTTGCATGATTCCAGTTGGGAAAGGTGCGTGACTCATATATCTTTCCACCATTAAAATTTGTTATTCAGTATTAGCACCGTTTGGGCGCAGTGAGGTAAACTCCGAGCCCCAAACTTTCTGCTCGAAGTTTCTAGCAGCAAGCAGTTTTTGATTTTTCTTGATTGTTCTAGGAGGTTTTTATATCTCAAACTTTGTAAGATGGTTCTCAACTCATAGTATGAAATTTTTTCCAAGAATTTTGAAGTCCAGAAAGGTCACCATCTCATACATTGAACCTGGACAAGTTTCTGGAAGAATATAGTTGTTGCTTTCCTGACAGTTCTTGGTGCTTGAATTTTCGTATTTTCTCCTTTTGGATTCTTAGTTTGAAATTTGCAACGCAGCATCATGACTCACCCATCTGGGTGTAGAAAAAGGTTCAAAATGTTTGGAGGCTTCTAAGGTAGTAACCACCTTCTTGAACAATGACAAGTTTCTGAGAGAATCAGTATTTACTTTTTCAAAAGCACTTTTGGGTGTTTGAATGCTTTATCTTGTGCTTAGTATCTTGGCTGGTTGAGTGGAAAGAGGTTACAAGGACCTTGATTTCATTCATTTAGCCCCCATGAACAGCACCTCTTTGCTATGTACATGGTGAGGCTCTTGCGGTTTGCTTGATTGGATTTTTGGGGCACGTTGTTGGAGAAAACGTCAGAAAATTTGAAGCGTCTATTCAACCCCCTCCTATCCGCCTAGTTTGGTCTTTCACGACCCGACCAACGAACCGATCAGGAAGGCCGAGACACCGAAGGTTACCATGAACCGAGCCATCACATCGCGGTAATCTTCGGGGGCTCCGCGGCTGTCGACGAATCATGTCGGCAATATACTTTATGGGGCTATGCGTAAGACCGAAACCCGATGATAACACAGAGATGAGTTTATCTGTGTTCGGGCCCTCTGCGGTGGAGGTAATACCCTACTCCTGTGCTCGTGGATTGTATTGGGGTTGATCTCGATGGATCAATGTTGAGTATTGCTATGGATCGATGTGATCTCCCCTCCTCTTTTCCTACTCTTCCTCCGAACTAGAGGCCCCTACCTCCCTTTATATAGTGGAGGGAGGTAGGGTTATAGATACATATCCTAGTTGGTTATGGAAATTAGGGATAGAGATATGAAATCTATCTCTATCTCTTCTTACCGAATACGTAAGTATCCGATTACAATTGTGCCTTTCTTGTGATACAAGTCGGGTCTTCATAAGGGGCAGGCCCGTCTTCTAGATGGTAGGCGCCACCCTACTTCGTGAGGTGGTCCATCTAATGTCTTCGTGAGGATACCCGGGGACCATGTTATCCACAGTAGCCCCCGAGTGCTTTATAGCCGAGTTGATGCCTTCTCGGATGTATGTCGACCGAGTTATACTTCAAGTCGAGTACTCCGACTGGAACCTTCTCTATGCCGAGTGCTCCATTGGCATGCAAGGAGGCTGTGAAGGGCTCAGTAAGTCGGCGCGGTTGTCCTCAACGCAGTGCGCGAGAAGCCGCAAGTTGGGGTGGCCGTCGTCGTCGTTCTTGAGCAATGGCCAGTCGGCGCAGGAGTCGGCGTGGGCCTCGCTCGGCGCGATCTTGAGAAGTCGAACCGTAGTTTGTGCTCGGCGCCGGCGTGAGGCATGCTTGATCGGCCATATAATGCACTCGAAGTGCTTTGGTAAACGCGTCTTGCATGCGAAGTTGGCGTAGGCATTCAGCCATGCCTTAGATTGCGCTCGGGGCGCGGGTGTTGACACGTAACTGTGCCATGGTCGGTGTTTGTAGCGTAAACACTTCCTTGAACCCCTGTAACACGTACATGTAGGATTTAGGCAGTATCTGAATATGAAAACATTTGGTTGGATATAAAATCTGACTATCCTTATGTGCGAAATAGCCATTTTTTATTTTTATTACTTGATGATTTTTGTTAGTCCGAGTAGTTTTTCTTTCTTTTGTTATGCACTCTGCCCGACTAGTCTATCCCCCATGTGTAGGGAGTTGGCACATGCCTTTTTATCTCAGGCACGCGTTTGGGTGACGTAGAGTTCGCCGTGTTATGTGTTCAGAGCTTCACTACTCAGAATTATAACACACTCGGATTTCACTTAAATCACTAAGTAACAAAAGTAAAAAATAACTATGAAAAAGATGGGTGCACGCAAGTGCACACAATTATGTATAGCCCCCGACTTACTGCTTAATTGGAATTCAACTAAGTAGTAAGTCAAGAAATAACACAAGTTTATATGTGAAAAGATTATGATGATGAAGAACTTAGCTGCTTTACTGACGATGATGTCGTCCTTACTTTTAAGATTTTAGCCCCCGGACGTATCACCTTGTAGGCTTGAAGCACAGAAGTGGGCTTGTAGCCGTGCCGAAGTTTGCGCTCGGGGCGCTGGCGTTGGCGTGAAGCCGTGCCAAGTTGACGTAGGCATGCAGCCGAGCCGTATGATGCACTCGGGATGTTGGCATAGACGTTGAGCCGTGCCAAAGCTTGCACTCGGGGTGCTGGCGTTGGTGTGAAGCCGTGCCGAGTTGACGTAGACATGCAGCCGAGCCGTATGATGCACTCGGGGTGCCGGGCGTAGGCGTCTTGGCCGTCAAGGTTGCGCCGGTGCTAAGCGTTGGCGGTAGTCGTAGAGTTGACGAGGAATGCACCAAGCCGTTTGATGCAATGAGGTGTCTTTGGCGGGCGCAACCGTGGCGAGTTTGATATAGGCATGCAGCCGAGCCGTATGATGCACTCGAGGTGCAGGCGTAGACGTGCGGCCGTGCCAAAGGTTGTGTTCGGGACGCTGGTGTGGGCATGCAGGCGAGCCGTATAATGCACTCGGGGTGCTGATGTAGGCATGCAGCCATACCGGAGCTAGGAGACTCATTTGAATCTCTTTTGAGTTTTCATGAGGCACCCAGACTAAGTGTATTAAGTCTGGCAATTGACCCCAGAGGGTATACCGGCATATGGCGGTACCTGGCCTAGTATGTCGGACCGGCTTGTGGCTCATGGAGTATACCTAGGGCTTAGCCGAGTGGTCATCTTGAAACCCGTTCGTGATATCCGATTTTGACTTGTGCAGTAACCGGCAATTGACCTGACATGAGGCAACAATTGACCTGGTATGAGGCATATCACAGGATTAGGTTTAACCGAGTGCACCAAAACCAATGGTGTAGGGCAAGCAGCTCAATGAGCGTATCCTCGGAACTCGAACCCTTAATAGCTTTCAGCATCTGATTCCACTTGGTGGTCACCAGCTAGTGGCCTAACATAAGGCATACTTACTCACTGTATTGTTTTTGCGGATGGCGCGTGAGAGCGCACAATTGGTGCGCCGACGTGAGAGCTCATGGCCTCGCGTCGACCCCTGACCGCTCTCGACGGATGGCGTTAGCATATAGCCATACCGAGTTTGATGTAGGCATGCAGCCGAGCCGAATGATGCACTCGGGGTGCTGTTGTGGGCGTGCAGCTATGCCGAAGGTTGCGCTCGGGGCGCTGACGTTGGTGTGAAGCCATGCCGAGTTGACGTAGGCATGCAGCTGAGCCGTATAATGCACTCGGAGTGCTGCCATAGACTTGCAGCCGTGCCATAAAAACCATCTCGCATTATCCTGCATTGTACCCTGTGGAGACAATGAAAAACACGAGTAGTAGAGAAAAAACTGGATTGTAAAGCAATATGCATAATGTCCAATTATGTATTTTTATTATGTCAAATTGTCGTCTTTTTATCTTTTCCGTATTGATTTACGCTTTCCCAAGTATGTTTAATTCCTTTTGTTAAGCACTCCGCCTAGCTCATCAAGTCTCTTAGCGTTAAGAGTTGACGCTGAGCTCTGTCTCCGGACACGCGTCAGGAAGCCCAAATTGCGCACCTAATTATGTGTAGCCCCCGACTTACTACTTAATTGAAACACAAATAAATAGCAAGTCAGAAGTTGAATTGCATGAATGTAAAGACAATGTGAACGAAAACTTATCTTTATTTATTTGTAAATATGTATACAACGGTCGTTAGGTATTGAACCGACGTAATTGTTCGATGTTCCACGAGTTGTCCATGAGAGTGCAGTATTCTCGCTTTAATCGGTAAGCCCCCGGGCGTGTAACCGAGTCAATAATGTACGGACCTTCCCAACGCAGAGAGAGTTTGTGGCCACTCGATTGGTTGACTCGAAGGACCAGATCTCCTACTGAGAAGGCACGATCCCATACATTACGATCATGGTAGCAACGCAGACCTTGGAGGTACTTGGCCGACCGAATTGTTGCAACATCCCGAGCTTCCTCTAGTCGGTCGAGTTCGTCGATCCAACTAGCCTCTGACTCGTCCTCATTGAACTTTTGAACTCGTGGCGACCCGAATTGTAGCTCTGTTGGAAGGACCGCCTCAGACCCATATACGAGGAAGAAGGGTGATCGCCTGCTGTTCGGCTAGGACTTGTCTGCGGCCCCGTCTGTACGGCAGTAATTCCTTCATCCACTTTGTCGCGTATGGGTTGAGTCGATCGAAGATGCGCCCTGACGCCTTGTAGAAGCATGCCGTTCGCGCGCTCGACCTGCCCGTTACTTCGTGGGTGTGCCACTGAAGCAAAACAAATCTTTATGCCCACATCTTCGCACCAGATTTGAAACTCGTCACTTCTGAACTGAGTGCCATTATCCGTAATGATCCGAGATGGCACGCCGAACCGACTGATGATCTCCTGGAAGAACTCGGTGGCTTTGGCAGCCGTAGTCTTAGTCACAGGCTTGGCTTCAATCCATTTAGTGAACTTGTCAATGGCGACGAAGACGTGTTCAAAACCACCCGGGGCCTTCTTGAAGGGTCCGACAATGTCGAGCCCCCAGACTGCAAATGGCCAGGTGATGGGGATCGTCTGGAGTTCCTGAGCAGGCACATGAATCTGCCGAGCGAAGAACTGACAATCCTCGCACTTGCGGACGATCTCCTTTGAGTCAGAGACCGCGGTTGGCCAGTAAAATCCTTGCCGGAAGGCTTTTTTGACCAACGTAGATGATGCAGCGTGATGGCCGCACATGCCCGAGTGAATTTCGCGCAACAGGGCGCGTCCTTCGGACTTGGGTATGCACGTTTGAAGTATGCCGGAGACGCTTCGGCGGTACAGAACTCCTTCATGTACCACGTATGCACGACTCCGTCGTTGAATTTGCTTGGCAGCCCTCCGATCGTCGGGAAGCTTCCCCTCTCGTAGCTATTCCAAATATGGCTGCATCCAATCCGAGTCAAGGGCAAGCACCTCTGACTCGGGTTGTTGTTCATCTGGTTGGGGTAGTTGCTCCTGCGGTGTGATGGATGGGGCGTGAAACTCTTGGACGATGATCCCAGCCGAGACTGGTGCCCGACTGGAGCCTATGTTCGCGAGTTTATCTGCCGCCTCGTTGTCTCGTCCCAGGATATGTATGAGCTCCAAACCATCGAACTTGTCTTTCAACTTTCTGTCCTCCTGACAGTAGGCGGTCATGTTGTCGTTGACACAAGTTCAATCCTTCTGCACTTGGCTCACCACGAGCTAAGAATCTCCACGAACCACCAATCGCCGGATGCCAAGCGATATGGCAATACGGGACCAGGCATGAGCGCCAGACTGGCCATGCGTTGTTTGAAGCTGGAAAATGAATCTGGAGGACATACTTGAGCCGTTCGCCTCCAGGTGAGATAAGAACGATACCAGCCCCCCGCCCTATCGTCGGAGAGAGCCATCGAAGTACATGTTCCAGTACTCGGCCACTTCGGCGGCTGGGGAGCCTGCATCTCCATCCACTCGGCAACAAAGTCGGCGAGTGTTTGTGACTTTATGGCGCTGCGTGACATGAATGAGAGCTTGAAAGCTCCAAGTTCCACCGACCACTTAGCGATCCTTCTAGTGGCTTCTCGATTATGGAGAATTTCTCCGATAGGAAAAGAAGTGATCACCGAAATTGGATGTTCTTGAAAATAGTGCTTCAGCTTCTGAGAGGCGATTAGGACCGCATACAGAACCTTCTGCACCTGTGGATAGCGTACCTTAGACTCGTCCAATACTTCGCTAACGAAGTAGACCGGGCGCTGAGCCTTGTAGACGCGTCCTTGTTCTTCACGTTCGACTACTACAGCGGCGCTCACTACATGAGTGGTGGCCGTAATGTATAGCAGAAGCGGTTCCTGTGGCATAGGGGATGCCAAGACAGGTGGCGAGGTGAGGAATGATTTGAGGTCCTCAAAAGCCTTCTGTGCCTTAGGTGTTCAGACGAACTTGTCGTCCTGCTTCTTCAATAGCTTGAAGAAGGGTGACCCATGCTCGTCGAGTCATGAGATGAATCGGCCGAGTGCAACCATGCACCCATTTAGACGCTGGACGTCCCTTTGGCACGTTGGGGGAGCCATCCCCATGATAGCTTTGATCTTTTCCGGGTTAGCATCAATTCCGCGGTGAGATACCACGAAACCGAGAAGCTTTCCCGAAGGGACCCCGAAGACACACTTCTCCGGGTTCAACTTCATGTTGTATGCCGACTGTGAAGTCATGAGTGACGAGCATGTGGTGGTTTTCGTTTAAATTCAAAATTCAAATCCACTTTTGATTTGGCATGTTACAAATTTGATTCTTGCGAAGTTTTGAACCCCTCGCAGCTTGAGCTTGCACTTAGACGCTATGCTTAACGGTCCACGGAACCTCTGGTTCCCGTGCCGAATCGCTCCTAGATCATCGGACAGCGTCGATCGGTCAATTTCTGTCGTGCTCATATCGCTTTTCACTGCTCGATGAATCAGAACCCCGATCGGAGATCGGTTTGTTTTCTTGTGTTCGTGTTGTTCTCGTACGCGCGGTGATGGTCTCAATACTGCTTGGCGCCATGAAGAACCGGCCAGTGGGTCAATTTGGCGGGTCCGGAGGACCGCGCGTCTGTCTGCGGTGGAGGTCTTTGGGCGCCGGCATTGGGCGCCGCTCGGCACGACCTCGTCGAAGTCTTGGGAGCATCGGAGCCGCTGGAGGTGGTTGGCAATGCTTCAGATTCGTGCGAGAGAGACCGGAGTGTGTTTTCGGGGTTTCGGCCGCCTCAGGTGTTTTCACAAATGTGTGGCTTGGGCTATAAATAGGACCCCAAGGCTTCACTTGGAGGGTGTCCCTTGAGCCATTTGTAGCCAGCCAACATAGGTGTGAGTTGAGGAGCTGCGCCTCCTATGTGAGTGTGGGGGCTGCGTCTCCGGGTCCCCGATCTGTAGTTCTGCTCATGAGCTAATAGATCACTGCTTTTATATCGTTCTTGCACTTACTTTCAGCATTTAAATTCAGCATTTAAATACCATAGAATGAAATGATCTTGTGGGATTTGTGCGTGTTCTTGTTTCGATCTTGAGCTATCTCTGAAAAACTCCCGTGCCTCCTTTTCTATTCTATATGCTTTGATGGCTCAAGTCTGTTCTTGAAGTTCCTGTCTTGTTCTTCGCGCAGCAGGCAGTGTTTGATTTTTATAAAAATCTAGAAAAATCCTTTTTGAGTGATTCTTATTGGCGAAGGTGCGTGACTCATATATCTATTCACTATAAAAATTTGGAGTCCTGTTCTTGCACCGTTTGGGAGCAGTGAGGTGAAAACCGAGCCCCAAACTTTCTGCTCGATGTTATTGACAGCTCGTGGTTTTTGATTTTTCATATTTTCTGTAAAAGGAGTTTTGAGGAGATTTCTGGTGGAGTGCTTCATGACTTATTGATTAATCGGAAGAAAAATTTCCAAACATTGAGAAGCAACAGAAACCCACCATCCCTCTGCTCCAAGTGGAAACAAACTCTGGGGTTTCTGTTTTTGCTTTCCAGAAAGCAGCTTGTGATGTTTGAATTTTCATGATTTATCTACATGGAGTTTTGAGATGATTTTTGGTAAAGTTGTGCACGACCCATTGAGAAATAGGGAGAAAAATTCCCAAAATTTGATGAGCACCAGAAAGCCACCATCCATCTCCTCCAAGTGAGAATAAATCTGCTTTTTGCTTTTCTGAAAGTCACTTTGGTTATTTGGCTTGATCTCCTTTCTTAAAGTAAGGTTTGAATTGATTCTTCTCTCTTGGACACTTGACAACCAGGATTGTGTGTGAAAATCCCCACATATTCCATGACTCTCATTCATGCTAGGGGTACACATAGTTGTCAAGTTCACATTTTGGGGTGCCGTGAATTCAAAAAGAACGGTAGTAAAAATTCGAGGCTCTCATTCACCCCCTCTGTTCGCCGTGGTTAGTTTCACAAAGGGTATCGAGCCAGTTGCGTTCTTCGTGATTCTTGCGGATCTGTTGAACCTTTCCTTTTGCCCTCACCATGGCTGAAGAGAAATACTCAAACAAACCGCCAGTTGTTCAATGGCTCGACTTCTCCTTTTGGAAAATGCGGATGGGTTCATACCTCATGGCACAAGGACTTGGTGTATGGAGGAAGGTGAAATACCCATACAAGGTGCCAAAGGAAGATGAGGTTACCCCGAAAATGAGAAGAAGTACGAGCAGAATGTTAAAGCTCTAACATTCTGCTCCAAGGCTTGGGGCGGAATGAGTACGACCGAGTTGGTCATCTCGAGTCAGCTCATGAGGTCCGGACTACCCTCCAAAGTTTCCATGAGGGGCACAACAAAATTCAGACCGTCCGCCAGACCAAAGACAAGCGGAATACAACCGTTCGCTCGAAGTCGGTGAATCGCTGAACGCTGCTTCAGCGGTTCACTAAAATCTTGAGCGCTTTGCGTCTGTTGGCATCAACTATGAAGGAGCCGACAATGCTCGCCACTTGCTTTCTGCGCTTGACATGAAGATTTGGGGGTCAAAGTCGTGGCTATCGTGAAGCCGCCGACCTTACCAAACTTACTTTGGATGGCTTGTTTTCCAACTTCAAGTCCCATGAGGAGGAGCATCTTTCGCCTCGAGATGACTCAGACTCTATCGCTTTGTGACACACCCGCCTACTTCCTCCATAGACTTGGGTGGTGTCTCTTTAACTTGTTTGCTCGAACTTTCGACGAAAGCATCTAGACTCTGTGCGGAAGAGAGTCTTGCCCTCCTCTCCAAGAAATTTTCGAGAGCTTTCAGAGACCGAGTGAGAGGAGGAGGAGCACTGAGATGCTTCGAGTGTGGTGGTGTCAACCACATGCGTGCCGAGTGTCCCAATCTGAGGAACAAGGGCGAGAGGAGGCACCCAAGAAGCCCGCCACTACCATCACCAGCCGCACCATCAAGCCGGAGGCCAAGCTTCCTCCTAGCGCCGAAGCCCTCCTTCCAAAAGGGGCGCAGTCTGTTCCATAAGGTGCTTGCCGCTTTGACTCGGCTTGCTGACGAGGAGGAGGAGGCCAGCGACGACGGCGAGGACGCCTCGACGACGACGCCGACGACGACGGCCACGCCGCATGTGTGCTTCATGGCCGCCACCTCCGACTCTTCGGACGCCGACACCGACTCGAGGTACCTTGCTTTGAGAACTTCGATGACCTGAATGCGCATTTCTCAAATTAGGCGCTTTCTTGCTCAATCCAACCGCAGGTTAAGGACCTCAAGTTAGAAGTAGCACACCTCTCACCTGAACTAGAAAATGCTAGGGTCGCGCCTAGTAATGATGCTTGTGCTGACACTGAGGCTTGGAGGGTCTGTGATGAGGCCCTCTCTGATTTGGATAAGCTAAGGACCACTCATGCTAGTGTGAACAAGGAGTTTGAAGAGCTTAAGGACAAACATCTTAGTGTGCTTGACGAGTTAGAGGAGACTCGTAGTGCTTTACTTTCTGCTGTTTCCGCTGAGCTTGTTGCCTGTCCTGATCCTTCTGCTCACACACTTGACACACCTAAGGACCATGTCAGTCTAGTTGAGGACTGAGAGATCATGTTTCACCTAAGGACCCAACTAGCTCGATGATGATTCTTTGTGTCCGCCTCGCTTGTGATGAGTGCTTGTCCTTGAGGCTAGAGAACCTAAAACTCAAGAGTAAAATTGCTGATTTGAGTTCCCTAGCTGATAGCTCCCCTTGCTTGCGCTGTGATGGGTTGGATGAACATATGGGTAGAGCGCTAGAGGACATGAGTCTTAGGTTCCATCTCGCCTTATTTACATGCAAAACTCGAGTGTCTCTCCTTCAAGGCTTTTCAAAATGAGATCACTATCTTGAGTGATAAGGTTCAGAGGTTGAAGGGTAAGGACCGGTGGGTGTCCAGATAAGTCTCCCGAGTCCTCTCTTCCTCAGTGTGAGTTTTGCCCCGCCTACATCAGAGTGTGAATACGATAAGCACTCTTGAGAAGTTCGTGGGGGCAAGAAGAAGTTGAACTTGATCTTGGATCACCCAAGATATCACAGGTAGAGGTCTTGGGTTTGACTGCTTGATCACATCAAGCGTCACCCTTCCAGAGTTGTCACACCGAGAGCGGCGGAGCAGCCTGTCTGCTTTCTCCAGGGTTCCTACCAAGACCGCTTTTAGGTCTGCAGGTCTCTGTTGCTCTGACTGTGGTTGCTTCCTCTGAGCACTATCACCGGAAAGGGCAAGAGCACCCTAGCAGATCCGGTTCCAGACTCCTGAGCTTCGCCCACGCCAAAAGCCAAAACCAAAGCCAAGCCTAAACAAAAGCCCAAGGCTAGGTTCACTGTTCTTCTTGCCACAGTTCGGTCACCGAGCCGAGACTTGTTACCGGCTCGTTGGGTTTCCACAGGTCACTCTAGGAGAGGCAGCACCACCTAGAGCACACACCGCACCGCGTCCTAGGCAGAGTTTTCAGTCCCTCGGGTAGACCAGGCTAGGTTTCAGGAGTGTCGTTCCTCGAGCGGGTTCGACCGAGCTAGGTTGCTCGAGTTCCGCCGTCCTCGTGGTGTACCTTCTTTCTCTGGTGGAGGCGGACACCATGGGCGTGAGTTTCCTCCCAAAGTCGATGGGCCGACCAGAGGAGTGGTTGTCGGACTTGGGATAAGCCCAAGGTTTTCGGACGAGGTCCCACAGAGTTCCCCTGTGTTTCGCTCCCATAGAGTCAGAGGTGCTTACGGGGTGTGACTCGCTTTTGGGTACCTAGGTCTGCACTAGTGTGTCCTCGGCCGAGTCCCGCTTTCTTTTTACTTGACTCAGTTCGTGGGGCGGGAGGAAGGGCATTTGGATCGTTGACTCGGTTGTTGTCGCCACATGACCGGTGAGTCACGATGGTTTGCCTCCCTAGCCTCAGATCCCGACGGTGAGCGATCACCTTCGGGACGCTTCGTCGGGCCGTGTCCTAGCTCGCGGTTCTGTCGTGTTAGCCCTCGCTTTGTACTTCAGACGAGCTCTTGTCGCCAAGTCGCAAAGATAATCTGCTTTACGTGTCGCAACTTGTTGATCGTGGCTACGAGGTTAGGTTTAGGGCGCCTGGTTCTTGTGTCCCGAGTCCTCCGGCGAGTTGGTTTATGGGATCTCCGCTTTCACCGAAGTTTTTCGAGCTGATTTTCCTACTTCTTCGCTTGGTGCTCCTCACCGCTTACTTGCTTCGATTCTCGATATTCGCTTTTGGCACAGCGCCTTGGACATATTGGTTTTGATCACCTTGTGCGTGTCGGGCTTCTTCGACTTGCTTTCCGGTTTGCCCAAGCTTTCTCTGCCGAGGATTTGGTTTGTGCTCCTTGCCGTCATGGCAAGATGGTTGCCGCTTCCCATCCACGCATCTCATGCGTAATGACCGATGCACCAGACAGCTCTTGCATATGGATACCGTTGGTCCAAAGTTCGAAAAGGTTGGTGGGAAGTGGTACGGCTGCTGTTATTGTTGACGATTTTTCTCGCTACTCCTGGGTCTTCTTCATGGCCTCAAAGGAGGAGACATTTGAGCTGTTCAGAAACCACTTTCGGATCTTTGGTTGCAAGTGCTTCATTTTAAAATCTGGCAATTTGGACAAGTTCGAGTCTCGCTCTTCTGATGGTCTTTTCTTGGGGTACACTAAGTCCTCTAGGATCTACTGTGGTTTGGGACATAACTAGACGGAGGGTTGTGGAGTCTTGTGAGGTCACTTTGACGAGGCTAGACCAGGTTCTAGGCCGACATCTCCCACCGATCTTTCCTTTGAGCCTATCTTCGAGAGGAGAAGGTGAGTCGGGATGATCGCTCGTCGGTCCCCGATGACTAACCTCCTCCACAGAAGCCATAGTCGACCCACCGCTTCGATCCTCCCGAGCCCTCCGTGACCTCCACCTCCTCGAGCCCACCTGTTAGGACTTCTTCTTCCGAGGTGTCCCTGAGAGTCCTCCTTGGTGGCTCGATCCCGCCTCGGCTTCACATGAGGTAGAGGCCACCTCGGGTGCACCTAGGCACGCTCAGCTAGTCACCCTCCCGATCGATTATAGGACCTATAGGTGAGCGTGTGACTAGGTCTAGAGCACACCAGCCCTCCTCTCTCTGCCTTCGTTTCTTCTCTCGAGCCTAAGGACATAGCTCAGGCTCTTGGCGACCTGATTGGGTCAATGCCATGCACGAAGAGTTAGAAAATTTTGAGAGAAACAAGGTTTGTGATTTAGTGGAATGCCCAAAGAAAGGCCAATATCATAGGTACTAAATGGGTGTTTAAAATAAGCAGAGTGAGGATGGGGTAGTTGTGAGAAATAAGGCTAGGTTGGTGGCACAAGGTTTCACTCAGTCGATGGGATTAACTTTAATGAGACCTATGCTCCTGCTGTTCGACATGATTCCATTCGATCTTCCTTGCTTTTATGGCTTCACACCGCTTCAAGATTTTTCAAATGGATGTTCAAGTGCTTTCTTGAACGGTTTCATTGAGGAAGAAGTTTTTGTTCGGCAACCTCCGGCTTTGTTTGTGTTGAGTTTCGATCACGTATACAAGCTCTCGAAGGCTTTATATGGGCTCAAGCAGCCCCTCGAGCTTGGTACTAACGCCTCAAGAGTTATCCGATTGGAAATGGTTTTTCAATGGGCAGCGTTGATAAGACCTGCTTATCAAACGCAAGTCATCCGATTTTCTCCTTGTGCAGTTTATGTTGATGACATTATCTTTGGTGGGTCTTCGATTCTTTGGTCTCTGAATTTGCTTCCGCATGAGCTCAATTTGAGATGAGCATGATGGGTGAACTGAATTTTTCTTGGTTTTCAAATCAAGCACCCTCAGGGATCTTTCTTCACCAAATCCAAGTACACTAGAGACCTGCTCAAGCGGTTTGCCATGGCTAATAGTAAGCCTGCTTCCACTCCCATGGCAACCACTTCGTGCTTGAGCCCGACTTAGATGCCGAGCTCAGAGATCGAAGCTCTATAGGAGCATGATAGGAGCACTATCAGCATTTACGTCTTCTCGGCGGACATACACTTTGCCGTGTGTCTCAGGCGCTCGGCTTCGAGCTTCCCTAGGATTTCTCACCTTCAGTCAGCGGATCCTCCGCTACCTAGTGGCCACCCCGAGATAGGAATCGGTTTTCTTACGCTTCTTGTCTATCTCTTAGAGCCTATTCTCGATGCAGACTTTTTGTCGGTCAGAGGATAGATAGGAAGAGCACTTGAGCACTTGCCGCTTTCTAGGCACTTCACTTGTCTCTTGGTCTTCTAGGAAGGCACTGGTGTAGCTCGATCACACCGAGGCCGAGCACGAGTCAGCAGCTCGCTTGTTGCAGCCCAAGTGCTTTGGTTAAGGCAAATGCTTCGGACTATGGGTTAGAGGTTGGTAGCGCCCCACCTCTGTGTGATAATACTCGCCATCAACATTGCCAAAAACCCACCCAAAGATTCCAGACCAAACACATAGATATCAGTACCACTTTCTTAGAGACCATGTAGAGAAAGGGGATATAGGGCTAGGTTTTGTAGAAGGTGATCATCAACTTGCAGATATTCTCACCAAGCCCTTAGATGGTCCTAGGTTTGCCACTCTTCGGGGAGAGCTTGGCTTGGTTAGTGCTGGGGGTATCGTGTGAGGGGAGCTTGATCTTGTACTATATTGTATATATTCTTTCTGCTTTTGTGCGTGTGGGTTTGTTTTTAGAACATGCTAGAATCACAAGACTTTCTTTGGCACCTCTTATCTCTTAGGTCGCTATCATGCGTGATTAGCAATGTCCTCTGCTTCTAGTTAGAGAGTCTCACATAGACTTATTGGTTGACCAGTATGTGGAGGATACCGGCAGACAGGGTTTGTGTTTGTTCTCTCTAGTAGTCGAGTTTAGGCTTGCTTCCCTATCTTCTGTAGCTAGGAGTGTGCCTTGCGCTAGAGTGTCTCACTGCTTCTCTTCCCTCGCTCTATAGCAAACCGATTTTCGCTTCTTTCCTTCCTCTATGCGCTTTTGCCTCGGGTTCTTATTTTGAGGGAGGTTTGAAGCATTGCATTTGCATCTAGTTTTTGTTTTTCTTTGCAAGTGCTTTGCCTATTAGGCTTGTTGGTCTCATCGATGTTGAGTTTTGATGTACCATTTGAGTTTGTGTGCAAACTTGTTTGATTTGACACGAGTTTGAGAAAAGGCTAGAAGGAGCTTAAAAATCTTTGAGAAAATCATTGCAAAACTTGACATTTGCATGTTTTCATGGTTGACTTTTCATTGTCAAAATGTCGATACATTTTTTCTTGATCTCCGCCGAGATTTTGAAACTCGAGTTGCCTTCTTCCGATCATGACCACTTCTTTAGTGGAGTCCATTTGCCCTTGCTTAAAATAAAGCAACCAAACATGGGTTTCAATCCTCGAGGTTTGCATTTGGTAGAATTTGTGGGTGACCTAGGGGGTCGGTTCCAAGTTACCCTTGGGTTGTGCTCTACTAGCAATCATTCACCATGTGAATAGGTGCAAATAAAGTCAAGAAGGCCTCTCCAAAACAAAACAAAAAAAAACAAAAACAAAACAAAAAGGAAAAGGAGAGATTAAGGCCAAAAATAAAATTCAGTTTGGGCACTCTTGGACACATTTTGGTCTTGGTCATTCTCGATTTGGCAACCTTGTTTTCTTTTGTCTTGATGTTTCTCAAGTTTGTGCACCCATTTTGATTTTGAAACGTCTATTCATTGCCAATGTGCACATGACTTGAATCAACAAAAATATTTTGTTTTGCTCCTTTCATGCCTTAGTACCGTTGTCTGTCTTGTCAGCTTGTGAACCTCAAACTTCATTTGAACCTCGATATTCAACTTTGGAGACCATTTGGCTAATTGGCAAAGCCCTTGGTTAGGTTTTCTTCATTTCTTTTGCATATGCATTGTTCGGGTTCATGATTGGTGTCTTGTCAACCATTTGACAAAAAGGGGAGAATCATGATTTCAGGGGGAGTTTCAAAACTGAAAATTGAGTTTGAAATCAAAACTTCGCTTTCATGGCCAATTTTGGGAAATTTTGTCAACATGCTCATCAAGGGGGAGATTGTGAAGTCATGAGTGATGAGCATGTGGTGGTTTTCGCTTAAATTCAAAATTCAAATCCACTTTTGATTTGGCATGTTACAAATTTGATTCTTGCGGTTTTGAACCCCTGCAGCTTGAGCTTGCACTTAGACGCTATGCTTAACGGTCCACGGAACCTCTCGTTCCCGTGCCGAATCGCTCCTAGATCACGGACACGTCCGTCCACCGATTTCGTCGTGCTCATTCTCGCTTTCACTGCTCGATGAACCGTAACCCCAATCGGAGATCGGTTTGTTTCCTTGTGTTCGTGTTGTTCTCGTGTACGCAGTGATGGTCTCAATGCGCTTGGCGCCATGAAGAACCGCCAGGTGGGTCGGGCGGTGGTCTCGGAGGACCGCGCGAGTCTGCGGTGGAGGTTTTTCGGTGCCGGGCATTGACGCCGCTCGGCACGACCTCGCCGAAGTCTTGGGAGCATCGGAGCCGCTAGAGGTGGTTGGCAATGCTTCAGATTCGTGGCGAGAGACCGGAGTGTGTTTTCGGGTTTCCGCGCCTCTGTGGTGTTTTTCACAAATGTGTGGCTTGGGCTATAAATAGGACCCCAAGGCTTCACTTGGAGGATGTCCCTTGAGCCATTTGTAGCCATCCAACATAGGTGTGAGTTGAGGAGCTGCGTCTCCTGTGTGAGTATGGGGAGCTGCGTCTCCCGGGTCCCCGATCTGTAGTTCTGCTCATGAGCTTATAGATCGGCGTTTTATATCGTTTTGCACTTACTTTCAGCATTTAAATTCAGCATTTAAATACCGTAGAGTGAAATGATCTTGTGGGATTTGTGCGTGTTCTTGTTTCGATCTTGAGCCATCCCTGAAAAACTCCCGTGCCTCCTTTTCTATTCTATATGCTTTGATGGTTCAAGTCTGTTCTTGAAGTTCCTGTCTTGTTCTTCGCGCAGCAGGCAGTGTTTGATTTTTATAAAAATCTAGAAAAATCCTTCTTGAGTGATTCTTATTGGAGAAGGTGCGTGACTCATATATCTATTCACTATAAAAATTTGGAGTCCTGTTCTTGCACCGTTTGGGAGCAGTGAGGTGAAAACCGGGCCCCAAACTTTCCGCTCGATGTTCTTGACAGTTCGTGGTTTTTGATTTTTCATATTTTCTGTAAAAGGAGTTTTGAGGAGATTTCTGGTGGAGTGCTTCATGACTTATTGATTAATCGGAAGAAAAATTTCCAAACATTGAGAAGCAACAGAAACCCACCATCCCTCTGCTCCAAGTGGAAACAAACTCTGGGGTTTCTGTTTTTGCTTTCCAGAAAGCAGCTTGTGATGTTTGAATTTTCATGATTTATCTACATGGAGTTTTGAGATGATTTTTGGTATAGTTGTGCACGACCCATTGAGAAATAGGGAGAAAAATTCCCAAAATTTGATGAGCACCAGAAAGCCACCATCCATCTCCTCCAATTGAGAACAAATCTGCTTTTTACTTTTCTGAAAGTCACTTTGGTTATTTGGCTTGATCTCCTTTCTTAAAGTAAGGTTTGAATTGATTCTTCTCTTTTGGACACTTGACAACCAGGATTGTGTGTGAAAAATCCCCACATATTCCATGACTCTCATTCATGCTAGGGGTACACATAGTTGTCAAGTTGTTCATATTTTGGGGTGCCGGTGAATTCGAAAAAGAACGGCCGTAAAAAATTCGAGGCTCTCATTCACCCCTCCCCTGTTCGCCGTGGTTAGTTTCACACCGACAGGCTTTCGAATGTCTCCGATAGGTTAGGGACCAAGTCGGAGGTTACCCGAGACATGACGACAACGTCATCAACGTATGCCTCCACGTTGCGCCTGAGCTGGTTGTGGAATCATCGCTGAATGCAACGCTAGTACGTTGCTCCGGCGTTCTTCAGCCCGAATGGCATAGTAACATAGTAGAAAGCCCCGAACGGAGTGATGAACGAAGTCTTGATGCAATATTCTTCCTTCAAGCTAATCTGATGATAGCCTGAATAGGCACCCAGAAAGCTCAAGAGCTCACAACCGGCGGTGGAATCAACCATCTGGTCGATACGAGGAAGTCTGAACAGATCCTTGGGACATGCTTTATTTAAGTCGGTGTAATCGACACACATGCGCCAAATACCGTTCTTCTTTTGTACAAGTACCGGATTCACCAACAAATCAGGGTGGAGCACCTCCCTTATAAAGCCAGCGGTTAAAAGTTTGGTGATCTTCGTCTTGATAGCTTCCTTCTGATCTTGTACGAACCGACGCAGCCGCTGCTTGATCGGCTTGGCTTTGTCGTGTACATTCAAAGAGTGCTCGATCACCTCTCTTGGGACAGCAGGCATGTCGGACGGCTTCCAAGCGAAGATGCCTTGATTCACTTGGAGGAAGGTGACGAGCGCCTCTGCTTATTTCGGATCGAGCCCTGTCCCGACAAGAGCCGTTTTGGCCGAGTCGGACGGGTCGAGCGAAATACGCTTGACATCTTCGTCAGGCTTGATGCCTAATTTAGATGGCTTCTTGTTTGGTAGGTCGCCCTCGTCGCGAAGAGTGGTGGCTGCCTGCCGGATCTTGTCCAACTCGGCGGCCACTTCGGTTGACTGGGCGAAGTCGCAGTTTTCCTTGTCGAGGAGATGGAAAAACTTGACATCTCCGTGGACCGTGATCATGTTCCGCGGACCCGGCATCTTCATGGCCAGATAGGCATAGTGAGGGACGGCCATGAGTTTGGCCAGGCCCGGCCTTGCTAAGATTGCGTGATACGCAGTCTCGAAATCGGCCACCTCAAAGCTGAGGTTTTCTGTCCGGTAGTTATTCCGAGTGCCAAAGGTGACCGGAAGAGTGATTTTCCCGATCGGCACTGTTGATGTTCCCGGAATTATGCCGTGAAACGGTGCATCCGTCCTCTGGAGCGCTGACCTCGGGATCTGCATCTCGTCAAAAGTCTTGGCGAAAAGGATATTCAATCCGCTCCCACCGTCGACTAAGACATTGCGTAGTCGGACGCCCCGTATCACAGGATCCACGATGAG